>OY755073.1:10002500-11202500 GCA_963576755.1 Noctua janthina
ATGGACCTGCGATGTGGAGTTATTTTTGTGAAAAATAGTGATACTATATTTATATTAAATATTAAGAAAGTGTCGTCAGCAAACTACGCTATTTATGGTTGATTTTTAAATAAATGGGGCCATCATTAATAGTAATCATACTAAAAAAGATAGGACCCAATTTTGAACCTTGTGGTATACTCAATTTTAGTTTATTATTCGATTTCGATTGGGCGAGCGCAAGTTTACCTTGTCTGTATAGCTCAAGGTTCAAGAGCAAATTTTCTTTATTTGCTCATTCAAATATCCACTACAGGTAGCAGAAGACTCCCATGGTGTCTTGTTCCTCTTTTAAAAAGAGATTAATAAGCTCATCTTACTGCAAACTGACAATACGGATGCGGGTCTGTAGTTATTTGTGTCTTTACTCATACCGACTCATACCGACTCATACCGACTCATACAGATATACAAATTACAGGTACACCACTCTCAGAAATACCAGTGGCATGGGCTAAAAATGAGCCAGATAATAAGGACAATAAAGAAAGTTGTATCACTTTGAATGGTAATGGAGAATCAGCAGATCATCGCTGTGAAGAGACTCGCCCTTACATCTGTTACCGCCCTGAGAGACTGCAAATGGTCAGTGAGTGCGGCACTATCGATCCAGGTAATACTCGTGGGGATGGACAGTCTTGTTAATCCGTTCACAGTATCTTGTTTTGTTTATGTGCATCTTTGGGTTCAGCTAAGACATCAACATCATTATCATCATCATCATTCCCTTGTCGGCGCAACATTAGTTCTTCTTCTCCATTTCTCTATCAATCGTCATCCCCAGTAGTTGCTCCCTTTGTAGCCTACAGCAATGATGTAACAAAACTTTCTTTTCAGAATACAACTTAGATAAAAGAACTAACAAATGCTACAAGTTTCACACAGTTCCAAGAAATTACTCGCGAGCGTTCATGGCATGTTCAGCTGAAGGCGGCCATCTTGCTATTATAAATAGTGAAGTCGAAGCAACAGTCTTAAAGGAACTCTTCGCCAAGTATCCAGAAGCCAAGATATTGGGAACTTTCCGGAAAGATGTTGCTTTTATTGGTCTTCACGATTCAGGCGAACCTTGGGATTGGAGGACCATTCATGGTAATTTATAATTTCTTGATTTCTCGTACATTTTTATGCGGAGTTAGGTTAGTGGAAATTGAGTTCTGGATAAGTTAACTCAGAGCATTGTACAGAATAAAGGATAGTTGTTTTATAATTCACAACACAAAAACGCCTGATGCAAACAAAGTTGCTGAAACAGCCACAGTCACAATAGTATTTCTCTTTTCAGGCCAAACTTTAACAGAAGCAGGATACCGCACATATGCTACAGGGGAGCCAAACAACATTGCTCCTGGTCAGTCCTGTGGAGGGATATTCCGCTCGAGTGTTCTGGTCGACCTGTGGTGTCATAGTCCAGTCGTTTTTATTTGTGAGAAGAATCCGGGCCCTGCCACTTGTCGTGCTTTACCTGAAAATACACATTATTAATGAATAAGAAATAAAGCAAATTTATATTAACCAACAATAATAATAATTTAATTAAGGTTAGGTTATATCTCACCTCCTTTACATGGATGATTTGAAAATATTTGCTCCCAGCAATTTGCAACTGATGGAGCTACTAAAAGTGACTGAAACTTTTAGTAGCGCCATCAGGATGGAATTTGGCTTGGACAAATGTGCAGTCTTGCATGTAAAGCGAGGGGAGATTATGGAATCCGTGGGAACTCAACTCTCGAATTCCATATTCCTTAGATCCCTCTCATCAACCGAGACCTACAAGTATTTGGGTATGTCGGAAGCATTAGGCATCAATGCTGCCGACATGAAACAATCATTAAAGGAGCGCTTCTTTGGCCGCCTGAATAGTGTTAAACAGTCTTTTATCAGGCGGAAACAAGGTGCGCGCCTTTAATGGTTGGGTCATGCCGGTATTGATGTATTCTTACGGCATACTCAAATGGACTCAGACGGAACTTGACGCCCTGGATAGGAAGGTCCGCACACTACTGACCGCAAATCGGATGCATCACCCAAGGTCATCGGTGATGAGACTGTATATCCCGCGGAAGTGCGGAGGTCGTGGATTCTTAAATGCTAAGACCTTGCACAACCGCGAGGTATGCAGTCTCAGGAAATACTTTCTCGAAACCGAAGTGGGGATGCACCGAGATGTGGTCTCAGTGGACAAGAGCTTCACCCCGCTCTCCTTGGCTAACCAGAACTGGCGCAAACCTGTGGTATTGGATACTAATAACCGTAGGGCGGTATGGCAGAGCAAGGAGTTACACGGACGCTTTTTCCGGGCCTTACATGGGCCTGATGTAGACTTTTTGGCGTCCGTATCCTGGCTACGATTCGGTGACCTCTTTGGGGAAACTGAAGGTTTCGTCTGTGCGATTATGGATGAAGTTATCATGACGAACAACTATCGGAAATATATTATCAAGGACGGTACGATTGACATCTGTCGGGCATGCCACCGTCCCGGTGAATCCATCCGACATATTGTTTCTGGTTGTTCTCGTCTTGCTAACGGTGAGTACTTGCACAGACACAATCTAGTAGCTAGGATTATTCACCAGCAACTTGCCTTGCAATACAACCTTGTGAGTTCTGATGATACTACAAGTATGTGCCCGACCCAGTTCTCGAGAATGGTCATGCCACATTGTATTGGGATCGATCTATCATCACAGACAGGACTATTTTAGCAAATAAACCTGATATTGTGGTGATAGATCGCCGAGAGCGCCGTGCAATGATTGTTGATATTACTGTCCCTCATGACGAGAATCTCGTGAAAGCTGAAAATGATAAAAAAATCAAGTATCTTGATTTAGCACACGAGGTTGTCGACATGTGGGACGTGGACTCTGCAATCATTGTACCGATAGTCGTTACGGTTAATGGACTAATAGCAGAGAGCCTCGACCAACACCTTAGGAGGCTCTCATTGCGCGGCTGGGTCAAGAGCTTGATTCAGAAAGCAGTACTCCTGGACACGGCACGCATAGTGAGACGGTTCCTCTCTCTGGAGCCCTGACCACCGGCAACCTGGACCTTGTTCCTGATGCCGATGGGCCATCTATTTTTTATATTTTTAAATGTTTTGTTTACTTTTCTTTGTAAAAATATTTAAAAATGTATGAGATAAGAGAAAGAATGAATAAAGGAAATAATAATTTAATTAATACAAATATATAAATAGCAATATAATTTTTCAAAAGTGTTTTACACCCTTGATTTTTAAAGAAATCTAACGTGGTAATGCTGCCAGCCTTTTGGGCACTTTCCCCATTGACATGCGTGCGTTCGAATTTTTTCACGCCTTTTAATTATTTTCTGCTTTTGATACATGTATATTTTCTTTATTTATATTTTTACAAATCATTTACATTTTTAAACATTCCTTAGAAAAAAAAATATAAAAACATTTGAAAATATTAAAAAAAAAATGTAGCCCACCGGTATCAGGAATAGGGTCCACGCTATCGGCGGTAAGGGCAGAGAGAGAAACCTCCTAACAATACGAGCCGTGTTCAGGAGTACCGCTTTCTGAAACAAGCCCTTGATCCAGCTGCCTAACGAGAGCGTCCTCAGGTATTCGTCGAGGCTCTTGGCAATTAAGTCATGGGCTGATAAAACTATCGGCACAATGATCGCTGAGTCCACATCCCACATGTCGACAACCTCGCGATGTACGTGTATATTTTATTATTATTTTAGGTCTGTATTAAAAAAATTGACAAAACTAACGACCAGTGGCCCACATTAGCCCTGGATCGTATCAACTGGAAGTCATGGACATCAACATAAGGCTGGCAGCATTACCACTTTGCCCAGCAGTGGGATGACGCAAGCCAACAGTATCAGTATAATAAATAATGTATTTATATGAGGACGTAAATAAATAAGTTGTGACATTGCCAAGATCTTTAAGAATGTCATAAGTTGTTCGGTTGCTATGCTCAATAATTTAATACTTACACTTCAACTAACTTATCTATGCAGGCGGAAAAAACACAGAATTAAAATAAATGTACCAAGTTTGACATATCGATGTATTTTTGCTTGATAAGCAGCGCCACCTTGAACTACACAATTAAAGTGGTCATACTGTACTGTTTGACTTTCCTCCATCGTTATAGTTGATTGAGGGTCACTTTGTCTTGACCCTCAGATCCTGTAATAGTGTAATAGTTTAAATAAAATTTGTTTTGGTTCAATAAACGAAGAATTGAGGAAAAATCATATATTTTTCAATTGTTTCCTTTATAAGCTTAACTTTACAAAGGAATTATTTATAACTATGACTATGATACTGTTGATTTATTTGAATACAATAACAACCAATTAAAGTATCTTTTTGACTTCATTATCTCGTATTATTTTCCTGAGCCAGTGGTGTTCAAGCATGCTAAAAAACCAGATTTAAGTAGTAAATTAAATTCATCATCGTCATCATTTCAGCCGAAAGACGTCCACTGTTGGACATAGGCCTCCCCCAAGTGTCGCCACATTGACCGATCCCGTGCGTCTCGCATCCAGCGGATCCCCGAAACCTTTACCAGGTCATCGGTCCACCTAGTGGGAGGCCTTCCAACGCAACGTCTTCCAGTTCGCTGTCGCCATTCCAGAACTTTCCGGCCCCATCGGCAATCCGTTCTGCGAGCAATATGCCCTGCCCACTGCCACTTAAGTTTGGCTATTCTTCGGACTACGTCGGTAACCTTGGTTCTCTTACGAATTTCCTCATTTCTGATTTGATCACGCAAGGAAACTCCGAGCATAGCCCTCTCCATTGCCCTTTGGGTAACTTTAAGCCTTCTGATGAGGCCCATTGTGAGCGACCACGTTTCGGTCCCATATGTAATCACTGGCAACACACACTGGTCATAGACTTTCGTCTTGAGACTGCGGTAAATTAAAGTAATGAAATATATATTTTTTTTAAACCAGCCAGACTGCCGATGCCGTTGCCATCGTTGGTCTAGTGGTTGCTAGCGTGACTGCTAAGCTTGAGGTCCTGGGTTGAATTCCCAGGTCGGGCAAATTGTTACTCGGTTTTTCCAAATTTCTCAGTTACAGCAACGGAGTCCGGATTTGTGACCGGTTGATGGCAAATGGTAATAGATTCGCCCCCTATCACATGGGACTTAAACATAACTGGCGAAATGTACACCTCTGCCTTACAGGCGACATTACTTGGAGTACAGGTTGGTTTGAACCCATAACCTGCGGATTTTTAAGCTAAATTTTCAACAAATTTTCAGTTGGTTTATGTTCTCCCATTTTCTAACTGTCAGGCCTTTCAACGAATTGCAAAAGTTACGCCATGGAGTCTGATGGATTGGAACGCAGCTTTCTAAGCGTAAAAAGATGTGATGGAGAAAACAACAAACTGCGTTCCAAGACGGGCATAATGAACGTTGGCAAAAAGGTCCAGGCTGAAATGGAACTGGGCGGGTCAGATCAGCTTCAGGACCGATGACTCACAATGCACAGTGCACTCGCCGCCGAGGCCGGAAGAACTGGTGATCACACTACCCGTAGGCGTGCCTCGAGGTGGCGCAGGACTAGAGCTCTTGGAAGGACTTGGGTGAGGCCTTTGTCCAGCAGTGGGACAGTATAATCAATTTAAAAATCCAACTATTACCGAATAATTCTGTCCCGTATAGATTTTATTTAATTATTTATTTAGGAACCACTGGCTTAACAGGATAATAAAAAATATATCTTTCGATGATAATAATACAATAAAGAAAACCACGTATATAAATATCTGTTAAGACAACTGTTAATTACACAGTGGGTACCTCACTCATCACGAAATGAAGTCCTATTTAAAATATTTTGTGTTATTTTTCTGCGTGAATTTTATCGGTAAGAATTTTTTTTTAAATATTTCATTGGGTAGCTCAAGTCAAACCAACTAATCAATTTTACTTTGTTAAATTATTTTCAAACTTAATTTTCTAAATGAGAAAATTTGACAGTTCGTGGTAACATGATACGTGGCGACTGTACACTTCTGCTTAATCTTTTGGAGACTACAGGCGTGACGATAAGTAAAATATTTTGCTTGCATTTTTAGAGGGAGCATTTAGATGTGACTACAAATACAGTTCCAAAGCCAGAGCATGGTTTAAATCATTCGTTGTGCCGGCGACTTGGTTCGATGCCCGGCTTCGATGCACTCTGGAAGGTAAGTTTCATTGTATTATCGTTTTTTTTTAAGAATTAGTATGTAAGTACACACGACGGCCAATCAAGCTATACACAACCAGTTTATGCGGATCTCTCATGGTATGCGAAATGTATACAAAGCGAGGCCATGTTATACTGGAAAGTACAGCTTGATGTGTACAGCCGTATGAACTACCGACTTTCTAAAAACCAGACAAAAAAAGTGAGAATAACTTTAACTTCGAAAATCCGTCGATTTTGCTTGCATTTTTTTACCAGCGACTTCCAAAACTAAAATGATTTAGTAGTTAATTTTAACTGCAAAAATAAATTCAAATTAATTACCCTGTACAAACTTGGTTGTGGAGGTCAGATTAGCAGTCGTTTCATGTAAAATACTGTTATTCAGCTGTATCTGGTTAGACTGGAGTATTCTTCGAAGAAGCTATGAAAAACAAAATCATGTCTGTCATGATCTTTTAAACTGTGGGATTCAATTTCCTTTAATATTTTTTTCGATATTTCACTACACCATTGTTTGGCGGTGAACAAATTGTACCATAACCCCAATTTTCATCGATAAACATAGTTCTAATCAAAGACATTCAAATATTATAAGAGCAATAGATGGGACAAGATGAAGAAAATCGTAATCCAATACTTGTTACTACTTAGTAACAAATAGTTCTGACTTGCGTCATACGCCCGCTTGTCACGCACAGCATTCGTGTGTCAAAATCAAAAATTATGAAAATTTTTGTATGAAAATGTTCCCAGTGTCCGCTCTATAAGTTTTTTAAATCTCTTTGGTTCTAATACAACAAAAAAGAGAAGTGACAACCAACAACCGTACGGTGTGGCGCAGAAGTACAGGGTGGGCTGACCACAAATAAATTGGGATAACCAGGCGAAAGATAAAGAAGAAGTGTTGCGAGGCAAATAGCTGTGTGCAATCTAACAGACTTATAATCATGATGAAATAAGGGTTCTATTTTTGCAATTTAGCTACGGAACCACAGAAATCCCCCCTTAAAGTTTCAGTTGGCATTTACATCTGAAGGATAAATTTCTGTTTACCCCTTTGAGAATTATAGGGATGATGAATTTTTGTCTTCAGGTGCTGTTCTAGCTTCCCCAACTACAGCAGAAATCCGAGCTGAAATGAAAAACATCATAAATTCTTCCAGTCAAGGATTTGATTTTTTCACTGGGATTCATGCCACTTTCTCCCAAGGAGATTATTACACAATTGAAGGTAAGATTGAAACATTACGAGTTGTAGGTCACAGGATGTATTATCAGTCTATACGGGGTGGAAGGAACACCGACGCGAAAACGGTTACCGCGTATTCAGTACATCATTCTGATCCCCCTCCTCCACATGGAAACTTTTCACCGGTTTTAAAAAAAAAAATCAGCTGTTCATACATTTTTACCGTGCAGGTATTGCACTTTTGTAGGAAACAGGAGATTTTTCTTATGGCATTGTCCCCACTGCTGGGACACAGTTCTCCTCAGTATGAGAGGAATCGGGCTGTAAGCCACCACACGAGGCCAGAGCGGTTGGTGAAAGTTGCAAGTCATGGGTTCGTCGTAATTTTTTTTCTTCACCCTTTTCGTAGAACCCTTTGGCTGAGTTCCAATCTAAGACCGTTGTCGTTTATTTGACTCATACAAAATAAAGGTGATATTTGTACCTAGTACAATCAAACATTTTTCAAGACAAATTAATAACTTAAGGCATTGCAATGAATTGTCTGTTTCTGTGCAAGCAAAAGGATGAAAGAGAAAACTGATTATGCCTCTTTAGATTTTTTGATTTCTCTAATCCTAATGTAGATCGTGGATAATTTTATATCAAAAGCATTAAAATAACTAAAAATAGCTTATTAACTATACTGCAAATATTAGAAACTTCATAAAGTTTTACAATATCAATAAGGTCAATTAGTAAAAGATGATAACCAGCATTTATGTAAAAAATTAGAGATTCATAAAAATTCACAAATTACAGGTACACCGCTCTCAGAAATCCCAGTGACTTGGGCTGAAAGTGAACCAGATAATAAGGACAACAAAGAAAGTTGTATGACTTTAAATGGTAATGGAGAATTAGCAGATCAGCGCTGTGAAGAGACTCGCCCATATATCTGTTACCGCCCGGAGAGAATTGAAATAGAAGCCAGCGAGTGTGGCACTGTCGACCCTGGTAATACTCGTAGAGATAGACTAACAGCCTTTTGAATTTGTTTATAGACCTAGCGTTTTAATGAGCCCTCCGCCTTGCCCCATCAAAGGCACGTTAAGCATCCGCAAAGTCCTAACAAAGTCCCACAGGTTTATTGGCTTTAAAATAACCATAAACCACGTAGGTATTACGACAGTAATTGAACCAATAAGTGATCAATTTTCAGAATATTCCATTTTAATTCATACCTTCACGAGGACTCATTAAAGCGGTCGGTCTATAGTAGGTAACACTGTTTCTTCTGTCGGTTGCGCGGTACCTTCGTCCGCGTCAATTTATTATAAAAATAAGAGTTCCCTATTTGAATCGGATTTAATTAACAATTTCAAGGGTTTTAAATTTTTGTACGGAATCATAATCTTTTATCTAAAATTACAGTAGCCTAATTTACTACTTATACCATCAGATAAATACCGGTAAGATCCCTTTAAGTTTTTGTACTTACCCATTTAGTACTTTGATATGCATTCTAAAAAGCTGTTATTTTGAAATTACAAACAGACAGTTCAATTTTATTTACTTGTATGTATGTACAGTTTTCCCAACTGCAGTAACTTCTACATCATCATCTTCGTTCTCCTGCTTTATATGAACTTATTTGGAGTCATCTTCTTCCAATGTCGCCCCCTTCCAAGCCATCTGCCATAACGTAAATAATAACCAGCTATTTCATTTCAGAATACACCTTGGACAAAAGAACTAACAAATGCTACAAGTTCCATACAGTTCCGAGAAATTTCTCGCGAGCGTTCATGGCATGTTCAGCTGAAGGCGGCCATCTTGCTATCATAAACAGTGAAGTCGAAGCAACAGTGCTAAAAGAACTCTTCGCCAAATATCCAGGAACCAAGATGGTTGGAAATTTCTGGAAAGATCTAGCTTTTATTGGTGTTGTTGATTCGAACGAACAATGGGATTGGAGGACTATTTATGGTAATTTATAGTTTCTTGTACATTTTAGTGTGGGAACGTACTGTTTCTCGGGAAAATTTCGGAGCTCCACGCGTACAAAACCACTGTCAAAATCTAGTAACCTCATTTATTCTTGAGCAATGCCACGATGATGCAATGTCAGTGCATTACCTAGACAAATTTGTTCAAATTATTGGGCGGATAAAAGAATACATAACATAACGGTCTTTAGGGTTAGGCAGAGGTATACCTAATAGTACACCCACATTTCGCCAGTTATGTTTAAGTCCCATGTAATAGGGGGCGAGCCTATTGCCATCAACCGGGCAAAAATCTGGACTCCGTGACTGCTGCTGAGAAATTCCTGATGGAAAAACCAATAACACTTTGCCCGACCTGGAATCGAACCTACGATCTCATGCTCCGCAGTCGCAAGAATAGATGCATTTGAATTCTGACAACAAAATTTTGCATTAGGATACTTGCAAGCGTTTGTAACAAAAACTTTACGCTACAAGCTGTCTGTTGCGCCAGCGACTATGGAAAAACAAAGGAAGAAATTGCTTGCGGCGAATCATCACGATGCGACATGTGGAGCAACGGGTTTCACGAGACCGATCGATCGGACGTGTCGCTTCATGTGTTTCGCATCGTCCAAGTTCATGAACGAGGCGTGAAACAGTAACTTATCCGTATTTCTCTTTTCAGGTCAAACACTAGTAGAAGCAGGCTACAGCTCATACTCTCCAGGGGAGCCAAACACTTCGGCACCAGTTGAGTCCTGCGGTGGGATATTCCGCACAGGTCTTCTAGTCGACTTGTGGTGTGACAAGCCAGCCGCTTTCATCTGTGAGAAGAATCCAGGTCTTCCTCTCTCTTGTCGTTTTTAATAATTAATAATGCGTCGGAAGGGGATGTCTGAAGATACTAGTAATCGCCGAGTGGTCAAAATGCGACCATAATGCGTTGTGTTTAAAGTTTTTTTTTTACTTTCTCTTCTGTTTTTCCATATGAACTCTATGCCAATCTGAAACATCTCCGTTCGCGCAATGTGCTTATAAGGGGTTGCAAATGTTTTCTTCACAAAGTAATATAAATTAATAAATGTGTCATAAGTGTTTTATTCCGTTTTTTTTTTTAAGAATGATTAACTCGTACCAGCTGTTTTTAGTGGAATTTCCATCAATTAACAAACAGTATAAAGGACATCAGTATTGTTGATGTTATAGTCAAAACTGTTAATCGATCAAAATTGTTTTTTTTTTTTAGTCTAAACCGTTATCATGTCAAAATGCGTTCCATCTATTAAAAATCTTTCATCAGTTTTATACGGAGCTAGAGAGGCTATAGTTAGAAGGGTTTAAAATCAGCACAAAAATTTAGTTTTAAGAAGGGTCACAAAAAATCCTACCAACCTAAATAAGTTTTAACCAGTCATTAGTAGTTTTGACTGTGATATAGATATTACTCTGATCATCTTCACCATTCTTCTGCCCTTAACCCAATTTAGGGGTCCAATTCGATGACGACACGGTATGTCTTTTTCTTCCATACTTCTCTATTACTCGACGTCATCTCAGCAGTCACCTCCTTCCTAGCCATATTATCATCGTTCACACAGTCCATCCATCGTTTCTTTGGTCTTCCTCCACTCTTAAAGCCATCAACTGTCATTTTATTTTATTTTCATACTCAAAATTTTCATCACTACGTCTTCCTCATTCTTCTGCATCACATGTCCATAACACGATGACTTGATATTACTCTGATGTTATTTCTAAATATACCTACTAACGATAATTATTTCTTTTGGTAAACTTTAGTTAACTGAACATCATGTCCCTAGTTCTTAGTTTATTGATTTTCCCGAGTAAAATTTTTGGTCATCATCATGCATGCGCACAGGCAACTGTCACTGAATGAATAGTTGTCATAAAAGAAATGCTACACTGAGTAATATAATGACGGTACAGTGAAATTTTATCATTATCTATTAGAATGCACTTGACAACATACTCTTATTATGACTTTCGAAAACTTTAATTTAACTTAACTTGTTATAAAACTTTGAAAATAGTGATGTATTTAATATTTTTATCGAAATTGTTGTTAACATTATTCTTTCTAAAATTCTTTAAATAATAACAAAAAGAAATATTGATTTTATAATTTTGTTTACGTTTATGAAAAAACTGAAACGAAAGGCAATAAAATTGACCATTCTACAAATTATACTTTTCCAAAAAATATATTTTTTTGTATTATGCCTCATTTCAATTTCTAAAAAGGGTACAAATTGAGGGTAGCCTAATACTCGAATCCCCAGCATCTTTTAAGAATTCATTCATATCTATAGATGATACTGATTGTGCTTGTTGCAAGCAATTTAACTAAAACGCTATAGTATAATAATATTGTAGTTTCGGTTCAAAAGTCGACGTATTTACGTTACGCTCGTAATTATCTTTCTGAAGAATATCACATCATCATCAAAATACTAGTTTCAATGGTAAACGATTACTACATTAAAAAAAATACTATTTTGTTAGGGAACAGACGTTCAATTTTAATCAAGTTGAAGTAGGTACTTAAAAAGGTATTTTAGGGTAAATTTCAATAAGGATTCTTCCCAATGATCTCTTTGGCTTTATTGCTATTTGTTTTATAAAAGGTACCTCAGATCAATTAGACAATATTGATGCAAACGAAGTTTGTTTAAAATCAAGAGCAGCTGGTTTAAATTGAGCTTATAAAGACTTTAAATTTTCCAATATTGAGAAGAGGAGAGGAGATTAATGATTTTGTTGAGTAAAAACCGTTAAAGTAATTTTAAATATTGGGAAATTGCTTAAGAATATTGTATTGTATTGATGACGGGCATTACATACCGAGTTTCCTTCGTGCCTCGGAAAGCACGTTAAGCCGTTGGTCCCGGCTGTCATTTGTAGATCTTTGACAGTCGTTAGGCAGTCAGTGGCCCAAAAAGTCTGACAACCAGTCTTACCAAGGGGTATCGTATTACCCTGTACAGACTGGGTTGTGGAGGTCAGATAGGCAGTCCCTCCATGTAAAATACTGGTATTCAGCTGCATCCGGTTAGACTGGAAGCCGACCCCAATATAGTTGGGAAAAGGCTAGGCAGATGATGATAACGGGCTGGTGTCCACTCCACGTCAAAGCGAGTATTTTGCGTAAGAGTAATTATGATCTGAACAACTTGTTACAACATGGTTTTGTGCAGACTAAAAGAGCTGACAAATAATGTTTTACCGACCGTATTACAGCAAAGTTAGATGTTTTTCCCAGGATTCTTTTTACCCTTTTTTTTTTTTTTTCGGATGGGAAATCATCGAATGACCCCCCCACTCCATGGGTTTTAGTCAGTACAAGTCTGACACTCCCCTCCGCTCCGCCCAGAGTGGGGGGGGGGGGGGTCATTTGATGATTTCCCATCCGGGAAAAAAAAAAAAAAAAAAAAAAACCCCCCCACTCTGAGCGGAGCAGAAGGGAGTGTCAGACTTGTACTGACTAAAACCCATCCATGTTCCTTCTTTGCCCTTTGTGTTCCAGGGCCACGGTATCTCTTTCGAACAGTCCCGCAGCTCTGGCAGGCATCGGCCCATGCGGACCCCTACTCGGTTGCTGACATCTCTTTGAGGCGCGCGTGGAAAACGAACGCGCCGTCGACACGGCCTGTTGTCATAAGACGGCCGGACGGCGAGCTAGCCCATAACTCGCCGTCCACAGGCCCGCGCCTACGGTGGCCGGGAGCCACCACGTGACTACCGACGTAGTGCTTCCGCGCGCCATTCGTGCAGGCGCGCGAGGACTATCGCCTCCAGATCCCATGGCGGCAATCCGGCAAGGAGGCTAGCCGCCTCGCCGGAGATCGTGCGGTACCCCCGGATTAGCCTTATGGCAATCACCTTTTGGGGCATTCTTTTTACCCTTGAATCATCCAAACGGCTGAATGGATTTAAATACACGAGGCGTCCTGCAACTCGTAAAGCAAGCAAGTTTCGTGATGGTTTAATCTAGGTTTAATTGTGATGAAATCAATAGAGCTGATTAAAAATGTAATAATATTTAGTGGTTGGGTTTGTCGACTTTTTTAAATTCTTTTTTCTAATAACTATTTATCGATAAAGTTTACCACAAGAATCCCATCTCTATTAATTTACGTCGTATAACAGGGTAATGAAAAGTGACGTCCATAATTTTGATGTCGAATCGACGAACCGTATCGATAGTGGAACACACTGTTTTTCGATACTTCGCGCGAGTAACCGTCGTGAGTCTTGCGTTCAAATGCTGAAAAGATCGATAATTTTAAAAATAGTATCGTGTTTCGATAATAAAGCGTACTTCACTAAATTGGTAAGTGATCTTGTTTTCGTTTAATACTGTGTTGTTATTTTTATGTTAGGGAAGTGGAATTTCTTTATGCTATTTTAAATCTTATACAGTACGACATTCCTCGTAATATTTGCGTCAATTTTTTTTACGTATTTCTGATAAAACTCACTTGAACAATAATTATTAATTTTACAAATAATTTTGATTCGACACGGCACGGAGAGAGCAGCGGTGGCCCAGTGGTGGAGACCCCGACTTACGAACAGTAAGTCGTGGGTTCGAACCCAGCCAGGCGCATTACTTTGTGTAAGTTATTTCATCACCACTGCTCTCAAAACGATGAAGGAAAACATCGTTTGGAAATCGGCATGTCCTAGAACCAAAAAATTCGAAGACATGTGACATCTACCAACCCGCACCGGGCCCGCGTGGTGGATTATAGCCCATTCCCTCTCATAGAGAGGAGGCCTGCGTCCCAGCAGTGGGAACATTAATAGGCTGATTATGCTATGTTATGCTTATGCGACACGACCGGGTGACACTAGAAGCTTCGGTTAGGTTATATGAAGACAGTGTTTGCAATATGACATTTGTGGCCGCTGTCTTTGCTCACTTCCCTAGTTGAGTTTAATTAAAATTCTATATAAACTAAACTAAATACATAAAAAAAAAATAAGCTATTTCCTACAAAAGTGCAATACCTACACGGTAAAAATTTATGGAACAGCTGATTTTTTCGTTTATTCCCACTAGTTCGATTCATTAGTTCGATCGTCGAACTAGTGAGATTTTTTTTTCTCATTTGTTCGACCGTCGAACTAATTAGATTTAAATATTGTTCTACTACATTTAATTGTTTTACTAATTTCGTATTAAAATAAAAAAACGCTTGGTTCGTTAAAAAAAAATATATTCGTGTACTTATATTTGTACATCTATAGCAGATCAAATAAACAGTTGAAAAACTTATAAATTATAAGCTGGCTTCCTCACCTATCAAAAAATAATGTAATAATGAAATATTAAACGTAATCTAATATTTTTCTGTCTTGCTTATCTCAACAAGCTTAACCAGAAAGAACAAAAATTAGTTTATATGTATAATAAATGATCAAAAATCAAATGGGACATGTCAAAAGTGTTGTTAGTGTCGTATAGAAACTTGGACATGATTTAAAGGTCCCGTCCAAAAAGATAAGTATTATATTTTTCATAATTTCTCGGGCGTGACTTGAACAAAACACTAATATTCTTATTTTTTTGTGACGGAAATCAGCGAGTAAGAATTCTGAAAAAGTATTGGGAACCTCGACTTCCTCTACAGTTTTCGCGCATATTTTTTTTACGTGTGCTAGCTTATTTCTGTTTCTATAAATGCTTGATTTTATTTGTTGAAATTCAGGAATACTACTTTTTGAAGCTAAATGCAGGCCTTGATTTTTTAATGTAATTTGAGCTCTGTTATAGATTGATTGATTTTTCAACTGTTTATTTGATCAAAGATATGCTATAGATGTACAAATATAAGTACACGAATATATATTTTTTTAACGAAAAAAGCATTTTTTATTTTATTACGAAATTAGTAAAACAATTAAATGTAGTAGAACTATTTTTAAATCTAATTAGTTCGACGGTCGAACAAATGAGGAAAAAAATTCTCACTAGTTCGACGGTCGAACAAATGAGAAAAAAAAATCTCACTAGTTCGACGATCGAACTAATGAATCGAACTAGTGGGAATAAACGGATTTTTTTTTCAGGCTCAAAATGATGTACTGATTACGTGGTAACCGTTTTCGCGTTTTCAGGAATTCCTCAGTAGCAGCCACCAAGTCTGGATTTGTGCCGTGTTGTTGGCAATATGCTCGCCCCCTACTACATGGGACTAAAACATAAGTAGTGTAATGTGGGTGTACTATTAAGTTAAACGTCTGCCTAACTCATCGGGGATTACAGGCGTGATGTTATGTTTGCTTATAGATAGCCCAGACCGCCGCTTTTGTTAAAATGGCAGCTCGGATAATGCATCAGTACCAGTGGCAAAGGTTCCATAGAACTCGATTCCTACCTGCTTTTTTTTTCGAATGGGAAATCATCAAATGACCCCTCCCCACTCTGGGCGGAGCGGAAGGGAGTGTCAGACTTGTACTGACTAAAACCCATCCATGTTCCTTCTTTGCCCTTTGTTTGTGTTCCAGGGCCACGGTATCTCTTTCGAACAGTCCCGCAGCCCATTCCTACCGGCTTCCCTTTGAAAAATGGCACAGTCAGTATTCTATAGACAAGTAATATAATCACATTAAAGATATGTATTCCGGCTTCATCGTTCGTTTGACGTTTCAGCCGAAAGACGTCCACTGCTGGACATAGGCCTCCCCCAAGTGTCGCCACATTGACCGGTCCCACCTCTGTCTACTCCGTCGGGGAACAGGCGTTATATTCACAACACATTTATTTGCTAATCAGTCGACTGAAACATAAATGCGTCCTTATTATTCCCTGTACATCGACATACATGGTACACGGTAACGGACACGGTTACGGCAGTGTTATTCCCATTGTTTGTCTTTTTATTTTCGTATTTATCCATGTAAACGTCTATTTACATTAATATATATTTTGTTATTATATTTATAGTATTTTATTCAAGGTTTTATTTTATTTTATTATATTTATAGTATTTTATTCATACACCGACGCGTAAACGGTTACCACGTCTTCAGTAAGTACATCATTCTGAGCCCCCTACATAGAATTTTTTCATCGTTTATTAAAAAAAAATTAATAACACATTGACCGGCCTGGGAATCGTATCTAGGACTTCATGCTGACCTGTACTCAAATTTATTCAGTTATTTTAAATCCCAAATCGATACTTCTAGATGCAAGTTTGCTAGGTGTAGCGACCATCTTGACGGGCTGGATTAATACCAAAGATCAGACAACAGGTAATAGATCTACCTCGACTTTTCAACAAAGTTATCACAAAGGATTTTCGATAGCTAATGTCAAATCGAGTACATTTTTGAAGTTTCCATTAACATTTTCGCTTACGTAATTCGAATTTGTTTATCGATCGAATCGAGGCACCATAATTACAGAAATCTATGTCCAACAGTTCTGGATTGGAGATCGTGTATCGGGAAGTGTTGGACGCCCCCTAGCTAGATAGACCTGCTTTGGGAACAGCCTATGCTCTGCTACTGGACTGCTATTATATAGGCTTCAAAGCAAACATTGAATTTTCAAAACATGACAGACTTGTGTTACTTATTTAGTAAACCTGCATATTCAAAGTATTGTTGGCGCGGTCCAGTGGACCGGATAATATTCGCGTACGACACTCATACGGTAAGCGGCCGTGACGGTATCGTCTGTTATTACGAGGTTTTTTTGTTCGTTTCTGGAGTGCGGAGGGTGGAATTATGTTACTAGCGTTTGCTTGCAGCTTTGGCTACATAGATTTCGGAAATCATACCTACCATCATCTGCCTAGCTTTTTCCCAACTATATTGGGGTCGGCTTCCAGTCTAACCGGATGCAGCTGAATACCAGTATTTTACATGGTGCGACTGCCTATCTGACCTCCACAACCCAGTTAGTACTGGGTAATACGATAAACCTTGGTAAGACTGGTTGTCAGACTTTTTGGGCCACTGACTACCTAACGACTGTCTAAGATCTACAAATGACACCCGAGACCATCGGCTTAACGTGCTTTCCGAGGCACGGAGGAAACTCAGTATGTAATGGGTGGTCGCCCATCCACAGACCAACCTAGGCAAGCACGGCTTAACCTGAAGATCGATTCGAGCGGCTGTTATTATTAAGCCACGAGCTCCTCCTCAATCATACCTACCATGAAATGGAAATGGAAATCATACCTACCATGGGGCAGTAATACCGGGATGAAAAAGAATCTTGTGTCCTAATTCAGTGTACAATTTTACATACATTTAATCCCGACGCACTGGGGTTCGCATCACCGCCGCAGACAGTTCCGACTTACCGTGAACAATGCGGTGCGCGTCCTTGGTGCCCAGGGTACGGGCCAGCTCCAATGCTGTCCTGGCGGTGATCGCTGGACGGTTGAACTGCCCTTATATTAGGAAGTGTTGCAGTAAGCATATAGATGTTTTATCCAAAATTTGCCTTAAACTTTTATTTTTACTTGTATTTAATATTATTAATTTTCGATTAATTGATCATTTTTTATTTAACATTGTCACTTATTTGTTTTTCTTGACACTGTATTTCTGATTTGATGACATTGTATTTATTTTATACTGTGATTTGTATTTATTTGTGTCATTACTTGTGATTGTAATATAATATAGAGAACCTGAAATAAATGGATTTTATTTTATTTATTTATTAATGCAGCAACGAGCATCCACTGGCCCGGCAAACATCACAAGATGTAGAACTACTCATAATTCCACTATCGACCCTGGTTTCTGGGGGGGAGGGCGCGCACAAGGGTATCCAAAAATACTCTATGAATGTCCCGCGATACTTGATGGTTTTCGTGCTTTATATTTTGAAAGCAACAAAGTTTGCCAAGGTAGCCTCATTATTTTAAATTCGAAGCAAACACCATTTCTCTATTTGTTTTATAATATAAATGTCCCTGTCAAACGTTCTAGCGTCGAATAAAAATAATGGTGCACAAACATGGAACAATGAAAGCAAAAAGTGAACAGACAACGAATTGGTTCGTTTTAACCAGCGGTATTTCAGAGGTTTACTATGATGTAGGAAGGAGTAAGAGCCCGTGGCTAAATAATAAACAGCCGCTCGGATCGATCTTTAGGTTAAACCGTGCTTGCCTAGGCTGGTCTGTCGATGGGTGACCACCCATTACATACCGAGTTTCCTCCGTGCCTCGGAAAGCACGTTAAGCCGTTGGTCCCGGGTGTCATTTGTAGATCTTTGACAGTCGTTAGGTTGTCAGTGGCCCAAAAAGTCTGACAACCAGTCTTACCAAGGGGTATCGTTTTACCCAGTACTATCTGGGTTGTGGAGGTCAGATAGGCAGTCGCTCCATGTAAAATACTGGTATTCAGCTGCGTCCGGTTAGACTGGAAGCCGATCCTATCTGACACTCTTTTTAAAGAGAGTAATGTACATTTTGCACTGTCAAAATTGAGGGGTTATTCTAAGTTTTAGAGTAACCCCCCCCCCCCCCTCTAGTATACTTGGGTAAAAAATTACTTTCTTTTTGGGGCTCGTGGCTAAGTTACAACAGTCATACGGTTAGATCGAAGGTAACGGAAGGTTTCTCGAGCTCATTCCACAGATGGATGATGGATGAATATTGCCTTCTGAAAATTATTGTATTTTAATTTTATTTATTGAGGGATAATAACCAACTACAACATAATGTAACACATAAGATTAACAAAACTAAGTAGTAATGTTGCAGTCCACATTATTATCCGCAGATAAAAGCACTAGATGGGCATTACCAAAATTAACAAATATTTTGAAATAAAAAAAAAACAATTTCATTTACTTACATTATGCAATAAATAAATAATAAGAACAAGATTAATTTCAAAATTAGCTCTGAATCAGAATTTGTGATCGAAACATCAAACCTCAAAAAATATAAATGTAATGTTATTAAAAATAAATTACAACATAAACCAACATTCCTTTAGTAGCTCCATGTCACGACAAATGCTCCTTCAGTGCAAACAAACTGAAGTTCCCGCGACAGAGAGCAGCTATTTCAGAGAGAATGCATTGGTAAATTGTGCTATCTTTGATTTGCGGTACGTGAGCGTTTTCGATGCCACGTGTTATCTGAAAGGGATGATTACGTCACTGAAGTGTGAATAAGCCTTAGTTAAGCCATTAATTAATTTTAAATTTCAATGCATGGTTTTCTGAGGTATTTTATTACTGGAGTTTCTCTGTCTGATTTAGTTTTTACTCTTGTACGAGTATAAATTGGCAATTGTGAATTTGAATACTCCTTTTAGGTAAATAATTTGGACTTCAAGGACAAAAACGATATCAGTGAAGCTAGAGTTTGTCAAGTTATAATATATGTTTGTCAAATCTCGTGAGCGATGAGAAGCGAAAAGAAAGAAAAGAAAGCGAGGGTCGGTCTTACGGTTAAGCCGCGCTTGCCTAGGTTGGTCCGTAAATGGGTGACCGCCCATTACAAACAGAGTTTCCTCCGTGCCTTAGAAAGCACGTTAATTAAGCCGTTGGTCCCGGCTGTCATTTGTAGATCTTTGACAGTCGTTACAGTTAGTCAGCGTATTACCCAGTACGAACAGGGTTGTGGAGGTCAGATAGGCAGTCACTTCATGTCCAATACTGGTATTCAGCTGCAACCGGTTAGACTGTAAGCCGACCCCAACATGGTTGAGAAAAGGCTAGGCAGCTGATATGTTTACCAAATCCTATGTTTATATAAGCGTTCCATGATTTGGTCATAATCCCTTAACTGGAAAATAAAAGTAAAGTGAACTTGTTAATATATAAAGATGTTTTTATATGGGATTCTTCTTTTGACTACATTTATAAGAATAAAATAGAGTTCAAACGATGAATGCGGTGACGACCGTCAACATTCATGTAATGTCTATCTATAATTGCATAAATAATAGATGTTGGACACACAAAGAGATTTAATCTTTGTGATAATAATAGCTCCACCGTTTTTGAGAGCAGTGGTGATAAAATAACTTACACAAAGTAATGCGCCTGGCTGGGTGCCGCAAACCGGCATGTCCTAGAAACAAAAATTCGAAGACATGTGACATCTACCAACCCGCACTGGGCCCGCGTGGTGGATTATAGCCCATTCCCTCTCATAGAGAGGAGGTCTGCGTCCCAGCAGTGGGAACATTAATAGGCTGATTATGCTTATGCTTATGATAATAATAGACTTCAACATATCGATTTTTTTACCAATTAGGTCTTATTCCGATCCCGTTAAGCCGCGGGCAAAAACTTTTTTAATACAATTTTCTCGATACACCCGACTCAACAAACTTTTGTAACAAATCCCTAATGACAAATCCTGTTCCTTTGAAATCAATGACTGGCAAAAATACATTTGCGTACAACATTAAAAGTACGTTGGAAATAATTCTGGTTGTCATGACAGGAAACGCCTCAGAATTTGAGTTACAAAGTTACACAAAAGGTCCGGATTTGAAGCGGAAACTAGCCCTAAAGAAATTAAATGGATCGTGCATTTACAAATCAGAACACTGGGAATGAATCTTTATTTCTAACCGACTTTCAAAAAGAAGAGGTTATCAATTCGTCAGAATTCTTTTTTTTTTGTATTTCCAGCGATATCTTCGCCAATTGTGAACCGATTTTGATGATACTTTTTTTAATTGGAAGAATATTATTTCGCGGTGGTCTCGTTTAAATTTGGTGAGGCTGATCTTCGGAGTTATACAATGTAACTCTTCAATCACACACACACACACACATCACTCTTCGACACTCATCTCTTTCATCACTCTTCGACAGCAAATCTGTCGTGATTGCTGCAATCGCTTGGATGTTTATTGTTTACACAATATCATAACACAACATAACGGCTGTACGCAGATGTGTACAGTACATCCAGATTGCGACAGTTAGGTATATTAACTTCCATTTTATTGGGGATAAGTATATTATTACCATGAAGTATCAAATAAATGTATAGCAACTGTATACATGTACAACAAAAAAAGAAAAATAAAAAATAAAACTTTTTTGCACAAAATAAAACTTTTTTGAAAAAATACTTTAGCTTCAGAAGTCGGTGTCAAAAAGACTGATTCAAAAAAAGAAAACTCACCGATTTCATTTTTTTTTTTTTACCTATTTCTGTTTATTTGTATCTTCAAAATTTATTCGCTAGTCAGTAAGAGAATAAATTTGTGAACAAAATGCAGAGTCAATACCTACCGCAGGGTCCAAAGCAAAAAAAAGAAAATGCACAAGAGTTATTGATATTTTATAGCATGGTCCTTTTGGTACATGAATGACATCGTCCAGCGCTGTCGGTGAATTGTTGAAATTGTCTGTGTGGTGTCATCATCATCTGGAGGAGCTCGCTAAATAATAACAGCCGCTGAGGTCGATCTTTAGGTTAAGCCGTGCTTACCTAGGTTGGTCTGTGGATGGGTGACCGCCCATTACATACCGAGTTTCCTCCATGCCTCGGAAAGCACGTTAAGCCGTTGGTCCTGGCTGTCATCTGTAGATCTTTGACAGTCGTCAGTGGCCAAAAAAGTCTGACAACCAATCTTACCAAGGGGTATCGTATTACTTAGTACTAACTGGGTTGTGGAGGTCAGATAGGCAGTCGCTCCATGTAAAATACTGGTATTCAGCTGCATCCGGTTAGACTGGAAGCCGACCCCAACATAGTTGGGAAAAGGCTAGGCAGATGATGGTGTCATCATCATCTTTATTTCCCTACCCTTAACCTAATTTATTTGTGTCACAATTGTGTGACATTAATTAATGTCCATTTCTTTTACGGGCAGTGTCTCTGGTCTCTTCAGAAGCGCTGTCGTCTAAGTATATACCAACTCGATAAATTACTCGTGTCTGGAAACTTTGGACAACTAGCGGACAAGTTGAGAAGACAGTGTCTTCGTTCTATTAAGTTAAGATAGAGTAATCTGTTATTTATAGAAACCATCTCGTTCTAGAACTTCAGGCGTTTGCCGTTGTGTAATTTATTTTATCATCACTGCTCTCAAAATGATGAGGAGCTCTTGGTTAGTTAATAACAGCCGCTTGGGTCGATCTTTTGGTTAAGTCGTGCTTACCTATGTTGGTCCTTGAATAGGTGACCACTCATTGCATTTCAAATTTCCTTCGTGGCTCGGAAAGTATGTTAAACATTCAAACCCACCGCGGTGCACACTCGCACGGGCTCGCGGCGCATTTTAGCTACGTGGATTAATTTGTTTTACAACGTGTATACTTGTCAACGTGGCATTTTAGCAACGTGGTCTACGTTTCCACGGCAGTACACACTACACACCCACAATGTAGCGTGCGTGGCCCACCGCGGCATAGTCGTAGGTTAATATTCGTGTATAGCGTGTACCGCGTCAACAGCGTGCATAGCGTTGACATCGTTGAGCTATGTGAGCGCCTTATTCGAGCAAGCCACGCATGTACATGAGTGGCGTCAATTCATGCATAGCGTGACCGTGGTTTGCAGTGGACACAATCACATAAATTTTCTTACAAAGCAAAGCTTAACACACGTGCGTAGACTATCCGTGGGCAGCGGTGTGTTTGCTTTGAGGCTCCGGTTGTCATTTGTAGATCTTTGACAGTCGTTACAGGTAGTCAGTGGCCCGAAAGTCTGGCAATCAATCTAAATCAGCTGATAGCTCGCCCTCTTGACTTATTTATCGGTCAATATGAAAGTTTACCTAACTTATACACCACTTCAATGTGTGTAATATTAGCCATAAGAGCGCTAACGTCTTACGGCATTTCATATAAACTTTCCAGTGACTTTTTATCGAATTGACTGAACCGATTTTAATGAAACATCGTACACTTAAGAATATTGATCTTGTTACATAAGTCTAAAAACTTGACAGAGGACTTTTCGAAATATCTTTTTAAAAAAAAGATAATTTGAAATTTCTGTTTCTACTAAAATCGTTCTAATTTAGCTGTATCACTATTTTACGAAAATTTTCTCTGTCACATTTTTAGACTTATGTATCTTGCATATTCATACGAAGTTTCATTAAAATCGGTTCCGTCATTTCGAAAAAAAATCACTTGTAAGTTTGCATGAAATGCCGTAAGACCTTAACGCTCTTAATACATCTCTGGTCCTTTGAGATTTGTGTCTTCGCTTCATCCATCTGTAATAATTGAACCTCGGACACTACGTTTTTGTCAGAATCCTGTAACATCTTGTCTATGTTGTTCAAAACTTGGCCAAGTTGGTCAAGCACTTGTGTTTTAGCTTCGATAGAAGTTTCTTCTTTTATATTGGGGTAATGGATTTTGTTACTCAAGGTTAGGTTGTTATTTTAGCTTTTATGTGTGCAAAGAAAAGGTCAGAGTATCGCCTTAAATTACAGGTTCATTGATTGTCTCTAAGATTGTTTTTTTTTTTATAAAACTAACTGTGTCGCGCGGTTTCACCCGCTTGATTTTTTTATTTTTGCTCAGCTCCTAAGGCTCATACCGTGATGTTATTACGACAGAAAGAGTTTTTCTAATCCAATTGGTAGTTCCAGAGATAAAGAAAGAAAGAAAGAAAGAAAATACATTTATTAGGCACATGCCACAAGTGCACACAGTATAAAAAAATAAAAACAAAAAATCGTCGCATTCAAACAAACAAACTCTTTAGATTTATTAAATTAGTACCAACAGATACATTTGTTTTATGGTCTTAAAATCTACTAAAGATAGAAATTATTAAATGACAATGCCAATAGAAAATATGGTTTAGTACTATTTTTTTTAAATAACTGGTATTGTAATAGAAACCGTTATTTCCCTATTGTTTTCTCCGGCTGTATGAATAACGGTCATTGCCTATCCGCCATTTTGACAAACATGACATTTGTCACGTAGATGTCACGTACGTCAGTTGGCCTTAACTTTTCTAGAGAAAGTTATTGTTTTTGTCTTCTAGGTTTAAACAGTAACCAAAGCTCGTCAGCCACACCATAATAACCAAGATATATTTTCCATTAAAACAAGACTGTGACGCCAAATTGGATCTTAACCCATCCACTTTAAAGTCTATAAAATAGTCATAACGACTTTCTCAAAGTAATCAATTAATTTGTCGAACGTGAGCCGTGACAAACATAAATTGTGAACTAAGAAAATTAATGTTTAAACTTTATCACGATGAGATAAAATTTAAATTCGATCGAACAATGGTAAGACGAACGGTAAAGAGAAAGTTGTAAACTTTGTAATCAGCAATACCTTAGTATCAGAAGCATGTGAAAGTAAAAACGACCGATTTCGAAGACATTGGGAAACAGGTCACGAATGTTTTACGATCACATAACTGTACCTATTAGATTATGAAATGAAAGTGAAAATTAAATATTAACATATAATTTCCCTTTTATCCTGTTATGGGTGAGGAATTTTAATTTACGTCATGTATTATGCTGATGAATATGTCCTTAAGGAGTTGTTATAACATGGACTGAATTTGAAAGTGATTTTGTTTTGAGTTTTGTTCTTTCTTTTATCATCATCCTCATTATTTCTCGCTCACACCCAAAAAGGACTTTAGATAAATCCAATATCAGCTTTAACATCGTCCAATTTTCACTCACGCATTCATTCATTCGTGACCGACATTGTGACGATTTGTATTTATCATTCAGTTTTATTGAACGATATTTCATAAATAGAAGTTAAAATATTTTAAAGTATCGATTTGTGTTTAATCGGAAGCGCCAGGGTCCGCAAAATTAAAATTTTCTTATTTTTTTTTGCAATTTGCCGGTCAGTATCAGGCTGTATGCTGAATAAAATATGATTTGCGGCCGTAATACGCAGGTATTTACAGAGTTATAATCATTAAAATAATCAACACAGCCCATTGATTATTTAACCGACTTAAAAAGAAGGAGGTTATCAAGTAGACTGAACTTTTTTGTTTTTTTTTTGTTTTAATGATTATAATTCTGTAACTACATACGTGTTACTTCGCGAATTATATTTTCATCACATACAACCTGGCACTAACCTGCAAAAAACGTAAGAAAATTTAAAATTCGCCGTCTACCCTGGCCCTTTCGCTTTAGCACAAATCGATGCTTTGAAATATTTTAACTTCTATTTATGAAATATCGTTCAATAAAAACTGAATCATAGATACAAATCGTCACAATGTAGGTTGAATGAACGATTGAATGAATGAGTAATTGAAGATTGGACGACCTTAAAGCTGATATTGGATTTATCCGAAGTCTTTTTTGGGTGTGGACGAGGAATCTAGGGTAAGTAGAAAATGATTACAGAATTGTTGGAAGACTAGATTTGCTTGGTTTTTTTACTAACTACATATAATAATATCAATCCAGTCTGTTCAAAAAGTGTATTTACTGGTTTAGTGATCATAGTATAAATAATTGCTATACAGAAAACAATAGTTTGGACCTAGCATTTTGTAATACCTATATTGAATGTGGTGGATTCTCTTGCCCATTTTTCTTCATCGAAATCTACGTTTTCGAACGGGCAACAATTTCAACATTCTGACTAACATTTCATAACAATTAATACGACCGACTGAATGCTTAGTTTGGGTCTAATGTTAAATCTGAACGGGAACCTTGGAATGCGCCACTGTCGGGATCCCTACTGACGGCAGGAGGGGTTTCCATCGGTGTTGAAGTAGTCAGTCTGCCAGGGCTGCGGGACTGTTCGAAAGAGATACCGTGGCCCTGGAACACAAAGGGCAAAGAAGGAACATGGATGGGTTTTAGTCAGTACATGTCTGACACCCCCTTCCGCTCCGCCCAGAGTGAGGGGGGGGGGGGTCCATTTGATGATTTCCCATCCGAAAAAAAAAAGAAAACGGGAACCGTGTGAGAATCGCCTTAGACTCTAATATAGCACAGTCTAACCTAGATCGAAGTATCAATAGGCACCAACACATTCAGTAACGGCCTATAACAGTACACAATAGAAACAAAGTTAAAATATGCCGACCGTTGGTCTAGAACTGACGAGGGTTGCTATTGAAGGCAGTCGCTAGGGCTTTCTGTCGAATGCCGATCCATTTTGGCAAATTCTATTATTTTGTTAAGTGAGTATTCTACCTTTTTTCTATATAATATAAGGTCTGAAATGTAACTAGATATTTTAGTTGTATAAAGCGGTGATAGTGGTGTGACCGTCGGACTGTGAAGGCATAGGTCACGAGTTCGAACCCAAGGCACGCATCTCTGATTTTTCGGATTCATGTGCGTATAAAAATATGCATAAGTATCAAAATGGCGTCAAAAAATTCGTCCACATCGCTGTCAACAGGAAAAGTGCCCAGAAGGCTGGCAGCATTGCCACGTTGAATTGCAATACTGATTTTTTGGCCAAAAAATAGGCCCGCCCAGGTCACGTGAAAAGTCAACCAACCGCTTGGCGATTTCCCGAAATATAAGGTGGGCACTCGGACAAAATCAAAATCAAAGCATTTTTTTCAAGTAGGCCAGTTACAGGCACTTTTGAATTGTAGAAACAAAGACAACAATGAAATATAGCTACAGTCCCAGTCACAAGGCACAAAACCTGTGAAAGTACTGCAGTTGCCTTCCAAAGAGGAGAACAACGGAGAAAATACATAAAATTTGAATCAAAACAGCAATATCTGATAAGGGTAAATGCTATCCGAAATATCATTAAAATGTTGGATTTTGTCATCGATGAAAGATGATAAACTTTCTTCTAAAAAGGGGGAACCAAATAACTTTTTTCTAAAATTTTGTTTTGTGGGGCTAATGCATTAAATTTATCTATAATGGTAGATTGTCTGTCGGTAATGTCAGAGAGGTAGGTAAATTTCGCACTTTGAGGGGTTAAAGTCCAGGCCAATAGTTTTAAATTGATGTTTGAGAAGTTGTAGGTCACCCAAAACGGTGTCAAAATCACCTCCAAGCGTTCTATCATCTACATACCACTCGTTAAATTTTTATGTTGAATTATGGGATGAATAGCCAAACTGAAAATGACAAGCCCGAAATTGAGCGTATTGTATAAAAATCACTAGCTTCTGTGAATGTTAACATCGTAAGGAAAGCAAAAATGCCTGAGAGATATTTCTCGACGGCATGTAAAGCCAAGTCAGAAGCCCAATGGGCGGCGTAAAAACTTTGACATCATTTAAGTGCGAAGATGCTGATGATGGAAGACAGTTACAAACTAGGCAATAGGTTGAATACTTCATCTTTAAATGGACAACTTCAAGCACGTCGCTGAAGATTCTTATTGTTAGGGAGTCTGCATAGAAACAAAACAGTATTAATAATATACAAACAATAAACAGTATAAAAGTAAAGATAGAATTCGTTTATTTTCAAGAAGTTATTTTTGTTATTATTAAAGTGGAGTAATTAATTAAGTTTTACTACTGCATTACAAATGATGTATTTTGTACGCATTTTCACAAGACTATAAATACCGATATGGATAATAGAAAAGGCGTATTCTTTAGAATATTTTCTTGATCCCCGTTTACATATCTAGAACATTGTCACCCTAGTCGTAATTTGTAAACAAAGTTATACGTACTTACCTGAAAAAAGAAATTCCACATCCAGCAAACCCTTCACTGTTACACTCCTTCACACAACTCGATTTCACGACATTTAAAGAGGAAGATTTCACTTAAGTAATGTAAAAAGAACTTGATAATGCAAAAATATGACTTCAGCGCGAAATTGTATCGGCCATATTGTTTGTTTATATGATTGTCATCTATGTTGCCATTCAAAAATAACATAATTCATAAATAATTTAATTTATTTAAGCTTACTATATTTCGCAAGAAATTATTATTTTAATATTTAGTATTTGAATATTAAATTAATTCCGATACGATTTATGTGCTAGTTAGCTATCAACGTGATTTCCGAATAATTTAATCAAAAAATAAAAATAAATAATTGTATTTTTTGTGTACTTGCAATTGTTAGACAAGGACACAATCCACTCTTGATCGCGTTCTCGCTCTGAAGTATTCTTCCCCCTTTGAATTAATTAAAGTATTAAGCACTCTATTCGTTTGAGATAAAGTTCATTTTCAAACGGTTTTTTGATATCAAAATTTTGTTCGTACTCATTCCAGTTAGTATATAAGTTTCTTGGTCGTTACAGGAGAGGACTACCTCGCGGAACATGACCACCGTAGTGAAAAGAAATCTTTCATTGTATCGACACAATCTGTCATTTTGTCGATTCTTCCGTCTAAAAAACCCGTATCTACGGTGGTCATGCTACGCGTGCAAAAATCAGGCAACCAGTTTTACCAAGGGGTATAGTTATACCCAGGACTAACTTGGTTGTGGAGGTCAGATAGACAGTCGCTTCACGTAAAATACGTCAGTATTTTGAATATCAATTCAGCTGCATCCGGTTAGGCTGGAAGCCGACCCTAACATAGTTGGGAAAAGGCTTGGTGATGATGATGAAAAGTTGTTTTATTTGGGTGCGTCAAGTCATGGTGGTAATTTCTAGGCTGGATAGTGACTTTATTTCCTTACTTTTTCAGGTTCTCCTACATTATATTGAATTCGGTTTTTTTTTTTATTATTTACGTAATTATTTTGCAATAGCAATGTCTTATCGTTATAGTACAGTAAAACCAATAGCGAATTGATCGCCATTGAATGAAGATCCTTATTCACTGGATAATCCAAAAAAAATACCACAAGATATTTCGTCAAATCGTCGGGGATAGTGCAAATCCGCGGAACTAGCATTAGATAATTCCGCGTATCTAACAAATGTAGCCAATTTCAATTACGCATTGTCGTAGCGACTAAATTAATGACTTTAATAGCTTTCTACTGCTAACAATACATAGATCACATGAATTGTTAGTATTAATGTAAAAATGAGGTCAAAATCCTTGAAATTAAAAAAAAATATAAACTTATAACCTTCCCCTGTAAACCTACACGTAGTGCAGATACGCGCACTTTACGTATGGTAAATTCGCGGATTTGCACTATCCCCGACGAAATGCAAAATGAAATTCCCAAAAAATGCTGGATTCCTAGTAGATAGGTACCTAAAACTTATTCTCAGTTAGGTATATAAAAGGGCTCTTAACTGTTTCTTTTGTATGCTTCACTGAATGCAAATGCTTATCAAGCAGAAAAAACTCAATTAAGTTCTTTAACTCGATGTCTGAAGGAATAACGTTCTGACATTTACGGATTATTAAATGGTTAAGTGCAAGAAAACGTAGACTATAAGACAAAAGGTCTTTCAACTCTGTGGTCGATAGCAAAAATGCAAAGAGCACAGTAACTCCCAAATCGAGCCTTTAAATTAAGACCCCATATTAAAAGCTCGCTTGAGAAATCTTCTTCGTGCTCCTTACGCTCGCACAGTTTATCGTAGCAATTCTTTTTTGCCTCGCTCAATCAAAGCATTTAACCAAGTTGTAATGAACGAACACCCATCAATCGATTGTTTGCAAGCAGCTTAGCGACAATTAGTACTGCCTTGTCTAAAAGCTGTGCTGTTAATGACGAATTTTAATAGTGGTTACGCCTGCGTACTTGCTTGTGCAGGTATATAACTTAATTTTAAATTTATATTCTTTGTTACTAGGTACATTATGCTTAGTTATTGATATTTTGCTTAATAATTACTTTGTGCAACAATAGTTTATTGCTAACTGTGGAAGTGTGGAGGCTTGTAAATGGCTTGTCGTTGTTTGCTTCGCTATTAATTTTTGTATTACTAGCTGTAAGCCACCCAAACACAATAAAATAAAAATAAAATAAAAGCCTTGAAGGAAAACTTCGTGAGGAAACCGGTATGTCCGATAACCAAAAATTCGAAGATATGTGACATCTACCAACTCGAACTGGGCCCGCGTGGACCACCACGCGGTCCCAGTTCGGGTCCTATAGTCCATTCCCTCTCATAGGGAGGACGCCTGTGTCACAGCAATAGGAACATAACACGCTGATTACGCTGCGATACCAAGACCAATCTATACTCCAATTCCGAAAATTCTTTCGCTAATGGGAAGCCACATAATCCCCAAGGCTATATACCAGACGTTCCTGCGGGATCATTTATAAATATATAGCGAGTGAAGCCGCGGCCTAAAGCTAGTCAGGTATGAAGAACTATGAGTAAAACAATGCCAACTGCCTCATTAATCTAGTTGTCGCAAGCGCCACTACTGAACATGAGGTCCTGGGTACAATTCTCAGATCAGACATGACTTTTAGAATTTCTCAAGTCGTCTATTATTGTTATGCACATGTAATGAAGAAGGATGAAACGCATGTTACTATAAAAGTGATGGATAGGTGATAGGGAGGTCAAAGAAAAGATGGATGGATTGTGTGAGGAATGATATGGAAGGGAAAGGAGTAAATGATGCGGTGACGTCTGACAGAGGAGAATAGAGAAAGAAAACGTGTTGCGCCGACCCCAAAAAGAATGGGACAAAGGCAGAAAGATGTTGATGATGATGGCATCAGAATTTCTCAGCCGCAACCCAAAGTCATGATTTGTGCCCGGATGACAGCAGTAAGTTTACTTATTACATGGGACTTAAACATAACTAGCGATTTTGTGTGTGTTAGGTACCTCTGCCTACTCTTCAAGGATACTCTTCACTGGTACTCTTCAGGGATTACAGGAGTGATATTATGTTGAGTAAGACATTTATGAATCTTCATGCTGCCTGCAGACAAAAAGAAGGATAATTTAAAACTGCGTTCATTTTGTGGAGAAAGTCTTCTCAAACCAGTTGGCTTGGTACCTAGCATACCTACCTGGTATGCGCCGTTTGGATGCACGAGAAAGTGCAAAATTTTAATTTGGCACTTAAAGTTTATGTTTCTGGTTTCATCTTTAGCGTAGCTTGTGATTTTGATATTTCTCAGTTGTGTTCTGATGACAGCAATGGGTTTGCTGTCAAGCATAACAGAGGCCCTAGGACGAGCACGTGGTGTAAACGTAACGTGTACACGTCGATTTAAACATTAAAAATTCTCGCTTCACACATCATAGCATAGCATAGCAGCCTATAATGTTCCCACTGCTGGGACACAGGCCTCCTCTCTATGCGAGGGAATGGGCTTTAATCCACCACACGGGCCCAGTGCGGGTTGGTAGATGTCACATGTCTGCGAATTTTTGGTTCTAGGACATGCCGGTTTCCTCACGATGTTTTCCTTCACCGTTTTGAGAGCAGTGGTGATGAAATAAATTACACAAAGTAATGCGCCTGCCTGGTTTCGAACCCACGACTTACTGCTCGTAAGTCCAGCCACCGTTGCTCTACACATAATAATTTTCATAATTTGTAAGAATTTATTCATATTTACGCGTATGGATGATACTGATTGTGCTCGTTACAAACAATTTAATTCAAATGCTATAAGATAACAGTATTTTCGATTCAAAAATCGACGTATATTTACGTTAGTACGTTTACACCGCGCGCTCCTGATACGGCCTCTGTACGCACGGCGGCCAATCAAGCAATGCAAAACCAAATTAAGCTGATCTCTCATCTTACGGGAAGCTGATATAAAGCGAAGTCAGGTTATACTGGTTATGTACAGCTTTATGTGCCGCCGTGTGTACTAACGTACCCACCACTGGGGCACAGGCCTCCTCTCTGTAAGAGTAACTGGACCTTTGTAAAGAGCATTTAAAAACTCAATATTTTATGTTTATTTTTTTGTTTTTTTTGTGTCGTTGGACTAGTGATAACAAGCGCAAACAATACTTCCTGAGTTCATTTTTCTCAGGAGCAGTCACGGAGTTTGAATTTGTACCAGGTTGATAGCAACAGGCTCGCCTCCTATTACATGGGACTTAAAAATATAACTGGTAAAATATGGAAACACTATTCAGTACACCTACCTCATTAACCTTTGCAGATTACAAGCGTGATGATGTTAAGATAGTTTGATTTATTTTTATTTTATTTTAATACCAATTGTTTTGATTTTTTTATTGCTACTATGACATTGTTATTTTTAATTTCAATTTTATTTTTTTTATTTTATTTTATTATCTTAATATTTTTATTTTTAAATGCTACTATTGCTACTATATTTGTTAGCTTAGTTATACATTATATTATGCATGCTGTGGTCTCCTGTAAGTGAAGGAGTACACCTACGTGATACTTTTGTCGTCGATTATTTATTTCGTGTGTTTGTGTACATCCTTTGTTGGAGATCCTAAACAAATAAATAAATAAAGATGGTATTTTTTGTAGGTAAAGGATGTATCTCGAAGTCCAGTTAATTTTTCTGCTTCTAGCTTGCGTCACTTAATATAAAAGTTCATCTGAAAACTGCTGACACACTTGACCAGTGAAGGAGAAATAGCTATTTGCTGGGGCCGGACATATAAGTTCTATATATTCCCTGTTAGGCACCAACACCTAAGTAGATTTTAAATTCTAATAAAAATCTTAAGTTTACTAACTGACAAACAACGCACCGAATAAACTACTGGTTTCAGGAGCATGAAATTGTATCAATTTATACATTTATAGAACTGTTATTTGATGTGCATTGTCATTTATGGAAGTCTCGTTAAAAAAATAATTTCGAAAGTTCGACACTACCTGAAATAAACAAGATGAAAATGTATGTGAATCTCGTTGATAGTCCCGTAGATATTTATGTTTATTTATTTTTGCAAATATTATGTCCTTATAACATATCTTTGTGTATAATAAAATTGTTTCGTAAATTTTCAGATTTACACCCACCAACCACCACCCACCGTTTGTATCTACATTACCCAAGGGTGGACTACCTTTTGCATTAAGTCCATTTCTGTTCGACTCTCCCCCGGCTTTACCTTATGGTCTCCTAAACTCCTGGACAGATTTTGGTGAATTTCGCATCATTTTTAGAGATCATGAAGAAATAAACACATTTTCTCAAGATAAGTTATGGAATCTAGCGTTACTTTGCGAAAATCCAAGACACTAAAATTTTATGGAAATATTTAACGGGCTTGGATACAGAATGCCGCATCGCTCGAGAAAATACGCAGTAGGAATGAGCAACAAAAAATACTGAAACGTGTTTTGCTACGGCATTTATCAAAGTTAGTTTAATATCTTCACATAAAGCAATCTAAAAGATAAACGTAATAGTGTTACAGCTGTTCTTTAAGATGAAGAAGAAAACACTACTTGAACACAATAATAACTTCGGTAGACAGAAACATTCCTTACTTTGCGGATTACACGGCTTTACTGGACCTAGGGTTGTCGGTTTCGTGAAGATCAAAATCAGACAACATCAGCTGTCTGGCGTTACTGCTAAAGTGAACCATCTTACTCACAAACAATACAATATTTTATTGTATGATAGATTTTTTAGAGATCTGTTCCCTTCTTCTGTATCTAAAAAACAACGTTTTTTTTACAGACAAAGAAAAACTGGGATATTTTTGTTATTACTACAAACATATTACGTAACATCATGCCTTTATTTTTCTAATGATTGAGCAAGGCTCGACACCCGCATTTCGATTTTTATATTTGTAATATTGGACGGACCTATTGCTATCAACCAGGAATAAATCCAGACTGACTGGGAAAATTCCTTGGGGGAAAACTTTGTCCGACGTGTGAATCCAACCGAGGACATCGTTCAGAGCCGAGTTTGAGACCATTGAGGTAGGCATTACATGCATTGTGTTGTGTGCCCAGAATTTTTACCCCGTTTTTAATAACACACGCCTGTAATCCCAGAAGGGTTAGGCAGAGATGTAGCTAACAGAACACCCTCATTTCGCCAGTTATGTTTAAGTCCAATGTAATACGGGGCGAGTCTATTGCCATCAACCGGTTGCAAATCCAGACTCCATGGCTGCTACTGAGAAATTCCTGATGGAAAAACCCATAACACGTTGCCCGACCTGGGAATCGAACCCAGGATCACATGCTCAGCAGTCGCACTTGAGACCTCCAGACCAACAAGCCAGTCACTAAATTTTTCTTGGTTATTAGAATGTGTCAACCCTGCAACGATATCTCGTAATATTACGAACTTGTAATGAGAAATAGAAGGATGGATCTGATGTCTATCAACAAAATACTCAGAGGTTTATCTCCCTTGAATGAGTCGTAAAATGAAACCCAATGATTATAGTAGAACCATAGACAAGATGGAGGTAGAAAGATGTCCATGGTTAGGGGATATCCTGATCGGAAAGAAAACTGGTGTAGGCATAACAAGTTGGATTAGTTTTAGTTAAGCCGCACTGAGCCCGAGTTGTAGATTATAGAATTCTCTCTTTCATAGAGAGGAGGCTTGTGTCCCAGTAGTGGGAAATTATAAACGGGTGCTTTGACATAATGTGTAGACATTTTTTTGTTCTACTTTCCAATAGAAATATCAACAAAAGTGAGTGATGGAAATAATTGACCTATAAAAAAAACAGTACGCAGCCACTGCTTTCAAAATGTGTTTACATATAAATGACAAGACTGCTGTCAGTATCTGTGTGTGGACGTCACATGCCTTGTACCGAGTTAAGGTTGCGACAGCGTTAAGCGCCCTTCCACCCACTAAGCTCACAGACGCGGGCTATTGCGAGCATTTACTTCACACGTTGTTACTTGGTAATTATGGTTTCACAGCTATAATTATCACACAGTGCACAAGTCTCAGTATGACTTCTCAACCGAGATTATTCATATGGTGTTAGGACATGCGGTTTCCTAACGACGTCTCCCTACTCGTTGACTTCATAAATTCCACATAAAAAATACGCTTTTTCTTAGCATAGAAACACAATGGATTTCAAGAAAAACCAAATTAATGAACTCTTTGTAAATGAACCACGTTGCTTCACCTTTTTTTTTTAATACTTATATTCCTATATAAAAGCAGAATTGGTTTGAAGAAAGGGTTAAAAAACCATTATTCCCATCCGATTCCTTAAATAAATTCCCCTCAAAAAATGGCTCCGCTATTTTTATTCCTCTCGAACCTCGATTTTTCAATAGAATTTCGTGTTGGTTTCCTCCACAAGCCATTTTCTTTTGTCAACAGAACCCTAATTGAATTTCAGCATTAATAAGTATGAGAGCTTTTTTTTAGATGTTACCTCTCGTTATTGAGTAGTTTTAATTATTGGTCGGTTTGGCAAATACTACTTTTCGGAAGATGTACAATGACAAAGTTTAGAACCTGGGTGACCGAGGCCTGCTAGGGTGAATCTTAGATCGATTTTTCGCCCCCATAATCACCTAATATTGCAGGTTTCATCGAGATCGTTAGAGCCGTTTTCGAGAACGTGATTACAAATATACAAACGTGATAACAATGTACAAATAATGCTCATTTCATAGGTCATTATACGTTATGAAATCAGTTGTTACATCCGGAAATATAATTATGAAGGTATATTATTTTACCTTCATAATTATATTTCCGGATATGTTCGAACACAATACTGCCCTAAGAAATAAAAATAGCTGACATGGCTCAAAAGGCTACCCAACTGAAATGGGACAGTACATGTCAGTCGCAGGCCAAATAAAGGATGGCCTTAAATAACATAAAACTGGTGTCCGGAGACAGTGAGGCAGAGTCACGGCAGGCCACGAAGGAGATGGCATGACGAACTGGATTGGTTCCGTCAGAACGGGAAGCAGGACGGGTTTGCGAGAAGTGGAAGTAGCGGAGGGATTCATTTGCCCAGGAACGAGAATTGCTGTAAATTAGATCATCATCATCTGCCTAGACTTTAACAACTTTGTTGGGGTCGGCTTTCAGTGTAACTGGATGCAGCTGAGTATTTTACTTAAAGCCTAGTTAATTAATTAATATTGAGTGTTATTTCTTATAAAAACTAGACTCAGGATTGGAAAAAATATGCACTTGCAAAAAGTGCTTTAATTAAAATACAATATGCATTTACGTTAAACATAACGCAAATGACGAACGGTGGGTGTACTATTAGGTACACCTCTGCCTAACCCTTCGGGGATTACAGGCGAAGTATTATGTTATGTTAATATGCAATAAAACCTTTTGAGTAAATATAAAGAAAGACAGTTCTTAAAACAAAAGTTACTGAAGAGCTTTTCTAATGAAACGTAAAAAGAATTTCGTACGTTGTCTACTTTTGCACTAAGACTACTTTTTTGGACTTTCAAGTAATGGGTAGCACAGTGACAACATTTTGAAGCCACCATACATTTGATCGCGTGATGCCAACAATCGCATATTGACAAAAACAATCTTAATACATTATTCTAATCGCAGCATGCCTACTTCGGGTATCGTCAATACATTTTATTTGTAACTAGCCTACAATATAAGGTCTATCTTTTCATACATGAAATATTTTAAGAGTAACTTCTATAAGTTGTAAAGTCGCCATAACAACGAAAAAAAAAAATTATCTGAGTGTTTTTGTTACAATTTTTTTATAATTCTAAAATTTTTTGACACTTTTTGCATAAAACCTTTACTTTCATATTCTAACAATGACAGTAGGTAAATACGACGTAGTAAACTAGCGTAATGGATGCTTAAAAATATGGAGCCAGTATTTATTTTGTGGGTCAAGTAATTTTAAATTATTTATTTTTTATAAAAAAAATAAACTCAGATGAAAAAAAAATCCCTTGAAATGGCTTTGTTATAGCCGTTAGATGATTCCCTGAAAATATTTCGTGTATGAATAGTTAGAACCTATATGTACAGTCAACACAAAATTTGTTCTACTTTGGGTGTTTCGTAAATATAAGTGTGTGATAGTAAAATTGGTTCTAACAATTATTTTTCGTAATAACTAAAGAAACGATCCCAGTGTTTATTTAATTTCTTTCATGTTGATTTTCGTAATGAAGGAAAAACTGTAGATAAAAAAGTTTTCTATGTAAACAAAAGATATTGCTTTAGTTTTATTTAAGGTTTATTTACTTTGCCATGTTTATTGGATTAATCTTTAGATAGATAATAGTAATATTAGTGAATTATTATTAAATTGATATTATCTAATATCAACAATCAACATACAAAAAAATATTATGTTTATTTCTGAAGATCAATGTTATTATTGCAAATATTAACTAAGTAGTTACCTAATACGAATCACTGCGGTGCTATTATTAAAAAAACTATCCAAATCCAACGAATAAAGCAGTATAATGATAATAGTTGATTTTTTACTTCACGATTCTTGCAAAGTACCTGATACTTGTCGAGAGGCCTTCACTGTCTTCTTAGACCTATTAACACTGTAGTACCCATTGTAAAAACCAAATACCTAGGTAGGTATATATTTTTTAATTATTGTAGATGCTTACCGGTTCTTCTACACTGGAAACGGCCAACGGGACCGTGCACCTACCTTCTGACGTCTCATAAGTGCCTAATTTGTATTTGAGTCGACTTTTGCACATCATTCATCATAATTTCAGCCGAAAGACGTCCACTGCTCACCACATTGACCGGTCCCGTGCGACTCACCTCCAGCGGATCCCCGCAACCTTCACCAGGTCATCGGTTCACCTAGCGGGAGGCCTTCCAACGCAACGTCTTCCGGTTCGCGGTCGCAACTCCAGAACTTTTCCATCCGTTTTGCGAGCAATGTGCCCTGCCCACTGCCACTTAAGTTTAACAATTCTTCGGGCTACGTCAGTAACATTGGTTCTCTTGCGGATGTCCTCATTTATGATTTGATTACGCAAGGAAACTCCGAAGCCCTCTCCATTGCCCTTCGGGTGACTTTAAGCCTTCTGATGAGGCCTATTGTAAACGACCACGTTACGGTCCCGTATGTAATCACTGGCAACAGACACTGGTCATAGACTTAAGTCTTGAGACACTGCGGTAAGTTGAACGTGAAGATACCACGCAACTTTCCGAACGCTGCCCAGTCCTTTGGGTGACTTTAAGCCTTTCGATGAGGCCCTTTGCACACAAAATATATTTTAATCAACATAGAACCTGACACTGACTTGCAAATTGCAAACAACATAAAATTTGAATTTCGCGGGCTATCCTGGCGCTTCTACGTTAAGGAACGTACGTTTATAAAACGTATGTGTTTACAGAATTGTCTCTCGACTGTTTCATGAAAAAGTCAATCATTAGCATAAAATGAATTTGGAGGGTTGTATTAATTATTTTAATGATTATAATTTGCATAATCAGCCTATAATGTTCCCACTACTGGGACACACGGTCTCCTCTGTATGAGAGGGAATGGGCTATAATCCACCACGCGAGCCCAGTGTGGGTTAGTAGATGTCACATGTCTTCGAATTTTTGGTTCTAGGACATGCCGGTTTTCCTTCACCGTTTTGAGAGCAGTGATGATGAAATAAATTACACAAAGTAATGCGCCTGCCTGGGTTCGAAACCACGACTTACTGTGCGTAAGTCTGCACTGGGCCATAGCTGCGCGATTGTAACTTAGCAAAGCAATATTTGTTACGACTGCAAATCATATTTTAATCGACATAAAAAAAAAAAAAAAAAAGTATTTTATTACCTGAAATAATTGTATAAGAAACACTTATCTAAGCACTATGCAGTGTTACAGCTAGGGAAAAGAGTGGTTTCGATGGGCTCTGGCACCCAATGTAAGATTTAACTTGTGTTTAGGGTGCCAGCGTCCTAGCCTATGGTTTGAACATGTAACATTAGTTATAAGTCGAACATAGTTTATCATCATTAAATTACAATAATATTTTATAACTAGCCAATGCAACCAAGATGTGGCCTATATACATCTGTGTGGCTGTGTATATGTGTGGGTGTGTATATGTGTGTGAGGGAGAGATAGATATGGTGAAAACTTGTGTTTTTGGAACTCTGTATAAATATAATTATAACCAAACATATTACTTTATTAACTATATTAGTTTAAGCAATCGATATTTGTAGTAAATCTTCAGTTTTTTTGTAAGACACTGTCAAAAGCCACTTCGTGACCCTGGTTTTGCATCCATTTAGACACATGGGAGCAATGAAGCAGAGTTTATTAATTTTATTATATAAATGGTTTGACAGTATACCAAAATGACGTTGAGCAAGGGCCGTTCTACATCCGTGAGTTGAGCATACTTCGAAGTGTCTACGCTTTTTGGTAGCATTCGGATCGTATACCGCAAAGGGATGCTTGCGCAAAATAGTACTAAGGACAAAGAGCTGTCTCACAGTGAGAACCTGACATTCGGTGTAGAGAGCCGTGGTGGGATACCTAAAAGGCTTCGAGGTCATAACCTTGAGAACAGCTCTCTGTGCTCGTTCCAGAGGCAGGAGGATTGTCTTGGGAGTCCCACCACATAGACCTGCAAATTGCAAAAAAAACGTACTTCCACCTTAAAACAAAATTCATGATTGTATTACTTCTACTACCGAGTCATCCACTAGTTGAAATTCATACACGCATCGTATTTGTCCACTCTTACAGCTTTCTCGGACACTAATCAGTTTTACTTTCTTGTTCGCTAAATTCTTAACAAACCGGTTTCTAATAACTGTCTGTGTTTATGTTAGCTCTTGTGTTCGAAGTGGAGAATGGAGACAGTTGTGACGTATTTTCGTCTGGCGAAGGTCACTTGTGTATTTAGTATAATAATTGCCCTGTGACGGCGGCGAAAGCCATTGTGGAGGGCCGAAGGCTCTTGGTGGGCTGGGTGTCAGCGCAGGTGAAGCTGCTGGAGCCCAGACCTCTGAGGTGCTTCCGCTGTCATGTAGGGCACCACGTGTCGGTCCGGTGCACCTCGGAGGTGGACCGCAGTGGCCTGTGCTTCCGCTGCGGCCAGCCCGGTCACATGGCCGCGGCCTGCTATAATTGTCATTATCGTCATTATTCGCTGGATTTAATTGTAAGCTATTTATGTTTAGTGCAGCATGCCATTTTTTTCCATTCATAACATAACATCACGCCTAAAATCCCCACAGAAGTGAGAGGTGTAACTATTAGTACACCTAGATTTCGCGCAGTTATGTTTCAAGTCATGCAATAGGGGGCGATCTTATTACCATCAACCGGGCATAATTCCAAACTCCGTGGCTGCTACTGAGAAATTTCCGATGGAAAAACCTAATAACACTTTGCCCGACCCGGGAATCGAATTCAAGACCTCATGCTCAGCTGTCGCGCTTGCGATCACTAGACCAACGAGGTAGTCTTCCGTGTTCTTAATTGTTTTAAAACAGTAGTAATGGCATACCACTTACAATACCTACTAGTTTCCGGTTCCATTGACCTAGAATGCCCGAATGGATGCAGCGCTTCGTGTCGCGGGTTCTATTCCCGCACGGAACAAATATTTGTATGGCCTACAGGTAGTTGTTCTGGGTCTGGCTGTTTGTGTATGTGAATTTAAATGTTTGTAAACGCACCCACGATACAGGATAAATTCCTAGTGTTGGGAAAGTATATAAAAAAAAAAAATACTCCACAATGCAATGTGGGCAGATCAGTTGTCGCCTCGCCTACTTTTAAATCCCTTCGTAACAGTTGTGGTCACGCTCAATGTATTTTACTGTTAGCTTTGTTTGCGGTTTTGTGATTCTTTACAAGGCCAGTGGTGTCATAGACTTTATTATATCATGTACTATAAAAATATAAAACTGCCTATTACATAAAACAGTACAACTGTCAGTATGAAGTGGTTGAGATTTCTTCTTTATTCAAACACATTTTTAGATTACACACCTGATTTTTTGAATAAAGAATTTTTAAAACGAAGAAATGAACATCCTGTTTTTCTGTTACTGAAGGCCATTTACTGGAAAATATTTTGTATTTCTTCTCAAAAGACGATTTTGTGTTTGACTTTTTCGACCCTTAACAAAGCCAAAAAGCACTTGTTCTCCCCGTCATTGCGATCTTTTTTTGTTTTAGATCCTACCTGGGATCCATCTACCTACGAAGATATTGAGGGTCAAAGTTTCAACTTTTCAAAATTACTAGTTTTTAATGTTATAACTTTACTTTAAATACATCCACGACCCCCGTACTATTCGATATAATATATCCATCAGCACAATGTTTTGATTGCGTTAAATTGAATCCTGCCGCAAAACGTGATTTCTCCATAAAAGAGAAAAGAACACAAAAAAGTTGTTTAATAATTTTTGCGTAGAGTTACTTACTTTGATGCACATAATGCTTGGTTGACGGCTTCGTGAAGGGTTCATTTACACCTTGTATTGTTATTTCGAGCAGACTACTGTTCCAAATAGTTATAACTTTGGAACTTCAAAACCTTACTAATTTTTTACGACAATTCTGTAATAAACTAAAGCTTTAAAATTACATATCTTTGGCGTAATATTGACAAACTCAAAAGAAAGTAAAAGAAAGAAAGTTACAAATACGTTGTAACATTGTTTGGAGTTAAAATTGTCATCCACGCCTCTCGTTAGAGTGTAGTCACTAATATATCAAATTGTGCCAACAAATGGAGTTTTCACTTCAATAATACGAGTAACGAAGACAATGAAAAATTACCCCGACTTTCAAGACCACCTTTTTCTTCTTCTTTCACATTTTTTTTTTTTAGTTGACGTTATCTACTTTTTCAAGTACCTATGGTATTATTATTATTATTTTTATTTTTCTTGACTTTATTTACTTTTTCAAGTGTCGTTTTATAATTATTTTGTTTATTACTGTGAATATGAGGACTATGTGGGTCGTACTATTATTATTATTTTTTAGTTTAGTTAGTTTCACGATTGTCTGGCAGTTTGAGTACTTTAAGCGGCCTACCCAAATGTCATTTCTTTGGTATGGTTCGTCGTGTCGTTGAGCTCTTGGATTATGAGTCGAGCTACACGATCACTGACAAATGCTTGCACTGTCTGGACAGGTCCACTCAAATCTGTGTGGTTATTTCTTCAAAAGACCATCTCAGACATTAATCTACATGGTTCTCATATGACTTGAGCAATGTCTGGACTTTAAAAGAGACGGTGACCTCTGAGTTTGTTTCGGATATTTCTTCTCAGAGTAGTCAGGTACGAAACACCGGCCCCATCTAGTTTTAAAACAACATGTTGACGTGTAAAAGAGTTTTGTAAACCAATTTACAGAAATAAATATGATTTAATAATGATTTAATGATCCAACATATTGTTGGAATAATAGTCGGTACATTACTTTTCCTTCTTGAAAATCCATAAGACTATAATTTATATTGAAGGTGGACGAACGATATGATATATGTCGCATGTGTTTCTCTCTCTCTTTAATAGCATACGGTAACATCACGCCTGTAATCCCCGAAGGGTGACGCAGAGGTGTACCTAATAGAACACCCAAATTTCACCAGTTATGTTTAAGTACCATGAAATAGAGGGCGGGCCTATTGCCAACCGGCACCAATCCAGACTCCGTGGCTGATAGTGAGAAATTCCTGATAGAAAAACCCAATAACACTTTGCCCGACCTGGGTATCGAACCCAGGGTTTTCTTTGGACTGTTTTGTTAACAGCCATTTCAACACCTTTCTTGCCGTATTCCATCCTAGATCTAGCCAATTACGTTTTATTTTTTAGATGAAATCATAAGAAAATGTCTATGCTAATATCTGATGAATCTATTTCAATAATCATTGTCACGCCACAAACTCTTCAGCTTATCATTCGAGGGCAGTCGACCGTGAAGATAAATCCATTTTCGTCTGACTTACACAATCAGAAGAAAGTGAAGAAAGTTGACAAAACTTGTATAATATTGTGTGAATTGAGCTATTGTTGGTAAGAGATTGTTACCACGAAAAAATGTACAGAAGTATTATCATTGTGTTTTAACATATTGCTAGCTATCAAATATTTCATCATCTGCCAAACCTTTTCTCAACTATGTGGGGATCGGCTTCCAGTCTAACCGGATGCAGCTGAATACCAGTATTTTACATGGAGCGACTGCCTATCTGGCATCCACCACCCAGTTAGTAGGTACTGGATAATACGATACCCGTTGGTAAGACTGGTTGTCAGACTTTCGGGGCACTGACTACCCGTAAGGACTGACTGTCAAAGATCTATAAATTGACAGCCGGGACCAACCGCTTAACGTGCTTTCGTAAAATTTTAACTTTTGTTTCCTCGTTGGTATAGTGGTCGCATGCGTGACTGCTGAATAAGAGGTCCTGGGTTCGATTCCCAGGTCGGGCAAAGCGTTATTTGGTTTTTCCATCAGGAATTTATCAGTAGTAGCCACAGAGTCTGGATCTTTGCCCGGTGGATGGCAATAAGCTTGCCCCCTATTTCCTGGGACTTTAATATAACTGTCAAAATGTGATTATACTATTGGGTACTACTGCCTAACCCTTCGGGGATTACAGGCGTGTAATTTTTTAAACACCTTGCCCCATTCTAGGAATTTCTCCTGTATCGTGGGTGCGTTTACAAACATTGAAACTCACATACACAAACAGCCAGACCCGAAACAACTACCTGTACATTGTACAAATATTTGTTCCGTGCGGGGATCGAACCCGCGATACACAGCGCAGCAGCCAATTGCTCAACTGCGCCAACCGTGTCGTCAAATATAACTAAAATAATAAATGTTGTTATATTAAGTTATTTTGTTCCATTTTTCCCGTATGACCATAACCTAGGCTTGCACTTCTGCAGCTGTCTACTGGATGTGGTCATGGTGCCCAGTTGCCGCCAATCGGTCAAGAGCATTCACCTGTTGTGACCTAGCGGGGCTACGAGCGATTGTCGATTGTTAATCGTTCGTGTTCAGCGCGAATACAGAATCAGCTATCTTCGTTGTACTCAAAGCCACGTGTAGTGTATTTTTGTCGTAATTAATTATTAATTACGGTTTAATATTTATGTTTTTTTTTTTTTTTTAAACTTTGGCCCACACTATGAATTTCTCCTGTATCGTGGGTGCGTTTACAAACATTGAAACTCACATACACAAACAGCCAGACCCGGAAGAACTACCTGTAGGACATACAAATATTTGTTCCTTGCGGGAATCGAACCCGCGACACAAAGCGCAGCAGTCAATCGCTCAGTCACTGCGCCAACCGTGCCGTCCCGTATTATAAAGTCTTCGTAACATTTTAAAGCTTCCCATAATATTTCCGAAAATGGCTGTACAGCTTACTTAGAATATTTACTAATATTTATTGAACTAACAGTTTATGCACACACAAAAGGTAGAAGTAAAAGTAACGCTATGATTCTTTTAAAACCATATCATAGCGTTACTAGCGTTTTTAAAACCAAGTTCATGAATTTGCAAATCTTTTGTATTCTGCCATGTTACCTAATTTAATTATTTAATAATAGTAAACAACATAACTAATATAAACACATTAACCAGTCTCCTAATAAATGTTTAACTAATAGCTTTTATAATAATATATTTATCATATGTGAAGGAGTACACCAACGTGGTACTTTTATCGTCCTTAATTTATTTCTCATGATCCGTGTACATCTTTTGTTGAAGATCCGAAATAAATAAATAAATCATATTCATAATATTATCATATTCTCAAATAAAATTTCATCTATTGTCATTACAAAATCTAAAAGCGGAACAAACAACAACGTCTCAAGTGACTATCAAGTCACTTGAAACGAAAATGACATAATTAAGCTACAAAATAACATATCATACCCGAAATCATCTATTCAAATTGACCGTATCACATAAATGTCATCGAAGAACTTTCAAATAAATCTCGAAAGACTCTCACTCAAGAAAACAACGGTACCGCATCGTCGCCGGCGCAAGAAAGAGACAAAACATGCGAGAAAGATCCATTCACCATCGCAAACCCGAACGGAAAACTCGTTTCTGCTTCGGCACATCGAAAAATAATAAAAAACACCGACTTATGTATATCGAAAGTTGACAGTAACATTGATCTACGATTTTGACCAGGTGTGTGGTAGGGAGAGGTTCTGTGTTTCCAGTGGCTGGTAGCGATTCGGACGGATTACGCGTCGTCACGCACCGAATACCAACCAAGTGCAATTTGTGATAATATAGTGGAACTCTGTGTGTATGTGTTATAAATTAACAGGTTTTTGTGAAATACAACGTGCAAAAAGAACTGTAAGTTCGCGAAATTTCACTTTTACACGATTGGATTTTTTCCGGTGATAGTTCGGACATGTTTCTGCGGAGTTTCTTTATTGTGAGTATACTCTATTTTTTTCTTTTTTTTAGAATGTATTGTTGTTCAACACTTAGTTCTTATTTTATTTTTGCTTTATTAGAAATTGCAGCCGTATTTATAACTTTCAAATTTGATTTAATAAATTTCTTATCTCCACTTTACTCGACCAAAACTTGTTTTATAAATGCCAAAAGTTAACCACCAAATCTAGGCCAAACTAGCTAATCCCCGTATGAATACGGCCAACATCATATTCACCGGTTTAAACCAGTCTTCTAGTCTACAAATACCAAAAAATATGACACGTGCGAAGCCTGACAGGTTAATCGACAGCAAGAATTACAATCACCTATTTTCCTACAAGCTTTCATCTAGAAAATCAACTTTTTACTAAAGATATTTCACTACTAGTCTAGCCTATTGAATAAGAAAGTTCGCATGTATTCTGATACTTTCCCTTACTCGATTGTAAAGGAAATATAAAGCGTGTCAATGCTATGTAATATGTATAAGGAATTTGAGATCCTTGGTGACGTGAGTCAAGTTAAAATTGGGGTCAATACACTGGTCAGTTTGATGAACAGGATAAAGATAGGTATCGATGTAGTGATGTCTACGATTGTTGATGAATAGAGAGGGAGAGGAGAACTAAAGAAACGATGTATAGATTGTATGAGGAATGATATGTAAGAAGGAGTAAATGATAGAATGACGGTTGACAAAACGGGTTGAGTCGACCCCAAGTAATATGGGAAAGGCAGTAAGATCATGATAAAGATGGTGACATAGACGTAAAAATGTAATACTACAGAAAAACAAAGAAGTTTAGTTCATAATGGACTGTGAACTTTCATCAAGAAATGAAGTAACGTATGAGTATACTCGTATGTTGCCAGTAACGTTTAGGTTCCGCTCAAATTGAAAGACAGCACGTTGAAAAAAAAAAGGATGTTCTCCCAAAGCTCATTTGCACAGTAACAGTGTTACTGTTATAGTGTATTATAAATAGCATGTTCTGTAGTATAATCAATCTGACAGCGTGCTCGCTGTTGGAACAAAATTCTTCTCTCTGTGCAAGGGAGTGGTTTTCCGTCAGCGGGCTCAGTACAGGTTAATGGATCCCATATGTCTATATATTATCCTGCGAACTGTAAGCCATTAATTGACAAAAGAAAAGGAAATTACAACCTCATCTACATGCAATAACTCTTTCTCTTAGTCGCCTTCTCGGAATAGCACGGTCGGTATAATGATCAGTAAATACTTTCTATGTAGTTTTTGCGCACACACTGGTGCTAAAACTGTTTCATGTTTAATTTACTTCACGATTCACGAGACGGTTTAACATCTCTACTTGTTTAACTTCTAATTTGTCTAACTGTTCGAAATTTCTTCACAAATTGACTCTTTATCAGCATTCTGTTAAAAATTTACAATATTTTCTCAACATACTGACTCTTCATCATCATTCTTAAACATATCAGTATTTAATATTTTTATACGCAAACCCTGCGTAGGGAACTATAGCTGGCTATAGGTTCAAACTCTGCTCGCACTAGAATTTTTCTTTCCATGTCAAAACAGCTATATCAGTATTTAAGGTTCCCTCTGCTGGAATGGCCTCCTCAAACTGTGGAAGAGGGCTATTATTTGGCATCCCATCCTAGTTCGGGTAAGTAGGAGGATGTCTTTGGGTGGCTATGTCTTATGCACCATCATGACCGTTTTGTTTTTCTGTGCTCTTCCTTAAGCCAAATTAAATTCAAATTACTTCAACGTCAAACAATAGAATATTATCTTTTACTAGAACATGGCTCAGTTAAAAAACTGCTGTCAGAACCATCCCGGAATTTGCAATTCTGTCCATTTACAAGGAGAAAACGAATAACAAACTAAACGCAACGTCAATTTCATAAACAACATTCTTGAACAGAATTATGAACTTCATCATCAGGTGCATTCACTTGAGTTGCACGCAATCGTACACTTCCATTGCAGTTTTTGTTACCATATAATATTTCACCACTAACCAAAGAAGTCAATGTATCTCTAACTCTTAATTGTTGCATATCAGATCTTGCTATGTAGATATTTACCCACATGCAACAATTTTCATGGTGATATGGCAATGAAAGAGAAACTATCAGCTGTTTATCAATCCATTAGTGTTAAAGAGGTCAGCAGAATAACCGGTTGTGTTGAGGCCGTGGATTAGGGACAAGTCAATATTTAAAGGTTATTATAATTAACCAGTTAAAGGTGCTATGCTTGATAGGTTTGTTAAGAATTTAACAAGGGTTTCTTTCTGGGTAATATTTATTTAAGAATAAACATAGATGAGTGTTGGCTAACGTGCAGACTCCAGCACATCAAGCTTCCCGAATATTGATGAAATGTCAAATTTCATAAATCAACCTTGAACCTAATGCTTTAGCGGTAAAGTTGAAAATCTGTTAAAGAAATTTACTATGAACGCAAAAACACTTTACCCGCGTCGAAAATGTAAACCTTACTCGGCAAATTAACATTAAATGTGCAACAAAAAATCCAGAACTACATCATGCTTTGCGATTTTAGCTTTTTTTAGCATCGATTTTAAGACTGGCCTATAGTGGTTGCGGTCACCAGACCAATGACGAACCTCCATTTACCTACTTCCAACTTTTTTAACTTTTTTTAGGGTTCCGAAAACCGTAATTAACTATGTAGTATAATAAAAAAAAATAAGTTTATACGGAACCCTTGAAGCTCGAGTTCAACTCGCACCTGGCCGTTTTTTTCCTAGAGAATATCAACTGCCTACTGCTTAGTCATACTGAATTACGTTTTAGCCTCAAAAACGTTTGTTTTAGCGGAATCGTGGATGATGAAGATTAATCAATCGATTTCGATTCGGTTCGAGTTGTCTCCATTTTTCAATTGTCTGTTCATTACTTTCCTCTTGGATACATTGAGATTTATCTGCTGTTTACTCTAATTATTACTAATGGTTTTAAGGGTACAGAAAGACTGATGAAAAAATTGGAGGACAGACTATTTGTTTGACTTACCTATACCTATGTTTGACTTCATTAGGCTGCTGACTAAAACGAATAACATAAACTTGATGTAATTATTATTTGAAGAATGAATTTTAATTTTAACGAATGTAACTTAGTCACCAAATATTCTTTCCACTAACATAGTTCTTAAGTACCTACTAATTCACTAACCTGTCATCATCATCATCTGCCTAGCCTTTTCCCAACTTTATTGGGGTCGGCTTCCAGTCTAACCGGATGCAGCTGAATACCAGTATTTTACATGGAGCGACTGCCTATCTGACCTCCACAACCCAGTTAGTACTGGGTTATACGATACCCCTTGGTAAGACTGGTTGTCAGACTTTTTGGGCCACTGACCATCTAACGACTGTCAAAGATCTACAAATGACAGCCGGGACCAACGGCTTAACGTGCTTTCCGGGGCACGGAGGAAACTATTCACTAACCTGTATGAACCTTATAAGTTTTTAAGCTGTCTTGGTCACTAACATTATTATTAACACTAGAAACGGGATATTTACCATGTTTACTGATTTGTTTGAGTTTCCGATATTTCGGCGCTGTTGCAAGCACCATGATCACGGATAAACTGAAGTTATCTCAAAACAAATAGTAAACATGGTAACATGGGGTATCAAATATCCTATTTCTAGTGTTAATGATAACTTCATAATGCTTGTTGTTTGAAATAAATAATTATTTGATTTGATTTGATCAACATAACATAACGCCATTAATCCCGGAAGGGTTAGGCAGACGTGTACCTTAATAGTACACCCACATTTCGACAGTTATGTTTTTTAAGTCCCATAAATTAGGGGTCTGTTATTATTTGGCCACGAGCTCTCCTCTAATGCCGATTCTAGAGCACACATCGCAAAAAAGACAGACAGTATTTGTGTCTATCATCTTCTTTAATAAAAACCGCATAAAAATTTGTACTTAATCTACTAACGACGCGATGTTCAATGTTTTTTTAACGTATGCATGTCTCTCAAAAATATTCGGGTTATGATGACATGGTCGCCGCCGTTCGGCACACATTTTGAAACCAAAAATATAATTGAACTCTTTTTTCAGTTTTAGAAAGCAATTTTTTTGTTTCGCTTGTTATAAAAAAATTAGAATTTTAGTATTTCTTTTGATCATAAGCAGGAAATGGTACTCGAATTAAGATGATTTCTTGATGGTACTTACTCATCTACCTACTTTATTTTATTTTGAGCAAAAACTCGAGACAGTTTTTAGTGTCTAACATCTTTCTGTCGTGGCTTGATGATAAATGTTACCTACAAAATTTAATTTAAGTAAAAGTTTCTTCATAAAAAATATGGAATCATAATATTTTGGAATTACTTAGCTACTGCAAAAAAAATGGTTTTTCTTTTGAATTTTATGCAAATTCGTGTTTATAATTTTGAATTCAACACGCTCCAACAAAACTGGTGCAGTGACTGGCATGATGTTCAAAATGCTTCGTGCTAGGGAAGCCTTAGACAATTTAATATTTAAACAGTAAACTAGGGCTATATACAGGGTGTAAACAGACCCTTCACATATCCGTCAACCAAGCATTCTGTACATCAAACTAAGTAAAATAAAAAAAACGCAAAAAATATTGCTGGGAATCGACTTTTTTTTTTTTTGGGGTGAAAAACACGTTTTACGGTAGGACTCGATGGAAAGCACTCATAGCATTGTGCTGATGTATGGATTGAATAGTACTAGGGTCGTGGAGGTGTGTAAAGTAAAAATCTTACATTAAAAACATGTATTTAAAAAAAAAAACTTGTGAAAAAGTTGGAACTTTAACCCCAATATCTCCGTAACTAGAAGATTCCCAGGTGTGGTCTAGAACAAAATAATGATCGCAGTGGCAAGAAGAACAAGTACCTTTCTTTTACACACTTTATACTAGCTTTTGCCCGCGGCTTCGCTCGCGTTAATTTAGAATTTGACAATCAATTCGGGTTGTACTCTACTTGTAATAATATAATTCAATCATGATTCGAAAGGCACGTGGCGCCATCTATTATCTTAAGAACGTTATTGTTGTTTTCCTCGGGAACAGTACTTTTTTTCGGGATGAAATGTACCCTATGTCCGTTTCTGTACACCTGACAACGTATATGCAAAATTTCAGGATGATCGGTTCCGTGGGTTAGGCGTGAAAAGGTAGCAAACAAACAAACTTACTTTCGCATTTATAATATTAAAGTTAGGATAGGATTTAAAAACAACCACTGATAAATTTAATTTGAATACATTTTTCAAAATTATTTTGAACTCAATAAACGCCAGTATAAAGTTGATATTCCTTTAGGTGGAAATAACATGAAATTAGATTTGAATAATATAGCATAATGAATAACTTTCTTCATCAATATTCTTCTCATGTCCCCATATGTCACTCGTGTATAATTTAATTAATTATACAGTTTAACTAAAACTATGTTAAACAAATAAACGCCTCAACAGACATAAACTCTATGTAAATATATTATAGTAATTAACACACTTAACGAGAAATTTCGAAGGAACAGTGGTAAATTTGTTCACCCATCCACTGATCAACCTTGGCAGTCGTAGCTTAGCCTTCGACCGATCCGTGCAGCTTTTATTATTTTGCTGAGATTTGTTACTTTTGTAATGAAAATACCTAAAGTTTATAACTAAACTATACAATATTCATGTTAATTTATTCAATAATATTTCAATCTTGATTTGAAAGTTTTCTAATCTGAATCCATCATATTTTTCCAAACTACTTTCTTTAAATTGAATTTCTAGGAATAAAATTAATAAACGAAATAAAAATTAATTGTAGAAATTGATTTATTTCCACAGCTGATTTCATAATCACTTCACTTTACAAGAGCTTACATAACTCAATGAGCACTCAACGAAATCTTAGATAATTTCAATATATAAAATTTTAAACTTTAATAGATAGAGAGAATAGATATTTCCATAACCTCTAAGTTTGTGCAGACAATTCTTCTCATGGAACAACTAGGAGACGCTGGTGTCATCTAGTTCAATTAATTCTTCTTTATCGTGTGATTAGTGCCTAACCTGGTGTCAGAGTTTTATATGCCGCCCATGGGCCTCTGACTTGGCTTTACATGCCGTCGAGAAATATCTCTCAGACATGCTGGTTTCCTCACGACGTTTTTCTTCACCGAAGCAAGTGATAATTATGCAATACGCACATGAATTCGAAAAGTCAGAGGTGCGTGTCTTGGGTTCGGTCTTGAGACCTATGACTTGGCAGTCCGACGGACACACCACTAGGCAATCACTGCTTAGTTCAATTAATATCAAAAACAAAGTGTAAAAGTATCTTACGTAAGGATATGTATATTATTTCCTGTCATTCTAACACTTTTCATCCAAAAAACTAATCATGAAGTTACGTGCGAGTTCTAGTACTTTCTGATTACAAAAAGTATTAATTTCTCAGTTCAGAATCTATGAAAACAACCTTTACCTTACATACTACTTTCATCATTCTCTTGCCCTTATGCCAATTGATTTGGGGTCGGCGCAACATGTCTTCTTCTTCCATACTTCTCTAGTACTCGTCATCTCATCAAACACCTATTCTCGTGCCATTTCATCCTTCACACAGTCCATCAGTTCCTTATGTACTACTTATTCTTATAAAACTGTACGGTTTGCAGATCTTAGGCAGTTGACCCCTCTTTGACACATACAGCGTGATTCATAAAAAGGGCCTCCGAATGCGAGAGAAAAAAGAGCGACCAAATACACAGAGTTATTAATATTCGATTCAGTTTTTTAAATTAAAAACTACGTAACATTTTCCCTTTCAAAAACACATCCATCTACCGAAATCCGTTCCTAAGTTCCGGATCTAGGTAACAAAATGTTATCCATACTGTCCCCGTCAGCCAAAAAGCGGTAACTCATCAATTTTATGTTTCGAGAAAACAGGGAATTATGTGAAAATGTATTTTTCAGTACAAAAATGAGTTACGTATATTTTGTAGCTGATTTTTTTTTTAATGTTCTATTAAAGATACGGTTTCTCAATTAATCATCATCTGTCTAGCCTTTCCAAGTATGTAGTGAAGTTTAGTCTAGTTTTTTCTCAGTCTAACTAGATGAAACTGATTACCACTATTTTACATGAAACGACTATCTGACTATCTGACCTTCATAACCCAGTTGGTAACGGTAACCCTAGGTAAGACAAGTTGTCAAACTTTCAGGCTTCTGACTACCAGTAACGACTTTCAAAGATGTACAATTGTCTGCTGGGACCAATGCCTTAACGTACTTTCCGAGACACGGAGGGTATGAAAAGACAGGTAATGAATGGTTGCCCATCTACGGATAGACGGTTGATTGAGCTCGAAAAACGACCCATGCATTTCTTAAAAAAAACAAGATTTGTTTTTTATTGAGATATACTGCTTTTTGACTTACGACTGCAGTACTCGTATATCAGTTCCGTTAAATTCTACCACCGACGACCACCGATCATCCGATCCTTCGATATGTTCGTTACTCGTGACTGCAGTGCCATCAGTTTGCCGTGGTACTTAGATTGATAGATAACCATATAGGTGTCAGTAGCGACAGTGTGTGTCCATTGGACTGTTTTGGTGAAAATTGTGTCGTTGTTGTCACAAGATTCAGATGTTTGAAAACCACCAACTACCTAGTTATAGTTCCGTTCAAACTTCATGGCGGCTCGGAAGTTAGCTGCGAGTGACGGTCTGCGCAGGTATATAGATTCAAACTTTATGGCGGCTCGGAACATCTAACGTAAAGCTGCGCAGAATACAATTTTAGGTATCAGCGGAGTGCGGAGGACGCATCATTTCTACTGTATAATGCGCAGACCGTCACTTGCAGCTAACTTCGGAACCGCCATTAAGTTTGAACAAAACTTCTCTCCTATAAACTTCTTTAATGTGTTCATTCAATGACTGAAAAGGCACATTTTAATCCACTAGGACTACATTTGAATACTAACATAAAGAAAAATGCACTAGGTCTGGATTTTTTACAAATCGTACTACACACTTTTTTACAACAAGAATCTGTATTCTAAATATTGACTATATTTTTCCTATGAAAAAAAAAAAAATATCGCCCATGTTTGTAGTCACTACTAACAGATAGTAACGAACCAGAAACGCTCGATTTACTCGGTTGACTCTGTTGATAGGCGTCGCATAATCATTAGTTCTCACTCCATACTTTTATAACAATTATATCATTCGTTGAAGTTCTCAGCCAGTGTCGAGCTGGTCATTAACCCGCTGACCTGGCGCTGGAAGAATAATAACTTGTTTTTGATGTAAAATGCAGTTTTCGTGGTACTAATATCTATGAGTGGTTCGGAACAAACCCATTTTTCATGACCTTGATGTTTTATCGCTTACTAGCGACTCGCCCTGTCTTCGCACGGGTGCAATGTAGATATATACATACATCTTCCTCTTGAATCACTCTGTCTATTGCTGAAAACTGCATTAAAATCCGTATAGTAGAACCACATTTCGCCAGTTAAGTTTAAGTCCCATGTAATAGGGGGCGAGCCTATTGTCATCAACCGGGTGCAAGACTCCGTGGATGGTTCTGAAAAAAATCCTGATGGAAAAACCTAATAACACTTTGCCCGATCCGGGAATGGAACTCAGGACCTCATGCACAGCAGTATAATTTAAAATAAAATGTTGTCTCTAATAATTATTTGATTTATTTGAACTTGATGTACAAGAGTGGTACATAGGCGGGCTTAATGCCACAAGGCATTCTCTACCAGTCAACCTTTGGGTCAAATAGGACAGCATTGTGATAAAGTACAAACAAATAAATAAGAAAAATACCATTTTATTAACAAAAATTGATATACATAAATATATACATTGCAATACACAATATGCAGATAAAATTAAATTAATATCGTGGTGTTATGAAAACGCACGCTACCCACAAACACAGTGCCCTGCACATGCATCCCTGTACACTGACTATCGGACACCTATAATTAATACCTGTTCCCAAAGACCTGTTATGAGACCGGTCATAGTCTGTTCTTGTCAGTTTCCTCGTATATTATTTTTTTATAGTCAAGGAGAGTGGGTTCCATCAGGTTGGTGGTGCATTTAATGAATGTTTTTGTGAAGCTCTTGAACTAAGATGATCTTTAATTTTATTTGATTAAACAGATAGTGTTCATACGTTGACATGTAGTCTGGATATTTTATAATTATGTATTAATTTTTCAAAAAATAATTTGTTTGATTGTTTTAATGATGTTGTTTAATAAACCTGGAATTATATGGGGGAGGCCTTTGTCCAGCAAAGAGGTCTTAAAAAAAAAAAAAAATGTTGTTAATTTTAGTTTTCATCAGTGTAGTAAAAACACAAAAGTTTTTTAGTTATTAACTGAAACAGTTTAAAGTTGTTGAAAAAATATTATTTTGTAGACAAGCCAGGTTATCAGAACAAATCAAAATTTAAAAAAATGAAAAAGCCCTTCTTTGAAATAACATATTATAACGCCTGTAATCTCTGTAGGGTAAGGCAGAGGTGTAACTAACAGTACACCCACATTTCGCCAGTTATGTTTATTTCCCATGTAAAAGGTGGCAACCCTATTGCCATCAAGCGGGCACGAATCCAGATTCCGTGGCTGCTACTGAGAATTTTCCGATGGAAAAACCCAATAGCACTTTACTCAACCCGAGAATCGACCCAGGACCTCATGCTCAGCAGTCGCGCTTGCGATCACTAGACCAACTAGGCGGTTTGTAATGACTATGCAATTGAAGACATTATTTCAAAAACCACCTTTGTCAAAAATTTCATGATATGAGTTAGTTACGCCATCTTGTAGAGGAATTCGTAAGTTTTCCGATCACAATTCATATTTCTTCAACAACTAGTCAACTATGATTTCGGCAAAAAGCAATCACGTCAGTGACTTAGGCGGTTTATGAAAAAAAAACAAAACTGTCACTAATTCTATAACTATTTCATATCATAACAAAGGTGGTTTTTGAAATAATGTCTTCAATTAGATAACACCATTAACCATCATTATACTCTTTCGCCAAAACAGAGGTTTTTTTTTGCGAGCACGTCTCACTTTCCCCGGAAACATTTTACATTTTGATCACATACGTTTGACAGCGGTACATAAATTATTCATCAACCGAATGTGACAAGAATGGTAGAAAATTTATGTATAATCTCGCACTTATTAACATGACTGTCAGCACCATTATATTGTAATGAATATAATCTAGTCCTCGTTGGTGTATTGGTAACAATCCCGACTGCTGAGTATGAGGTCCTGAGTTCGATTCCCTGGTCGGGCAAATTATTATTGGATTTTTCTATCAGGAATTTCTAAGTAACAGCCACGGATTTTGGATTTGTGCGCGGTTGATAGCAATAGGCTAGCCCCCTATTACATGGGACTCAACACCTCTGCGTATCTACTATTAAGTAGATACGCAGAGGTGTTATGTTATGAATATAATCATAGGTGCTTAAATATTTATGCGTATCTAATACAAATTACTAATTGAATGAAAGTCAATTTGTAACAATTTATAGAAAAATATCTTACAGCTAGTACTCCTCTGCTAAATCCTTCGGTAAAACATGAAAGATGTTATTCTTACGTGATAAATTAGTTATTATAAAAGCAATAACTTTTAAATCTAAGCTTTCACTAAAAATGTTTTTTCAATGCAAAGAATGCTATCCGCCATTTAAGAAAAACGAGGTTATTTGGGTACTTAAAAGGTTAAGTTAAACCCACTCATCAAAACAAGAAAAAAACATAAACATAAAAAGTGAAACGCCTAAAAATGAAAAACAATGTAATTTGGCAAAACCCATTTCACTGGCTCCTATTACTATTTACTATTTGTACAGCCTTCTACTAAAATTCAATGTACCTATGTGGAATGTAATGGTATTGTATGCAAAGGTTTTTGTGCCAATAAACTTATTTTTATTTTTTTTAATGGTGAGGTCGAGGGTCATGACCAAAACGTCCATAAGGAATAGACAACAAACTACTTGTTTAAAAGTGTACCAGTCCGTATACGTAAAACAAAGAAGATATTCTCATCTGAATTGTTATAAGATTGGGGATACTGCAAGACGAAATATTTATTTTCAGAATTTTTTATTTAAAACATTATAGATAAAGACTGATAATTAGTGAACGGAGAGTCGGATGCATATTTATCTAAAGTTTGAGTGTTGACTAGTATGGAGCGCACGTCAGTACGGAAAAAGACCCGGTTTATTTTATTATTTAACTGACCCATGGGCTGGCTTTTACTTTGGCCAGAGGCTAAGTGTTTCCATACAACGTGGCAACGCCGCAAGTCTCTTGGGCACATTACCAGCTGACAGCGTTGAGGAGGAGTTTTTTGATGCCCTCTTATAGTTTGTTGTTAGTTTATTTAATTTAGGTTGTTTAATCGTTTTTAATTAATGATGTATTTAGTTAGTTTAATCTATACAAATAAAAAAAACTTATTTTACTTAAAATGTATTGTTATATTTACCATTTTGTCATTCGAATATTCAGCAGCAAAATTTAAAATCAATTAATTCTGTTATTGATATTATTATAAAATAATTGTAAATTTTCGTGTTATTTTCAACAAATTTCTTGCCGTGTTTTAAATAGATTTCAAATATTGATTATGCCTATGAGTACTACATTGTATACACACTGTATTATTTATGGAATACTGCGAACATAGGAAAAAATGGCATTTTTAGAAGCCGCTTCCCTACTTTTGTACCCTCTGGGAAAAAAGAACTTTAAGAAAACTTTTCAATTGAGAGGGAGACCAGACCCTAGTCGTTGAACAATAGTGGCTAGTTAGTTTAGTATTTAATTTAGACCGGTTGCATTCAACATTTTTTTTTTTTAGTCATCTCGTTTTGTCCCACTCCTGAGCAAAGGCCTCCCCCATTTCTTCCACTTCTCACGATGGTGTGCTAATTCTTCTCGCAAATTCGCGTGAAAGCCATCCAAGACGTCCCGCCATCTTCTCTTCGGTTTACCGCGAACCCATTAAATATATAATACCGTTCAACGTTAACTGCAAGATATGTAATTGTAGGCACATGTGACATTGGGTCTTATTTCTATTTATTTGCCATCAAATCTTCATAGTGATTGCAAAAATCTTTTTGTTCAACTAGGTCAGAAAAATAGTAAGGATTAGCTAACTTTAAATATTTAAGATTACTTTCGTAAAATATGTTCAGGCTTCTCTGAGGTAAATAGTGAAACCTTATTTTCTTACTCAATTTCCAAAATTCTTAATAGTTAAATATTTGTGCGTGATTCAATTTCCAAAATTCTACAGATATGTACATTGTTGTACGTGGTTAACCTACTGACCTCAGAAAAACTCGATGATTAAGAATCTCTCTGCAGAACTAATGACCAAGTCATGACTATACTGGAAGCGCCTACTTTAGTCATCTCACTTTCCTTGTAGGATGACTGTTCAAAGAAATTTCACTCCGTGTTTTCTCTGTCTCGAATGTCAAATGAAATCGATTCTCTTTTTATGACTAAGCAGATGAATATTTAGCACATTAACACAGTTTTAAGATGACTGGAACTTAAAAACGACGGGAAGTCGAGAAATATGGAAATAGTACAAAAATTGTGGATTAGTTTGAGTTTGCGAGAGGCAATATTGCAAATGAATATGGATGAATATGGATGTATATGGATTTCTCTAAGTCCCGTTTATGCGTTCGTTTTGCTAATTAATTAACACTGGAATGGAAGATTAAACTTTTCACCGTAGCCCCAAATTCAGTTTGAGCACGACGGCCAATCAAGCAAAACAGACAAAACCAGTTTATGCGGATCTCTCATTGTATAGGAAATCTATACAAAGCGAGGCAAAGTTATACTGGTAATGTACAGCTTCATGTGCCGCCGTGTGTACGAACAAAATATTAACTAATAGCCTTTATTTTCTCCACGGCTTGGACTCGGATCTCCTTTTATGACAAAGTATGGGCTGTAATTCACCGCGCTGTCCCAGAACAGATGGTTAGATGTTTGGTATCCACTTTTTGATACAAACATAACATTATTATCCATTCATTTTTGACCTGTACAATAATAAATATAAAAAGGGACTAAATTACATTAAAGAAACGAACTAACTAAATATTAAGTACAATAACAAAAGCAATAGGACCCTTAGACGTCAAACTACGCCTCCACATTGCTGTGAAAGGTGCCGAGAAGATTGGCACCATTTTCACGTTGGTAATTGTTTTTTTTTTAGAATCAAGTACCTACCAAGAATGAAGTTCTAAATTTTTTTTTTTTTTAATTTTAAATTTTAACTTGTTAGTAAATAAAGTGCAATTTCTTTCAAACATTGACAAGTTGAAATAAAACTTTTTAAAGTTTAATACACGGCTCTTGTATTGTTTCCGTCGACTCGCTTCGAGTATCTCTCAGTGTAGCCACCGAAGTATTCGTACTGCGGCCCACTTGGCACCGGTTTCTTACGATACTACCGTCTCGTCCTTACCCTGTAACTTTCTATTATCAAGATTCATTTGTTATTAACTTTATTATTTTAAATTTATGTCTGTTGTTTATCTCATACGATTGACTGACCGTCTTCTTCGTTTCACTGACAAGAAGACCTAAAAATATTTTGTTCACAAAAATATTACTGGCTGTTTTTAAAGACATAATTTCTACGAAATATTTATTTATTATTTATTTATTTAAAATTATGTAAATAACACCTTTACAGCTATAACGCCAATGCGATGTTACCACCACCAAGATACAATGACTTACGTAAGCTAACAAAAATACAATTAAAACACAATCAGAATACATATAAAAAAGAAAAAAAAAAGAAAACCACTATTAAAATACCTACAATAGGAACACCTCTAAATATTTTATATTTTATCTTTTTTCGTAGTAATTATGTTCGTTAGAGTCGTATTACCCAGTACTAACTGGGTTGTGGAGGTCAGATAGGCAGCCGCTTCATATAAAATACTGGTATTCAGCTGCATTCGGTTAGACTGGACAACGACCCCAATATAGTTGGAAAAAGCTAGGCAGATGATGATGAGAGTATTTCAACATCCATTGTTGGATTTTTGATTTTAGCAGTATTGTTTACATAAAAGGAGTGCTGACATTGAAATAAAGGAATAGTAACTGAATAATTACATTTTTAAAAGAAAAAATCCGGAAAGTAATTCCGGTGGAATATGATTTAAAATAAGGAGCTCAATGCACCCTGTCAGTTTGTGGAGGGCTGTTCCTTATATCCTGTATATAATCATCAATACTACTAATGACACCAGCACGTGCGTCTATAGTTTGTATATGGAACATTACACTGTAGATAAGGTTATTACCTAAGAGTCCTAACTAGTTAACGGTTTAGGCCAGTCTTATCTAAAGATGTCCTGTCTTTACCCAAATTCAAGGTCATGCAATAATGTACAATTTCAGGTCCTAGATAATAGTGCTAAGGACTATAAATGTTTATGTTCAATTAGGCAAAGCTTACACTGGTTTAATTTGGGTCGAATTTAGGACAGACGTGGGACTATATTGATGTTAGTAGTTTATTATGTAGATTAGTTCATACAGGCCTCTATTAATTATTTATTAATTTACTAGCTGGTTCTTCGTTCGCGAAAATTTTATAAAAAATAATACTTCTCTTTTTGAATCGAATTTTGTTAACAATTAAAAGGGTTTTAATTTTTTTGCACGGAACCCCTAATTATTTTTCTAAAATAGTAACCTAAATAATCTAAGTAACCTAAGTTAGAACTTATGGCATCAGCTATCTGCCAGTAAAAGTCCTGTCAAAATAGGTCCAGCCGTTTCTGAGATTAACCGGGACAAACGGATAGACAGACACGAATTGTAAAAAATCTGTTTTTGCTATAAGTACCGTATATTTATTTTCATTTGCATTCAGTAAAAAGCTGTAATTTTGATATTACAAACAGATACTTCAATTTTATTTATTTGTTTAGATTTTCTTCAACTTACGGCTATCATTACAGAGTTTTCTAATGCGTACACAATATAACAATATAAAATTTTGTAACTAATCACAACGATTTTTATTCTGTAGTTTAGTAATTGCTTGAAGTTAGAACTGTCAAAAGTTATAATTCTTAGCTTTGCTTTCTTTGACGGTTCTTACTTTGTTCAAATTCTTGTCTATTTCATAAAAATGGTTGCATAAGTAATTACTTTAACTTGACTGTAGATACGGGTGTTAGCTTTGCTTTCTTTGACGGTTCTTACTTCGTTCAAATATCTTGTCTATTGCATGAAAATGGTTGTAAAAGTAATTACTTGAGTTTAAGTAATTAAAAATGAGTAATTAAATAAAAAATAAAATATAAAAAAGTACCAACTTTTGCACAAGTTTTTTTTAAATACTATTTTTTTTAGATTACAACTTTTCTTTAAATACCTCTGTGACGATTTTACGATCAGCACAACGTTTTGAGTGTGTTACATTGAGTTTTACCATAAAACATGATAATTCACTCCAAAAAAAAATCGTTTCCCAGCAATAATTTTTGCGGTTACTTAGTTTGATGTACAGAATGCTTGGTTGACGGCTTCGTGAAGGATCCGTTTACACCCTGTAGATACAAATATAAGTCTCGATAGTATAATAACATCACAAACAAGCAGAAACATTATCAAAATCATCAATTCTTAACACACCAACCACACAATCTCTGCTATTACATGCGATCCAGTTTCCAAACCTCAATTCTTCGTCGCAGCCACTAGAAAGTGTATTACCATTTAAAACAGTATCATTTCCTGATGCTTTTTTATTTTATTTTATGTTTTCGTTTGAGAATAGATTTAAAAGATATTGTGTTCGTTAGCGCAATCTTTTTGGTTCATCGTCGAGATTATAAGCTTTGATAGTATAAGTTTGGCTGCCGCGGTGGTGTAGTGGTCGGAAGCGTCCTGGGTTCGATTCCTAGTTTAGGTAAAATTTTATTGGGTTTACTAGTTTCTCAGTCGTAGCCTCGACTTTGGATATGTGCCCTGTAGATAGCAATAGGCTCACACCCTATTCATCATCATCATTCCATAGCCAGAATTCACTCACTGCTGGTTACAGGTATTTTTTTTATGCCTTAACTGGCGTAGCACAGAAGGGGCTCCGGACAGGTCTTTTAAGAGGAAACGGTGCCTCCTCCCTTGTGCGGATGGTGACCACCATTCGCACATGGGAGGTGGTGGGTAGTTTTAGTGAGGTAGAAATCCCACACTCCCCGGTCTTATCCCCAAAGACCGGTCGCATTTAAAGGGAACCACCGTCATCAAAAAAATAAAAAAGGTCTTTTTTTGTGCCCCTATTACAGGACAAAAAGAAGACTGGCGAAATGTGGGTGTACTGTAGATACGTAATTATGTGCCTAACCCTTCGGGGAATGGTGTAATGATTTACATTATTTTATGCAGCTATTCGTGACAGTCTGTGCCGGTACGATCGGTATGTGACATTGGTGGTCTTTAACATGGATTTGGCTTTCAATTTCAATGCAGTCAGGGTGCCGTTCGATCTCCAAGCCAAATACTGTCAAGAACTGTTGTTGAATGCAGTTGACTTAGCATAAATCTTCTACCTTTATTTGTAAAACAGATTCGTCAATGCACGAATGACATGCAATCTTAAAGTAGTCTAAACCAAGTCGTCAAGGAAGACAGATAACGGTGTCATAAGAAAGGATTTTCAATTCAAAATGTTCAGCTTTATTAACCACATAAATTAAAAAAGGCAGTGAAAAATGTCATACAGCTGAAATGTAAAAAAAAAAAGATTGCAAGTATGTTACTAAGCTATTAACCCAAGCCCAAAGACGCATGATTATACATACATGACACGAATTTCTCAGTAGCAGTCACGGAGACTTGATATGTGCTTTGTTGCTGGCAATAGGTTCGCCCCCTATTACATGGGGCTTAAACATATCTGGAGAAATGTGGGCGTACTATTAGGTACACCTCTGCCTAGGCAAGATGTTATGTATATGTGGGAAATGGCTTCACTTAGGGCAATTAATAATAAACACCGTCAAATACTGTGATCGATTCTAACCAGGGTCTAAAACCTTATCACTGACATTACTGCCTAAACTCTCATTAATTCTCTAATCTAACCGTGTTATCACTTGACCTTTAGTTAACTAACACCTGTTAAGAGGTTAATTATTTGACCCGCGGGCAGATTAGCTAAAGTTTTGGTTTGTTCCATGAATTTGATAAGGGTTATTCAATTACGTCACTATAGACATTGTTCAAAGTTCATTTAGACCTTTCTGCGGTCTTTGTTAGCGTCTGTTTTTCCCAGAAAAGACCTGAAGATGTTTTGCAGTGATTCAAGCCCCTGCTCTCCACCCTTCTTTTGTTTTCCATACATTTTTACAATCTCCGTTTATATGCTCGGTGAGCAGCCGGCTTATGAAATTGGGCCATAGAATCCTCGTCGTTCAAAGGCACGTACTCGTACGACTGTTCCAGTTTATACGAATCACGTCCGTTCGGCGTAGTTCGCCAGACTTCAATACGTCTGCTTCACACATGGATGAGCTTTGAGTTGAGAGTGAGCCGTGTTTCGTGTATGGGTTGGGATTTATTAATTTAGGGAGTACTTAATATCATACATATTTTCGATCATTTCAATATGAGAGGTGGTGCTTGTTTAAAATAGATTTTCATCATCATCTGTCTATATCCTAATTTATTTGAGGTTAGCGAAGCGTGTCTTCTTATTCGATACTCCTCTTGTACATCGTTTTCATTATCTACACGGTTTTTTAAAGTTAAAACATGCTTTTCAGCGTTTGAACTTCAGCAACTTTTATTTTTAAAATCATATTTTTTTCATGTTCTGTAATACTTTACTGTCCTATAACTATGCCTAATATCTCTAGAAGCTTTGTCTAGCGCCTAGTCACGTACAATTCTAGTCGATCAATCACAGCTACTTCGTCACTTCAACAATATAGGTCGCCTTCTATCTAGACGTCTTGTTTCGCGCTCGGATAGACTTCGACTTCGATACCAATAAAATTGCTGAAAGTAATGTACGGCAAGATTTAACATCATCCCGCCGCTGCGCTGGGCAAAATCCTCCCTCATGATTTCCAATTCTTTTAATCCTGCGCTAATGTGGACCATTAGTCGTTGGTTTTATCTAGATCATTCCGCCATCTATGGCGATGTTTGCCGTGACACTTTGTGGTTATGTTCGGGCTCCAGACAGTGGCTATTTTGGCCCGCAGCTAATTTTGTCATTTTATACAAATGAAATCAAAAGAATTTCCTAGTTCTCTAACATTTTCACGTTATTCTACGAGTACGTCTATAATAACAGTGCATAATTATCTCTGCACACATGCACACATAACATCTAAATGCTAACCATTATGAATAAACTCAGCAATATCTTTAAGAGCCGACAAGACTAACTTGTCATCATTTATACTTACTTGGGACATGATTTATCGATGCCGTGTAGACTTGGTTGGCAAGTGTCGATCATTTATCAGGGTGACACCAGCGTGACGCGGCCTACACTCCAGTTGGAAAATAAAAGTATTAGGACACTCATGTTTTTTGAATATTGATAGAGGACGAATCTTATGGAGCCTGAAAGTCTGACCACCAAACAACCTTTTATCAAGGATAGTAGTTACTTGGTATCAAAACTAATTAATGTCCGTTGAGAATCAATTGCTGCATCCAGTTAAACTTGAAGTAGATTAATACACAGTTGAGCAAACCCTAAGATGATTTTTACACGACACCGCTCGTCCACGAGGTCAGGCGGAGGTGGCGAAGTAAAAGTATAGGCAGCGTGCCGCGCGGATAGGCGGTGAGTGCCACTCATGCGTGCGGTCGGATGATGTACATGTGTTGGACATCAACGAATTTTATACAAGTCAATTCGAGGTGAAATGCGCTGCACCGCTCAACCGCACGGACGAGCGTCGTGTGAGAAATAAAAATATCTGATACACACTTTTCCTACATAAGTAATTTTTCTTCTATTCTGTTGAGGTAGCCAGCCTGAAAATCTGATAACCAGTCTTGCCAAATTTGGTGTTATCAAGTGAGCAGTGAAGGTCAATAAAGCAATGTCCCCATTACTTAAGTACAAATGCTGTAACACGATAATAATTATATTGTAATACCAAATGATTTGAAAAGAGAGTGGAGTTCATGGTCATGGAGTTTCTTGCCGGTCCTCCATAGGACACGACCAACCCGAACCGTGCACCTTTTTGTCGACGTTTTTTATAAGTGCCACTCTAGGCCGACGTGAAATAAAATATTTTGATTTTGATTTTTGAGTTTCTCCATGAAAATTCTCGTATACAGCTGCATCCAGTTAGAGTGAAACCCAACCTCAACATACTTGGGAAATGGTGGTAGGCACATGATGAAGTGTGATGTTATATAATACAATACTTGTTTTATTCAACTATTAGAAGCCATCATCTGCCTAGCCTTTTTCCAACTATGTTAGGGTTGGCTTCCAGTCTAACCAAATGCACCTGAATACCAGTAATTTACATGGAGCGACTGCCTATCTGACCTCCACAACCCAGTTAGAACTAGGTGATACGATACCCCTTGGTAAGACTTGGTAAGATTTCGGGCCACTGACTACCTGTAACGACTGTCAAAGATCTAGAAATGACAGCCGGGACAAACGTGCTTTTCGAGGCACGGAGTAAGTAAAGAAAAAAAATTAAAGTTTCTTTAGAATAATAATTCTTTGTTAAAAAACGGGTTTCAGTTAAAATAATCTTTTATTTTCTTAATGTTTTTTTTAGGTCGCTGTTCGAGGCCCTTGTTACTTTATTAGGGTAAGAAATAAATGAAAAGCAACAAGTTACCATTATTTTGTTAGGTAAAATTTTCCGAGATTTTTCTTATTCAAACTTCCCTATTTGTAATTAATATAACTTAGCGTAGAGTTATACTAAAGATTTTTTTTAAATATTACCAGTAAAAATATTTTCTCTAGAAATGTGATATTTTTTTTAATCAAAGAAAATAAGATACCTGTCGAATCCGGTCGTTAGTACGGACATAAAATGAATCGGCAAACGCGCCAGAGGGCAGTGGTGACACGACGCGACCTACTTACCTACCCACACCACAGCGTGTTTCTACAGAGCCCTGATGTTCAGCTCGAGGCGAGGGTGACATTCAATGTCTGATCACGGCGGAGTTGAGACGTCATTGAAACTGTACCCGATTCATTGTGCCCTGAATTATTGTGTTAAGTTGTAATCTCAAGTAATTCGTTAGTTTTGCTAGAAACAGTGTATCGCACCCAGTGTGTTTTCATAGCACGAAACCTATCGTTTGCCTACATGATGTATTCGTACATCATGTAGGCAAACGATAGGTTTCGGGTAACCTAACGGAATAAATCCGGACATATCCGACATACCAAAATTTTGTGCATTTGATATCATAGAACATCAAGCATAAATCTAACTAACCTAATATTTCTCTTGTTAAAATAAAATACTAGCAGAACAGAAAATCGAGCAGAGCGCTTAGAACGTACCACAGTGCTCTGTTTGATATAGCTGATAGCTTGCGGGGCTGCACTGACCAGATTTTGAAACCAGGCAGCCTGCGACCCTGCACATGGATGTCTTAACTAGTGTCAGCTCATCCTAATTCTACTTACCGAGTACACGTTTAGTCTAACCTATCCATGTATCCAACAATTTAATCAAGACTTGACTTCTGTTCGATCGTCCCACCGTCCGTTGCCCACGGTATATACATCCTGTATATACCACATTTTATGCAAATAAATAAACTCACTTACTTACTTCATTTTTTACACATTCCAAGCATAAATTCCTTCCTAGAATATCATTATACCAACATTTGACTTCTTGTCAACCTTCCTGTGTGTTCATCCAATTTTACTGCATAAGTAGCTAAGAAGCTACTTATGCAGTAAAATTGGATGCAATGATGCGTACTTCAACCCACTCTTCTCGAGATTTTCATATTGAAAATTGTTTCCATTTACGGGAATGACGTAAGAGTTTTGCTAACTTAATGTCGGTTGACGATTTTTAACCGACACAAGAATAAATAAAACTTTTAAATTATTTCTTAAAAAATAAGAAATGTCTGATATAAAGTTAGAAAGTATCTTTTGACGTAACAATCCCCTCACCTGTATTTAACGAATGTGTAAGCAGAGGTGATAGTAGATCTAGATTTTGCAAGTCTTTACATATTCATCCTATCAAGAGAGAGAGAGAGAGAGCCTTTTACTATTATCCAGATGCAAACTGTGATTGAGGTCCTGGGTTCGATTCCCGGGTCGCGCAATGTATTATTGGAGTTTCCATCAGTAATTTCTCAGTAGCAGCCACGGAGTCTAGATTTGAGCCTGGTTGATGGCTATAGGATCGCCATTTTTTACATAACTGCCGAAATGTGGGTGTACTATTAGATATAGGTACGTCTGCCTTACTCTTCGGGGATTATGTTAATTCAGATTATGAAATACCTAATACGAGCTACTTCTCCGCACGAACTGACTTCAATTGAAAAAAAAATGCCTAAGAAAAAACTCAATAACACTACCCGATCTATTGATTAAACCCAAGTTCAACACCACCTATTGAAACCACTAGAAGAACGTTAAAGAATACCATCTAATAACAGACTTGTATTGTATAACGGGCTGGTGTCCGCACCTCCACATCCAAAGCGCGTATTTTGCGTTGATTAATAACAGTCTTATCGGTACTTGCTACCCGCAGCATCGACCTCTAAAAGGGAACCCGACATTATGCAAACACAATGATGTAAATAAGCCTCTTTCATCATACGTGTATTATACCACAGACGTCGTTCTTTTACGAGATCTTGCAAATTCCGGGATGACACGTTTTTCCTGTTTTTTTTTCTAAAGTTAGAAACACACGGGACGATAAGTCGTAGCTATTTCAAATTGTACAGATATATTGGACGTACCAGGGGTCTATACATAAGCATAATCAGCCTATTAGGTTCCCACAGCTGGGACACAGGCTCTCTTTCTCTCTCTCTCATACAAAATCGATATTTACTTTGGTCAGTTTTCGTAGGAAACTCGCACAAGAAATTGCGACTTTAGACTAGATTCTTATTCTTTATTGCACACATAACAACATATATACATACAAATTGCAATAAAATAGCTCATGTAAAATAGCGAGCTTAACCCAGAATTGGGTTGAGATTGTTTGTTTATGCATCATCATCTTTATAAATTATTTTTGAAGACTATTTTATCGTTTACGTTTACATGCTATATTTAATGAAGAACATACTTTGAAATGATAATTATAGGTTTTAATATTTTTTATACGTAAACCCTGCGTAGGGAACTACAGCTGTTGTTGGTGTACTGAATCGGAAGGTCGCAGGTTCAAACCCTGCTCGCGCTCGAATTTTTCTTTCCATATCAAAAACAGCGATAGTTATAGTACTTATTCATAATAATGAATCTCTTTTACAAACATCATCATTATCTTTCTTTGGTTCCATGTTATTTGGGGTGGGCGCAATACCCCTTTTTCTTTCATCCTCCCCAGTCCGCCGTATCGCCATCATTTATTCTTTCACTATTATTCATTACTCGTCCGCGTGAAATTATTATAAAATATGACTTCTCTATTTGAATCGGATTTAGTTAACAATTTCAAGGGCTTTACATTTTTGCACTAATCCTTTTTCTTTTAAAATAAAAGTAGCCTAAGTACCTAAGTTACTCTTTATAACATCAGCTATCTGCCAGTCTTGGGCGGAGCACCGCCGTGTCCTCGTAGCGGCGATTGGCGGCGGCGATCTCTCGCGTCAGGCCTTGGTTCAAGCCATGGTCCGGAGCGAGAGGGAATGGGAAGCCGTCACCTCCTTCTGCGAAGCAGTCATGCTAGTGAAGGAGGTGGCGGCATTATTTTTTTTTTTTGATAGAACCGTAAAATACACTTTCATATGCATTCAGTAAAAAGCTGTTATTTTGATATAACAAACAACCGCTTAAATTTTATTATTATCACACTATGAAATTAAACTGCCACCGAAACACTGAAAATCAAATAATATCAACAATTTGTCAAACAAACGACTCAATCGATTTATCTATGCTTATCCCTTACCACCGATAAATCGTCACATGTGATGCCAGCATTAGTAACAGAACCCGGATGTACGAGATCAATTTACGACGCGGTTGAAAGTCAAAGGGATCCCTTGTGAATGACACTTTCTGTCCGACGTGTCCCACTTTACTTATTTTGGTCGAGATTTACTATTTTCGGTCACCATGTGGTTGGAAAGGTGTGTGAGTGGTATTGGCAATATAGTGTTATTGCTACAAGGGCAACTGACCCATACAGTATATTGCTTTTTTGTAAGATTGGTATTTTTAAATTAGCTTTGGCCTACGGCTTTGCTCGCATTACGGTCGAGTATTATACGGCACGTCTTAAACAACACTATTTTTAGTAGATGCGAAACCTGAATATAGTTTTTCATAATAAATAACTGAATCGATTCCAATAATTTTTAAACCATGTTATATTTTGTAAAAAAATTACATATTTAATAAAAGTAACAAGTTGGATACCGAGCGACATTAAGTACCTATCGCAATCATTTAGGTACCTACTGGTAAATTATTATAACCAAGACGACGCTGGAGGCGCGTGCGCGGGCGCGCTGCGTGGTGACCACGTTTTTGTGCGGACAAATAGGACAGGATTGCTCCTGTCCTATTTGCCAAAAACTTTGTGATTTTTCATGATACAGTTTTGAAATATTGTACATAGATTCTTTACATAAAAATACTGGACACGTGTTTCAGGTTTCGCATATACTAAAACTAAGATTGTATACAAGATAGAAGGGACACCGACGCTAAAATGGTTACCACGTATTATGTAGATCATTCTGAAACCATAACCAAACGGTTACCACGTATTATATACATCATTCTGAAACCATAACCAAACGGTTACCACGTATTATGTACATCATTCTAAAACCATAACCAAACGGTTACCACGTATTATGCACATCATTCTGAAACCATAACCAAACATAGAAATTTACCGTCGGGAATTTAAAAAAAAAAGTCTGCTGTTCCATACAACACCAGTTTATTTTTTATAACCGACGAGAAATTTCAATAGAATAGGTCTACATCCAAAATTACCACTTTATATTAGGTGTCTATTCCATATTCGAAAAAATGTATTGGGGTCAGTCATGGGTCGGTAAGCTTTCTTATAGCGACAAAAAAAAACCGTTTATAAGCCCACAACGACAAAAAAGGTCAATAAAGATTGAAATCAATCAGCATTATTTTAGCTTATCATCGTTCTGATAAAGGAATGGCTTTCACATTCATAATATTTATGGTTGTGAATAACTTGCAAGCTCACACCAAATTAATCGATTTTGGCTCTAAGTAACACATTTGTGTATGAATATTAAAATCTTTGTTGACGGCGATGTTCAACACGACCAACCTTACGAACAATACGTTGATGTAGGCTTTAACTTAACATCAAGCCTGTACTCCCCAAAGGGTTAGGCAGAGGTGTAGGTACCTAAAGGTACACCCACAATTCGCCAGTTATGTTTTAAATCGCATGTAATTGGGAACGAGTGACTCCGTGGTTGATACTGAGAAATTCCTGGTGGAAAAACTCAATAACACTTTGCTCGACCTGGGAATCGAAACCCAGGACCTCATGCAAAGCAGTCATTCTTGCGACCACTAGATCAATGAGGTAATAAAGGAATAGATGTGTACAAACAGTTTAAATGTAGATTCCTGGCCCACTGCAATTACGCCACGTAAGTTCACCAGATGGCCGATGACCGTAATCATAATCAAGGCTGTGAGAACCACGATAAATATTACATCTATCATCAAGAAGACATCGAACTCTTTACTTGCCGTCTCCAATTTCAGCGAAGTGAAAGTCTTAGTTTCACGTCATATGCATCGAATGAGTAAAGCTGTGTACAGACATCGGGAGACAGAAAGAAAAAAAGAAAATAAAATTCGGCCAAGACAATTTCAGAACACAAATAAATATCAGGTTCAACCAATCATTAAATTCGTTGCATCGAGCCGTTAGCGTCCCGTAATTTTAAATAATCCAGCAAAATGCTTGAGTGACCGACATAGATGGCAGGATTAGTAAAGTAAAACGTCAGTCAGGGCTGCCCGTGTTTATCTCTGAATCGAAGGTTGGTGGTTAACGATGTCTGGAGAGGACAACCCGGATCCGCAAGCGTGACTAGGCACGATCTTGAGCTAAGCAACCGCTCCGACATGGCTGAGCTAGTATGGATGCGGAGTGTGGAGAACTGTTGTGGCGCAGCTTCAGAGAGGCCTATATCTAGGACAGCGATGCCTTAAAATATATTAACAGGACTGATCCCGTTCACACATTCTCAGTCACGCGCGGCAAACCATTCGGTTACTAAGTCCGTGTTGCCTGTCTGTTCGCAGCTTAACAACTAACGGCTGATGATAATCACGGATGATTTTTTTTTGTTTTGCAGTACATTGCACTTTCGCGTTCGTGTAATTGTGTGTTTCATCTGTTTTTGTCTGCATTGGATGTCGTTTGTGTTTTGTTTTACATTTGGTGTCTACAGGTATGGTCGCTTGGTATGAAGTGTTCATTATTGTGCATACACTTTCCATAATTTGGTGCTGTATTAATTTAATGTTGACTGGCATCAAAAATAGACTTTATATCTAAACTATCAAAGATGAGCTTCCATATTTCTAACATTAAAAATAACTCCGTGGAGCCACGTTTTTTTAGTGGTTTTAGTCACTTCACCAGTAACTTAACCATAACTGGCGAACTGTACCTACTATGGAGGCGCATGCCCAACCTTTTGGGGATTACAGGCGTGATGTTATAATGTTTACATTTCAACTTACTTACGTTAACGTTTTATAAAAAATAAAATAAAATAAAATAATTAAAAAATATTATTATTTCCTTTATTTATTTTTATACATATTATTTACATTTTTAAATATTTATATACAACGTAATATAAAAAAAAACATTTAAAAATATAAAAAATAGTAGCCCACCGGTATCGGGAACAGGGTCCGAAATACCGGTGGTCGGGGCTCTTGAGAGAGGAACCTCCTAACGATACGCACCGTGTCCAGAAGTACTGCTTTCTGAATCAAGCCCTTGATCCAGCTGCAAGCGAGAGCCTCCTCAGATGTTGGTCGAGGCTATTGGCCGACACGACTATCGGCACAATGACTGCTGTGTTCACGTCCAACATGTCGACAACCCAGATCTAGATATTTGAATTGTTTATCTTTTTCTGCTTTCACGAGGTTCTCGTCATGCGGTACCGTTATATCAACAATCATTGCGCGACGCTCCAATCGATCTATCACCACAATGTCAGGTTTATTGGCAACAATAGTCCTATCAGTGACGATAGATCGATCCCAATACAATGTGATATTACCATTATCGAGAACTGGGTCGGGCGCATAAAAAAAAAAAAAAATTATTATTATTATTTAATGTTTTTTTTATTTATTTTTTTAAATAATTTTAAATGTAATGCCACTACATAATTATTTTATGCCTCTTAGGCAGGACATATTGGAACTTAAATTTATTGTTTAGACCTGTAACTAACATATGACCACAATAAAATATTTAGAATTTGAATTTGAATTTCATATAGATAAATCTCCTTACACAAGTCTCGTGCAACCTTTTCGCCGTTTCCAGTCGCAGTTTCCTTGTTTACATAAAAGTTAAAGACCAATAAGAACTTATCGATATTAGACTCCATAAGATTACATGCTCTACTACCCTTTGTGACCCGTTACCTTGTATCTTCCACGATTACAATATATGGATGTGCACTTCGTCACGGAAACCGATCGTCAAGATAACTTATATTACGGTCCCATCCTGCAGATAATGATTTGGGGACAGTTATTAACCAGTCTTATTTATCTACATTCTAATGCTATTACTTTTTAATTACATTTTCAGGACAAGTTATAACAGGTATAAAAGATAATGGGGGTAAAAAAAACCCTTATCGAAGCCAGAACAGCACCTGTTTTCCCCGTCATTGCGATCATTTTTTATTGTTCTGAAACGTACCTGAGAACCTTCTAGTTACGGAGATATTGGGGGTCAAAGTTACAATTTTTTTTAAGGTTTTTTTTAAATAAAAATTGCGTAGAGTTTCTTAGTTTGATGTACAGAATGCATGGTTGACGACTTCGTAAAGGGTCCGTTTACACCTTGTATAATTTATCTTTTAAATATTATTTATGTAAATTTTATTTATGTAGGAAATAGAAGATATTATCTTCTATTTCCTACATATTACATGGGACTTAAACAGGCAAAATGAGGATGTGCCTACCTACTAGTTACACCTCTGACTTACCTTTCGGGGATGACTAGCATGATGTTATATATAGGGGTATACATATATAACATCATGCTATGGGGTATATATATAGGGGTACCGAATGAAATCGCTGAGTAATCCTACTATATGTAATATTATAAATGCGATGAATGGATGTTTGTTACCCTTTCACGCTAAAACTTCTGACCTGATTTGGATGAAATTTCGCACATAGATAGTTTGTAACCTGGATTAACACATAGGATACTTTTTAACCCAGTAGTACGATCCACGCGGGCAAAGCCGCGGGCATAACCTAGTGGTTGCATAAATACGAACAATTTTAAGATTGATACCTAATTCTGGACTGGAGTTTCTATTGTGAGTGCTGTTCGCCTATAAGACCTTCGAACAGGCTTTAATATTATACAAGGTAGCTGAAAACGCAACTCTAAGGCGATTTGGTTTGGTACTGACGATAGAGCCTTCGATTACACAATTGAACTCGTCGGATAGTCAATGGAGCAGATTTGAATGAATAATCTCTACTGGTTATTTATTTTAAATACTAGCTCTTGCACGCTACCTTCGTCTGCGTGAAATTTTTATAAACACATTTCTTCAACGGTTATGGAATACAGACCTATTTATCCACAAATACACAATAACACACAAGTCCATTTGTCATCATAACAATTCATTTAAAGGAAAATTCTTTTCATACTCTTAATTTGAATTTAAATCCTATCTGGATTTAAATTCAGTCGTCATTCAATCGTTCGTTCCAATATCTATAGTTCTAACCTTAGCTAACAATACTTCAGACAGTACAACTGCAGAAAATGGATCGAGTTACAAAGAAAATCCTTTGACCAACTCATTTCTCTCCAGTCAAGTAAAGGAACTGTAAGTTTGTTTAAAAGAGTTTACTCTAAAGTAAGGAGCGGAAATTGAAAAAGATTTTCGACTTGACTGTGTTTCTTCAAAAGAGGGCAAGTCCTTTGTTTTGCTTTGGTGATAAAAATCAGATAAATAATACGAAAGGTACCTACTCGTATACTTAGTCTGATAAATACTACTATTACGAGTACAGAGCGGTTCACAGAAATTTTATCTCTGACAGAAACCTTATAGTAACGAGAATAATGATCAAAATTAGAGGTAAAATACTGCGAGGACTACTTTTAGAAATTACTTCCATTTGTATGAGAAAGTAGTATATGGCTAGTAAATATAATTAGACAGTAAGTCTTGAATTAGTAAAGAAAATTAACAAATCAATCATCATAGCCTGTGATATTGGCTGTACCGTAATTACTAAGCCCTATAATATTCAACTATAAAAAAATAAAATTACCTACACTGTACACTTAACATTTAACGTAATACATTCACCCTAAAGTGTCAATAAATTATCACATTCATCTCATCATGCGGCTCATCTAACGATTTATTTCTTTGACATAATTATAAAAAATTACAAACAAAAAGAGAAACATCATCAAGTCATACATGAAAACACACACGATTAAAAGATTAAAATAGCATAAGTAAACAATACCAAGGCTGATGACAGAGTCAATAAATGCAGTGCAAATATAGCTGCAAATAACAGTACTAAAACAATAGGTTGTCAACTAGCACCCGGTCATTACTTGAGTATACACCAAGAAGTTACGGTTGACCAAAACTATGCGTGACATGGTTTCGTCAACCATGACTGTGCCGAATGGCGCCGTGAAGACCGCCTCCTGCCAGGGTCTAGTTTGTCGAAGACTCGTCATTTGCTTATTAGAAAGCTGGTTTCCTGATAGTGGCTGTGAATACAGTCATTCATAAAATAGCTTCCACGGTTGAAGATATAAAAATGTACTTACGTTTACCCGGTTGATAGCAATAGGCTCGTCCATATTACATAAAACTTAAACATTACTGTCAAAATATTAGTAAACTATTTAGGTACACCTCTGCTTAACGCTTCGGGGATTACAGTCGTGATGTTGTGTTAAGTGATTGTTTTTACTCCGGACAACCAGCCCTCCATCGCTTTGGTCGTTGTCAGTCTTAGTTACTCCAAAGAGCATTGAATATTCTTCGCCTACTATGTAGCAAAGTTTTAGTTTATTACGTCACGATCATTAATATCATTGCTATGTTTTTAATTTTCATTATGACAACTATAGCTTCATTATTTTTATCATTCTTAGCCTGACCTGAAGGTCACATTGTTTGCCATTGGTCGCTAATAAAACAACATTGCCTCATAATAATCATTTTCCTGACATTGTCCCGTGTTACTTGAGGTCGGCGCATTACATTGTTTTTTCTATTATTCCTCGATATATGTCGCACTTCATTATACTCATTTTCTACATCATCCATCCATCTTTTATTCGCAATTTAGCAACCTTGCCTCCAAACTTACTTCTTTTTCGATCAAAAAAATAAAGAACATATTAATTCTCTCCAGTCCTCAAATACCAGCTATTCCTCTTCAGAATGTATTGCCCACAACTAAATGCGACTTGGTACGTCCGTAGCGTCAAATTGTGGGTTTGTCGAGGGTCATTTGTCGACCGCCGACCGAGCGGGTGTAATGGCTGGTGAAATGACCAGAATTGAGTTACGTTCTTATTAGGTTAGTTAATTGCGTTAGTACCTTTCTGTGGTTATGTCAGCCTGGTACACGATGTGCGAATGACATGGTTTCAGAGACGAAATTATTGAAATTTTACACGAAATAAATTTTCAAGTTATCATGGAATCGCAATACATGTAAATGATCGCAACACGTTATTTTCTTCCATTCTCCCCTGTCATTTACTCCTTTTTTCTTCATATCATTCCTCCAGTCGTTTATAAATCCATGACAAAATGAAACCATATTCTCAAATCTATAGTATTTAAGAATATCTCGCACACCACATCTCTCTAACCACCTACTTATCACAGCATCTCAGCGTTCCTCCATTACACCATGAACGCTTACCTTAAACCATGGCGAAAGCTGATGGCAATGCAATGGCAGTTTAATGTTGCGGAAAATAACGTAGAGGTTCCGTATGAACGTGAGCAATTATGAACAGTCGGTGAATGGGGGAAAAATAGTTTTCTTATAGTATTGTTGTGTGTTTTTGATGTATTATAGTTCTCAATACTACCGCATGTGTTCGACAAAATAATAACAGCTCGTGGATAAATAATAGCAGCCGCAAGATCGATTTCGAGGTGGTTAAGAATGATCTGCTTAGGCTTACACCACACATCACTAAACACGTGTTAAGCTAACCGAACCGTTATTTCGATTATGGCACTAACGGATTCCCAGTACAAATTAAGTTTCAGATACGAATACAAGTTGATCGTATGCATTTGCACAAGCACACAGAACGTGTTTTGTGTGTACATAAATAAATAAACGTTCGATATCTACTCACATAAAAATATAAGTATACCATAATCAGCCCAGCATAATGTTCCCACTGCTGGGAAACAGGCCTACTCTCTATCAGTGGGAATGGGTTAATGAGACGCACCAGGCGGGCCCAGTGCGTGTTGGTAGATGTCACATGTCTTGGAATTTTTAGACTTTATCGTGCTGCTTTCCTCACGATGTTTTCCCTCATAGTTTTTTAGAGCACATGATAACCCAAGTAATAATCAAAATCTCCAACACCAAAAACCAAACAACCAATCACATCACGTTACTATTTCGTCTAGTCTTTTTTAACTACCATTTCACTTTCGAACTCATTACCAGCTGCCCAATGTCAGGGTCATACGTAAGGAGAGCAACGATCATTAGTCTAGGTGCTTATGACTTGCAATTTTAGTGACCGCAGGGTTTTTTATTACTTGAGATTTACGATCTGAATATTAAATCGTTGGTTAAATTAGAATAGGTCATCTTTCGTGTCTCTTTTTGTAACTTTAGCTAATAGGTGATGATGGTCAGGTCACAGCTTTGCTTTGTATAGCTAGCTTTTGGATGGATGTCCGCTTGCGTTATGATTTTAAATATAGCCTATAGCACTCAGGGATAATGTAGCTTCCCATTAGCAAAATAATTTTTAAATCGGATAAGTAGTTCCAAAGATTATCCCCTACATCCAAACTTAACCTGTCTATAATATCATTATAATAAAGGGTGTAAATAGACCCTTAATATATTTACACCCTTTATTATAATGATATTATAGACAGGTTAAGTCAAAGTTTCAACTTTTTCACAATTTTTTTTTTAAATAATTTTTTTTAATGTAAGATTTTTACTTTACACACCTCCACAACCCCCGTACTATCAATCCATCATCAGCAAAATGCTTTGAGTACTTTCCATCGAGTCCTACCGTAAAACGTGATTTTTAACCCCAAAAAAAAAGTCGATTCCCAGCAATAATATTTGCGTAAAGTTACTTAGTTTGATGTACAGAGTGCTTGGTTGACGGCTATGTGAAGAGTCTGTTTACACCCTGTGTAGACGGAATCATTAACTGTGCCCCATGAATAAATCGATGCAAATTCTAACCGGCAGTGGACGGTGGACTTTACTCTCAATAATATCGTATGTAATCGTTGCAGGTCTAATAAATAAGCTTGAGAAGTTTCGAGTTCTAGTAATGTTGGCCTTCTAATCAAATAATCGTAATGATGTAGTCAGAATAGTAACTTTCTCAGATAAATTATTTCACTGTAGGAGTTCTTCTGCTGTTACTTCTCTTAAGATAAGGTGAAGATTAACGTATTTATTACCAATGTTACAAATGAATTTGTAATTCCTAGGCCCATCTATTTCTTTAGACGATATTACCAAGGTGAGCAATCAAATGATTCGTGAAGATTCAGAACCCGGCGTTTGATTAATGTGTGCTGGAGACTTCAAACGAACACTTTGATTTATTTCCTTCGTAGTGCAAATGAATCTTGTAATTCTAAGACAATTTCGGGAGTTCAAAATCGTGAGGTTTAAAACCATTGCCTTAGTAATTATTCATCATTATTTGCGGCTTGTAACACCCACTGCTCGATATTAGTCGATTGGGTTCCCACTAGGCATAATTTTGGGCCCTTTGTTGACGTAGTGGCTAATCTAGATTAATAGGGGTCGATTTGTAGACATTCATAATTGTGTTTTTGAACAATAATCGTAAATACTGCTGAACATTTATTTTTATGATCTGGTTAAACAGAACACAACAATTATGTAGTTCGAAAAATGGTTTGCAGACGATAATTCTTAGTTTTCAATAAATTTTTTACACAACTTTATTTTATTAAGTACGTATCTTACAAAACAATGCATGGTAAATTATACATAACTCAGTCGTATTTTATGTATAGGTATTGTGATACTGGTTTTTCCCTTTTCAGTTCATTATTTTTAAGCAGCCGGTTTTTTTTTGTTTTTATTATAATAATATTTTTATTACGGCCGTGATTAGAGGACTACCAGACAAATTCGAAAAGTTTTTAACTTAAAAAAATGATAGAAACCAGGATTTACTCTTTCTTAAAATTTTGAAAAATGTCAAAAATTTGGATTGGCTCAATTTTCGAGGAGAAAAAAGGGGAATACGAACCGTCGCTCTCGTGAAATATTTGTGATAAAATCGGTTTTGAGCTGCAGCTGTCCCTGTCGCACTCTACAGAGGCAGGCTTGACGCAGCGCGACGACAATAGTTTCTTCAAATACCTATTTTTCAAATTCCTCGCAGGCCCTGTTCCCTCTTAAAAGCTATTACAATTTATCAAGGCTTTTCCCTTATCTAAATCCCCACTAAATCATACCCTGTCTTCCTATCAACACCAATTCTGTGCAACATTACCCAACAGTCCGAAATACCTTCCTTCCGTTAATAGCATAATTGGTTTAGATAAGACGCGGAATACCAGTCTGTTAGCAGTGAGCATCGATCACGAAACGACCAGAGAAAGTGAATGCCGGGTAATCGTATGAAAGTCGAGCGCTATCGTTTAAGTAACTGTTTGAGTTTTTTAATGCTATTGGATGTGGTTCAGAAGCAAGGAGGAGCTTGTGGCTTAATAATAACAGCCGCTCGGGTCGATCTTTAGGTTAAGCCGTGCTTGCCTATGGTGGTCTGCGGATGGGTGACCGCCCATTACATATCGAATTTCCTCCGTGCCTCGGAAAGCACGTTGAGCCGTTGGTCCCGGCTGTCATTTGTAGATCTTTGACATTCGTTAGGTAGTCAGTGGCCCAAAAATTCTGACAACCAGTCTTACTAAGGGGTATCGTATTACCCAGTACTAACTGGGTTGTGGAGGTCAGATAGGCAGTCGCTCCATGTAAAATACTGGTATTCAGCTGCATCCGGTTAGATTGGAAGCCGACACCAATATAGTTGGGAAAAGGTTAGGCAGATGATGGATGTGGTTCTGAAGATTTGTATGAAAATTTTATTATTTTTGGAGATGGTTTTGAAGGTTTCGTAGATATTATAATTTAACATCACGCCTGTAATCTCCAAGGTGTTAGTAGGCAGTGTACCTAGCTGCATCCGGTTAGACTGGAAGCCGACATCGACATAGTTGGGAAAAATGCTATGCAGATGATGACTGCCTACCCCAATGGGAAAAAACGTGAGAATGTAGGTACTGTGTCTGTTAAATACTAACTTTTCTTTTCATAGTATTAGCGTAACGTGAGAGAATGAAATTTCCCTCATTGCTGATAATTTCTTCGCAGATTCAGCGTGAAAGATTAGCAATCTTGACGCTAATAATGATCTTGTTATCACACGATTTGTTTGAAACGGTTTAATTTTCCTCGGTTTAAGAGCGTTTACGACTTATGGCATTTTTATACAAACTTTCAAGTCCTTTTTTTTCGAAATGACTGAACCGATTTTAATGAAACTTCATACCCATAAGCAGGATACATAGGTCTAAAAAGTTATAAAAGAACATTTTCGAAATGTTTTTTTAAAAATATTAATATGTTACGACAGACGCTAGACGCCAAGAGTCTGGATTCAAAAAATAAAACTTACTTCCTTTTACCCGTGGCCTGTCTTGCGTTATGGTTGGAAATTATCAGTTTTAATGTTCAAAATATTATCTATGAAACCCGGGGATTATGAAGCTCGGATCAGTAGTGCCAACGAAGATTACCCAATGCATCTAAACTTAAAAACTTTACCTCCTTATACATCAGTACCCCTATGCTGGTCACCCGTATGTTTATCACAGAAAAAAAAGGTGAAGCCAACAAACTAACCGGTATTCAATTGTAAGCCGATCCAAAGACAGTAGAACGAAGGTGATCGAATTCCTCTCCCGATCCGAATTTTTCAATGTATTTCCACCGTTAGCAATTTAGATGTCAAAATTGCGGAGTTCCGAACGTCCCGAGTGACGGACAGACGCGTCATATTCCCATGAAGGTACTGCCAGATGACAGCTATACGGCAGGCAATTTTTTTATAATCCTTCCAACCGTTTCGCGCTTGTTTCGCTATGGTTCGATGATACGTCAAATACAGATGTCGGATAGCTTCGCAGTATTTATTCATTTTATTTTTAGTTAGACTGGAAGCCGACCCCAATATAGCTCACAAAAGGCTGGCAGATAGTGATGATGATGGATAATGATAATGATGAGTGATTACCAAACTCTAGTTTCAACTAAACATCAAATAAATCACGTATGAAGACAGGATAAATTGCATCAAAGTTATTGTTCGTGTCAAATACAAGGTGTAAACGGACCCTTCACGAAGCCGTCAACCAAGCATTCTGTACATCAAACTAAGTAACTTTACACAAAAATTATTGCTGGGAAACGACTTTTTTTCTTTGGGTAAAAATTCACGTTTTGAGGTAGAACTCAATGCAACGCACTCAAAACATTGTGCTGGTAGATGGGTTGAATAGTTGGGGGTCGTGGAGGTGTTTAAACTAAAAATTTTACATTAAAACCATTAATATAAAAAAAAAAACTTGTGAAAAAGTAAGAACTTTGACCCCCAATATCTCCGTAACGAGAAGGTTCCCAGGTATGGTCTAGAACGAAAAAATGATCACAATGACAAGGAGAACAAGTGCTTTTCGGCTTCGTTAAGTGTTTTGTTACACCCTTTATACCAATGGGAATTGTCTAGCACTACAACACCCAATGGTATCGTTTCAACCAAAGTTAGTTCCAACTAGTAGCCGACATAATGGGCTTCAAGATTGCATTGTAACTGAGAAGGGTTGAATAAATAGCTCTAGGGCTTTGCGTGAAGAGTATGAATAGTATGTAGAGGCTAGCAGCATTCAAAATAAGAAATACGATTTTGTCCGATGTTTTCAGCTTTTTAAAGAAGAATAAATAACTAACTAATCATCTCATTTTCATCAGTATTACTCTTGCATAGAAAAAAATATGATAAATGATGTTTATTGTGCAAATAGGTTTTTTTTAGTAAAAATCTATTATATCCACTTTTACACGTCATTTACTACTCTGAGAAAGAACAAACTCAGAGGTCATTGTCTCTTTTAAGGTTCAGACATAATCTTGGTCAACCCACATGAGGACTATGCAGATTAGTGATAGATTTAAATTACCATGTCCTTCTGTTTCCCCCTTTTTAACGCGAACGCAAGCCACACATGTCATAAAGCTTCTCCAGTACTACATTGAGCAATTGTTTCGCAACTGCGACACAATTACCTATTGTTTTTTGTTGTTGTCACGCTACTACATACCCTTTGATGAATCCCTAAAATCTTACTTTCACATTAGTTACTGTTAATCTAACGATACATTTGATTTAATAGAACAACACTGACACAGATGTTGGAGACCCGTTGAAAGTCGCGACTGCTTTATGCGATGCTCTGAGCTGACTTACCTTGCGAGTTATTATCTGTGAACCGTTCTATAGCTTATTCATACCCAGTGGTACAAACCCATTCGGTAACTCCTACCTTTACCTTTGACTTACCTCATTATGTTGGCTTCTTACCTCACGTTCAGGGTTGCCAGTAACAGGATTTGGTGAAGTAAAATATTTGCTTTTTCCTCTCTTATCTGTAATGGAACGGTTGAATGAGTTCATCTTGCAAGAGGTACCTTGGTACCTTTGTATACATTTTCTTTTAAGTTAGTGTCTTAGATTTTGTTCTGTGACCTACTGTGATTACATTTTAAGGTACATATTTGCAAAACTAAGGACTTTAGACTGTTGGTAACAATGGTTGAAAACAATGAATTATTTTACTCTAGAGGCATATCCCTGCGTCGCGAGGGAGCTGTAGCGATATGTCAAAATATCGATATTTCTGTGTTATTGTCTGAGTTAAGTATTTTGAAATAATTGAGCTATAGGATGCTGAATACCGCGTCATATTCTATTGTGGATTTTAAAAGAACTAAGCGGATACAAAACAGAGATAAAGTATGAAAAGCGTCTTTAATTTACAATGTTTATATTGTTTATTTCTATACTAGTATTATAATTTGTTAGTAAGTTTGTATGTATGTGGTAATCTTCGGAATTACTGATCAGATCCCGAAAATTCTTTTACTAACGGGTAGCTACATTATCCCCGAGTGTCATAGGCTACATTTAAAACGTTCCCGTGGGTTAATTACCGTACATAACAGGAGCGAAACCGCGATCAAAAGCAAGTCCTTTAAATAATACCCAAATAGTGAATAGACTATAATTAACACTAGAAACGGGATGTTTACCATGTTTACTGATATCCCGTTTCTAGTGTTAATTATAATATTAGTGATCATGTAGTTCAAAATCTTAGACTATAATTAGTCCTAGGGTTACGCCCATTAGTTTCCCAACAAATAAACGAAAAAAAATTACTGAATTTAAGTACCAACCCTAACGGTCATGTCAAAAATAACAAAAAATGAGCAACATCTGCCTGTCGTTAATTATTCTGGTCCTTTTCCTTGTTCAGTATGAACCCAAAGATGCGAGTATTTTAATATTTACATCCTCTAAGACGACCCACTGACCCTTCTGTACAATAACGTCTGTCCAGTGGTCAATGGTTGATAGTAAGCAATCATACTGTCATCATCATCAGCCATCACCTTTTCCCAACTAAATTAGGTTGGTGCTTGGTTGGGTGACCACCTAATACCGAGTTCCTAGATCTTTGACAGTCGTTACAAGTAGTCAGTAGACCGAAACTCTGACAACCAGAGTAATACGATACCCCTTGGTAAGACCAAGGGGTATCGTATTACCCAATATTAACTTGGTTGTGGAGGTCAGTCGCTCCATGTAAAATGCTGGTATTCAGCTGCGTCCGGTTAAACTGGAAGCCGACCCCAACATAGTTGGGAATAGGCTAGGCAGATAATGATTTATTCAACTATTCTGCCAACTGAAATGTAAGTAATCTGAATTTCTCCGAATACATACAGTATCGTTGCACTAAGTGCTGCCTACAATTCATGACGTGTCTGGAATAACCGGCGTCCCTAACCTAATTGTTATGTAAGACGCTACTAAGCTTACAGCTCTTTGCTATTAAGATGTTTGCTTATAAGACTCACAGGGGAACTTAGTTGGTAAAGCGATGAATTTACTAGTTTACTAAATGTTATAGACATCATGAGGAGTAAGAGGTTCTGTGTTTAAATTTGAAGCTATGATATTAAAGCAAAACAACTAAACATTTCAAATAATAACATTTAGTTTTCGTCCAGATGAATGAAGTAACAATAATTATGATTTAAATATTGCCAAACCATCATTTCTACAGGCTCTTTTTTCACAAATCAATATGAAATCTATTTTAATAATCTATACAAATAAATAAAAATTAAAGTGTCTGTTTGTAATATAAAAACAACGGCTTTAATACTGAATGCATATGAAAATAATTATATACGGTACTTTTAATAAAAACAAATTTTCTTCTATTTTTCTCTGTCTGTTTGTTTATTCCGGCTAATCTATAAACCTGGTAAACCGAGTTTGACGGGACATGTTCTGGCAGATACCTTATGTTATAAGAAGTAACCTAGACTACTTCTATTTGAGAAGAATTAAGGATCCGTGCAAAAAATTAAAACCATTGAAATTGGTTACAGAATCCGATTAAAAAATGGAAGTAATATTTTTTTATAATAATTTACGTGATCGAAGGTCATAATAAACAGCTAGTTGATAATAATACCTAAGAGCAAGTTGTTTATATCTCTTAAACCAACCAGATTGCTTTAAACAATAAACAAGAGCCATAAAAACAATTTTAAAACCGCCCAGTAACTCCACCACAAAAAGCTACACGAATAAGTACATTTTCCCGATACAATCTAAGGAATAGTCGAACAAAGGTGAAAATCATGCAAATAAGGCCCGGGCATAAAGGTGAAGGGACGTAAATGTTTTAGGGCAAACCCTATCAGATAGGATCCGGGTCTATGGGAAATGTTGCCGCGGAATTGCTTGTCATGGTTTTATTTAAAATAGGAAACAAAGTTTTGGGTGGGTGCTAGTTGGCAACTACATCCAAGGCCTATTTGATTGAAAGAGGTTAAAGTAAAAAATGTATGACCTTGACAAACGTGATCGAAAAACATAAGGCCAACCTTTTAAAAAGACGTTGTAGAATAAATACTCTATAGAAAATATATTCTTATAGGACTCGCGCATGAAGGATTCCGTACCATCGCAGTAAGAGAGTCCACTTTAATTTTAAATTTATTTTTATTATTTGTTATAACGGCAACAGATATACACATTCTGTGAAAACTTCAACTGTGGCTTATTAAGAGGGTCCCGTTGATTACTCTTCGGGTACGGAACTCTAAAAAGGATTAATGATAGCGTGACGATCGACAGAGGAGGATGGAAGAAAAACACGTGTTGATTATGATTCCAGTCTTTTCTGGGCTCTTTTGCTTTTATCGGGGACGGGAATGAAGGCTAAAAGGAGATGTTCCAGAAATGTATGGAGCCTGGGCCAGCACTATGCACACTATATGTAAATATTGCTATAAAATACAGTAACCGTTTTTTATTGTTATTTTTCTTTAATTTCACTACAAATTCAAATTAACTTGGACAAGGAGAGCAACACAACATAAAATTAAACATGGTGGATCAGATCAGCAGTATGCGAAAAATGTAATTTTGACAATGACATTTGATTGACGTGTATTATATAGTAATATCTGCGATAAAAAAGAAAAAACCGAAATCATAAAACAAAGCCGGGGCCAGCAGAGAAGCAATCAATCAATGTCCTTAGTAGTAAACTGGGTCGCAAAACAAAAACAATAACTAAAAACACCGAAACACATCCAATTCAAACTAAAAGCAAGGAAAGACTCAAAGACGTCACTTCTTAAAACTGTCAAAGTCATCAAACGTCATGTCAAACACGACTGTCATGGCTGCCCTAAAAATAAGGTTATCTTATTAAAAAACTTTTCAAATTATTATTTTTATACGCCTGTACCCTTCTCCAAATTAATTTATTAGTATTTTTATGAAATTCCCCTATTTTTTTCCTATTCATTAATGTAGTCTACATAGTGGTGGGCCAAAATAAAACATCTCGTTTTACTTTCATACTATTCATTAATTAGGTCCCCAAAACAGGGACAAAATGGTCTAAAAGGTTGTTTTGAATACATTAAGAGATCCTGAATAAGCTCATGTAGTACTCTGTCGTAATTTAGGTAATGTAAGTTGGGATAGCACTAATGTATTCAAATAGAGATAACATGACTGTAATTTCTAGAATTTTAGTAATGCTGAAACTTTTTGTGTAGAAGCTCATTTGGGGAAGTAATAAATTACCACAAATCCATCCCTATTTCTAGAGTCAAACAGTATTGTTTTCAAGTTTAAAAGGAAGTGGTGCTGATGAATTTACCTTTGTAATACCCAAGAGAGATGTCTCATTGGTCTACTGGTCGCAGGCGTGACTTCTGAGCATTAGGTCCAGGATCCGATTCGCGGGTCGGGAAAAGTGTTCTTGAGTTTTTCCGTCAGGAATTTTTCAGTAGCAGCCACGGAGTATGGTTTTGTATTCGGTTGATGGCAATAAGCTTGCCCCCTATAACACGGGACTTAAAGCATAACTGGCGAAATGTGGTTGCTCTATTACGTATACCTCTGCCTAACTCATCGAGGATTACAGGCATAGTCTTATATTACATAATAACTATGTGGGGGAGGGATGGCGCTAGATGACCTGTATTGCTCTGTCTCTTTCTCGCGCCGGGGTTCCTCCTGCTTTGAGACGTCTTGGTGGCCCCTCTGATGGCATTTTGAATTGCGTAGTGACGTTTCAATTCACTACTAGTCAGCCTTTGTGATATTATAGCAAAATATTTGTATTTAGTTCTAGTTAATGTTTATTTTTGTTGTTGATGAAAAAGTACCTTCCAGTAGTTACATAAAAATATAAGTAATCATCATCATCATCTGCCTAGCCTTTTCCCAACTATGTTGGGGTCGGCTTCCAGTCTAACCGGATGCAGCTGAATACCAGTATTTTACATGGAGCGACTGCCTATCTGACCTCCACAACCCAGTTAGTACTGGGTAATACGATACCCCTTGGTAAGACTGGTTGTCAGACTTTTTGGGCCACTGACTACCTATAACGACTGTCAAAGATCTACTAATGACACCCGGGACCAACGGCTTAACGTGCTTTCCGAGGCACGGAGGAAACTCGGTATGTAATGGGTGGTCACCCATCCACAGACCAACCTAGGCAAGCGCGGCTTAACCTAAATATCGATCCGAGCGGCTGTTATTACTTATAAAAATATAAGTAATATTGAATGTATATGGGAGCTACATCTGCCAACAAACTTCTTTACAGTTTGGCAGAAGTAGTATTTTTTGTAATGGGATGTTACCACTAATAAACGGTTTTTCATTTTTTTTTCATGTTCGTTATTAACGGTGTTTCAATCAACTGCTGGCCCGTTTAACTATCATCAATCAATAAGCACTCTCCTGCTTGATATAGGCCACACTAGTTGCACGCTATTTTTCTCCTTGACCTGTAGCCTCCCTGAACAGACTACCTGTTTCAAGAGTGTACCCATAATACTAATTCAATTTAGTTCTTCAGAAACTAACGGCTCGTAATCCATTAGCTCTAAACGACATCTATACCAAATATTTTACCTAAACTGTTAGTACTTTACGATTCTGTTTAATGGTGGATGTATTTGGAGCGATAGAATATGGCTAATGTATTGAATAGTTACTTATTATTTATGACAAAGATACTGGGGTAATTGTTCCTCTTCTTTGTCATGTGGTTAGTACCTAACCTGGTGTCAAAGTTATTATGCCACCCATGGGCCTCTAACTTGCCTTTTCATGCCATCGAGAAGTATCTCTCAGGCATGCTAGTTCCTGCCAGGGCTACGGGACTGTTTGAAAGAGAAACTGCGACCTTGGAACACAAAGGGTAAAGAAGGAACATGGTTGGGTTTTAGTCAGTAGAAGTCTGACACTCCCTTCCGCTCCGCCCAGAGGCATACTGGTTTCCTCACGATGTTTGAATAATGTGTTTGTATGATGTGTGAGAAATGGTAATACCACGTTTTATCCGTCTTTTCCATAATTACTTAATGCCCTGCTTTTTTATATTAGGCGTGTAGCGTGCAGCTGGGCAATTGTCCTAACGTACTCGCATTCTCAATGCTATTCATTATGACAATTAATTCCATAACATTCAACGTTCATTGCTGTCGACCAGACGAATTTTCCAAACATAATATGTTTAATTACGGCCTAGCCTTTTCTCAACTATTTTGGGTTCACCATCCAGCCTAACTGGATGCAACTGACTAGTATTGAATATATTACATGGAGCGTCATAATTACAAAGCAATTCATTACGAATTTCCTCAAAACTTTTATTTCTTCTTTCAAAAAGTCACGCAATAAGGGTAATGGTGACGCATTTTGAGGGTTCTTCATCATTCTCTTGCCCTTATCCCAATTTCTTTGGGTTCGGCGTAGCATGTCTTCTTCTTCCATACTTCTCTATTACTCGTCACTTGCCATATCATTCTTTACACAGTCCATCCTTCGTTTTTTTGATCTTCCTCTACTCATAATTATGCATTGACATTCATACACAAAACTCACTTTGAGGGTTCTTATAACTCGTAAAGCAACATAATTATATTTTATCACGCTTTTCACTATCAAAAAAACAAAACTAGTCTATGTAATACATATCAGTTGATGTTTCGATGTGTTTTTTCAACACGGACAGGTAAAAAGAAAATCTAAACTAAGGGTATTGACCGCTAAATGTAAGTGCAAATGGTTCACATCACATTATTCCCTTGTTCGGGTGCCCATGAGATGTAAAAAAAGGATTTTTCTTACTTCAAAATAAAATTTAGTTTAAAAAAAAAATGCAGAACTAAAAAAAAATAATTTGCTAATTTAAGGTGCTTTAGGGTGCTGACTAAAACGAATATCATATTATTATTTATTTTTTCTTTTTGTTTTTAAATTGATGCTGATGGAATTATTATTTGAAGAATGATTTTTATTTTTAATGAATTTAACTTAATCACCAAATTTCCTACCACTAACATAGTTCTTAAGTACTTATTAACTAACCCATATGGACCTAGTCTTTTGAAATTAATAATTTATTTAGATTTTTAAAATAGCAAAACTAGCAACTATTGTTGTTAAAATAAAAAATTGACAATTTGTCTTGCAAAGTAATATCATGTTATCCAGCAAATGGATTGTGAAGGTCAAATAAGCAATCGGTCCGTGTAAAACACTGGTATTCAGCTAGGAAGCTGATCTTAACATACTTGCGAAAAGGCTTAACAAATAACGATGACGAACTAGGGCTTTAAACCCGGAGTTCCGGAGTTTCGTAACAATTGGTTCGTCAGACGAACCATTTGTTGAAAACAATTCTTGCAGCGTGTTTTATTGAAATAATGTATGTAATTTGTACGTAACGTAATAATTATATACCTGTTGGGTATTTTATTAATAAAATAAACGTTGTTTTAACAAATCGGAGTAGAGAAGAATTTACGTATGATTTTATCATTAATTTACGCTCCTTGTATGTTTTAGTTTGATTCAATCAAAATATTAAGTTTACCTGTTTCGGAAAATTGTCCGTTCATTTTTAATTAATGCAATTGAGTTTAAACAATGACGTAGGCAATAATATTAGATTGTACCTTTATGCGTAGAAAATTATTTGAATTATTTCTCTAAATATTATTTAAGTAACCCTTTCCTGGCGATTTCGACCACTCCTTACTATCCGGCAATTAAAACACATAAGTTTTTTTTTTTTTGTTTCTCGACTTTATTTTTAACCTACTTCCAAAAGGACGAGGTTTTCATTTCGTATGTTTATATATTTTTTATGTATGTTCGAGCATAACTCCGTCATAATATATGACGGATTAGCAAATATTTTTTTTTGTTCGAATAGACTTTATTCCGAAATGGTCCTATTTAAATTACATAAAGATCTGATGATGAGTTCCGGAGACAGATAACGGAACTCTTCCAAAAATGACAGAAAATCAACCGCGATTGCTGCTATCGCATAAATTAATATACATTTTTTACGCAATCACACAACATAACATCACGCCTGTACACTCGAAAGGGTTACGCAAATGTATTCAGTATGTCAGGGTACACCCACATTTTCTATCAAAGTTAGTAGTAGTTGCATATTTCTGGGGATAAACTTATTACGATGACATGTATTGTTAACAATTTAAAATAAATGCATAGCAAATATTTTTTAACCTCTATATTTTGTACAATTCTCGCTTCATATCCTAGACAAAAACAAGACGTTGGTTACCCTGACCACCCTCATACAATGAATAGTAAATACGGTGTAAAAGAACTTTGTATTTGTACAAAAACTTGTTGCTGGAACAGAAACTGTAACACTGCTTTGATATTTATACTAGCGTAAAGCTCTGGCTAAACCAAAGAGATTTAAGGCCGGAATCCATCGAAGCGGAGACGAGACGAGAGAGGAGATGTATTGTAAACTACCAATAGAATTTCGTTGTTTAAAAACTAAGCGGAGACGAGAAGTTCGTCTCCGCTTAGTTTTTGTGGAAACGGTTGAGCAGAGAGGAGAAGAAATGTCTCGTAATTGTTTAGGCCAGAGGAGACGAGAGGAGAGAAGATGTCTCATAATTGTTTAAGCCAGCGGAGACGAGAGGAGAGAAGATGTCTCGTAATTATTTAGGCCAGCGGAGACGAGAAGAGACGTGAGCGGCATGCGGTGAAATGTATGCTGGCGGCATGCGGTGAGCGGTGTGCTGTTGGCGGCGTACCGCTTAGCACATTTCTCCACTCCGCTTTGCACATCTTTGCACAGCTTCGGTGCCTACATCTTAGCTTTTACGCAAATCCACTTCTCTCCGCTTCACAAATATTCGCTCGTCATCGATTTGGGGGGCCTTAAGATTGAATTGAGAGGTTAATAACAGAAGAAATGTCATAGAAAACTTGTGATCCTGTAAAGCAAAATTACGTGTAGCGATCATAATCAAATTGACAAAAAGAACGCTAACGACATCTATGACGCAAGTAAAGAACTAAAATCATGCATCGCGCTATCAAGGTTATCCACGACTTAAACAATAACAGTCGGGCAGTAGCCTCGCCAAACACAACTCCCGTCTGGCGAAGAATCCTCAATTTTCAAAGGAGCAACTTTACACCTTGTTCCCCATATCTCGAAAGACAAAAATGCCAAGTTAAAGCGAGAAGACCCAGTTGATTCTTAGAAATATGTAGATCACCATTCTGTTCGAGTTGTATCGTCTATCTGAAGTGTATTAAAATATTTTTGGGCCCAAATAAAGCGAATCTCACTCGCTCGCGCTGAATGTGTCTAACTTGAATGGAAGTGTTCAATTTGGTACAAATAGTCGCATGACTTTTAAAACAATTGACGACCGCAGTCGCATCCCGCATGAGCTTTGCCTCAGTGTGGCCAGAACTTTACATGGATTTTATTCAGGAGACAAGAATTTCACAATATTAAGTTTTGTTTTGAAGAAACGTGGGAAGCAATTTCTACACCTTTTCTATTGGGTATCGTAGAGTATAAGGATTTTTGCAAATTGAATGAGGAGCTTCCATATTCTTAGAACAAATTCTCGGACGTGGCTTTGTTACAAAAATAGTGTAATTTCATTCTGTAAGAAGATAACTACGACTACTTTGTCAAGGACGACTTTTCGCGATAAATTATAATTTACGTAATAAATCAAGTTTTTGTGAAACTTATCAACAAATGCAACCCACGGAGACAATAAATGCTGACATAACTTACTCAATCAGCTAACAACTGTCCTTTCTCCAGCACATTTAACCGACCCACACCCTCGCTCAAATGTCTCCCAACTCGCTCGTTACGCGAATCTAGCGTGGCAAGGTCACAGTGTAACTACTTACAGTGGTTCACCAGTGTTCGGCTACAAAATAAGTCACAAATGACATCTGTTGGCAAATTTCAAGTTTAAATGTCATTTTTTTTTACCTGAATGAAAAAAAAATGCATTTCTGAACCTTAGAGATTATCGACTATAAAACTAATTTAAATTCTACAGGTCTCCCATAATATTCTGGGGCTCTTTCATTGGATCAGACACACATTATTTGCGGCTTTTCCCCGCTTTATGGTTTATACCCGGTGAAAATGGAGCCTTAGACAGTACGTTATACCTACTAATTTCCAGAACTTTAGCATGACAGTTCGCGATATAAGCTCCTCAACTATCACCAATGGTCATGTTTGTTTTTTTTTTAAAACATTCCCGTTGAACTACTGTTCGTAGCTACACTGTGACCGTGTGAACTGAGATGGGCACTATGTGTTAAGTGACATAACAATGTTAGCGCCACAAATTGCTTTCAAGATTTGGTGTTGGTTATGTTAGTTACAGCTATAACGTGGCTTGTGGAGAGCACTAGCCATCTTGGCATCTCATAGGTGTAGTTTGGAGATTTGGCAGCAGTTCCTTATTGCCATGTAATTTTAAACTGCAATTGTAAGTCACAAACATAGTGTGATTATTTAAGTTTCTTATTTAATAGTAAATAATAAATAACAAACTGTCTTGCATGGATCAGACTTATGGGCCACAAAAGGGATGAATGAAAGGCATTAAAATTTGCATGTGGCTGATACGAGAATATTAAGGGGGATGTGTGGTTCTGCGTGAATGGACAAAATAAGAAAATGACCACAAAAGTAGAAGTCTGAAAGTGGCGCCGGTGACTGAAAAGTTGTGTGGTAATCGGTTGTCGTGTTACGGGCATATCATGCGGAGGAATGAGGAAAATGTTGTGAGGAAACTGTTACTGAGTATGAATGTGGATGGGTATCATAATAGTAGAGAAAGACCGAAGAAACGATGAATGGATTGTGTGAAGAATCATATGGCTAGAAAGGAGGTGACTGAGGAGATAACGAGTAATAGAGAAGTATGGAAGAAGAAGACATGCTGCGTCGATCCCAAATTAATTGGGATAAGGGCAAGAGAATGATGATGATGTAATAATAAATATTAGTTACAGAATACTAGGAAGTTGTGAAGCGGGAATTTTGGAGGACTGTATTGTTATTTTGACGTTCAAAAAGTCCTACTCGTCAGCCTAATTTAAAAATGACTTATTATGATTTGATAAAAAACTTACTGCCTACTTTTACCGATGATCAGCTATTCAGTTGTTGCGGACGGAATGACAGTAGCATTATCAAAAGAAAATGGAATATACAACATCTTAACTAAATACAGATTGTACTAAAAGAGAGTAGAGGATAGATTACTTGCCCGTTATATCGAGTTGCGGCAAAACGAAAGTCTGTTTAGTATAAAAAAATCTTACGCGTCGTGTATTGAGGGTTCTCAGGCTAGCATTTTATATTTAAAAATCTCGTGTCACGGTGTTTGTGGTCGCACTCCTCCGAAACGGCTCGATCGATTTTTATTAAATTTTTCATGTATATTTGGTAGGTATGAGAATAGGTCGTAAAGTATATTTCACACGGCTAGGTTGTCAAATTCTAAATTAACGCGAGCGAAGACACGGGCAAAGGCTAGTAACGTGTAATTAGTACAATAGGAGAAGGTATTTAGGAGAAAGCCCAATGATCTATAATAATTAGCTTATTGAAGCCCATTCCTCCTCATTGAGTCTTATTTGTCAAGGATTGAAAAGGGTATAGGAAAAATCACCCGTCTTTGTGAAGAATTTGTACATACTTAGATAAGTAACTGCTATTAATTAATCCAGCCTAATTTGTATTACTGCCTGCAGCAGACGTTCTTACAAAAACAGAGCCAAAATCTGGCGTTATTATAAGAGAATATCCGTATGGCACACCCTGCGAGATACAGGCCGTCGCTAATGTCTTGGCTTTAACCTCATCCCCTAATCTTGGGATGTAATACCACAGAATAGAACGGCACAGAAGGACTACTTATAACACGAGTGATAACGCACGCACACATAGACGCGCTTTACGTAGGTATAGCAAGTGCAACCGCACTCGCGTTAGGCGTTTATTTGAGATCGCTAACTGTCATGACTTGAAAGATCGCATTCGCCGGCATCGCGTCTTTGCACCTCGTGGTAGGCTCTAAACTATTTCATACATTTCTATTCTCCGTCGGCGTTGTTATCACAAGATGCTTGTTGCTTAGTACCCCGTATACCAACCTCAGGCCATGCAACTAGCGGCAAGCGACTCGCACTGGTTTCCCTAGCTTTGGTACGTCTCGTTGTGATGATTCGGAGCCCGCTCTCATAGGGTTCTCAGATTCCGGCCGTCTTATGACGACAGGCCGTGTCGACGGCGCGTTCGTGTGCCAAGTGCGCCTCAAAGAGATGTCAACAAATAAGTAGGGGTCCGCATGTGCCGATGCCTGCCAGGGCTGCGGGACTATTCGAAAGAGATACCGTGGCCCTGGAACACAAAGGGCAAAGAAGGAACATGGATGGGTTTTAGTCAGTACAAGTCTGACACTCCCTTCCACTCCGCCCAGAGTGGTCATTTGATGATTTCCCATCCGAAAAAAAAAAAGGGTTCTCAGATCTATAAAAAAAATATCCGGACATTCGAAGAAAATGCCGTCCCATCTGGCCTTCTGCATTTATCACTCTGTCGTGTGTATTTTGGGTGTATTACGTTTAACGGAGCTGCCAACATGTGATATAATGTTAATTGTGCCGACGACGCCATATTGCCAGACAGCGTCAGTTATACACAGATAATAATGTTTGTTATGTTACAAGTAAATACGGAGGTTATGTAATGGAAAATAATAGGCTTTTTGTTATGCAGTATTAGGATTTAGAAATTATTAAAAAAATAATTGGTCTAAAAGAAAGGTATGTCTCTGGGGGTACTGGGGTTCTTCAAAAGGAAATTCACCTCCACCTGTACTTTGAGGGGCCTATCCGAAACCACCAACAACGCCATTTTTTTATTTTTTATTTTAAAATAGCGTTGTTTCACACTAGTCATTTCTCCTGTATCGTGTGTGCGTTTACAAACATTTAAACTCACATACACAAACAGCCAGACCCGAAACAACTACCTGTAGGCCATACAAATATTTGTTCCGTACGGGAATCGAACCCGCGACACGCAGCGCAGCAGTCAATCGCTCAGCCACTGCACCAACCATGCCGTCAAATTCAATCAAGGTCAATTGAGGTGGGTTCTGGTCAAAACTAATTTGATTACAAAATAAAGAATCATCGACACGACGAAGAAGACGAAGAACCCGAAATTCTCTTAATTTGTCCCCAGTTGATCAAAATAGGCTGGCCCACTATGACCTGAGAGACTTGTACATACAGGGTGTAACAGAAAGGGTATAGCCATATGAAAGGATATACTGTGGACCATCATACTGAACAACTTTCTCCTTGGGTCCAATATCGTAAATGCGAAAAAATTATCAGCTGTCCCATACAAAATTTCAATACCTACTCGACCCAAATGTATAGGACAGCTGATAATTTTTTCGCATTTACGATATAGGAACCAAGGAGAAAGTTGTTCACTTTGATGATCTGCAGCATATCCTTTCATATGACCATACCCTTTCTGTTACACCCTGTATATGATTAGACTTAAACATAACATAACTAAATGGCTTACTCTTGACCTCTTGACCTCAAAAGTAATTCTGCTAGAAAGTCTGCCTAATCCTTCGGGGATGACAGGCGTGGTTTTATATTTTATTTACTTGATTGCAAGCCGATCCACAAATTCTTTGGGCTGCGGGACTGTTCGAAAGAGATACCGTGGCCCTGGAACACAAAGGGCAAAGAAGGAACATGGATGGGTTTTAGTCAGTACAAGTCTGACACTCCCTTCCGCTCCGCACAGAGTGGGGGGGTCATTTGATGATTTCCCAACCGAAAAAATAATAATAATAATAATAAGCCCCCTAAAATCCAACCTTACGTCCGAGCTGAACACCTGGCACACGTGGGGGGCGGACACGCGTACTGTACAACTGTACAAAAACTTACGCGGCTAACAAGGCAGGGTAACCCTTTATGGAGATGAGTAGTAAAAGAATATATAATTTACGGTCGCTTCCCGGGGAGCGCCGGGGCGCATCCGGAGCCGATGCTGGATGCCACAGCATGCGAACCATCGGCGGTGAGGAGTTGAGCAAGCGGGCTCCTACCGAAAAACATGTTACAGCTGGTCGTAGTGAGCTGAACAGGCGGGCTCACAACGTAGAAGCTACAGCCGATTCCACGGGCGATGATACTAGTTCTTTATTTTCATCCGTCCCTTCGACTCGCCCCTCCTACATGACAAGAAGAAAAGCTAGCTTGTCTACCACCAGCACGCTTGATAGTGTTGTGCAAGATGTCATCCTTGACAATGAGCTTGCACCCGCTACAAGCGCTCCTAGTAAGCGCAGGCGATGGACACTTGAAATGAATATGTTCATTCTGCGCACTTACCTACAATTAACCCTATTAGATACAGATAAAAGAACTTATCTCGAACCACTCCACCTAAAATTTATTGAAAAATTCCCAGATATGCAGGTTAGTCGACAGAGAATAGGGGACCAACGTAGAGCCATCATAAATAATAAATTACTACCACAAAATACAATACAGGAGATAAGAAAACAAGTTAAAGAAGAGTTAGATCAACTACAATTAAATCGTTCCACCCAACAGATACAAAGCTCTATTGACCTTGCACGCTCAACACTTACACCCACACAATCTACCCAAATGCAAACTACAACCCAAGAAACAAATACCTCTCAAAATACTACACAGACTCGAATGAGATGGACTTGCGAACAAAATGAGGGTATAATGCGGTCCTATTATCGAGTAACAGATTTAGGTAGAAACGAAACAGCATACAGAAGGCGCATGTATGAAGACTTTATTACCAATTTTCCTGCACTTTCTCATTTAAGCGAACAGCGAATAGCTGATCAGAGGAGAGCAATTTTAAATAATAAATACATCAATAGTGACAGACTAAATTCATTAAAACTAGAAGTTTCACAGGAGTTACGGCTAGATAACATTAACGTTACTAGGTTTACTAGTCCAACGCAAGCAGTTGACCGCAATCGCAACAATAATGCTGGCATTCAATGTATAAACATTAGTAACACAAACCCCACACACGAAACTCCACTTACTTTAAATGACATTGAAGTCAATATTGCCGAAGAAATGTTACCTAACCAACAAGAGAACCTAGATAGAGACCCTCTAATAGATGAGATTTTCCAACAAGCAATTCAGTATTTTAAAGAAACTAGCCGTACAAATAGAATTTTTATTCCTAAACAAAAACCTTCTAAAAAACTTGCCCGAATAGTTAACTACCTAAACAAAATAATTCTGCCTGAACACGCTAATAAAGAAACCAATTTCAATACTTTACAGACTACTATATACTGTGCAGCATGGACCGCAGCCAAAGTTAACGGAGCAAAGATAACACTTCAACCACGAGTAGTCACCCAAAGGGCAAAAAAACAATACAAACCCAACTGGGAGAAACGACTAGAACGAAAATTAAATGATTTACGAACAAAAGTAGGTAGAATGATGCAGTTCATCAATGGTAATAGAAGCAGAAAAATAATGAAACACGTTAATAAGATAGTAGAGCAATATAAAATTCATACCGTTCATGAGGAACCAAATACACAAGCAGTACACACATTAGACACACTTAAACAAAAACTTTCAGTCGTTACAGGCCGCCTACAAAGATACAGAGCATGCACACAAAGAAAACAACAAAACACGCAATTCACCCACAATGAAAAACTTTTTTACCGCAATATTCGACAGGCAACATCTAACGTTCAAGATAACAGCGCAAATGATGATCATAACACCCCTGACCCAGAGACGTTACACAACTTCTGGGCAGGGATTTGGGAACAGACAACCGAACATAACGCCGAAGCGGACTGGATACAAACAGAACTGACAAACGGCAATACAAATATTGATGCAATGGCATTTGACAGTATATCCCCAGACATTTTTCATAGAGTACTTTCTAGGTTACATAACTGGAAAACACCCGGTTCAGATCACATTCATAGTTATTGGTACAAAAAATTTACATCAGTCCATAGTTTTCTATATAATCACATAAATTTATTCATACAGGATCCTGAATCTATACCATCCTACATAACATTAGGTACAACTTTTATGGTTCCTAAAGACCGTAACGATCTCACTAACCCAGCAAAATATAGACCAATAACATGCTTGCAGACGTTGTATAAAATTATTACATCCTGTATATCTGAACTAATGTATGAACACATCGATACTAATAATATTTTAGCTGAACAACAGAAAGGATGCCGAAAGTTCAGTCAAGGCTGCAAGGAACAGTTAACCATAGATTCAGTCATTCTTAAAAAAGTTCAAAAAACTAAAACCGATCTGTTTAGTATGTACATTGACTATAAAAAAGCCTACGACTCTGTTCCCCATTCGTGGCTTGTAAAAATTTTAGAGATATACAAAATACATCCGACAATAGTAACATTCCTGAAGGCCATGATGACCACCTGGACAACTGTGCTAAGACTAAGTTCCCCCACTGAAACAGTAGATACTAGCCCAATAAAAATTCGGAGAGGGATTTTCCAGGGAGATGCGCTTAGCCCTCTATGGTTTTGTCTTGCCCTAAACCCCCTATCTAATATTTTAAACGCTTCAACATTAGGATTTCCATTAAAAGATACACCTACCGAAGGACACGCACAAAAAATTTATTTAAATCATCTGCTGTATATGGATGACATTAAACTTTACGCAAAAAGTGAGGGTCAACTTCATGAATTAGCAAATTTGACAGAACAATTTTCAAATGATATTAAAATGGAATTCGGCATAGACAAATGTAAAATAAATTCAATTAGAGCAGGACAGAATTATCAACACCAATACACTTTAGGAACAGGAGAACAGATACAACCATTAGATGAACAAGATAGTTATAAATACCTAGGGTACACACAATCACGACAGATTCACTATAAAGAAACTAAACAAAAATTAACACAACAATTTCAACACAGACTAAATACTATTCTGAAAACACAATTATATTCCCGAAATACAATTAAAGCGATTAACACCTTCGCTATACCGGTTCTTACATATTCCTTTGGGATAATCAATTGGACCAAAACTGACCTCAAAAACCTTCAACGAAAAATTAACACCACTATGACCAAATTCCGCAAACACCATCCACGATCCTGTGTGCAGAGATTAACACTGCCGCGGAAAGAGGGAGGTAGAGGTCTAATTGACATTCTTAACCTACACAACAGACAGATAAAAGCACTCACACAATTCTTCTTTTCAAAAAGTGAAAACTCTACTCTCCACAAAGTTGTTACTCAAAACGACCAACAGTTGACACCCCTGAATTTAAAAGATAGGTCTGAACAGAAAAATGAAAAAAATACCGACGAAAGAACTAAGCTCCTAGAATGGACCCAGAAGTCTCTACACGGAAGACATCGCCAAGACTTATGCCACATAAATGTCGACAAAGAAGCGTCGAACGCGTGGTTAAATCGAGGCGAACTCTTCCCAGAGACATGAAGGGTTCATGCTTGCTATCCAGGACCAGGTAATAGAAACCAAAAACTACAGAAAATATATTATAAAGAATTTAAATAATGACACTTGTAGAAGATGCAATAGTTCTCCTGAGACAATTCAACATATCACAGGTGCGTGCAAGTCAATAGCCCAAACAGATTACAAACACAGACACGATCAAGTAGCCAACGTCATACACCAGAAATTAGCTCACCAGTACAAACTCATAGACTCCGTTGTACCATATTACAAGTACAATCCAGAGACTATATTAGAAAATCCCACAACAAAACTGTATTTTGACCGCGGCATTTTTACCGACAGAACAATTCACTTCAATAGACCAGACATTACACTTATAAACAAAATAAACAAAACTGCATATTTAATAGATATTGCTGTACCTAATACGCATAATTTACAGACCACAATAGCAGAAAAACTAACCAAATATATCGAACTAAAAGATGAAATTACCCGAATTTGGCATCTGCAAAAAGTTACAATAGTACCAATAGTTTTGTCGTCAACAGGAGTAATACCGAAACAACTTCACCAGTCCCTTAATTCTCTTAGCTTACCTCCAAATACCTACCATCTGCTACAAAAGGCAGTGATATTAAACACATGCAGACTCGTGAGATAGTTTCTGCAATTTAAATCAGAAATTCCGCATCAAAACTCAAATACGCTACCATCTTCCATACACTATTCTGCGCGTGACCGCACTTCATCCATTCCAACTGATAATCACTTGGCTTAGGCCCGTGTTATCGGCTCTTCCCGGCTAGCCGAGAACATAAAATGTTTGTCAAAATAATAATTTTTAGTTTAAGAAATATTTAAAAATGTATAAGATTTGTGTAAAGATAAATAAAGGAAATAATAATGTACAAATTCTAGATGATACCAGGCATAAATCTTTGTCCACCAGTTCGTAGAAACTCCTATTGTTTTATGTTCTCCAGTATAACTCCTACGCAAATAGTTTCATATGCAGAGAGAGAATGCTTTGTGGTTCACCCATGTGTTATCAAACTTTATCAGTGATGCATATATCATGTCCTAAATGCCAGCCAATCAGTGATTGGAACTCAGTTGGGAATTCATGCTACTAACCTTGTACGTGAATACGGTATTGTTCATTTCGGGATCGTTTCTGAATAGAATTTATTCTGAAACTACATAATAAGCGTAATGAAACAGATTGAAAGAAAAAAAAGTATTTATTTTTATCGTACAGGACAAAACAAAATGAATTAATTAATTATATTAATTAAAAACAAAATTATAAATATGAAAAGTAAACGTTAGAAAAAAAAACTAATTAAAAATAAGACACATTAAACTAAATTTGTCCTGTCCGAGGCCAAAAGGCTCGTATGAGTCGAATGTCAGCATGGTGCTGTAACATTGAAAAAAATGTCACAGCGCTGGTATTCTGATAGTTCCCAAGCCACGTTCAGATACCGCATATCAAATAGATATTTGTGTCCTACAAAAAAATCTGTTCTTTTCTACAATACCTACACGGTCAAAATGTATAGACCAGCAGTTTTTTTTTTACATGATCGATGAAAAATTTCTATGGGGTATTCTAATATATTTGGGTTCAGTATGATGTGCCGAATTTGTGGTAACCGTTTGTGCGTCGGTGTCGCTTACACCCTGTATATGTGCATATACAGGGTGGAAGCGACACCATATTAATTCTACGATTTCATTATAAAAATAATTATCTGACAGTAATTCAATACAAATCTTTGATCTTTGACAGTCGTTAGGTAGTCAGTGGCCCAAAAAGTCTGACAACCAGTCTTATCAAGGGGTATCGTATAACCCAGTACTAACTGGGTTGTGGAGGTTAGATAGGCAGTCGCTCCATGTAAAATACTGGTATTCATCTGTATCCGGTTAGACTGGAAGCCGACCCCAATATAGTTGGGAAAAGGCTAGGCAGATGATGAGTGATTCAATACAAAATTTTTTTATGAGCACTGTCATGATTGATTTATCTCATCACATTTACTCCTTAAATTAACCAAAACGTGATCAGTTCCACACTCCTTTAACAAGAGCTTATAAGACTAAGATTACACTTAAGTAATTCTTGACCCGTCGCACGACAAACTTCGTTACGCGTGACTTTTGCTCCGTAAATACTTTTTTGATATCCCCAAAAGTTTTCTTCTTTTATTAGTGTATTACGGGCTTATTGTATAAGAAGTTCGTGATGCTCTTATTAAGTTCTTGGACTCGAAGGAGTAAGTTTTAAGCGTCTGGTTTCTGTCGTGGGTCAAAGTGGGTATTGCTGTATCAATATCCGCTTTGACCCACGTCGGGGGACTTGGGTTTGAGGTTTTGGGTTTATAAAACCTATGTAGTTTGTATGTAGTTTTCCAAAACGGGCACACCAGTGATGACCCAAAGCGACACAACTGGTTTATGTGTGTTTTCCAACCAAAATTAATGAAAAACAACACTAAAAGATCAATTTTCCCATCTACCATCGTTATCATCTGCATAGCCCTTGTGCTTTCCAAAGAACGGAGTGGTCTTCCATTTCCATTCACAATGTGTAAACTTATCTCATAACGATTGAACGACATAACTTTAATACAGCTCCCATTTATAAATTTTGAGTTATCGTCATTTTATTCACAATATCGCGCGAGACCACTCTGAAGTAGCGTGACAGATGTGCGATTCACGCCAAAATGGCCGCGTCGGTTGCAAGGGATATGTAATGGTATTGGTCACCCATCCATGAATTGACTCTAGCAAACGTATGATCGATCGACCTGTACGACAAACCCCTTAAAGTCTACACCAAGTTTTTCCAATGAGAGCAGCGGTGGCTCAGTGGTGGCGGTCCCGACTTACGAGCAGTAAGTCGTGGGTTCGAACCCAGGCAGGCGCATTACTTTGTCATCATGAGGAAACCGGTATGTCCTAGAACCTAAAATTCGAAGACATGTGACATCTACCAACTCGCACTGGGCCCGCGTGGTGGATAATAGCCCATTCCTTTTCATAGAGAGGAGGCCTGTGTCCCAGCAGTGGGATCATTATAGGCTGCTGCTGCTGCTGCAAGTTTTTCCCATCTTTAATACTAAGAATCTAGGTAGATTGAAAGCCGACCCCAATTCACCAATAATACAAAATCATCAATGATGTGTATTAAAAGAACATCATTGTCTAATGATTACGTTCAGCAAAAGAAAGACACTTTGTTACCGTGGGGCCTTGTGATATGTACTTTCTAATGAAACTTCTCTATTATGATATGATGTGATGTAAGTTTTTTTGTTATTGTCTATTACATTTAAGAGATTTTCAGATTGTTTTGGGGAAATGGTATGTTTTTGTTTTTTTTTTCTTATGAGAGAATATTACAGGATTGTAAGACGTTTGAGCTTTGACTCTGACATGGCAACGAAGAATCAACTTTTGACGGCACGGTTGGCGCAGTGGCTGAGCGATTGACTGCTGCGCTGCGTGTCGCGGGTTAGATTCCCGCACGGAACAAATATTTGTACGGCCTACAGTTAGTTGTTCCGGGTCTGGCTGTGTGTGTATGTGAGTTTAAATGTCTGTTGTACTTTTCAATCGGCAGTAATGGGTACTTTCGTCACTACTGACTAATTGACAGTATATTGTTTGTCTGCATATTTCCCACCTGAATCATCCGCGGCATCATACAGGTTGGAAGGAAAAAAACAGCTGTTTCCTACAAAAAAACAATACCTGAACCCCAAAATGTATGGGACAGCTGTTTTTTTTTTTACCGATGAAACATTTCTAAACATTTCTAGTTCAGAATGATGTACTGAGTACGTGGTAACCGTTTGTGCGTCGATGTCACTTACACCCTGTATAAAAGTACTTTGCTCGCGTGGAGGTTAGAAATCATCTCACGATATCGCACTGCCTACATAAAAAGTGTCCTTTCTCTTAAACCAGTGACCTATCCTTGTTAAGGTAACATACGGAGTTCGTTTCGCAATTTTAAAATTAGTGTAGATTAAGACACGTGGATGAAATTAGAAAAAAAGAAAAACAAAATTAGAAAATAAGAAATAACGAACTATTACTAACCGAAAGTGAGAGAAACTTTTAGCGAATATTACAAAACTATGTACTTCAGCAACATAGTACAAATAGCTACTGAAGCGCCATCTATGCCTCAAAGGAAGAACTAACTTCAAAATTCTGCGCTTTTAAAGTTATCTGCGACTTGCTATTATGTATAGCAAACCCGACATCTGTCGGGCAGTTGCCCCACAGAAACAACACCCGTCTGGTCGGAGGTACCTCCCTTTTCTATGGGGGATGGAGAACTTTACACCACGTTCTTCATTTATTATTATAGCTAGTCCATATTGTCGCATTGTCTCCATTCCTACAAACGGTGAAGATTTTGTGCTATTTCTTTCTAATTCTCAAGGAAGACATCCAGTCCCGTTCTTCATACTCCTAACAAAATGGAGTTAAGAACCTCCTATAATTTCAACTTTTCATTTATTTGTCTTTCGTGGCTCGACTTCGGCGTTCGACATCGGAACTCCTTAAAACCCGAAACAAATATGTGAGTAAAACCATAAATAAACACCAATTACTATAAAAGCATTGCACACACGTAAACCAAACACTATTTACTTAAAATATTAAACGACGGCGCGTTTACCTTTCCATTTCATCGACAGTAAACAACAAAGAACCGTTTTATTCTGGCCATGACCTCAACAACCTCATATTTGACAAACATCTAAGCTCCTGAGTGAAAGTCCTATGACTTGGCATAAAAACATTATATAAAAAGAATCAGGCCAACAAATAACTTAAGTAGTGGAGAACTTTTTAGTAAACCATTATTTATAGTAAGTAAGTAAAGGTATACTGAATTTGATAAGAAAGTAAAAAAAAAAATATATATTAACAAAACGTCACGCCTTAATAACCGCCGGAGGAGCTCGTGGCTAAATAATAACAGCCGCTCGGATCGATCATTAGGTTAAACCGTGCTTGCCTAGGTTGGTCTATGGATGGGTGACCACCCATTACATACCGAGTTTCCTCCGTGCCTCGGAAAGCACGTTAAGCCGTTGGTCCCGGGTGTCATTTGTAGATCTTTGACAGTCGTTAGGTAGTCAGTGGCCCAAAAAGTCTGACAACCAGTCTTACCAAGGGGTATCGTATTACCCAGTACTCAGATAGGCAGTCGCTCCATGTAAAATACTGTTATTCAGCTGCATCCGGTTAGACTGGAAGCCGACCCCAATAAAGTTGGGAAAAGGCTAGGCAGGTGATGACGCCTTAATAACCGAAGGGCTTATTAAATACTGCCACAAGTTGCCAGTTCTCCTGTCCTAGAGGTCCTGGGTTCTATTCTCCGGCCCGGGAGATTCCTGATCGAAAAAATTCTGGGTTTTTCGATCAGGAATCTCTCGGTCGGCCACGGAGTCAGAATTAATGTCCGGTTGATGACTACAGGCATTGGGACTTAAACATAACTGGCGAAATGTGGGTGTACTATTAAGGACACTTCTGCCTAACCCTTCGGGGATAAACGACGTGATGTTATGTTATGTTTTAAGTTAATCTCTCTCGCTTTTAGGATCAATCAATCAATTGAGACTATTGCAGCCCAAAGCTGGAAGAAAAGCCCGAAGCTGCTTCTCCCAAACTGTGTCTGCCACCTTTTTGGTGTCGTCGACTTTTAGGAACACATAACATCACGCCATCACCAGTAATCCCAGAAGGGTTGGGCAAAGGTCTACAGAATTATAATACACCCACATTTCGCCAGTTATGTTTAAGTCTCATGTAATTGGGGGCCAGCCTATTGCCATCAACAGGGCACGAATCCAGACTCTGTGGCTGCTACTGAGAAAACTCCTGATGGAAAAACCCAATAACACTTTGTCCGACCCAGGAATCGGACCTCATGGTCAGCAGTCACGCTTGCAACCACTCAACCAACGAAGCAGTCTTTTGAGAACGTTATTTGCAAATAGACTTTACGGTGATAAAGTTACTCAATACTCTGACTCACAAGTTAAATCTTATATTGGGTGCACGAGTCCATCGAATGCACTCTGTTCCCTAGTGGTAACGCTGCATAGTGCTTAGATAAGTGTTTCTTGTACAATTATTTAAGGTATTTTTTTTCTGATTATCAAAAAATTGATTTTCTAAGATTTTAAACTTTCATGGTCACTAACATTATTATAACTAGAAGACTGGATATTTACCATGTTTATTGTTTTCTTTGAGTAGAGGGTAGACCGATTTGTCTGCTCATATACACCCACCCGCAATAACTTCAGTTTATCTGTGATCGCCGAAATATCGGGAACTCAAGGAAACAATAAACATGGTAAATATCCCGTCTTCTAGTTATAATAATTTATTTTCTAACACATAAATAGTAGTTTCTGTCATTCTCTTAATTAATAACTCTTAAAAAACAATCACTTTGCACGTCATAAACCTAGCAAAAGTACCAGGAATGCATAGACGCGAGGCGGATGAACCAAGGCCAGTGTTAAATCAACAGAAACTCTCTATGTAAATATTAGCGACTATTAGCATTATGCTTGGACAAACTTAGGGAAACTTAGTTAAGATTTTAGCTCAAAACTTTGCTAAATATTATGTTAATTTATGTGAAGGTAGTGTTGGGGAGGATAAAACTTTGAGAGTTGGGAAAGAGAGAGAGAGATTAGGACTTTAGAGTGAGTTGAAACATTGATTGCACACTATGAACTTAGTTAGGAGTGAATTTATAACATGAAGTCATAATGGACGGTCCATGACGACCTCACACCTCGCCGTCAAATGCAGCAAATAGGCCTTTTCGATAAATGGGTAGCAAATAGTAGATAGTGGTAGCTACCATTTAATTATAAATTAATATAATTAAAAAATTAATGTCATTTATAACAAAATTTAATTCTATTAATTTTGTTTTAATCTCGATATCTTATCTTTATATTTACACCTTTTACACCTATGTTTAGTAAATAAAAACCTTGACTTTGACTTTTATTTATTTATTTGCGTTCTACAAGGTAAAAACATGGTGTTATACAAAAGGCTTAGAGCTAAGAGCTGTTGTAGACCCCGTCGGGGCACAGCAATATTTAGTGTAATTTGTACAATCTTAAAATTAAAATTAAAATATACTTGAAAACCAAACAAAACATTCGCAATAAAAAAAAATACACTACAAAATACTCTTTGACCATCTATGAATTTTTGTGATATTATAGGGCCGGTCTAAATACCCTAGACCAGGCTTATAACCGGAAACTAAATAGGAAACACTTAAATAAATGCCTTAATAAAAGCACAGTATTTTCAATGCTCGGCTCAGCACCAAGCTTTGATTTCTAGTAGTGAAATAGCCATAATTAAATAGTACACCCACATTTTGCCACTTATGTTTAAGTCACATTTAATAAGGGGCGAGCCTATTGCCATCAACCGGGCACCAGGGCCCGGGCTCATATATTCAATATTTAACTGTACACTATAGACACACTCTTGGTAAACTCGCTCCTGGAAACTACACTCACAGCAGCTGCAATCTCTGAATATTGTATGATATTTCAGAATAATTGTGGTGACTTCGTGTGAAACGGGTTATTATGTTGGCACCATGTGTGTAATGTCTATTACATTTGTAGTAGGATGGTAGATCCGTCTTACCATGAATTGTCACGATTATTTCAAGATAGGCATGTTTTAATACAATGATACTTGAGCAAAGAGTAATTCCATGAACCATTTTTTGGATGCGTTTTGCATTTGTATGGCTGTTTTCCCACAAGAAAGCAGCAATTAAGATTTATTTATTAACTAATCCTTCGTTCATTAACGAATACTACAGGAGTGGCAAAATCACATATCGATTCAAACATCTGCGCCAAGGGTAGACGACATGGTCACCTTACAAGCAGATCCACATACAATAAAATCAAGAGTAACACTCACACGGCTAGACACACACTAGATAAGGTAGAAAGCAGTGACCGTCGCACGCGCCGACCGAATCATTTGCATTCGTTAGCGACGCTTGCTCACGGGCCATTTCACTGTGGTGTCCAAGTTATGAGCTGGAAGCAATCGGTAATGCGTCATTTTTGAACATAACATTAGTACTCAAATTGATTGACACTCCAAAGGACTTGGAAAGAAATTCGTATATTATCCATTGCTCTAGGACTACTTATATTTGAAAAATTCGAATGCACAACGTGATGAATATTTTTGGGTAGTTAAATTAATAAATTGGCAAAAAATATTAATTATTTAAATGATTAATTTATGACATTTGGTCAAAATGTGACCCCTAAAATTTTTTTTTTTTTTGCTTTGCTAGCCTGTTAAGTGTCCCACTGCTGGGCAAAGGCCTCCCATTTCTCCTTCCTTATCTTGTGCTATCTCTGATCTCTGTTCATGTTCGCCGCAAACAAGATCAGATCGTCACATCATCTTTGCCGCGGTCTACCTCGGCGGCGATTTCCTCCATAGTATAGTTATTTTCTTTAAGAAAGATAGTTATTTTTATTCCAAAGAATACCTCATTTTTAAAAACCATTGGTGTTATCCGGTTTATGATACCAATCAGTCATTAAAAGCTACAAAACGTCACTTAACAGCATAATAAAACACCAAAACATAACCTCAAAGTTTCAACACTAAAACAAATAAAACGCGAATGAGAAATCAGAGAAATTCCCCTAGAAAATTTTCACACCTTACTAAACCAAACAAAACGAGGTATTCCAAGCATTGTACAGATTGCAAAACAAACAGTCTCCCTTCATTAGTTTACCTAGTGCCGACTCTTAACTGTGTTTTGACGAGTTCCGAGTTAAAGGACTTTGAGCAATAACAGTTGGTGCAAACTTTTCATTAGTTCCACCAGGAAGGTTAATGAATGAAGGCTTGTGGCTGAGGATAATTTAAGTAGAAATAGTATTTTTTTTGTGTGGAAGAGTAAAATTATAATTATTCAGTTGCGTTCCATAATTTTGATTTATGGTATAGATCAGAAGGTACAAACAGGTATGAAATGTAAATATCTTAGTTACGACTAAAGTTAAGGCCGACGCAACACGTTTTCTTCTTTCATTCTCCCCCGTCAGACGTCGATCTAGAGTACTATCGACACAAAAAGAAGAAGCATGAAAATATTTTTTTTTCGTATCATAAATCACAAACCACCATAAACCTAACAAATAATACCAGCCTATTACTGTCCCACTGTTGGGCAAATGTATTGTAAACCAAAATGTGTAACGAAAAGGCTTACCGTGGCACCGTTGTTCGAAAACTAAAATGTCGCCATATCAGAACTCAAATAATAATTATTAAGTATCTCACACGAAACAACAATAGAACAAACATTCGATTATTGAAGAAGATTTCAGTAGACTGCCAAGATAAAATGAAAACATTCCAAAATACTTATTTTGCCAATGTATAAATTCCCAAGACGTAATCTCGACATACCTTCAGAAATTTTGCCCAATCGGAACGCAATTTATTTCTTAAATAATAGTACTAATTGTGCTTATCTGAGAAACATTCCGACAGAAATATTCTGAAGATAAACGTTATTAAGATCCGAGTTATAAGATTATACATATTTAAACAATTTCTTTCCGACGTTCTAATGACTGTTATATAAAAGGTAATTGTAGATGGCGCGACCATAGCTAAGTCTCAATCTGACCAATGAGGTCAAGCTATTTTGAAATATAAAATGACGTTACCAGATTTTCAACCAATGAAAAATTTTCGCCTGGAATGAGCGATGCTAACGCCATTAGTTTCACAGTTGCCATCCCCATTGTAAAGACATGGATTAATAAGCATGCAGCATTTTTTAATGAATTTCCATAGTATTTAGCAAAAGACATAATTAGTATGTATTTTCCTTTGTACTGTAACCTGGAGAGCGGATTCGTTTATGAATAGCCATTGTAGATTGTAGATATTTATGGTTTTCATTATTGCCTACTGTTGTTTTTCTTGAATTTTTGATTAAGTATTTTTATTTTGTTTACAGGTAAGTTGGGTTTGAAGATTCTTGGATGAAAATACACCCATCGTGGACTTAAACCGGTAACTTAGATATAGATTTAAAATTTTGTGTTTGATTTTTCTATTTCTTCTTTATCTTCTTCTTCAAAAAGACCTAACAATCCAAGTAGGTAATGAAATCAAGTTTTGATAAAAATAGAATATTAAAAGCATAATAAGATTCTGTGAATGGAGGAGCTGCGGGCTAAATAATAACAGCCGCTCCGATCGATCTTTAGGTTAAGCCGTGCTTGCCTAGGTTAGTCTGTGGATGGGTGACCACTCATTACATACCGAGTTTCCTCCGTGCCTCGGAAAGCACGTTAAGCCGTTGGTCCCGGCTATCATTTGTAGATCTTCGACAGTCGTTACAGGTAGTCAGTGGCCCAAAAGTCTGACAAGCAGTCTTCAAAGGGGTATCGTATTACCTGGGTTGTGGAGGTCAGAAAGGCAGTCGCTTCATGTAAAATACTGGTATTCAGCTGCATCCGGTTAGACTGGAAGCCGACCCCAAAATAGTTGGGAAACAGCTAGGCAGATGATAAAGATTCTGTGAATACTATCGCTACCTCTCATCGCTTGCATCGCTCCATAAACATGACCGAGCGAAAGTAGCAGCCCGTCGCTTGGCGAAGCATCCTTGAAATATTTATTATTTATAAACAATATAAACGATGTAAGTGTTTCGTAATGTTGTCGCATATTTTCACCAAGATTTTGTTAATATTTATGCGAGAAAGTGTTAAAAATGTCGCTCAGGACACACTCAAGAAACGGATGTTGAGTTTTAATTTTTATTCCAACCTCATGTAGTTCGCATCATTACTTTCTACACGATCATTCCTTTCCATCTTCATAAGTTTATGATAATCATCATGGGCGTACCCAGCATTTTTTGAGGGCTGGGGCAGAAGTAAATAAACTAAGTAGTAGGAAATTAAAAATGCTTTTTATTCATTGACGTTTTAATGACTGCATTACACCTTATTTTAATAATAACCTGCGAGGATTCTGGCTAAATCTAGCTAAAATGTAGTTTTCAAATGAATGTTGTGCTTCCAGAACCCTCTTTCTATGCACACTCATCATACAGAGGCCGACAAGACGGTTTTCTGTCATTGTTGACCTTAACCAAGTTTTTATTTTAATCTTCTTCTTAGCGTGTCGATGGCAATCTAAATTGTGTCAGCCCAGAACTGAGCTACTAGTTCGGCGCTTTCGGTAGCGTCCATCAGTTCCTGAAGTGAACAAACAACAGGATACGCATTTATTTTAATGAGAAAAATGTTAAAGTACCCAAATGAATATTTAATTTTGTCATTATATTAATTTTGCCTAAAAATTCTTAGCTTCGGGTCAGAGAGCAGGGTGGGGCAAGTGCGGGGACCTTGCCCCACCGTGGGTAGTTGGGTACGCCCATGATAATCATTACCTACAAGTATTTATTAGATATATCATTAAGATCTGCATCCTTGGCATATGAATGTCTCATACTTTATATAAAAATCTTACGTTAAGATCATCTCATCATCATCATCGTCATCATTTCAGCCGAAAGACGTCCACTGCTGGACATAGGCCTCCCCCAAGTGTCGCCACATTGACCGGTCCCCTGCGTCTCGCATCCAGCATCATCATCATCCATCCCGAAGAATAACCAAACTTAAGTGGCAGTGGGCAGGGCACATTGCTCGCAGAACGGATGGCCGATGGGTCCGTAAAGTTCTGGAGTGGTGACCGCGAACCGGAAGACGTTGCGTTGGAAGGCCTCCCACTAGGTGGACCGATAACCTGATATAGGTTGCAGGGATCCTTAACTATACTGGGAAATTACACCGACACACAAACGGTTACCACGTATCCAGTACATCATTATGTAATTTAAAAAAAAAGCAGTTCCATAATTTTACGGATGATGCTGACGAAGACATGCTGCGCCGACCTCAAATGAATTTTGTTAAGAGCAGGAGAATGATGATGAATTTTATCAGGGACAAAATAGAAATCAAAATTCAGTCCCTATAAAACAAAATGACTGGCGACAAGAAACATTTCTGACCCCTTTCAAAAAGTTCGGGACTGTCTCGCAAGCCTCGTTTAAAGAGATTTAGTAACACTTAAGAATCATTTACGGGTGTTATAAAAAGCTTTAATATTTCAACAGCAAAGGAGAAATTGGTGATGTGCGCTTTTGGGATTTTCTCTTTTTGGAGTCACAGGGAAAAAAATTATTTCGTTTTTTTTTAATTGTGGTTGTCATTTTTTGTGGAATTTCAACTGTATATTTTACAGTTGTTACATTGCTGGTTTCAGACTATACTATTTTATTTTCTAGGGGTTTAAACGTTAGGTTTTACCACAACTCAATTTCAATTTGGTCTCATCATCGGATTCCTGAAATACTTTAGAGAAGTCTTCTCCTGGTAAAAGTCTGCAATTGTCATTTGCAGCATGTCTTCTTCTTCCATACTTCTCTATTACTCGTCATCTCAGCAGTAACCTCCTATCTAGCCAAAACTCTGCAATGTTAGTATTTATATGTATGTAAACATTGACATTTATTTATTACTAGCTTATGCACACGGCTTCGCTTGCGTTAATTTAGAATTTGACAATTGATTTGGGTTATACTCTGCTTGTAATGATATAATTCAATCACGAATCGAAAGACACGGCGCCATCTATTATCATAAGAATGTTATTGTTGAGTCCTTTTTTTCGGGATGAAAGGTACCCTATGACCGTTTCTGTACACCTGACAACGTATATGCAAAATTTCAGGGTAATCGGCTTTGTGGTTTAGGCGTGAAAAGGTAACTTACTTTAGCATTTATAATGTTAATGAGGATAGGATTCTCATTTATACATATACGGACGTCCTTAATATCTATAATTTTAACTTAATTTACATTTCTTTGTTTAAGGAAATACTAACCATTTTTTTTTTTTTGCAATGCGCAAAAACTTTCTTCGGCCACAAACGTAGCATTCAATTGTTTACAAAACATTATTACCGTCTGGCTTTTGGTGCACATTTGAATAAAATAAACTTGAATAAATATTTAAATAATCTTGAGATTGACTTTTGACTGTGACATACTTGAGAAGTGAAACGCGACAGGCAGGTGAATAATTATAATTTTGAATTATAGTTAACTACTCAACTTACGAGTTTTTTGGAAGTAAATACGAAAAAGTGGCAGCGAAAAATCTTCAAGGTCAAAATATGCAAAACCTTGGTAAGGTTTTACACCGCCCATCTATCGTTTTTTTGGTCTTCTTCCAGTCTTTAGCCATCCATCAATACCACTAAAATCAAACATTAAATATATTTCTGGAATCTGAAGATTCTTAATATCGAACTGGCCCAACCCTATATGACACCGAAACCTATAATTCAAATTCCTTTGTTTCATTGCTGCGAGAAATACCTCGGTGAGAGATGGGCAAAAAAGTGATTTTATTTATAACTAGCTTTTGCCCGCGGCTTGGCTCTCGTTAATATAGAATTTGACAATTGATTTGGGTTATACTCTGCTTGTAATGATATAATTCAATCACGAATCGAAAGACACGGCGCCATCTATTATCATAAGAATGTTATTGTTGAGTCCTTTTTTTCGGGATGAAAGGTACCCTATGACCGTTTCTGTACACCTGACAACGTATATGCAAAATTTCAGGGTAATCGGCTTTGTGGTTTAGGCGTGAAAAGGTAACTTACTTTAGCATTTATAATGTTAATGAGGAAAGGATTCTCATTTATACATATACGGACGTCCTTAATATCCATAATTTTAACTTAATTTACATTTCTTTGTTTAAGGAAATACTGACCATTTTTTTTTTTTGCAAAGCGCAAAAACTTTCTTCGGCCACAAACGGAGCATTCAATTGTTTACAAAACATTATTACCGTCTGGCTTTTGGTGCACATTTGAATAAAATAAACTTGAATAAATATTTAAATAATCTTGAGATTGACTTTTGACTGTGACATACTTGAGAAGTGAAACGCGACAGGCAGGTGAATAATTATAATTTTGAATTATAGTTAACTACTCAACTTACGGGTTTTTTGGAAGTAAATACGAAAAAGTGGCAGCGAAACATCTTCAAGGTCAAAATATGCAAAACCTTGGTAAGGTTTTACACCGCCCATCTATCGTTTTTTTGGTCTTCTTCCAGTCTTTAGCCATCCATCAATACCACTAAAATCAAACATTAAATATATTTCTGGAATCTGAAGATTCTTAATATCGAACTGGCCCAACCCTATATGACACCGAAACCTATAATTCAAATTCCTTCGTTTCATTGCTGCGAGAAATACCTCGGTGAGAGATGGGCAAAAAAGTGATTTTATTTATAACTAGCTTTTGCCCGCGGCTTGGCTCTCGTTAATATAGAATTTGACAAACAATTTGGGTTGTACTCTGCTTGTAATGATATAATTCGAAAGACACGTGGCGCCATCTATTATCATAAGAACGTAATTGTTGTTTTCCTCGGGAACAGTACTATTTTTCGGGACGAAAGGTACCCTATGTCCGTTTCTGTACACTTGACAACGTATATGCAAAATTTCAGGGTGATCGGTTCTGTGGTTAATAGGTAACAAACAAACCTACTTTAGCATTTATAATAATATATTGGTTAGGATAGGATTTCCTTTGAGGCTCAGAACCTAAAAAGAAAAAAAAGATCTATAAATGGAATTTTTACTCTGGCCGCTCGACCACAAAGTAATTTTATTCTTGAAATGAATTCAGTCACGGTCTAACGACCAATAGCAAATAGCAACTGTGATTAAAAAAACTAAGCTTTTTATAAATCATTGATGTTCTTTTACTTTTATTTTAGTAAGTCATTACCAGTTTTTCTCAGGTGTTCAGATTATTGATATACGTTCCTGCAAAGCTCCCGTATCACAACAAACTTTGCTATAACCTACGTCAAAACACATCCATACTAATAAATAATAATATAAAAGCAAAAAAAATCAAAATCAAAATGCAAATCTGTATTTCTGTTACATTACATGCCTGTTACCTTTCACGTCTTTTGCCCATTTGGCACAAAAAAAAAAGGCTGAACTCGGTTAGAACATTATATTTTTGGGGTATTCCTCAAAGCGCAACCAACTAAGCGCAACTAAATTATTTCTCGAAGTGCAACCATTAGTTGCACTCACAAATTCAAATTAAAAATATTATATGTTTATTCCTCAATTTTTTTTTTTTTTTAAATTAATGTATCCACCATACCCCTCTCTATTTTTCATTATGGTTGAGCTTTGAGGAATTAACATATAATATTTTTTATTTGAATTTGTGAGCACAACTAATGGTTGCTCTTCGAGGAATAATTTACTTACGCTTAAAAATAGTTGCAGTTTGAGGAATACAACATTTTTTTATCCCAGTAGTACGGCAGCGCCGAGTGTAAAAGCTAGTTTCTCATAATATCTTGAATTTACGCCAGAACAAATGAGCAAAAACATCGCAAACAATACACCCACATACTCAAAAAGACCTTTCAACTTTCTCATATTCATTACAGGAAAGGACAAAAACACAGGGAACAACAGATGAAACCTCACAACGGTACCCAACTAACTTTACATTTTAATTTGATTCTCAAAAGATTAAAACTCCTGAACAATACGGTGGTATGAGCATTAAATTACTCTTGTATACGGGCAGATTTCAGTTCGTGCAATTTACTATTGGCAGTTGTTTGTCATCCTCCAAGTAGGAATGTTTTGAACATAGCATATTAGTAACTTGTAGAAATGGCACTTGTACATAGTTATTAGTTATTTTCCTATATATACGATAAAGTTCTGAAACAATCAAGTCAAAGGAAACATCAACCAATTTGTCAATTAAATGTTTCGAAGCCGCAGTAGCTTTGATACATTTAATAACTCAAAATAGTTCTAACGGAGTTCTTCTTTAAATGAGTTTTCTAAAATAAAGATTGAAATAGTTAAAACAGGAATTTTCTGACCAGTTTTGCCACTCGGACCATAAATTATTTTGTCTATATATATCATAATTTATTTTAAGTTCCCATTTCAATTTTCCTGTTTTGTCTTTTCTACACACTGTGTCTACATTTCTAATCCTACTTTCCTCTCGCAGGTCTGCTGGAAGAGATTTCGTATGAAATAAGCAGTACCTTTGTGCTTTTCTATCTTAATGTAATGTCTTGTTAAGTATTTTGTGTGTACATAAATAAAAAATAATAAATAAATTATGTGTATTTCTATAAAGTGCGACATCTTCGAATTGAACAAGAAAAATATTTCTATAAACTCGCGGAAATCTATTCGATTTTGGCGAAAGGACAGCTCCGTTCGTATTTCATACTAGCCTTGTATGCATTTAGTTTGTCTTCAAAGCAAGTGCCGCATCTATTTGCATAAGTTTTTTTATAATCTATGTCTTGTACAAATGCATTCTACATCGTAGTTTTGTTGACATTTTCATTTGCCAGTTGAATTCTTGATGTTAAGTTACTTTAATTGTGGAGCTGTTTTGACTTCACGTCATGTTAATTTCACAGTTGTTGTTGAGGTGTGGATGACACGAGTCATACCCTGGTATATATAGTCAAGTTAAACTAATTACTTGAGTTTAACTATGCAACCTTTTTTTATGGAATAGACAAGAATCTATGCAATATTTTTTATGCAATAGACAAGAATTTTAGCAAAGTAAGAATCGTCAAAGAAAGCAAAGTTAAGAATTCTAACGTTTGTCATTAATAAACAATTAATAAACTACAAAATAAAAATCGTATCTCAAGTACTACTACTAATAACTTTGACTTGTTTATAGAGACGGGTGTTAGATTTTTGGTTTGGTTCCAAGACTTACCTTTCTGCAACCTGATACCTTAGCTTGGTTACTGCAACAAAGTTTTATAAAAGGCATAAAAGTTATAACAGGGTTATTTAAAAAAAAAAAAACGTAATAATAATAAGTGTTTAGAAGTTCTGTGAGAAGATCAATAAAATATTTCCAAATTATGATTACCTCGTTGGTCTAGTGGTCGCAAGCGCTACTGCTGAGCAAGAGGCCCTGTGTTCAATTCCTAGGTCGGGCAAAGCGGTATTGGGCATTTTCATCAGGAATTTCTCAGTAGCAGCCACGGAGTCTAAATCTGTGCCCAGATGATGGCAATAGACTCGCTCCCTACAACATGATCTTGAACATATTAGGTACCCTTCGTGGATCACAACCGTGATGTTATGTTACGCATTTTTCTAGCCTAATTCCGGAACTATAAGCAAATATTAGCCACTACTGAAACAGGATCACATGAGAGAAGTTTCCAACAATTAAGCTAGTCTGAAATTAGTTCCGCAACTCTAATGTGAAACCCAATTAACACTGAAATCCAAGCTTTGCTTATTATCCATATCAGAAACAGTGCGGTTTGGGAACTCAGCGTATCAGGAAGGATTTAGAGCTAAAATATTACGATTAGGTGCTTTTCAAGGAAATTTTCAACCACAAATTGTTTTGGCGTGAAATCCCTTGAAGTCACTTACAGGCGTTATCTTTAAGATAGAGGTCGCAGAGCAGGCGGAGCGTGAGCGTTAGCGGGCAGTTACTTGTGTCTCTTAAACAAATCTTCTTTATCGTGTGGTTAGTTCCTAACCTGGTTTCAGAGTTTATATGCCGCCCATGGGCCTCTGACTAGGCTTAATATGCCGTCAAGAAATATCTCTCAGGCATGCTGGTTTCCTCACAATGTTTCCCCTTACCGAAGCAAGTAATAATTATACAATACGCACATGAATTTGAAAAATCAGAGGTGCGTGCCTTGGGTTCGAACTCGAGACCTATGACTTAGCAGTCCGACGGTCACACCACTAGACTGTCACTGGTTTACATAAAACAAACAAATGAAAGTTGTTCAGTTTCATGGTCCGACAGACCACACGGGAGGGACAATGTAAAAAAATAAAAAAATAAAATCGAAATTTTTAAAATAGGATAAGCCCTACAAACCATAGTAGAATATCTACATGGTAGTCACATTTACATGTACCGTCACGAGCACCAATATGTATACAATTTCCTAAATTCAAACGCAATTTTCGCGAGAATTAACGATGTTCGTAACATCGTGAAATTTTAATCAGAACAGTAGGAGCAAAAACACTTTTAAAAGTTATTAAGTGTTTACATATTAGTGCTCTTGACTACCTACTCAACCTGATCATCAATTACTTTATTCAAGAAATGTCTTCCAACCCGCTTTCTGTACGACTTGTACTTTTTGCTACGTAAGTAGTTGAAGTACCAACCAATTTATTGAAGTGACTGAGAATTTGCGGGGCAGAATTGCAGTGTTCATTCAAATGTACCGACTAGAACCTCGGTTAAACTATTTTACTATGTTAACCTTTGGTCAATTTAATGTTTAATAAGATAAGTCAGTTAAAATATTTACATTATATACAGACTACAAATAGAACTAAACTAATGATAAAAATAAGACTAAGACTAAGGCCTTTGGTGCATTTCTGCAGTGGTTTTTAAATCCAAAACTTTGTGATTAAAAAAAAAAAGTTGAAACGTGGGCCCAGTGCGGGTTGGTAGATTTCACATATCTTAGAATTTTAGTTTCTAGGACGTACTGGTTTTCTCGAGATGTTTTTCTCCGCCATTTTCAGAACTGTGGTGATAAAATAAATACCACAAAGTAACGCGTCGCTCGTAAGTCGGAGCTAGTACCACTAGCCACCACTACCTTAAAGAGTTTGACACTACATAAGAACATAATTACGGCACGGATAAAAAGTTCTTCATAGAATCGCTACAAGGGACGATCAATGATTTGTATACTTATTAATACCCACTGCACCACTTTACATGGAGTGACTGGCTATGTGACCTCCGTAACCCAGTTTGTATTGGGTAATACGATAGCTTTGGGTTCTTCACTCAAGAACACGTCAACGGTCAATCGGTCATCAGTTCTACGGCTAATATGGTCAACCCATTGCCACTTCAGCTAACATATTTTGTGAGTTATGTCAACAACTCTAACCAACTACCTATTAAATAAGAGAAAAGATGATTCTCTAACATTTGTATAAAACGAACTAGACAATTTTAATGGAGTACCATACAAACACAAGCCAAAGCCCTTCAAATATGATGAAGTGAGGAAACGTCTCAAGACAACAATAGACGTAAGTACATGGTGAAGTACATGTCTGTTTGAAGATTGTAATTCCATGCTTATTCACTGAATGATAAATGGTGGCACTTAATCGGGCGTCAATCATTGCTGTGTATAAACCGTTTGAACAGCGGCTTTTGTTGTGAGGATTCTTAATGATAAAGATCCACTGTATTCTGTTTGTTTAAGTGAAACTGCAAAGACAGGTGCTTTAGAAGGAGTTGGAGATGTAAAATCTGATTTTAAACCAATAAATTCATTGAGAACATACTTGCTGTTAGTAATATAATTATGATGGTAGATGTGCCAGGCAACTACTTAAGAAAAATGAGTTTGTCGAAAGATAGAATTGAAAAGAAAGATTTAGTATAAAGGAGACAAGACAAGTCAAGGACGAACTAAACAACGCAAAGAAAGGAAGGCCGAAACATATCTGATAACAGTAACGACACTGAAATAGGGTGTCGCTTCATCTCAAATACTAGTTGACTAGATGCAATTAGCATAATCAGCCATAACGTTCCCACTGCTGGGACACAGATTATAGCCCATTCCATCTGTATGAGAAGGAATGGACTGTAATCCACCACGCTAAACTAAATCAAACAAACAAAAGTCACCGACTTCTGAAGCTAAAGTTATTTTTCACTTGTTTGTGTTTATGAAGTCGAATTTATTTTTTGCAAAAAAGTTTTAACGTCAGAACATCCGGTTAGAGTAAAAGCCGCAAAGACTAGGTAGATGAGGAACTATGACACAAATATAATACAAATACAAAAAAAGAAATCACAATATCTCCACTAATATCCATAAGGCCTAAAACCCAAATTCCATTGATCTATACTTAGTTGACCCACATGATCCAACAGACACGAACGTGAGCGAAAACACACACGTAAACGAGTATGAAAAGAAAGTTCCCACAGAAACTTGTTTCAACACGCGTATTTATTTATATCTGTCGCCGAAGATCGATTAATATGTAGATGAGATGATAGATCGTCAACCTTTTGTGAAATTATTCAGAGATATATGAAAGGAAAAGGAGTAAAATTGATGGCGACAGAGCAGAATGAAAAATAATGTGTTGCGCCCGCTTAAGTAATTTCAAACAAGGGCAGAAAACTGCTGATTATGATTCCTTTTAATGAGCGGATGTTAACGTGACAGTTAGCAGGGATAAAATGGAAGAAAATGATTGCTCTGATCCCATGTAACATAACCAACAATGCCAACAATCAATGTCGGAAAAGATCGTGAGGAATCTGGCATGTCGAAGAACTTAAAATTTTATACAACATAATGTGACATTCACCAACCCGCGCTGAACCTGCGATGTTGATATCCCAATCAATCTCATAGGGGGAAAGCCTATGTCCCAGCAGTGGAAACATTATAGGATGATTATGCTTCTTCTAGTTACTAGGTAGAAGGGAGGAGTTCGTGTATCTAAATAATAACAGCCGCTCGGGTCAATCTTCAGGTTAAGCCGTGCTTGCCTAGGTTGTTTCGTGGATGGGTGCCCTTTACATACAGAATTTCTCCGTGCCTCGGAAAGCACGTTAAGCCGTTGGTCCCAGCTGTCAATTTTAGAGCTTTGACAGTCGTTACAGGTAGTCAATAGCCCAAAAAGTCTGACAACCAGTCTTACCAATGGGTATCGTATTACCTAGTACTAACTGGGTTGTGGAGGTAAGAAAGGCAGTCGCTCCATGAAAAATAATGGTATTTAGCTGCATCCGGTTAAACTGGAAGCCGACCCCAACCTAGTAGGGAAAACGCAAGGGCAGATGATGATGTAAATAGGTAAACAGACAATTAATTGCAAGGATACAGTTTTCAAGCTTTGCTTTTAGAAACTGTTTTTATTATGTACCCTCGCTTTCACATACAATTACTTACTTGGATCTATTGATCCAAGTAAGTAATTGTGTGGACGATTACAGGGCGATACGACAATTGCAGGGACATCTCAAGTCAAGCTATCACGAAGATATTTCTTCGTGATTGCTTGACTTGAGACGTCCCTACGTACATATGCAGGTTCAGCAAAATCTTATTAACCGGGATAATTTGATATTCTCGAATGGAACTCCGAACATTGCTGTTAAATTTCGCGTTGATTGAATATTGCGTACCTACTGAATTTAAACCTGAATGTTTACTGTGAGTTAGTAGAATTTTGAAAACTTAAAAAAAAATGTAAATGGATAGCGTTTCAAAGTTATTTTCATTAAAACGAAAACCTATTAACTTAGTACGTGTGTTATATAGATTTCAGAATTAGGGAAAAGATCATCAATGTTTAAAGTTGTAGCGCACACAAAACTTTGTTTGAAATTGGTTTTGCCAAAGCACATTCTGTTAACAATTTCGTAAAATAAATTCCAAATACAAGATACACTGAACAGCCAATGTAATTAGACAAACTTCCACTGTAGAATTAAAACTCAAACCGTTAACAAAAAAACTTTTTTCCAATGTTGCCACACGTTGCCGATCTAATAACTGCAGATCAAACTCATTACAGGACAGATTCGAACCCAATCTAACTTTGTAAACAGAGAAACATATAATTAACACCACACACGCAATCTATAAATTGGACCGAAAATTGAACCTTGGGAAACGCCGTTAAATCGATTAAGATTAAATTATCGTATAGTGTGTTTTACACTTAATGACTTATTTATGAAATAAATACAGTTCGGGAATCGCCACGCATAGCTTTTAGGGATAAGTAAATAGGGTAGGCTGAGATGATGATGAAATATGACAAGGAAGAATAGACTTAAGGATATTTCCACCAAACGGCTCACATCGCATCGGATCGGAAAGGATACGAACGGATGCGGCGTCAACCGATCGCGTCCGGGACGTCGACGCATACAAACGGCTCCATACCGTCGCTTGCGAACGTATCCGTTTCTGCGCCTAGTCAAATAGTTTCATTCCTACCGTGTCGGATAAGATGACAGGCGAACGGAGCCGATCGCGTGTCTCAGCATAGTTTCGGTCGCGATACGATCGCGTGACGTGAAAGACGCCCGCGGTCAAGCTGCTTTGCGTAGCTTGGTAATGGACTTTAAATACTGTGTACACGATTTAATATCGTTTAAAGAATGTAAAATCCGTTCTGATCCGATGCGATGCGAGCCATTTGGTGGAAATCATCCTTTAATATTACTTAGAACTTCGTGTATTTGGTGACTCAAATCGAGTTGTATTTGTAACTCAAGAAACTGAAACATAAACACAGATTGTAAACGTTTATTAATCAATAGGCACGATTTCAATTTCGTGTTGCGAGATTTCGGAGCAATATTTGTACGTCAGACTGATTTGTTTTGGACCTGTATGCTATTGGGATTTCAGCAATGTGTCTACACTTTGATGAATTTTAATAGCAATGATACTGAACATTAACCTGTCTTGTATTTCTTTGGTTCATAATAAAATAATATAATTGCTCGTTTAAGGTTGTACCCCGGGGCAAGTACTCGTATAAAATAGCCACGGTAGAAGATCATAGGTATGAGCATTTCAATTGTTTTTTTCTTTTTATATACTGAAATATCAAACATGCTTATAATATTATTGTTTTTCTTTGTTACAGGTAAGTTGGATTTGAAGACCTACGGTGTAAATGAATGGTGGAATTTGGTGAAAGCTGATACGAAATATATTTCTTTAAAAAGCACGACTATAGAATTAACCAGTCAACCTGTTGTGAGATTTAAAACATTGAATTTACTTAATACACATTTTTTTTATTGCATTCCACAATGTAGGCTTAGGTGGTAGACATTTTTCCAAAAGAAAAAATTGTGGACCGACAGGGTCCACGATTTTTTCTTTTGGAAAAATGTGGGCACAGCAAAAGAAAGATATGTGGAGATGAGGACTTATCAATTAAGTATCTTATAATCTAACTTATTCTAAAATGGTGGCTAAATAATAACAGCCGCTCGGGTCGATCTTTAGGTTAAGCCGTGCTTGCCTAGGTTGGTCTGTGGATGGGTGACCGCCCATTACATACCGAGTTTCCTCCGTGCCTCGGAAAGCACTTTAAGCCGTTGGTCCCGGCTGTCATTTGTAGATCTTTGACAGTCGTTAGGCAGTCAGTGGCCCAAAAAGTCTGACAACCAGTCTTACCAAGGGGTATCGTATTACCCAGTACTAACTGGGTTGTGGAGGTCAGATAGGTAGTCGCTCCATGTAAAACACTGGTATTCAGTTGCATCCGGTTAGACTGGAAGCCGACCCCAATACAGTTGGGAAAAGGCTAGGCAGGTCATGAATCTAACTTATTCCAAAAACATTTTTGTTTATTCTATACGAGTTTTAAGGATTCGTTGACGTGCTAAAACGAACTCTAAGGCAATTTATTAAGTTATTTATAGCAACCATGTTACCCTGTAATTTAAATATTCACACACATAGGTAAGTAACAACAATACAAATGTATTCATTAGAGATTACAACGGTTGAAGGCATGTAGTTTTAATTAAATTAACTTTTCCATAATTCAGTAAGCCTTAAGGCTGAAATTAGGCGTGAAAATTAAAGGAATGGACTTTACAATATTAAAGAGACACAATTCCTTACTTCCAGTAATTAGCAACCCTCATTACAAATTACTAGCCCTAGACAGCTATTAGATAGTTCTAGACTTTTGAGTCTAACCTTCGTTTTAGGCAAAGTAATTAGGACTCCTATTCAAATATACTTAAACAGTAATGGAGCCTTTTTCCTTTAATCTACTTTGTTTTTAAGTAGGAAAAGGAAATTAGAAAAAAATGTCCGTTTACTAGGTTAATGAACCTACCAAACGGATTACTTCCAGATAAAAATCGAGGCTAAGATTGTTAATGTCTACGATAATAACATCACGCCTGTAATCCCCGAAGTGTTAGGCAGAGGTGTACTTAATAGTACACCCAAATTTCGCCAGTTATGTTTAAGCCCTATGTAATAGGGGGCGAGCCTATTTCCAAGAACCAGGCACAAATCTAGACTCCGTTGCTGCTACTGAAAAGTTTCTGATAGAAAAACGCAATAACACTTTGGCCGACCCAGGAATCGAACCCGGGACCATAAGCTCAGCAGTTGCACTCGACCAACGAGGTTGTCTAGTTCCAGCAAAGTGTTATTGGGTTTTGGTCAACATACGGAATCTAGTGGAGGTCATCTGTAGTCAAAATGATCGCATTGACGGGATGGCCTTTTGGCTTCGTTAAGGTCGTTCGTTTTCACACCCTTTATTAGTTCCAGCAGTAGGTAATCACCTGCTTGGCCTTCTCGCAACATCGTTGGGGTCGGCTTCCAGTCTAACCGGTTGCAGCTGAAGACCAATATTTTTCATGGAAGGACTGCCTATCTGACCTCCAAAACCCAATTCTTACTGGGTAATACAATATACTATACCCCTTGATACGACTGGTTGTCAGACTTTAGTACGGTCTGGTTAAGAAAGATGTCGTTGCCATGCATTCTGAGGCCTTTCTCCAACTGACTTATTTGGACTGCGTTGATTGATTGATTACATACCGTACCCTATTGTTGTAATTGAAGAAGTTAACTAGATCAGAGTTATTAGTATAGTTGCTGCCAGTTAAGATGGCAATAGCGGTCATTGCCCTTTCCCTGATATCTCTTTACACGAACTGAAACCATAAACCGTGTTACTTATCGTTTCTTCTGTTAATGTTCTGGATCACAATCAATGTCAATTCAGGGGCTATTAACAGGTTTGTATACGTTTTTTAAAAGAAGAGATTCAATTAATGTATGTGGTTCAATGACCGCTATTGCGATCTTAACTGGCATCAACTACAGGTAGGTTATTAACCATTTGTCGGCACAGTTGGCGCAGTGGCTGAGCGATCGGATGCTGCGCTGCGTGCCGCGGGTTCGATTCCCGCACGGAACAAATATTTGTATGATCTACAGGTAGTTGTTCCGGGTCTGGCTGTTTGTGTATGTGAGTTTCAATGTTTGTAAACGCACCCACGACACAGGAAAAATTAAATGTAAAAAAAAAAAAAAAAATACAAACTACGTCTTTCGAAAGCCTATTGAAAGAAAGAGAGAAATAAAATACATTTATTTGGCACATGCCACAAGTGCACACAGTATAAAAAAATAAAAATTAAAAACTAATAAAAAAACAAAATTGTGCTTTTATAAAAAAAAAAAAAAAAAACTAAAATATTGTGTTTTTATTATTGTATTACACTCCTATCTGACATGCGTTGAAAGTAGACCAGATCAATCAAACTATGCATACCAAACTAACGTGATCTCTCATTGTACGGGAAGCTCATACAAAGCGAGGTCAGATTATTCTGGATATTATAGCTTGATATGTTAAACCGTTTCTATAAGCGATGGAAACCAATCAAATATATACTATACATATAAAAGTCCTAACTGACTGGCTGATATATCAACGCACAGCCCAAACCGCTGGTCCTTGAGACATAAAATTTGGAAGGTGTATTCTTTGTGAAGAATAGGTATCCACTAAGAAAGGTTTTTTCGAAATTCCACCCCTAAGAGGGTGAAATGGGGGTTGAATTTTCTGTGAAATTTAATATTCTCTAGGTCGATTGACTCGAAAATTCATACCTATTAAAAACGCGAGTGTGTCTGTTTTATTTAAATAAAATGAAATACTCAACTTACATTAACTATTTTTTTTTACCTATTCAACTTTAAAAGTAAAAACTAATAATAAGTTTTATTTTAATAAGTTTAAGTTTATAAGTTTATTTATTGCTCCTTAAAAATATAACATATTACACAATATTTAAGTGCAGTTAGGAATAAGCACAAAGAGTAATATGAGCAGCTGCGCCTGAGCTAGGCTGAGCCTGTATTTCAGGTATACACATATTACACATATGTCTTACATACTCGTAACAGATCAACAAAAGAAATCTGTCATTTTGTCGATTCTTCCGTCGATAAAACCCGTTTCTACGCGTGTTAGAACAACATACATTTTACCTTCATAGTTCTAAATACAATGAGTTAGATAGGTACGTAAATTAGTTTAATAATCACCTACAACTTTTAATGTTTTCTCCCAACTTCAAAACTTCACAAATTGTCTAAATACCTCTTTGCACATCAAATTACAAAACAGATTAAAACTTCTAATTACAAAGCTCTTATATTCGACAAACAATGTAACAATAATATTAACTCTCAAACTTTGTTGATGTAAAATACCGGTTTGATGACATGCAAGTATTCCTAGAAGTTTTGGGGGCTCTGAACTTTGGCATTTTGAACCTAGACTGATTATTACAGAACAGTGCATCACATGAAACGGAAAAAGAAAATTATTTTTCAATCAAGCTCTCTCTCCATTTTTCCCTTAACCTATATGTTATAAAGGGTGTAAATAGACCCTTAACATAAACGACAGGCACTTGTTCTCCCTTGTCACTGCGATAATTGTTTTGTTCTAGACCATACCTGGGAACCTTCTAGTTACGGAGATATTGGGGTCAAAGTTCCAACTTTTTCACAAGTTTTTTTTAAATATATGTTTATAATAGAAGATTTTTACTTTACACACCTCCACGACCCTCGTACTATTCAATCAACACAATGCTAAGAGTACTTTCCATTGAGTCCTACCGTAAAACGTGATTTTTCACCCCAAGAAAAAAAGTCGATTCTCAGCAATAATTTTTGCGTAAAGTTACTTAGTTTGATGTACAGAATGCTTGGTTGACGGATATGTGTAGGGTCTGTTTACACCCGGTATAGGGCGACTGGTAATTAGTGACTGATACTTAAACACGTGATTGTACTCATGGTAACAAACAACTTTCCCAAAGAAACTTTTTTTATACTCATTCACTATCACAAAACCACAACAGCTGTATGAAATAAGCGGGCGCGCGAGCCGTGCGCGTGCTCTGCCTACCCACTGCGGCACGGTACGACAGAAGAGTTAAACCAGGTCATGGTAGGTTTATTAACACACAAAAAAAGGTTTATTTTGTGCACGAAGTTACAGTAGAACACTGACTCCTAGGTCACAGGGTCCCCCTAGTTTAGGAGGCAGGGTTTTTAACTATTTGTACATCCTTCTACTAAAATTCAATGTACGAGTACCTATGTGGAATGTAATGGTATTGTATGCGAAGATTTTTTTGTGCCAATAAAGTTATTTTATTTTTATTTTTATTATAGTAATGAGACAAAACGGCGTCACGCAGTTAACAGCTGAGGTCAAAGGCGCCGCGTGAATTTCAATTATGCGTGTTGAAACTTGATAATATGATTAACGCAATTGATGTTACATTTCTGCGATTGTTATTTCGTACCATTCTAGACAGCTAAATGAAAATACAAAGAGCGTCTGCCTGTCTGCCTTCCACAAATCAATTACTAAACGAAAACGATACCCTAAGGCAGGATTGGTTATCCCATTTCGGCCTTCTGACTATCCGTCTGTCAAATATCTACGAATGACAGCCTAGACCAGCGGCTTAACGTGCTTTCCGGAGCACGGAGAGATCTCGGTATGTAACGGACTAGGTTTTGCTATCGGCTTCGCTCGCGTTATAGTCGGAAATTATCATATAATTTAGCATAGAATATTGCACTCGGGTATAATGTAGCTTCCAATTAGTAAAATAATATTCGGAATCGGTTCTGTAGTTCCAAAGATTAGTATTTTACATGGAGCGACAGCCTATCTGACCTCCACAACCCAGTTGTACTACTGGGTAACGATACCGCTTGGTAAGACTGGTTGTCAGACATTCGGGCCACAGACTACATGTAACGACTGTCAAATTACCCCTTACAAACTTTGCATGTTTGCTGCGTGCCTCGCGCCCTTCTGTCAGGCGTTCCTGAGGACCCGCACGCAGAGCCATACATCGATTGGCCAATTCTTTGGTTGCACAGTACGTGAATGGAACCACAGCCCCCTACATATACGGTGGCAGTCCTACCACACCTCAATTACCCAATTCGTCGCCTCTGGGGCGCGCGTGTGCGTATGTAATTATTGTACGTATTGTATTTCAAAATTAAAGATTTAATTTAATTTACCTCTTTATAATATTAGTGCAGAATAGATGATTACCCATGTATAGAGCGACCTCGGAAAACATAGTTTAATCTTGTACCGACCCGTGCGCTTGTAATATCCCAGCCACGAGCCCCTGCATCTACGATAAAATCTCATATAAATCTAGTTTGTTAATAAAAGCTACACAGAGACTATACGTTCATACCTAATATGTAGGTATGGATAGTGCAGGTTAATATCACGCAGGTAGCATACCCCTTACTGTGAGGAAAGTCTTATGATATGAAATATTGCAGTTTACTTGGAAAATTAGAAATTAGATGAAAAAAAACTGGCCAAGTCCTAGTCGGACTCGTACACAAAAGCTCGCCGTCCGGCCGTCTTATGACGACAGGCCGTGTCGACGGCGCGTTCGTGTTCCACGCGCTCCTCAAAGAGATGCCAGCAACCATGTAGGGGTCCTCATGGGCCGATCCCTGCCAGGGCTGTGGGACTGTTCGAAAGAGATACCGTGGCCCTGGAACACAAAGGGCAAAGAAGGAACATGGATGGGTTTTAGTCAGTACAAGTCGTCTGACACTCCCTTCCGCTCCGCCCAGAGCGGGGGGGATCATTTGATGATTTCCCATCCGAAAAAAAGCACGTAGCAAGCAAGTTCGTAGCACCAAACAATACAACGTGGAAAGGACATCGACGCGAAAACGGTTACCACGTATTCACTACATCATTCTGAGCCCCCCTCCCCCACATAGAAATTTTTCGTCGGTTATTTAAAAAAAAAACAGCTGTTCCATACATTTTGACCGTTTAGGTATTGCACTATTGTAGGAAACAGCTGTTTTTTTTTAAATTACCGATTAATAAATTCGTGGGGGGTTCAGAATGATGTACTGAATACGTGGTAACCGTTTTCGCGTCGATGTTACACCCTGTATATCAATATTTTTAATGCTCATTCATAGATCAATTTACACTTATTTTTTAAAGTATCTTCCAAGCATTTTGGACTCGTCTTTCGATTTGTCTTATCTATATTTCAAAGACACCATCTGGGCCAAGTATGTGTATGTGTACTCATCGACATATTGCAACACATGCCAGTCTACCGTGACCCTATGTTCATGAAGAACAAAACTACTGCTTCTGATTCACGAAAAATTCCCATGGGTTTAAACAAGAACCAAAGATAACATGTGACATTCGCATTTGGCCTGTTTGTTGGATTCTGGCCCGTTTCCAGAGAAAAGTCGTGAGTTCCAACGGTGAGGACAAACATTACATATTGATTCTGCTGAGCACAAATGAAAATGCGTTCAACGTACAGACGATCCCGCCAACTCTTTGCTAACTCACATCAACTATTCTCATTATCGTTAGTACACACGGCGGCACATCAAGCTCTACATAACCAGTATAACCTGACTTCGCTTTGTATGAGCTTCCCGTACGATGAGAGATCAGCTTAATTTGGATTTGCATAGCTTGATTGGCCGCCGTGCGTACCAATACGGGAGAACAAGAATTCTAAATACGCGAATTCCGTCTGCATTGTTACCAACTTCACTACCTTCGTACGAAGCTTTTAATTACCGAAGTGCATCTAGGTATTATAAACTATATGAGGTATTCAACTCACGATTTAAATTTTTATATGCTTACACCAGTTCATACACCGATGACCTGGTGAAGGTTGCGGGGATCCGCTGGATGCGAGTCTCACGGGACCGGTCAATGTGACGACACTTGGGGGAGGCCTATGTCCAGCAGTGGACGTCTTTCGGCTGAAATGATGGTGATGATGATGCTTTCGCTTAGATCTTTCAGTTGAAGTGTAACTTAAGTAACAGTTTTGTTCACAGCGTAGCACGCGAAATTCTTACGTTTTTTAAAATTTTTATTTCATACGAATTACGAGTATATCAATAAGTAAATGGACGTCAGAGAGTCGTTCCATATGAAATACTGCTATTAAGCTGCATCAGGTTTGTCTGGAAGCCGAACCCAGTAGAGTTGGGAAAAGGCAGGCAGATGATGATGGGTAAACTCACCTCCTTGAAAGAGGCAGGTAACTAAATCGCTAGCCTGTATATGTATTAATTTATTTTACAATAAAAAAGACTACGAAAAAAAATTTAAAGATAAAGATAAATATATACAGGGTGTAAATGGACCCTTCACATAGCCGTCAACCAAGCATTCTGTACATCAAACTAAGTAACTTTACGCAAAAATTATTGATGGGAAACGACTTTCTTTTTGGGGTGAAAAAACACGTTTTACGGTAGGACTCAATGTAACACACTCAAAACATTGTGCTGATGGATGGATTCAATAGTACGGGGGTCGTGGAGGTGTTTAAAGTAAAAACCTTACATTAAAAATATATATTTAAAAAAAAAAAAACTTGAGGTAATGTTGGAACTTTGACCCCCAAGTAAAAGGTTCCCATTTATGCTCTAGAACAAAAAAAAGGATCGTAGTGTTATGATGGGGAGAACAAGTGCCTTTCGGCTTCGTCAAGGGTCTTGTTACACCCTTTATGAATTATGTTTATTTAAAAAAAATGTGTAGTCAAGAGGAGCTCGTGGGTAAATAATAACAGCCGCTCGGATCGATCTTTAGGTTAAGCCATGCTTGCCTAGGTTGGTCTGTGGATGGGTGACCACCCATTACATACCGAGTTTCCTCCGTGCCTCGGAAAGCACGTTAAGCCGTTGGTCCCGGGTGTCATTAGTAGATCTTTGACAGTCCTTAGGCAGTCAGTGGCCCAAAAAGTCTGACAACCAGTCTTACCAAGGGGTATCGTATTACCCAGTACTAACTGGGTTGTGGAGGTCAGATAGGCAGTCGCTCCATGTAAAATACTGGTATTCAGCTGCATCCGGTTAGACTGAAAGCCGACCCCGACATAGTTGGGAAAAGGTTAGGCAGATGATGATGTGTAGTCAAGAATTTAATATTGTAACGTTATCATGCCATCACTACCATAGTTTATATCTACACCTTTGGGAAGAAGCTAGATATTATGAGGATAGACTGTAATAGGACCTCATTTTTCTTCATAAGGCGTAGTTGCAAGCTGCTACTCTGCTGGCAACCTGCCACTAAAATAATTCTGCTATATCATTTAACTGTAGCCGTTCAAAGAATTTTCTGGTAAGTAGATCCTATTATAATGTAAATGAGTTTCTGAAGGAAAAAATACTAATATAATTTTTTAAAGATTGACATGTCTGTTTAATTCTTTATTATTTTATTATTGTAATTTATTGTTTTGACATCCAGTTGTGTATTTTGATAATATTTGTTTATTTTTAAGACGAAATTCGATTTATCTTGACATTTTATTTATTTATTTTTTTACTGACATCTATTATTTAATGATATTTTATATTTGACCTCTGTTTAATTGTTATATTTTTTCTTACACATGACATTAATCTTGATTGCTAATTAATTGATAAAATTTATTATGATTTCAAATTTTTAATATTGTTTTTAAATAATTGCCATTTTATTTCTGCATTTAATTGAATATGTTATCGTAATCTTAAATTCCAGTTCTTATAAAACAACTTCATAAAATAATGACGGCATGCAATTATTTTTAAATCAATACATTTATTTCATTCATATTTGTACGCTTCACGGCAAAACATAGAGAATCTAACTTGTATATTGTAACATCTCACACACCGTGTAACTACCTATGTTAACAAATAAAAGTTTCTTATTCAAACTAAAGGTATTGCAGTTTCATACTACCTTATTCAAGTTGTTAAACTCTACTTGTACTATTAGAAATTACAACCGTGAAGCTTTACTATGAGAACTTTTAACATAACGTCACGCTTGTTATCCCCGATGTGTACCTAATAGTACTTCCACATTTCGCTGGTTATGTTTGAGTCCCATATACAGAGGGCGAGCCTATTGCCATCAACCATGCATAAACCTAGTTTTCGGGCGGCTACTGAGAAATTCCTGATGGAAAATCCAATAACAATTTAATCGTCCTGGGAATCGTACCCACGACCTTATGTTTAGCGGTATCGCTTGCGGCTACTTGACCAACGAAGCAGCCTTTTTTTAAACAAAAGAAATATAGAAAATGGGTTTATTTGGAACACGCCACAGTCAGTGTCTCACGGCAGCCGTGAGACACAATAATTATCTTTTTTTTGACAAACAGGCCCAGTTCTGTCAAACGCCGAGCAGCTAGACTGCCCGACGCTGGTTTTCAACTGGACCTGAGATAGTGATCTATGTGGCAAGGCGCCCTATCAAAGGCACATTAAGCGTCCACAAAGCCCTAACAATATCCCACAGGTTATTTGCTTTAAAATAACCATAATCCATTTAGATATATCGATACTAATTAAACCAATACGTGATCAACCTTCAGAATATACCATACAAATTGACACCTTCGTGAGTTACTCTTTAAAGCGGTCTTTATATAGTGAAGTAGATCCCTCTAGCTGAGCTTTTTCATAAAATCACGAAGAAAAACTTATTTCAAAGCAATTTTCTACCCTTCGGTGGTAATAAAGTTTAGCTAACCTGTTGCTAAACGGTTATTAATAATATTTATGAGAACATTGGTCTTTAGGATACACCTCCTTTAAGCAAAGATATTAAATTATTGCCGTTTTATTTAGTAAATATGAGAATTTGTAAAATTTATTTATTTTGGGATATAAAGTTCTGTTTTTGCAATGGAGAAATCTTTATGAATATCCATTTATGTCGGACTGCTACCAGCAAAAAACTAGACAGATCGTAGTTTCGTACTTGTTTATGAGTCAGGGACAGTTCGAGACCTATGATTTTACCCTGCAGGACCCCTCAAATCTTGCAGTGGAATAATTAAGTTAAAACAAAAAAACTACAGTTTTATCGAAACGACATAAAATATAATAATAAAACAATTAACAATAACCCTTTAAATAAAATTAAGCATTGTAAATGACTAACACTCAAAATAATACAAACCAAACCTTACAGTGCGTACTATACACTTGCAAATAAATTATCATCGAATTTTGACGTCCAGATATTTCTCAAATAAAGTTACACTACGTCCATGTCGGTACACCCGTCACTTCGAAAAGGAGATTTATTCGACCAAACTTATAAATAGTTCTGCCAACAGAGATTTCGGCAACGAATTCGGTTTCAGTTATGAAACTTTTCGGGCATTTTTTCCGATCCCGATCTGTTTGCGGTATAAATTCGTAGAAAAACAAGCAGGGTTCAGATTTATTTTATTTGTATTGTTGCATCTGGTTAAACTGGAAGCCGACCCCGACATAGTCGGGAAAAGGCTAGGCAGATGATGATGACTTATACCTTTTCATTGATTGCATGTCGAATCTATTAATTTTGAAGTCCAATTTTCAGTTCGGCTTATAATCGGAACAGCACAGAGGCTACAATTTTTTTCTCTCTCTCATATATTTCCACGCGAACCAATCGGCAGGCAACAGCTAGTTGCCCGTCAATTGAAAAAACAAAATTCAACCCCGCCAATTGTGTTGCTGAAGATGCCATCAGTGAATGTACTTTAACTTTGACGGCACGGTTGGCGCAGTAGCTGAGCGATTGACTGCTGCGCTTCGTGCCGCGGGTTCGATTCCCGCACGGAACAAATATTTGTATGGCCTACAGGTAGTTGTTCCGGGTCTGGCTGTTTGTGTATGTGAGCTTAAATGTTTGTAAAACGCACCCACGATACAGGAGAAATTCCTAGTATGGGGCAACGTTTTTATAAAAAAAAAAATAAAAGAAAAAAACTTTGATAGCTCATATCTCGGAAACGTGACACTTTAGAACATTTTGTCTCATGCAAAACTGGTTTGTTTTGATACCAGTTACCGATTAATATAGGTTTTATTCATGGCCGCAACTTTGAAAAAAAAATGGTGGTAGTTAGGCCGGCTAGGCTTCACACAAAAATCTTTCAAGCCCTTTCCATGTAGGGGGGAGGGGAGGAAATGAATAAGGTGGTAACCGTTTTTGCGTCCGTTTCCTTCATATAAGGACACTGAATAAAAAGTACACAGGCAGTCCTATTGAATGCCATGTTCGACCATTCAACCAAGATTGGTACAGAAATATTTCTGAAGAGAAATATTCATTTAGACACCTTTGGCTCAATTGTATGCTTACTAACTTAATAAGCAAGTTCAAGTAAGTAAGTTCAATATTAAACTTACTTAACCTAATATTATTAGAATTCAACGGAATCGTAAAGTAAACAAACCCGAGGGTTAGCTTATTTATTGTGGCTAGGTATTCGTCAAGAAAGGATTTCTTGGAATTACGCCAGTAACTTGGTGAATCGGGGGAACTGGGGAAGTTGCTTGCAACATGGTAGAAACAATTAATATTAGCTTATGTTGCAGCTTCTCAGTAGTACCCTTTTTGAAACTACACATACAGATGTTATATTTAGAAAAACGATGCATAAGAGCTATGTTTGGCCTTAAAATTACAGACAGTGGCAAACCATATTTTATAAAACATCAAATTCTCTCACTTCCTGCCTTGTATATATGTCACCGTAAAATTGTAAAAACCGTTAGATTATAATCTATCTATACTTATAGACTTGTACTAAAACCCATCCATGTTCCTTCTTTGCCCTTTGTGCTCCAGGGCCACGGTATCTCTTTCGAACAGTCCCGCAGCTCAGTAGTACCCTGGAGTCCAGGTTTGTTGATGGCATATTTGCCATCAACAAACAATAAAAAAATTATGTTTAGGTCTCATTCCTATTGAATGAGACCTAAACATAATTAGTGCAATGTGGGTACATTGCACCGTTGACCTCGGTTTCACCAAGTTAGTGGCGTTGATACTATTCTAGCCCATTCGCAAAGGTAGTTAGTCCTTTGCGAATGTCCTTGAATAGAATCAATGCTATTACTTTGTTAGTTTTGTCATTCATATGAGCCTTGGTTTGACTTTGTCCAAATTTTGTTTATGCATTCCTATTCTCACTTCTTCTTTCTTTTTCGTTTAGTTAATGCTGGTTTCAGAGTTTTTATGCCGCCCATGGGCGTCTGACTTGGCGTTACATGCCGTCAAGAAATATCTCTCAGGCATACTGGTTTGGTTTTCTCACGACGTTTTCCTGGACCGAAGCAAGTGATACAATACGCACATGAATTCAAAAATTAAAGGTGCGTGCCTTGGGTTCGAACCCGAGACATGACTTGGCAGTCCGACGGTCGCACCACTAGGCTATCACTTTCTCATATTTGTATATTACTACCAATATTTGCCACTTTCTTGCACAAATCAATTCCTATTTCAGACCCTCAAACACGGGGTGCGTTGTCAGAATTCCTCCTCGTGTGCCTGATGGCTGCCGGTCCCTCTCGATACGTCTGGAGGGAATAGCAGCTGCTGGGCCGGTGCACCCTGGGCGTGGGCAGTATCCTTCCCCGAGGAATGGGAAGAGATTCTTATTCCTCGGGAAATGTTACTGCCCATGGCTAATATTCTGACATGGGGGGGTCCCTCATGGACCAAGGGGGCGTTGCTCCGCGTGACCCTCTGAAAAGCAGAGGGCACAGCGGAGGAGCAAGGGCGGGCTCGGTGTGCACTTACCCTGTCTCCGAGCAGACAGTGAAGGACGCACGTCTCCGTCGATATCGTAATCCCACCGTCGAAGTGTCGTGGAACACGTCTCGCGGCTTCGATTGGGACCGAGGGTCTTGGCTTAACCGCCCGGACCACGAGGTAGAAAACCTCTATAAAAAATTACCCCGAATCTCAAGCGGCGGCGCACCGCGAGGAGATGTATGGCTGACGGGTTCCTTTGGAAAATCAGTCTCTAGTGCAAACCACTGCCGGGCCTGGCTATGGCTTATCTGGGTACAGGGGGCACTGCCCAGATGGACTTTTTATTTCCCGCATACTCGTGGGAACAGTATGGAAGATTACAAAACCCAAAAAACGGCCGATAACGGCGAAGGAAGGGAGGAGAGGGATGCGGGGTCGGAGTCCGGCGCCGCATCCAGCGAGGTGAGCGCTGGCGCGGGAGGCCCGGGGCTGCTGCGGGGAACAGGGAGTTCCTACGCAAGCGGTCCAGGCCGGTAGGCGACCGAGAGTCGTCGTCAGATGGGGAGCTGGCTTCGGCTCGCAAGATCCCCACCAGCAAGCGCGGCGGGATCCGCGGCAAGGGGAGAGGCCTCTCTGCCACCGAGAGGTCGGCGCGGCTTGCCTAAGAGGGGCGCCACCCGGGGGTGGCCGTCGGTCACGAGGTGGCCCGTTCGGGCTATTCTGGCGACGAGGCGGGCGCAGATGGCGGCTCTGATGCGGAGCGTAAGGCCGGGCTCGCGAAGGAGGTGGAGGCAGCGCTGAGGGCTGTCTCCTTCAAACAAAAGCCCTCCACCAGGCAAAGGGCTATACCTACTGCGGTCGCCTCCATTATGGCGGCAGCGGAGGCTAGATTTGCGGGGTCGCCGCCAGACGGCGTGGCCAAACTGAGGGCAGAGGTCGCTCGACTGACAGCCGCCACGGAGCTTCTCAAAGAGGAGAATAGGAAGCTCCGAGCAGACCTGGCCAGTCTGCGTGAGTCCGGCTCTCGCGAGGCGCCCCAAAATGGGGGCCAGAAGCGTCCAAGCCAGCACGTGCCGGTGGAGAACCAGGTCCTGAATCTGGTTCGGCAGGAGCTGGCTGCCTTCCAGGCGCGGTTCTCCGTCCTGGAGGGCATTGTCTTTCGCCCCCCCCTGGCGGCAAACAAGGCGCCCCCGGGCCTGAGGGCGGCCTCATATGCGTCTGCTGCGGCCTCCGCACCGGGGCCGTCCAGCCAGCCCCCTGGCAGGGTTATGTCGGCCCCGACAAAACCGGCTCCGGTTAAGAAGGCGGCGGCCCTGAAACAGGGCAAGGCGGCGGCCCAAAAGAAGGGCAAGGTGGCGAATATGCCAGCGCCAGCCGCGAGACAGCCGCTATCGCCGCCCCCCCCGCCCCCTAAGCCTTCCGTGGCCGAGACCGGGTGGCAGGTGGCTGGAGAAAACGCGAGGGAGCGAAGGGCGGCCAAAAAGGCCAGGAGGCAGGAGCAGAAACGCCGGCAAAAGGAGCGGGGCGTCGCGGTTAGGCTCAGCGCCCCGAAGACCGCAGCTGTAGTGATTATACTACAGCCGGACGCGGAAAAGAGGGGCGATACCTACCGCGACGTGCTCGCTAAGGCGAAAGCGACGGTGGATCTCGGAGAGCTCGGGATCACCGGGGGCCTCCGGCTTAGAGTCACCGCAACAGGGGCTCGAGTGCTGGAGATCCCTGGCGAAACCCGTGGCTCATCCGCTGACGCTCTGGCTGAAAAGCTTAGAGCGTCCCTAAATGCGGACGAGGCCAGAGTGTCCAGGCCCGTCAAATGCGCAGACCTGCGCATACTGGGTCTGGACGACTCGGTGACCGAGAAGGAGGTGGTGGCCGCCGTCACCAGGACCGGTGGGTGCCCTGCCGAGCAAGTCAAGGCAGGCACCTTACTTCCGGACCTGTCGGGCATGCGAACCATAACGGTAAGCTGCCCTGTGACGGCGGCGAAAGTTATTGTGGAGGGCCGAAGGCTCTTGGTGGGCTGGGTTTCGGCGCAGGTGAAGCTGCTGGAACCCAGACCTCTGAGGTGCTTCCGCTGCCATGTGGGGCACCACGTGTCGGTCCGGTGCACTTCAAAGGTGGACCGCAGCGGCCTGTGCTTCCGCTGCGGCCAGCCTGGTCACATGGCCGCGGCTTGCTCCGCCGCGCCGCGCTGCGCCGCATGTGCGGCAGCTGGCAAGCCGGCCGATCACCGGGCAGGGAGCAAGTCCTTCGGTACTCCCACCAGGGCCAGGGGCAAGGGAAGGCCCTCCGCCACCACCGCCAAAACCCCCACCGTCGCCACCACCGCAGCTGCCGCCACTGTCGCCGCCGCTGCCGCTACTGCTGCAACTTCCGCAACGGGGCCCTCGCAGGGGGCCCGGGAGGGGGCTGAAATGGAGTGCCAGTAACGGCCCCATTACGCCTTCTCCAGGCGAACATCAACCACTGCGCCTGCGCTCAGGATCTGTTGCTCCAGAGCGTGGCGCAGTGGTCGATTAACATCGCCGTGGTCGCTGAACCGTACTTTGTCCCGCCCAGGGATGACTGGGTGGAGGACCTTAGCGGCTCAGTGACCATAATTGCGTCGGTCGCCGCCGATACCCCGACCCTTGAGAGTGTCAGGAAGGGTCAGGGGTGCTGCTACGCACCCCTGACCCTTCCGGACGGTTCGGGGAGATCGTTGTAGTGGGAGTCTACTTCTCCCCGAGCCGAACTCTCGCCGAGTTCCACAACTCCCTCACGGAGTTGAGTGTCGTCATCGGAAGCCATTCCCTCCCCGTGCTTGTGCTCGGGGACTTCAATGCCAAGAACTTGGCTTGGGGTTCTCGTTACACGGACGTGCGGGGTAGAATGGTGGAGGACTGGGCTCTGGAGACAGGCCTGGTCGTCCTAAATCGGGGTTCTGTCCCCACGTGCGTGCGGATGCGGGGCGAGTCGGTGGTGGACATCTCGTTCGCCAGCCCCGCTCTGTCGCCGCGTGTCGTTTACTGGCGCGTCATGGAGGGGGTGGAGACCTATTCCGACCACCGGTACATCCGGTTCGACGTCTCCACCCAGTCCTCAAGCGTGCCGGTCCTACAGGCCCCGAGTGGTCCGCGATGGGCGCTGAAGCAGCTGGACCGGGAGCTCCTCCTGGAAGCCTCGATCGTGCAGGCCTGGGTGTCATCACCAGTCAGGCCTGCCGACATCAACAACGAGGCGAGTTGGTTCCAGGAGGCCATTTCCGAGATTTGCGACGTGGCAATGCCCCGAGTTCGGCCAGGAAGCGCCCGGCGTCAGGTGTACTGGTGATCGCGAGAGCTGACGTATCTGCGCAAGGCGTGCGTTGCCACGCGGCACCTGTACGCCAGGCATCGCAGGCTCCGCATCCGCCCTCCGGATGCGGAAGCCATTGAGGCGGAGCTGTACGAGGGGTACAGAGCGGCGAAGACCGCCCTCCAAGAGGCTGTCCGGCGGGCCAAGAACTTGGCCCGCGAGGAGATGCTGGAGTCTCTGAACGGAGATCCGTGGGGGCGCCCTTACAAGATGGTGCGGGACAAACTCCGCACCCGGGCCCCCCCGTTGACGCAGAGTCTCCGGCCTGAGCTCGTGGAGGACGTGGTGAGCGCTTTGTTCCCTTCGCAAGGGGAGCATCCTCCCCCGCCTATGGCTCCGCCGCCGTGTGCGGTGCCGGAAGCGGACCACACCGATGACGATGACGACGTTCCGGAGGTGACTGGGGTAGACCTGAGAGTGGCGGTACGCAGGCTGAAAGCCAGAAACACCGCCCCGGGACCCGATGGCTTGCCTGGCAAAGCCTGGGTCCAGGCCTCTGAGGCTCTCGGGCCCCGACTGGAAGGGCTCCTAAGCGCATGCTTGGAGAGAGGCCAGTTTCCGCTTCGTTGGAAGACGGGGAAGCTGGTCCTCATCCGGAAACCAGGGCGCCCTGCGGACTCTCCGTCCGCATACCGGCCCATCGTGCTGCTTGACGAGGTGGGCAAGCTCTTTGAAAGAGTCATTGCCAACCGCCTCGCCGGGCACCTTGCGGGGATGGGGCCGGATCTTGCGGAACACCAGTTTGGTTTCCGCAAGGGGCGCTCGACGGTGGACGCCATCATGCGCGTGAGAGCCCTCACGACGGGGGACGCGGTGTCTCGGGGCGGGGTCGTCTTGGCGGTGTCTCTTGACATCGCCAACGCCTTCAACTCCATGCCCTGGAGCTGCATTAGGGAGGCACTCCGGTATCACCGGATGCCGACCTACCTTCGTCGTGTGGTCGGGGACTACCTGACGGATAGAGCCGTCATCTACCCTGGTCGAAGCGGAGAATGGAACCGGCGAGAGATGTCGTGCGGTGTTCCACAGGGATCGGTTCTGGGACCGGCCCTGTGGAACATCGGTTACGACTGGGTGCTGCGCGCCGACCTCCGGCGTCAGCGTAGTTTGCTACGCTGACGACACGCTGGTACTGGCACAAGGGAGGTCGCACGAGGCGGCGGCCGAAAACATGACACGCGGGGTTGCGATAGTCGTGGAGAGGATCCGGCAATTGGGTCTCGAGGTGGCACTGCACAAGTCCGAGGCCATGTGTTTTCATGGGCCTCGGAATGCGCCACCGTCGGGATCCCTACTGACGGCAGGAGGGGTTTCCATCGGCGTCGGGTCGACGTTGAAGTACCTAGGACTCGTCCTCGACAGCCGGTGGAACTTCGTGGAGCACTTCCGACGTTTGGCTCCCAAACTGGAACGGACAGGGGCTGCCTTCAAGCGGCTCTTGCCCAACCTGAGGGGTCCAAACGCCTCCTGCCGGAGGCTATACGCGGGGGTCGTGCGGTCCATGGCCCTTTACGGGGCCCCGGTGTGGGCGCGTTCTTTGAGGCGGCAAGCCGCCCACTACCTGAACGCGCCCCAAAAAGTAATAGCCATAAGGCTAATCCGGGGGTACCGCACGATCTCCGGCGAAGCGGCTAGCCTCCTTGCCGGATTGCCGCCATGGGATCTGGAGGCGATAGTCCTCGCACGCCTGCACGAATGGCGCGCGGAGGCACTACGTCGGGAGGAAACTCCGCTGCCGCGGCAAATTGCTGCTCAGCGGACAGACCTCCGGCGTGATCTCATGGCTACATGGAGAGAGCGACTGTCGCAACCCCGTGCAGGGCACGCCACCATAGTGGCGATAAGTCCCCTCTTTGAGGAGTGGCTAGAGAGGCGCCACGGCGCCCTCACCTACCGCCTGACGCAGGTCCTCACCGGACACGGTTGTTTCGGGAGGTTCCTGCACCGAATCGGGCGGGAGGAAACGCCCGGGTGTTTCCACTGCGAGGATCGTCCGGAGGACACGGTGGAGCACACCGTGGAGGTCTGCCCCGCTTGGGCGGAGCACCGCCGTGTCCTCGTAGCGGCGATTGGCGGCGGCGATCTCTCGCGTCAGGCCTTGGTTCAAGCCATGGACCGGAGCGAGAGGGAATGGGAAGCCGTCACCTCCTTCTGCGAAGCAGTCATGCTAGTGAAGGAGGTGGCGGGACGTGAGAGAGAAAGAACCTCACGTCCCAGTCGCCGCGGGAGACGCCCTGGGCGTTGGGGGTCACGTGGTGGCTCCCGGCCACCGTAGGCGCGGGCCTGTGGACGGCGAGTTATGGGCCAGCTCGCCGTCCGGCCGTCTTATGACGACAGGCCGTGTCGACGGCGCGGTCGTGTTCCACGCGCGCCTCAAAGAGATGTCAGCAAATAAGTAGGGGTCCGCAAGGGCCGATGCCTGCCAGGGCTGCGGGACTGTTCGAAAGAGATATCGTGGCCCTGGAACACAAAGGGCAAAGAAGGAACATGGATGGGTTTTAGTCAGTACAAGTCTGACACTCCCTTCCGCTCCGCCCAGAGTGGGGGGGGTCATTTGATGATTTCCCATCCGGAAAAAAAAGACCCTCAAACACCAATATTATATGATTCACACGAGTAACTCACAAATCAATTTAAGCCAAAAAGCCAACTATTCGTCAAATGTTTCAAAGGCTTTTATTATTCAATCTATATCAAATTGATAGAACATGTTACACTTTGGTTGAACCTTTTCATACGATATGACATTCCTAACAATATCCTAGCAATAAAATGAGCTTTGAAAAATAATAAATTTTATTAAGTGTAAATATAGGGAAGAGTAGTGTGGACGGGGAAGCAATACTCCTCTATTCATACAGCACTCCTGTGTTACACACTTTCTCGGGTCGCTTTATCATTCGGTAGGTACAGCTCAACATTGAATAAATGGTGTAAATAGACCCTTAACATAGCCGAAAAGCACCTTATTCTCCCCGTCTTTGCGATCATTTTTCTTTTCTAGACCATACCTGGGAACCTTCTAGTTACGGAGATATTGGGGGTTCCAACTTTTCCTCAAGTTTAAGTACATGTTTTTAATGTAAGATTTTTACTTTACACACCCTCTACGACCCCCGTACTATTCAATCCATCCATCAGCACAATGCTTTAAGTGCGTTCCATCGAGTCCTACCGTAAAACGTAACTTTTCACCCCAAAAAAAAGTCGATTCCCAGAAATCTTTTTGCGTAAAGTTACTTAGTTTGATGTACAGAATGCTTGGTTGATGGCTATGTGAAGGGTCTGTTTACACCCTGTATAATGTTAATGTAACTATGTTCGGGAAAAAGCCGCTCGGTATAGCTCGAATTATGTCGAGTCGACCCGAACATAATGCAGCGACTCATGGCTCGTTTACATTAAGTCGGTCACCGAATGCGGCGACCGCATTCGGTTCAACCGAATCCATTCATCGAATTGGGCTGTTTACATTAGGTCACCCACAGAATACGACGACTGTATTCGTTTCAGTTGTCGGTTTTACCGGATTTGGAGACCGTTATTTATGCAAAAACGCACTACAAAAAAAAAAACAACACAATACTTGATGCCTGTGACGTCCGCGCTATTCGATGGAACAACGAGTGGCGTGTTTCAACAAATCAGCCGTGTTCGGTCACCGAAAACCGTCTGCGGTCGAATACGGCTAACCGAAGAGCCGTTTACAATATTCGGAATACGGGCTGTAACCGAATCGGCCAAAACGTAAATGAGCCATCAGTGAGGGTAGATGCCCATCGGGACGAGCCGAATGGCAGCTGAACATATTGTGTAATAAGTTGTAGTCCAAAAACGATTCATGGATTATTCAAATATCATTAAAAACGTTAGAATCTTAAAAACGTCGTTGTTTTATTTTCCTGAAAATTCAAACGTAACACGGAAATAAAGGTTTTTTTATAGGCATCATTATTTGGTATGCGGGTTTGTTAACGGCCCATTTCTTTATCAAACGATTCGTTTGGGACCTTCCCTCAAGCGCCATTCTAATGTTTTGAGTATAAATTCACTGTATCTACCAGATCCTTGTCTTTTAAATTAAAATTCAAAGGATTTTTGTCATATTGCTTTCTTTTCCTTTATAATTAGATAAATGACTGTGTTTTTTTTTTATCAAATATGTTCATTATGACGCTTAACTGGATTGTGGAAGTCAGTCGCTCCAAGTAAAATACTGATATTCAGCTTCATCCTGTTAGTCTGAAGCCGATCCGATAGTTGGGAAAACGCTAGGCAGATGATGAAGATGACGTTTATCAGCAAACCGAAATTGTATTTTGCAAAACCCGAAAAAGGCCCAGCATGTACCAAAACCAACGATTACCTATCTATTGTAAAATTAATAAGAAATTTTATCAAAGAGAGAAATTGTCGACGAATGGGTGATCACCTATTACTCATCGTGAAATCTCGTAGCCTCGGATAGTTAGTAAGCCGTTGGCGCCAGCTATCATTTGTAGAATTGTGAATTTAGGGAATTTATTACGCGTATTCAGAAGCCCGAAAGTCTGTGAAACAGTCTTACAAAGGGAGCCGTTCACATCCCTGTAACCGTGTCCTGTTAGAAAGCCGATGCTAATATAGATGGCTGAATAAAAAAGCTTCTCCATCTACTTCGGTTTTTCGGGTTCTGTACCTCAAAAGGAAAAAACGGAACCCTTATAGGATCACTTTGTCTGTCTGACTGTCTGTTCGTCTGTCTGTTAAGACCTTTTATCGCGGGAATGCGTGGAGGTATCGAGTTAAAATTAAAACCATATATTCAAGTCTACAGTCCCTTGAAGCTGTGAAAAAATCAAACTTCTAAGTTAACGTAAAATCAGATACGGCAGTTTATGCCGAAAAAAACGTATATTTCGACAATCTTAAGGAAATCAAAATTTATAGTGTTCTCCCCGTTGACCTAGAATCATGAAATTTGGCAAGAAGCAACGTCTTACAGCACATGTAAAGGCAAAAAAAAACTGAAAACCGTAAATTATGTAGTTTAATAACAAAATACCTACAACTTTATACGGAACCCTCGGTGCGTGAGTCCGACTCGCACTACGCCGGTTTTATAACAGTTATTTCTCTTTGAAATGTAATAAGTATCCCAATAAAAGTAAGTAGAAAAAGGCAAATATTAATAAAATGCCAAAATACAACACGTCAAGTCTTCACAGTTGAATTCCCACAATAAAACCAATAGATTCGTTTCTGTAGTAATATTATAGTCACCGAGAATTACGGCGATTCCTTTTTGTTTTGTATACGCTCTATTGAATGTGCCACATTCGGTAAACATCGGAATGACGCGAGAATTTCATATGAGCAATAGAGATATTCAGTGGTTTGTAAAAATCGCGTTTTGGTAAAAATTATTCCCTGTTTTTTGGATATTATTTATTCTTTTATTTGAAAAGAGATCTGTCGTTTTGATCGTTGGTTTAGCAATCATAAAAAAAACGAATGATATATTTATTATTACAATCATGCAGCCGCTCCATGTCATTACATACATATTCAGCTGCATCCATTTAAACTGGAAGCCGACCCCAACATAGTTGGTAAAAGGCTAGGCATCATTCAACAAGAAAATATAGAAAACTAGCTGACCCCGCACACGTTTGTTCTGCTATATATTTTTTTCTGGATAGGGACACCCTAATCACTTAGTGGTGTGGAATATACCTTACGACTTATTATTATACCTACCAAATATACATAAAAAAAAATCATAAAAATCGGTCGAGCCGCTTCGAAGGAGTGCGACCACAAACACCGGGACACGAGATTTTTTGTATAGACAAGGGTGTTAGTTTCAGTTTTTCCTTTTACTCTAGTAAAAAATGATGGTAATATATCAATGTCTGCCATTTTTGTCTATCTTTATAAAATATCAAAACCTGTTAGCATTATTAAAAAAAAAAAAAAAAAAAAAAAAAAAAAAAAAAATTTAAACCCGTACACTATACTTCACCTTTATTGACTTTTAAGTAATTGATAAAACTCTGCGTGTTTACGAAGTATTATTTGCGTCTCTTATTGATTTTCTACTTCAATGAATTTCTAAGATTTTACTGAATTTCAACGTCTTGAAAGGTTTTAAGTTTATAAGCTAACAACATTGTCTGCAGTTGAGTTCATTGGCTGTAAATGCTGTGATGAAGTTACTCATGTCAAGTCTAATCTACTGTTTAACGAACAATTTTGAATTTTTTAAAGTTAAAAAATGTATTTATCTTGAAAATTTGGTATGAAAATGGCTGTAAAGACAACAGACAACGTTGTCACAGACAACGTGGTAGATTTAAATAAATAATTAACTGGATTTGTATTCTCTAAGGTTGATCAGTCTATGTGCCATATTCAAAAAAGTATACAACATTAGTTTTAGTATATGCGAAACCTGAAACACGTGTCTAGTATTTTTATATAAAGAATCTATGTACAAAATTTCAAAACTGTAGCATGAAAAATCACAAAGTTTGTTCTGTTACCTGGTTGTCCGCACAAAAACGTGTTTACCACGCGGTGCCGCAGCGCGCACGCCTCCAGGCAGCGTCGTCTTGAGCTCATTGATAATAATAATTTGGCAGTAGGTACCTAGTTGATTGCGATAGGTACTTAGTGTCACTCGGTGTCCAACTTGTAACTTTTTTTAAATATTTTTGGGACAAAATATAACATGGTTTAGAAATTATTGGAATCGATTCAGTTACTTATTCTAAACAAACTATATTCAGGTTTTTGGGTAGTTGTTAATACATGGTGGGCGACAAAAAACTATACAACTTTTTGTTTTATCAATTTATACCAAGAGTCTACTGATCTATTTACTGACTGCTGATATCAGAGTTTTGTTTGCCTCGTTAGTCTAGACATCCCCAGCATGAGTGCTGAGCATGAGGTCCTGCTTTCGATTTCCGGGTCGGACAAAGTGTTTTTGGGTTTTTCCATCAAGAATTTCTCAGTAGCAGCCACGGAGTTTGGATTTGTGCCCGACTGATGGCAACAGGCTCGCCCCCTATTACATACACTTAAGTTTAGAAGCAAAAACAAAACACACAATATTTTTAACGAAAATAAAAAAAAAATATGTACCTGGGGATAAACGCTACGAAATATGGAGTAAGGAAGAATATAAAAACAATAGCCAAAAAGGCAATCCAAAACAAGGCCAGTTGTACATAAACACACATTATTCAAAGTTGAATACAAAAGATGCCTCACACAACACTTCATACATCCCGCTGGGAGATAGCGTGAAGATAAATATTGGTAAGGGTCGAGCCACACAGCTAGGAGCTTCACTTCGAAGATGATACGATATGCAACTAGAGCACGAAAAAAAATGCACGCAATTAGAAATGCACGCTGAACGACTAACTAGTTACTTAGTGAATCTCTAAGGGTTCGTTTCCACCAAGCGGAAAAAACCTGACACACTTTTTTGATGTCACTGAATAAAAGACTGTATCGTCATTGCCTTTAAGTATAAAATTAGGCACCAGCATCCCCGAATATACGCGAGGGTACGCTTTCGGCGTCGAATTTTATATTTAAAGGCATTACCACACATATACATACAAAGGGTAATACTGATACAGTCCTTTTTTACACAGAAATGTTACAGTAACAATTTAAAAACATATCTGCTTTTCTATGCATTTAAACCGTTTATGTATTGCATTTTTGTAGGAATCAGCAGATTTTTATACCCAGTTTTTTTATCTAATTCAGAAAACCGCATTACACAATTCAACCTAAGCTACTTACCAAGCGTAGCACCAAACACAGTTCCTGTCTGTGTAGCTCCAGACTTACTATTCTCTTGCAATGGCTGGCATTTTGACAAATTACGTGTTTCGTATTCAGCAGCTCCATCGCACGGCCGGGCATGACTTCCAAACTATTCTGCATCTATTTCAGCTGAACTAATTGATTTATCTCGAAATACGTGTTTCACAGACTCTGATACTAAATTCTAAACAAATGCAGTTATCAATTTGGAGTTAGTGTTAACAGTGAGTTTAATGTCTTAACTGTTGCGAAGTTGTTTACTTGCATACTGAAAATGAAAGCAATGTGTGTTGGTATTAGTTAATTTTGTTTATAAATTAATTAAGTTATGTAAATAGACCCTTGTCATAAACGAAAGGCACTTGTTCTCCCCATCACAGCGATATTTTTTTTTGTTCTAGACCATACCTGGAAACCTTCTAGTTACGGAGATATTGGGGGTCAAAGTTCCAACTTTTTCACAAGTTTTTTTTTGAATACATGTTTTTAATGTAAGATTTTTACTTTACACACCTCCACGAACCTCGCACTATTCAATCCATTCATCAGCACAATGCTATGAGTGCTTTCCATCGAGTCCTACCGTAAAACGTGATTTTACACCCCAAAAAAAAAGTCGATTCCCAGCAATAATTTTTGCGTAAAGTTACTTAGTTTGATGTACAGAATGCTTGGTTGACGGATATGTGAAGGGTCTGTTTACGGGCTGCGGGACTGTTCGAAAGAGATACCGTGGCCCTGGAACACAAAGGGCAAAGAAGGAACATGGATGGGTTTTAGTCAGTACAAGTCTGACACTCCCTTCCGCTCCGCCCAGAGTGGGGGGGGGGGGGGGTCATTTGATGATTTCCCATCCGAAAAAAAAAAAAAAAAAAAAAGGGTCTGTTTACACCCGGTATAACATGTCATGATGGTCAATTATTGGACCACAGCCATAAAACTTGCCTGAGTAAAAAAAAATTGTTTTGCTGTAAAATAATAATGACTTATCCATAATGGGTTTATTTCACAGATATATATAGACTTTATTGGTCTACGATTTCCTACCAACAAACACATTGACTGAGAGCAGTAGTGACTCCGGGGCGACGGCCCCGACTTTTGAGACATAAGCCGTTAATCCGAACCCAGACAGACGCATTACTTTGTATCATAACATAACATAACATCACGCCTGTAATCCTCGAAGGGTTTGTCAGGGGTGTACCCTAAATGTTCGTTCACATTGCGCCGGATAAAGTCCCATAATTATAGCGAGCGAGCCTATTGCCATCAAAAACAGTATTTTCTCTAAAAGCAATTATTTCAAGACAACCTTTGAATGGATTACAGGAAGTGGGAGATACAATACTGCAGTTAGTCTGTGGTGTACCAATTACATAATATATAAATATACATCATCATCATCTGCCTAGCCTTTTCCCAACTATGTTGGGGTCGGCTTCCAGTCTAACCGGATGCAGCTGAATACCAGTATTTTACATGGAGCGACTGCCTATCTGACCTCCACAACCCAGTTAGTACTGGGTAATACGATACCCCTTGGAAAGACTGGTTGTCAGACTTTTTGGGCCACTGACTACCTATCGACTGTCAAAGATCTACAAATGACACCCGGGACCAACGGCTTAACGTGCTTTCCGAGGCACGGAGGAAACTAGGTATGTAATGGGTGGTCACCCATCCACAGACCAACCTAGGCAAGCGCGGCTTAACCTAAAGATCGATCCGAGCGGCTGTTATTATTTAGCCACGAGCTCCTCCTCCAATATATAAATATACATATAAACATAAAGCATATACAAATGTATACATATTACTAGCTGTGCCTGCCTGGCATGCGTTACAATGCACCTTTTTTACCCTACCCTACCTACCTACCCCAAATCACCTAGTGGTGTGAAATATACTTTATGACCTATTCTCATATCTACCAAATATACATAAAAATATTTCATAAAAATCGGTCGAGCCGTTTCGGAGGAGTTTAACAATACTCTAGAGAATAGTAAAAATGCGCTGCATGGCCTAACACCTGCACACTTGACGATCTTATGACTGCATCAGCGAGCGGAATTTGCGTACCTAGCTGAATTTTGGGCCAAACCTATATAATAAAAATTTGCCATCGACACGCTAACAAGAATAGTAAAAACAACGTGAAATTAGAAATACAAATACTTAGAATGTACTGCCTAAATTAATTATTCAAGTATAGCTAAGATCAACTGCCTGCACTTTTTCAACTAAGTTGAGGTTGAATTCCAGTCGACTAAAACAGAGCGACTGCCACTTGATCTTCACAACCCAGTTACAGACACCAGCACATCAAAATACTACAATCTGTCAAATTTCTTTTACAGATTTTCAACTTTATTGCTAAATCATTAAGTTGAAGATTGATTAGAAATTTCTAAAGTTTCGGTGATGTGTGTGGCGGCTGCACACACACACACACACACAGACAGACACAAACAGACTGGTTGCCACATTTTCGGGTTTCATACTACATCTTACGACTGTCAGAGATTTACAAATGACTGGCGAAATATGGGGGGAGTCGAAATACGTAATGGATGGTCGTCTATCCATTGACTGACCTTGGCAAGGTTTGCTTAACCTTGAAGATGGGCCCGGGCGGCTGTTACACCCCGTAACCTTCCCGAGCTCAGAAATACAAATGACGAATATTAATTTTGGCAGAAATACAGATATAATATACTGCCAAAATTAATAATTTAGTCGTCATAACAATAGAATAATATTCTCCAACACATTACGACGAACTTTCATAATTAATCACTAACATTAATTAAAATACCTCACAACACAATCGTGAGAACATGTGTGCTGATATAATAACATTACAATTTATGAGAATTCTCACTCAATATTGTCTGCATACAGATCTTGGAATCGTAAAGACATTCACTACTTTCCATCCTGATATTATTGATACGTGTGAAACAATTGAAGGGAAATGTATCCGTTAGTTTACTTTCTCTAAACAGAAAACATCGAGATCACCTACCTCACTGATTTTGCTAAGCATACTAGCAGGTAGTCTGAGGAGCTCGTGGCTAAATAATAACCGCTGCTTGGTTAAATCTTTAGGTTAAACCGCGCTTGCCGAAGTTGGTCCGTGGATGGGTGACCAACCATTACATACCGAGTTCCCTCTGTGTCTCGGAAAGCACGTTAAGCCGTTGGTCCCGCCTGATAGATCTTTGACAGTCGGGACAGGTATTCACAGTGGCCCGAAAATCTGACAACCCGTCTTACCAAAGGGGATCGTATTTGCCAGTACAAACTGGGTTGTGGAGGTCAGATAGGTAGTCGCTCGATATAAAAAATAGTATTCAGCGCATCCGGTCAGACAGGAACCAACCTCAATATAGTTGGAAAAAGGCTAGGCAGATAACGATGTAGTCTAATCCCGTGGCCACGAGCATTGCGACACGCGTATTGCGACAGAAACTATGGAGAAAACCAATGAAAATACCTAATTATATGATATGCTATGTTGATTATCAGGTAGTCAGTAACAAATAACGTATCAAAACGCAATATTACGCCTGTAATCTCTGTATGGTTAGTCCATTATGTACTACCGCGCTTACTGGCGCTCGCCCACTTTTCAACCTTATTATTCAAGGCATAAGGGTCAAAAGTGAACTCGGAAGTATCTGTAGTACACCCATATTTCGAAGTAGTACACCAGTAGCGAAGGTTCCATACAACTCGATTCCTACTGGCTTCTGTTTAAAAAATGGCACAGTCAGTATTCTATAGACAAATAATATAATCACATTAAAGATACCGTATTCCGGCTTACCTCTTACAAAAATTGACCCTTCGCTACTGTAGTACGCCCATATTTCGTCAATTATTTTAAAAGTCCCTTGGGCGAGCCTATTACTATCATCCCACCACTAATCCAGTCTTTGGCCTGAAAAATTTGGTAAACCCAATAACTATTAGACCAATGAGGCAGTAAACAAAATAAATGAAAAGGTATTTAAACTCATACTAAACTGAATCTTTAAGACTCATTTAATAAAGCAAATGACGGAAGCGGCAAGCAACAGACATTTCATTACTAAGCAGAAATTAATGAATGTCGTATTTTTGTTCCAGATCTCCCGATAAATGAACGCAAGAACAACCCAAAAGTGGACGTAAGTGATGAAGTTTGAGAGAACCCACAAACATGGACTCTATAGAAGGCTTAAGAAGTAGCAGAACGAAATGGAGGTGCACCAACCTCCTCACTCTGTACATACTACTCCTCGCTGCACCCTGCCAAGGAGACACCAGTCATACTGATATAACCAAAACAGAAGTAAAATTAGATAATAATGTAGATTCTATTCACTGCCATAGCTGTTATAGTAGTAGTAACAAAGAATCTTCTAATGTAGGCAATTTTGTAGATTTCGTAGACGAGTTGGTTGGACAACTTAACACTTACACTGATCAACAGTTGAATTTAAATCAAACAGTTGGTTACTTAGAAAAGGCTGTCGAAGAAATTCTAGATAAAGCACTCAGTAAAGATAAGTTTAAGATTTTTGAAGGAGTCGAAGTAAAGCCTGTGGGTACTAAAAATGATACAAAGCTTGAAAAGAAAAGCGACGAAGAAGGAAGAGCATTATTTAGTAAATATACGTATGAATACAGAATGTATCAGAAGATAAAGAATTTCGTCAATACACATATACTTTCGATCAATTTGCCGATGGCCGCAAAATGTAAGTATATTTTATACAATTTTATGCCAAAAGTTTGACTGAACTGTTTTTAATATATTAAGCAACATGTAGAAGGTTGGGAAGACAAAAATAAAGATAGATGGATTGTGTAAGGGATGATGTGAAAGTAATACTAGTGAATGATAGAGGACCTCGTGGCTAAGTAATAACAGCCGCCCGAAACGATCTTTAGGTTAAGCCGCGCTTGCCTAGGTTGGTCTGTGGATGGGTGACCGCCCATTACATACCGAGTCTCCTCCGTGCCTCGGAAAGCACGTTAAGCCGTTGGTCCCGGGTGTCATTTGTAGATCTTTGACAGTCGTTAGGTAGTCAGAGGCCCAAAAAGTCTGACAACCAGTCTTACCAAGGGGTATCGTATTACCCAGTACTAACTGGGTTGTGGAGGTCAGATAGGCAGTCGCTCCATGTAAAATACTGGTATTCAGCTGCATCCGGTTAGACTGGAAGCCGACCCCAACTTAGTTGGGAAAAGGCTAGGCTGATGATGATGATGATGACTAGTGAATGATAGAGAGACGGCTGACAGTGGAGAATGGAAGAAAAAAACGTATTGTGTCGACCCAAAAAGCATTAAACAGGGGCAAGAAAATGATGAGTAGTAAACAGTATACTACAGCAAAACATTTAAAAGATACTCAATATAATAAATTATTTAATTACTTCTCAATTATGAAAATACCCAAAAATCCATCGCAAACTACTAAATTAATAAAGGTATAGTTATAAGATACCACATTTCCCGTTGGGTAGTATGTGGTTACACCTGTAAGTGGAGACTGATATTCCATTTCAGTTTTGACACCCTTCGGTAACCACTAACTACGTTATAGTTCTAATTTAATATCTATTCTGTCTTGTCATGTATGTTTGAAGTGGCTTGAAGTACGAGCCGTACGAGTATCAATGCAGATTTATATATCGCTTAATAGTGAATTTGAAAATGATTAAGTACATTAAAACTAAAATTAAAATAAATCTAAAAGCATTCTGAGCCAACTCGCTGATTTTTTATTTAGCTAGCGACCCGCCCTTGCTTCCCACGGCGCCACATATTGGGTCCAAAACTATATGTAATGTAGCCTATATTTTAAGTTAAGCATTTAGCAGTAAAGCGGTGAAAACCGCGTTCAACTCCATGCAGTAGTTTTTGCGTCGTGCGCGTACAAACATACGGACAGAAAGACATTCAAAAAATCTATAAACTGTTGTTTTGGCTTCTGTTGCTCAAATAAAGACCTCTATATTTTTTTTCAGTATTTTCAATGTACAGTCACGAGCACCAATATGTATACACTTTCTTAAATTTAAAAGCAATTCTCGCGATAAATAAGATTTGTAACTTGGAGATAGGATCTTTTTCATAAAAATAGGAGTTCCAAAATACTATGTTCGTAACAACATTAAATTTTAATCAGAACAGTTGGTGAAAATCGCTTTTAAAAGTTGTTAAGTGTTTACATATTGGTGCTCGTGACTGTACACACATCGGCCTGTACTTTATTATAATTATATGTTCCGCATAGATATTTCACACCCTATTTGTGTTCATAAATATAAATATAAATAAAAAATAAAAACAATATAATTTAAATATGTTTTAGATATGCGCTTCATAGAGACAGTAGGTGTCTAATTATACATGAATGTGTAAATGTAATAAGGTCTTGATAAAATTGATGATTGAATGAAAAGATGAACGTCTGTTTTATGAAAAATAGGTACATACTATTCCCATATTTTTTTTCATGAAAATGAATTATTCAGAAATAAAATAATTAATCAAATAAATCTTTCTTTTCCAGCGTTTGGCCTCAACAAATTCTTCGTACCAATACTAATAGGTGGGCAGGTGCTGATCAAAACGATACTGTTCGCTATGTTCCTCCCCAGCATACTGGGAAGTTTCGGCAAGATGCTGAGCAAAGGTAAGCTTGCTACAGTGTTAACCACAAACATGTAAAGGTCGTTGGGACGTTGGGAGGAGCTCGTGGCTAAATAATAACAGCCGCTCGGGTCGATCTTTAAGTTAAGCCGGGCTTGCCTAGGTTGGTATGTGGATGGGTGACCGCCCATTACATATCGAGTTTCCTCCGTGCCTCGGAAAGCACGTTAAGCCCTTGGTTTCAGCTGTCATTTGTAGATCTTTGTCAGTCGTTAGATAGTCAGAAGCCTAAAAAGTCTGACAACCAGTCTTACCAAGGATTATCGTATTACCCAGTACTAACTGGGTTGTGGAGGTCAGATAGGCAGTCGCTCCATGTAAAATACTGGTATTCAGCTGCATCTGGTTAGACTGGAAGCCTGAATTTCTTACATAGATCTTAACTAAAAAAAAAAAAAAAAAAATTCGATCGACTTGATAACCTCCTCCTTTTTGAAGTCGGTTAAAAATACTAGACACGTGTTTCAGGTTTCGCATATACTAAAACTAATGTTGTATAGTTGGGAAAAGGCAGATGATGATGTATTGATCGTTGGAAGGGAAGTAGACAAAACTTTGTAAAATTTCAGATATCAAAAAAGGAGTTTTGCAAATCTCGCAATCGAAATAAGGTTTGCTGTAAGAAAACCCAATTCTGGGTTAAGCTCGCCACAAGTCATTGTACATAAGCTATATTATTGCATTTTGCATGTATACAGGGTGTTTGGTTAAACGTGGGCAATACTTTAAGGGAGTGAAGTATTCATAAATATGAACAACTTTTACTATGGGGCTAGCTATGAAATATGATTAAAAAAATCTGCTGTTGCCTACATTTTTTCGAGTTACGCGACCAATAATGAGTGAAGCAGCTGATATTTTTTTCGGGATTTCATGGTCGGTGTCATACTAAAAAATGCTTATTTTTATGAGTACTACACGCCTCTAAAGTATTACCCACGTTTAAAAATACACCCTGTGTTTTTATTTTGGGTGCAATAGAGAATAACAATAAGGACAAGTTAAGGGCTAACAAGTTTTTGTGTTAAATAAATGCTGCTAAAAGTTCGAAAATACCTTTTCGCTTGATCTTAGGAATGATTTCCAGCAAACGGCTCGCATCGCATCGGATCGGAAAGGACACGAACGGATGCGGCAACAGCCGATCGCATCCGGCAGGATTTAGATGCATACGATAGTCTCCGTACCGTCGCTTGCTAACGTATTTATGCGCCTAATCAAATAGTTTAATTCCTACCGTGTTGATGTGTTCTAATTTTTTTAAATGGTTAAAGATGACGTAGTATTTGTTGGCTATTGCATTAGAAGAAAAAGAAAATCGATCCGATCGGATACGACGACAGACGAACGGAACCGATCGCGCGTCGCAGCATACTTTCGGCTACGATCGCGTGTCGCGGAAGACACCCGCGGTAAGGCTGCTGTGCGCGGTAATGTAGACTTTAAATACTGTTTACACGATTTAATATCGTTTAAAGATTGTAAAATCCGTTTCGATCCGAGCCGTTTGGTGGAAATAATCCTTATCGATAAAATTTTAATAAGACTTGCTTGTAAAACATAAAATTGCAATCAATATAATAAGAGAAAATCACTTTTAAAAGTAGCAGCGTGTACTTCATCATCTGCCAAGCCTTTTCCTAGGCATCTAGTTTACTTAAATACACAACATCACGCCTGTAATCTCCGAAGGGTTAGGCACAGATGTACCTAATTAGTACACCCACATTTCGCCAGTTATGTATAAGTCCCATGTAATAGGGGGCGAGACTATTGCCATCAATCGGGCACAAATCCAGACTCCGTGGCTGCTACTGAGACATTCCTGATGGAAAAACACCAATAACACTTTGCCCAACCCGGGAATCGAACCCAGGACCTAATGCTCAGCAGTCACGCTTGCGATCACTCGGCCAATGAAGCAGTCACCCAATTTAATGCAGCTGAATATCAGCATTTTACACGGAGCAACGTGTATATAATACAATACATAGCAGTGCTCGTAAATGTACAAACTTCTAATGATGTCATAACTTAAGATAATATTACGCTATCTAGCTTAAGTAAGGACGTGTACGCGAAGGGCTGTAACATCTGAGCTAAGTTACCTGTAAAATTATTCGAAAGTTTACAAGTTTTAAAGTAAAATTTTCAAGTCTGTTGAGGTAAAATTAATTTAGAATCCACAGTTTATTTAAACACTGTTTTAAGCTGTACGCTGTTTCACATCTTATTTGTTTTGTTATCATAAAGTTATTACGTGAGTAAGAGCCCTGGTGATTCGGTAGTAAGTCCCCGTAGGTATTGGATTTGAACCTGGTCAAGCACTTTATTTTATCACCACTGCAGTCGAAATACCAAATGGTAGAATGTACCAGGAACAAATAATTACTACTGTAACAACTCATGAATGTACCTACATTCACTGCAAATAAATTATTTCTATTCTAATAGTAAAGGAAAACATCAGGAGAAAACTGACATGTCTTACACCCGTATCTATAGTTAAGTTCAAATAATTACTTATGCAAAAATTTCATGTAATAGACAAGAATTTAAAAGAAGTAAAAACCGTCAAAGAAAGCAAAGCTAAGAATTCTAAATTTTGACAGTTCAAACTTCAAGTAATAACTAAACTACAGAATAAAACATCGTTTCTTAAATAATTACTTCTAATCGAGTAATTACTTTGAATTGTTTGTAGATAAGGGTGTAGAACTAAAAAAAGAAACCATTGACAGCTTCTTACCCACACTCTAACAAAGAGAGTATGCCTGTGACCTTGTAGTGGGAAAATTATACTTTGTTTATGCTTTGTTATTACATGGTCGTGAGTCACCGAAAATCAATCAAGTAAAATGATTGAAAACAGGTCAGAATTCAATAGAAAAAATACTTTTTTGTTAAACCTTAAAGAAAGTAATAAAGACATGGAAAAATCAACAGTCACAGAAAATAACTGGGTCATACCATTGTAAAACTGAACAAAACCTGTCAAATGAAAAGCAATCTTGTTAAACCGACCTATTTCTGTACTTGCGTCCATTGTAATCTGAATACCCTAAAGGCCATATTACTGTGCATTAGGTACGTTATAACGTGGATATAAATCATAGATGTACCTCACCGTACTTAGGTCGTGCGAAAAAGTATTTACACTAAAACGAATGAAGTCTCGCATCCCGCATGAAACAAAGGATAAGCTGTGCAGTGTGAGTGAGAGAGACAATATTATTGCTGTCATTTCTTCGTCCCAGCTAAAACACTAGGAAGTGGCGAAGGGCGCGCATTTCGGGGACGTCTTTTGTAAATTTTGACGTTTAAAAAGTGCTGATTATCAGCCTAATTTGAATCAATTTTGATTTGATTTATTCGAATCTAATTGTCAATAAAAACATTTTTTTTTGGGGCCAGATGCTGAATCTATAATTTAAATCAATGCTTTATTAAAATGCGACCCGGATTTGCGTAGGCAAAATTGTCCCACCTGTGCGAAATCAATTTTCGCTTAGGGATTTTACTGTCTGTTGTATTTCTGTATTCTAGTTGTCTAAATATAATTTGATTGTTGTGAACAATGTCCTCATCTGTACAGAAGGGAAATTTTGTAAAGATAAATATAATTATAACCTTATCGTCGAAAGACACCTGTGTTCCATTAGTAATTCTACTTTTGTCTACATTGTTATTCAGTTGTTTCTATTTAAATATGCTTTTCTAGAGATTTGTGTAGTTGCCTCATTGCTCGTTGGTTATGTAGCCACCAGCGGTTTGGTAGTGTTCTTCTAAATTCACTGTTATAAACACAATGTAACCTAACACATCTTTATCGCTTACAAAGAGAGTTAAATCTGAAACTCAATCAGGCTTTTCTTTAAATGAATGTCATTTGTATGTCCATGCTTCTCTCATATCTACACATTTTTTATAAAACAAAGTCGCTTCAGATGTCTCTCTGTGTGACTGCCTTATTTATCTCGGTTACATAACTGACGCCTTTTTCACCATCATTCTCTAGTGGTCGCAAGAGGTCCTAGGCTCGACTCCAGGGTAAGGGAAAGTGTTAATGGGTTTTCATCAAGATATTCTCAATAGTACCCACGGAATCTGGATTTATACCCGGTTGATGGCTATACGCTCGCCCCCTATTACATGGGACTTAAACTTAACTAGCGAAATGTGGGTGTACTATTAGGTACAGTCACGAGCACCAATATGTATACAGTTTCCTAAATTGAACAGCAATTTTCGCGAGAAATAGGTAACGTTTGTAACTTGGAGATAGGTTGTTTTTCATAAAAATTTGAGTTCCAGAATACTATGTTCGTAACTAGATGTAATTTTAATCAGAACAGTACGAGAAAAACAGTTTTAAAAGTTGTTAATTGTTTACGTATTGGTGCTCGTGACTGTACATCTCTGCCTAACCCTTCGGGTATTACAGGCCTGATATAATGTTGTTTTATGTTCACCATTCAGAGAATCTCTTCCAAAAAGTTTAAGTGTAAAACATGAAAGATAAAGATAATTTATTTGTCAAACATGCGTTTACATAAACTGACTAATCAGACATGCAAGGTATTGAATTAATAGATGTTGTGTGCATCCATGTTTCATGTTAATGATTAACTTAGACACAGCACAGAAATCTTGATGATTTGACATGTCGTCATTGCACACACGCAAAGCAAGGGCGGGTTACTAGTATAGCTACATAAACCTTTAATCTTTATCGTTCATTGTTGCTACAAACATTCGCGTTTCACTGTTGGCAGTGAAGTGCCTGTTATAGACCGACCGCTTTAATGAGTCCTCTCGAAGGTGTATGTAAATATATGTAAATCGTATATTCTGAAAGTTGATCACGTATTGGTTCAATTAGTACGTAATTGCAAGCCAAGTATTTATATTCTTGTTATTTTTATTAAAGCGGTGTGTTCTGTTTTTGTGCTTACACCATAATTTTTTTATTCTAAGTCTATACGTGAGGATTTGTAATTGTCTTTCTGGTGACTATGGTTTCCTTTTTTGCTTGTTTTTATTAGCTGTAAGTCCTCCTTGTCCGTAGGTATTTATTAATCTATTTACTAAAATAAATTAATAAATACCTACGTTGGTTATAGTTATTTTAAAGTAAATAACCTGTGGGATATTGTTAGGACTTTGTGGAAGCTTAATGTGCCTTTGATGGGGCAAGGTGGAGGACTCATTAAAGCGGTCGGTATATAGTCTTTATAGTTCATTGTTGCTTGAAAACATGCGCGGCAATGAAGTATGAGTGCCCGTTAACTCTGAACAGGCTGTTAAGCTCTAAAAGTTTTACATTAAGTTTAACGGCGATATTAAGAACACGTAGTTAATGTCTTGTTTGTGTTTGTACTTGATTTTTCCGTCGGCTTCGCTCGTGTGGCGGTCAGAAATGATCCCATGGAAACTTTCTATCAGGATAAAAAAGTATCCTTACCCAGGTCATAGTCTTCCTGTGTCTCAATCAATTTCATCGAAATCTGTTCTGTTGTTAAGGCGTGAAGAGGTGACAAACAAACTCACATTCATAATATTAGGTAATATTGTTGTTTATTAGTTACGAGGTTGAGTCAGCTTTATATTTTATTTAGAGACACAAAATTCGCAGTATCAGTGATAAAAAATGGACTTTTGTTGATAAAGACACTAGAATATCAGTAATATTGTATTGGTCTTGTTTAGAAAGAGAATTAGGTGATTTTGCTGAGACTAGACTTGCAAGATGACTATCTGAATATTGATTGAGCACAACCGTTGATGTAAATTCTTCAGGGCGCCGTATCTTTTAAAAGATGGGCCTATAACTTCAGCTTTCTTACAATTCACCACCACGACCCACACGCTGAAGATACGCGTGTCACGACAGCGAAATAAATGAAACAAATTACTTAGAGAGTGTCATGTGAGTCATTGCGATGCACGGTACACGGGGTGGAAGGGAAACCGACGCGAAAAACGCTACTTACTTCGGTAATTCAGTACATTATTCAAGGCGGAGTTGCTGGCCAAGAATTTCGCATCGATATGTCAAACTTGGTACATTAAAATTTTAGTTCTATGTTTTCCCGCCTGCACAGATAAGTTGGTTGACGTGTACTCAAGGGAAGAAAACAATTGACACACGCACTAGCCGCTAGGCGTTGGCACGTAATAATGACGTAAATGGTTTAGTTGAAATTAACGTTTTAAGTTCAAATTTTTGCCGCCGAGACTTTATTCCACCATTTATTTTCAATACCTAAAACATTAGGAACTCGTGTGGACGTTTTGCTGGGCGCAATTACAGTTTATTTGAACTTGCAGACTTTTGATTTTTATTCCTAACTAGCGACTCGCCCGTGCTTCGCACAGCGCCCCCTATCGGGTCCAAAAAATATATAGAATGTAGCCTATATTTTAAGTTAAGCATCTAGCATTAGAGCGGTGAAAACTGCGATCAAGTCCATGCAGTAGTTTTTGCGTGATGCGCGTACAAACGTACAGACAGAAAGACAGACATAAGTTCTAAAAACTGTTGTTTTGGCTTCTGTTGCTCTCATGAAGACTCCCCAAAATTCGTTTTTCACAGTCTTCAATGTACAGACATCGGCCTGTTACAATTTTATTATGTACACATAATAAAATTAAAGTAGGTAGGAACTATCTTTACAAAGATAGTTCCTACCTACTTAGATGCAACTGCTCACCAATTTTTATTTTATTTTCCAGGCTTATCCACGATCTCAGCATCATCCTCCCAAGCCAGCTACCCCCCTATAAATACGGATGAGCAGCTCGGATACAACTCCGATAACAAAGACTTCATGGGATACGAGACGAGTCAAACTGGGACGATCGCTTACCCGCAGGATGGGATGTATGGTGCTGATGCTAACGAGGTCAATGATTTGGGGAATGTTGATATGTCACGGTAAGGGTACAATTATTTTATTTACATTTACACAAGCAGGGAAGAAAATTATTTAGCAAATTGACACACTGCGTTACTTTCTTGTCAAAGAAGTTGTGATTTAAATAAACTATACATCTTATCATCAGTTTTGGGGTCGGCGCAGCATGTCTTCTTTTTCCATACTTCTCTATTACTCGTCGTCTCAACAGTCACCTCCTTTCTAGCCTTATCATCCTTCACACATTCCATCCATCGTTTCTTTTATCTTCTTGTACTCTTTGAGTTCAATCATCTATACATCTTATCATCAATTTTGGAGTCGGCGCAGCATGTCTTCTTCTTCCATACTTCTCTATTACTCGTCATCTCAACAGTCACCTCCTTTCTAGCCATATTATCCTTCACACAGTCCATCCATCGTTTCTTTGGTCTTCTTATACTCTTATAGCCATCTAAATCCATACTCGACATTTTCCTCATTCCTTCGCATCACATGTCCATACCACGATAACCGATTACTACACAACTTTTCATTCCTTTGTACTTATACTAACAAAAACACACAACAACATGAATATCAGTAATATGCGTAGATAGTAATGGTAATGTTCGGATAGAAGTCGTACTCATACTTCATATAAGATGCTACCAATAGTTACCAGGCGTAAATTACAATTAGGGCTAGCAATGATTTTTCCCCCAGATACAACGCTAAATATTGTTGTGTCCAGCCCAAAATTATCTCATAAACATTCGTCGTTTAACCTTTTGACCAACATCATCATCATCATTTCAGCCGAAAGACGTCCACTGCTGGACATAGGCCTCTTCCTTTTGACCGACAGAACATAAATGCACGCACATGCGCCCCACGCCAAGCCACAATTTCACCTACCATTTTGTCACATATTTGTGTCGTTTGGCGTACAGGGCACGCGCTTGCTTGTCACTTATACGTGACTATGGCGGTCAAAAGGTTAATAATGTCTTTTGTGCCGATATAAATAAATTCTACACAAAACGCGAAACGTACACAATAACAAAATTTGATCATACAGGAAATTATTTCGCCATTTTTATTCAAATCAATTTCACAAAAGAAAACCTGTAATAATGTCGGTAGCATTGAATTTAGACTTAATTTCCAGAAAAATATGGTTTCTTTTATCAAATTTTTGATTTACCGTCTATCAAGTAACTTCATTGAGGGGAGTTTGGGCGTAATTCAATCATGCTCCCCAATTTGCATATTGCCAATAACGGCGAATTTTCTCCGAAACTGTTTTTTGAAAATTCGAGCTTATTTTTCAAGTTTGTCATAGCAAAATGTGGTAAATAAATGTTAATTTCTTGGCTAAAATTGAATTTGTTTAGGTGTGGGCTGAAAAATGGCTTACGAATAAATATGATAATTTAAAAATTAGATGCTTTCCAATCAGTTTTTAATGTTTCTTTAATATTTAATTCCGAAGGCTGTTTATTTATTTATTTGTTTAAACTTCATTTACAAGAGAGGCGGACTTAATGCCACAAGGCATTCAGTGAAATAGTGAAACGAATATCGTTTAAAATATTTTTACAATAACTATTGTGTATTTTAATGTTTTCCAGGTTTGGCGACGGACAAAAAACAGGATTCTTGCCTTCAAAGAACAGCTATTATAAGAATCAGATGACTACAGCCAATAACTATAAGGTAGTTTTCCAATACCTACAGTCTACTTGTATTGCCATTTTATAATTCTCATTGTTTCTTGGTTTAGCGATAAGCAATGGTCAAAAAGTTTAAAATAGTATTAAATAATTCTACATTTAATCGTAGGTACTTTTCCACTGTCACTACTGGCAGATTCCAAAATTATGGTGGCTTTATTACCGACTTCCTAAGTTTTAAACGTGAAAAGAAAAAAAAAGAGTATTGAGTACTTACTTATAATCTAGGAGACATACAGAAGAGCTTCAAACTTATATTGTTTTTAAACTTTAACACTTACATGTTACTAAACATATACAACATTAGTTTTAGTATATGCGAAACCTGAAACACGTGTCTAGTATTTTTATGTAAATAATCTATATACACAATTTCAAAACTGTATCATGAAAAATCACAAAGTTATAAGCTTGTTCTGTTACCTGGTCTTCCGCAATAAAACGTGGTCACCACGCAGCGCGCCCGCGCGCGCACCTCCAGCGTCGTCTTGAGCTCATTGACAATAATAATTTGGCAGTAGGTATCTAAATTATTGCGATAGGTACTTAGTGTCGCGAGGTGTCCAACTTGTAACTTTTTTTAAATATTTTTGGTACAAAATATAACAGGTTTAAAAATGCTTTATTTATATTCAGGTTTCGCATATACTAAAAATAATGCTGTATATACGTTGTATCAACTACGTTGCACAAATTTTATATATATATATTTATATATATCAATACTTGCATATCCTCATAAATTCCTTACTATGATTAATTTCTAAACTAATTCATTCGCTCCCGACGCGTCTTGATTTATATTTGACATGCGTTCCGGCAGTTATTTAGTTGGATTAGCATTTCGATCGATATTGATGGATCTGAGAGATTAGAACTGTTAGATATTAACATTCAGATGGATTTGGCCAACCCTGAGTCGATACATACCATCACGTCTCTTTCGAAGGGTTAGGCAGAGAGTACACCCACATTTCCCCAGTTATATCACATATAATAGGGGGCATGCCCATTGCCCTTATCCGAGCAAAAATCCAGAAACCAGACTGGATAGACCCAACGACACATTGGCCATTGGCGCTTGCGACCATACCAGAGAGGTGATCAATTAGAAATTATTATATACTAGAGACGTCGGCTTCACCCGGGTGCAATGTGTATACACTTACATATAAACCTTCCTTTTGAATCACTATCTATAAACTGCATTAAAATCCATTGCGTAGTTTAAAAGATCTAAGGTACTTAAAAACCAAGAGACTAGAACCATAGTAAGATAAAACTCCATCTAGTAAGTAAAGTAATTATGTTCGCAGGGTCGCTTATCAACAATATTATAACCAGATAAAATAGGCTTTTTATATGATCGAGTGAAACTGCTCAAGACTGATGATAATTAAGCTAAAAGAAATCTCAGATACATTGCATAGCATAGCATAAGCATAACATAGCATAATCAGCCTATTAATGTTCCCACTGCTGGGAAGCAGGCCTCCTCTCTATGAGAGGGAATGGGCTATAATCCACCACGCGGGCCCAGTGCGGGTTGATAGATGTCACATGTCTTCGAATTTTTGGTTCTAGGACATGCCAGTTTCCTCACGATGTTTTCCTTCACCGTTTTGAGAGCAGTGGTGATGAAATAACTTACACAAAGTAATGCGCCTATCTGGGTTCGAACCCACGACTTACTGCTCGTAAGTCGGGGTCTCCACCACTGGGCCACCGCTACTCTCATAGCATATATATTGCATAGCAGCTCAGATAAACAAATTAATATTGGTTTTAACAAATTTACAGGTGTTCCAAAAGATCCCAGCCTCCTCAATGATCCTGAGTAACTATGACCCGTTCTACTCGCCGCTGTTGTCGAGATTGGACGGCATATTTGCTAGGCTAGGTAAGTTCATCTAAATAATTAAATATTGATATTGAAAAGCTGTTGGCTTTTCTAGAAAATTGGAGATAGATTATAATTTCTGTAGTGGTTTTTCAAAGGCTCAAATACTTAAGTACTTTCAGTGCTGTAGTTCTCTTACTTTACAAGCTTTATATTCAATTTATCTACGTGATGTTTCTTTTTTTTAATGTTATAACTTTACTGTAAATAGCTCCATGACCCATGTACTATTCAATGCATCCATTAGCACATTGTTAAATTTAAGTGTATTATATTGGGTCTTGCCGTAAACCGTGATTTTCCACCCAAAAAGAAGTCGTTACCCAGCAATAATTTCTGGGTAGAGATACTACTTAGTTTGATTTACTCAATGCTTGGTTGAGGGCTTCTTGAAGGGTCCGTTTACACCTTATATACATCTTCTACACTTTTTTGTTCACGTCATTCGCCTCTTGTAACACCTGTGTCATAGACCCATCAGCGACTGCTAAAAGCAGGAGTTTGTGCATTCGGTGATTTTTTGAAATAAGATTACTACTTAACATTCCTCCCACCTGATTCCAGGTCTAGCCCCTGTAGAGAACTCGGTGGACGAGAACATCGAGCCGTGCCGGGAGCAGCTCATCTGCCTCATGTACGCCAGCCCAGCCAAGTACGCACCCTACAGTAACCTGGTATCAGCACAATTGAGCAGGTGGGTACTTTACCTCGACGGAAAGTAGAGTTTTGATGTGGACCTGGCATACTGTGTTCCACCTTACCTACCCTGATTACAGCTCTTTTGAGCAGGTGGTAGAACTAGGAAAAATGTCCGTGGTAAGAAAACTACATAAAGTTGACTTTATTCTTTTGAAACTCGACGTGCAATCGACTATACAACATTAGTTTTAGTATATGCGAAACCTAAAATACATAATAATAAAATACGTGTCTAGTATTTTTATGTAAAGAATCTATGTTCAAAATTTCAAAACTGTATCATGAAAAATCCCAAAGTTATAAGCTTGTTCTGTTACCTGGTTGACCGCACAAAAACGTGGTCACCACGCAGCGCGCCCGCACGCGCCCCTCCAGCCTCGTCTTGGGCTCATTGATAATAATAATTTGGCAGTAGGTTCCTAAATGATTGCGATAGGTACTTAGTGTCGCTCGGTGTCCAAATAGTAAGCTTTTTTAAATATTTTTGGGACAAAATATAACATGGTTTAAAAATTATTGGAATCGATTCAGTTACTTATTCTGAACAAACTATATTCAGGTTTCGCCTATACTAAAAATAATGTTGTATACAGTACAAGACATTATTGACCGTTATAAGTCTCGAGAACAACCACCAATAGAAGAAGGGTAGAACCATTCTTTAAATTAATGCTAAGTGACTAAATAATGCATACTTGTTTAGGTGCCCGTCTTTTGACATATTATTATTAGCGTTTAGTGTTTGGCATGAAATTGTGACATCTAGTACTTAGTGTTTAAGTTTATTTTTTGGTTTTTATTTTGTTAATTGACATTTTGATTAACTACACTATTTTGTATGCCTTCTGGCGGGATATAGTATGAACCAACATTTCTTTATAAAACATCTGTATATTTTTAGCGTATGTTCACAAAATGAATAAATGAATGAATGAATGGAAACCTACACCGACAACTTCTGAATACATGCTGATTTTCTACGGAGACTAGCTTCTTATGAATAGAGCTCAAACTTTGGATCTAAACTAACTTGGTCTCACCACCAAGAAATTTAATTAAGGGATTGTACCGACTATGTTTTGCTTGAAATAGATACATTGCTAGCGTGCATCACGATAAGCACATTGTATATGTGGTGTTACCTAAATATTTACATAGATATTTGTAGCTAGTATAAAACATATCGCTTTTAGAGTCAGTCTTTGTTACCGTTACATCTTCTAAATTATTTTACGGATTTTGATGAGCTTTTCACCATCATTTACAAAATAACAGTAGTATTTTGTGTCGATTACATTGATATTTAACTAAGTCGGTTTTCACGGTCGGTCACGAAAATCGACTTAGTTTTATCCTTTTAATAATAAGGCGTAAACTTTCACTGTATTATTGACTAAGTATTAAATTGGCGACTGACTTTTTACTATAAACAATATAGAATTCTTACTTGCTTACTAAACTAAAGCTACTATTATAATAATTATGCAAGAAGGTCAAACTCAAGCTGTTACCTTCTTACGTTATGAAAACATGATGATTTACGCAGACTCTGTTCTCGACTTTAGGCAGTTTCCCACCTGATATACGTACTAAAATATATCGAAACAAAACAATCTAAAACAATTTTTTTCCACCTTCCACAGAGAACTGAACGAGCTCCGAAGGCCTGTCTCCGACAATCCTGAAATCCTGAGGTTCTTCAAATATATGAAAGCAGCGAGACGAGGCCAAGAAGCTTCCGACTGCATGTACTCTTACCCGACTTGTACTGGCAATGCTCCTAAAACCCATACGATGGTAGCAGCCTACCATGACATCAATAAACTGGTCACTGCTAGGAAGCTGCACTAGGTTGCTGCAAAAATATTAAAATATGCGGGGGACATACAAAGGAGGACCAATTCTAGAAGTGCAACTACATTCAAGCCGTTAGACATTGATCTGTCAATTCGATTCAGACAATCGATGAACTGTGTATGAACTGGCACCACACTGGAGCGAACTGAAAGGTTGATGTCATCGGTCTACTGCAACCTAGCTGCACTTTTAAATGACTTTCCGTCCTTATAATGAAAATCTCTGCAACTGTAGATGTTTGTCTAACGTCGACATCATCACCATCATCATCATCTACGGATAATGAACTATTGTGAAAGTGAAATGTTGTGAATATTATCAAAGGATTTTTTTTTGTATGTTTTCAATTTCGTTCACAGAAATCTAAGTTTTTGCATAATAAATTAAGACTTGTTGGAAAAAGTTTTGATGTGAATCATCTAAAGTGTCTGATCAAAGGAATTGAAAATATTTCGAATATGTAGGTACTTCGTACTCTTTGTATGTAAATATAAGTTGAAAACTTCGAGCCATGTATCTTTGTTTCCAAACTGTGAACAAATGTGTATTCTTGACGAAGAATAACTTTGATTAACTGGAGTAACTCCTTCACAGGTGGCTTTTCAAACTCATTGAGCGTTGAGGTAACTTTGGTTTGTTTGAGTGAAGTTTGAGGTCGAGACCTATAAATGTTACTTATTTTCTAAGCGTTATTCTCGACTGTCGCACAACTATCAAACTACTAGTAGAAACGGGAACATAATAAAAACCGTCTATGTCAAAGTGTGTGTTAAATTTCTAACTTTTATAGATCTTAGCCTGACTGTTACCAAAAAGCTAGAACCTGTATGAAGATCATGTAAAAATCTTAAAAATATGAGCATGATTTACTGAAAATCTATTTTATACGACGCTTTTGAAAAGCTAAAATTCGAATTATTTATTAATTTATTTGAAGTGTGAATGTAATTTATTGCGTGATTGTTTTACGTGTGTAAAATCTATTTATTATTTATTTATAATAACTTATTATCCAAGTTTTTTTTTGTGTTTTGTTTTTATATTATTGAGTTTTGGAATAAGGTCTTTTAATTAATATTTGAGCTGTTGTACCACCGTAGTCTGTTCAGAATACTTTTAAGATAAGTGAAAAAAAAAATTCGGTATATAATTTATGCCAAGTAAATTAATCCGAATTTAAGTCTCAATTATTTCTAATATACTATTTTGGGGCTAAAAGTTGAAAAAAATCTTATAATCTTTATGTTAATTTTAAAACTTTTGTATAAACAAAATCTATGTTTTTGTAAATTAAGTTTATTTATTATTATTTCTAATTTTATGTTTTGAAATTTAAATTATTACTAACAGAAAATCTAAGTACTCTAATATGCGCATGCACATCGAACATTTCAAATCTAGCCAATGACGACGCTAGATTTTTCAAAATGGCCGCGTGGCAAGCGATGATGCACATATTACAGAATGATTTAATTGTGTAACCTATCACTGTGTGATTGAATAAAGAATAAAATGGCGACCGACTTTATTAATAAAAAATATTAATGAATACTTACTTGCACTATGAATTATAGAGAGTGTTTCAAAATGCAAAAAGAATGGTTCTCAAGGAGTGTTTGCGTTATGAAAAGATGAAGATTGATATAAGTTTTACCCTCGTGTAGACGAGAATAAGTGGAAGCTTCATGCATAATAAATTATAGTCACTGTTTCAAAATGCAAGATGGTTGAATTGGAGTCGTACTTGCATTATGAAAACATGACTGTTCGACACTCGGGTGTAAAGCTAAGTGCAAGCTTCTTGCATAATAAAAAAGAGGTTTTTTGTTTGTAGTCTGCTCAAATGTTGATGTATTTTATTTTTAAAGTCATTGAGAGGAACTAAAACCATGGTGTTGTGTTTATTATTAATTGTTGTAGTCATAATCAAGTAAAATGTAGATTGAAATAAAAATTGTTGATCAAATAAAACATTTTTAATTTGTTCATCCCTTAAACTTATTTACTTCACTTTGTTTTACAAAAAATCTCAAATTGAAAGTTTTTGGTTAATCAGTCATAAACGGTTTATAAATGAAAATATATTCTCATTCAAAATGTCTCATCGGAAAAAAACAATTGGGGAAATCAACTAAAAACTTAATGTGCGAAATATTTTCATTCCTCAACTGTACCTACGTAGTGTCCTTAATGGCTTTCCTTTTTTAAAACGAGATTGATGTACTTTCATAAAAAGGCCACACCTATTTCATATGTCATGGGACTTCATGAAACATCCATGAAAATAGACATAATATTTATTTTATAATTCGGTTTATCATCGCCAATTTTTTACGATACACAAGGGAAAATAAAGGCCTTATCCAAACATCAAATCATTAAAAAGTAATTATAGCTTTTCACCGTTCGGCAGTAAAAATGTGTGAATAACTCATATGTTGCATTGGTTTAATATTATTATGTGGGTAATGAAGTTAATATGTTCCGGATTATATTTCTCACTTTAAGATCAAAGCTTGTTTAATTATGTGATACCTTTTGGTACCTCAAAAAGTACCAGGCTGGCATGAGCTCAAGGTGGTATGCATTTTAATAATTCTGGGTAGGTACGGTCTAAGAAGAATAGCCAAACTTAAGTGGCAGTAGGCAGGGCACATTGCTCGCAGAACGGATGGCCGAAGGGGCCGGAAAGTTCTGGAGTGGCGACCGCGAACTGGAAGACGTTGCGTTGGAAGACCTCCACGTTGCGTTGGAAGATCTTTACCATCCTTTACCAGGTCATCGGTCCACTAGGTGGACCGATGACCTGGTAAAGGTTGCAGGGATCCGCTGGATGCGAGACACACGGGACCGGTCAATGTGGCGACACTTGGGGGAGGCCTATGTCCAGCAGTGGACTTTTGGCTGAAATGATGATGATGATGTTGAGGTACGGTCTTTGTACATTCATTGTCTGTAAGGTAGTGTAGAATACAAAACGAAATAACAATTTGTTATTTGATTTTAGAGCTTACAAGTCCACGTTATGTATTATTTTCTTGGGCAAAGTATTGTTGAGTTTTTCCAATAGGAATTTCTCAGTAGCAGCCACGGAATCTGGATTTGTGCCCGGTTCACTGAGCTCTTTCCAGCTGCAATCAAAAGTGTAATTTAATATATTGCCCTGTAAGTTTTTAATCCTAATTAATTTGTATCTTAATCGAGGTTTATAAAGGATTATCTCGAATCTCCTCTCTGTGTCTCGATTTTCAAAGCAACCTACACACGCTAATGACAAACAACGCGTGACGACATAATATTAGAATAAGGTTATTTGATAACCACCAAAGAAACCGCCTTTGATTTGAGAAAAAGCGATAAAAAGTAACTACGGTTAAAATAAAAATCGATGTCACGTTTTTAATTCGTCTGACATGGTATCATAAAAAAGGCAATTACCAGATGTAGAAATATTGACGGGGCCAAAGGATCGTAGCAGTTTCGTACTATCGGCAAAAGGCGCTCGTTTATGTATGCATTTAAAGAATAAAAATATATCATTCTGCAGTATTGATACTACGAGGCAATGCCTAATATAGCTGAGTCGGTAAAGCAGATTCTATTGTGCAGTGAGCAAACAAAAATAGCTCTTTTTTTTGGTTAGCCCGCCTTTTCTCAGGAGGGGGATAATATCCCACTCCTGAGAAAGTAAATAGCTCTTAAGGTGAGGAAATAATTTGTACCTCATCATCATAATTTCCCACAGCCTGACTTCACCTGCTGCTGAATAAAACCCTTTCCTTGCTTTACTAATCTCCTGTGCCAACCTCATCGAGAAATTACACTTAATGGCAACAATGACTGTCCATATTAAAAAAATAAAAAAAAAGATTTCGCCGCCGGCCGACCAACACAGGTCTTCCCCGTCCTTAGACGCCACACGGTCACAGCTTTTGGCTGCGTTTCGACCAGAGATGTGCGAGTATGCGTTGCGAGGGATGTGTTTGTTAAGAACCCATAGAATCACTTCTTAGGTAAATCCTAGCCTCGGTCAGCGCAGCTCTAGTGGAAACGGCTCAGCGGAACAATGTTTTTGTGCATACAAAACAAGGGAAAGATGTGTGCGAGGAATGTGCTGCTTGTATGTGTGCTAGCGAGAGAGAAAATTGCAGTCACTAGACGATATGGTTACCGCTCGCATCTGAAACGAGCCTGCTACACATCCTCGCATCGGTCATCTGCCCACCGTTTCACAGCGTCGCTACGCATCCTCGCAACGCTCAGTGGCCTTGCACATCTCTGGTGGAATCGCTCAAACCGTTCCATAGCCTCTCTCCGCCTCTCCTCGCCTCGCACATCTCTGGTAGAAACGCAGCCTTACTCTACATTAAATGTTTACCCAACTATTAATAATTCTTCCGTCTCCCACATAGTCAAAAATTACAGAAAAAAATTCAACAATTCCTTTTCACAATATTTTTAATAACATTCATATTGTATTCTGTTTAATTCTGATCCCACAACGGATCGCTTCGACAATTTAATCTAGTAAGGCATGTTAATTCCATTGTGATCCTCCATATTGGATTACACCAAACAGCGAGTGTAGACCGGGTCTATTTATTAAGTTAGGTATGTGTGATATCGTACAAGGGTAGTATTTGATAAAGATATTAATTTTAGCAATGTTTGTTTTGATGAAATGTGGTGGCCCCGAAGGGATGTGTTTGTTTTGCAGACCGCGAGTAGAGGTTGAATAAGGCATACATACACACATTTATGAGTACTGCACAAGATGGACATCACCTCACCGACCACCGTGACCGTGTGGGACCTTTTGGTCTCGTACAGTATGCTTAGTGCGAGTGCCATACTTAGATTCGAGTAACGTCTCGATTGCGTAAATCGAGTTTACGTCAAACGCATCGAGTATCGTTAACTCGCGAGTGTGAGAGACTAATACATGCAACCATTCGTTGCGCGTTAGTTCACCGTGAGAGGTGACGGAACGTGAACGAACGAGGACCAATTTCATTTGTTTTATCTTCTTCTTGTTTTCTTTTTTATTTAATTTTTATATTTAGTGTAATCTCATCCATTTTTTTTGTTTTGTCCTGCGTGAGGCTAATAAATACTTTTTCTTTCTTTCTTTCTTTTCATTTCTCACCTCTTATTTACTAGCTGGTCCCGTTCAGAGGCGATGCCGGTACGGTGTTTAGAGTTTCATAGAAAGACTCCTGAACGGTTCGAGGTGATTCTGATTTGATCTCGTGTTGTGCTTTATTAAGTACCAGGATGCCAGAATCATGAAGAAGTATTATCTTCATTGCATGCTGCATGACAATCGAAATGTACATAGATTTTTATCAGTACATGAAATAAGCCGTTGCTCCATTTGCAGACCTTTGACAGTCGTTACAGGTAGTCAGTGGCCCGAAAGTCTAACAAAAAGTCTTATTAAGGGGTATCGTATTATCCTGAATTAACTGGGTTGTGGAGGTCAGATAGGCAGTCGCTTCATGTAAAATACTGGTATTCGGCTGCATCCGATTAGACTTGAAAACCGATCCCAACTTAGTTGGGAAAAGGCTGGGCAGATGATGAGACTTGTTAGGGTCGGCTCGCGAGTTCCACCCAGTCACGAAATTCAATTAAATTGACAGTATACGGAAACTCGACTCGAAGCAATGTAATCAACATTATGCGATTCTGCCCCGTGACTGTATCGATAAATATTGTTAGATACGAGAGTCGGTCCGCTGGCGGAAGGGAAAGGGGTACGCGTCAATCAAACTCGCTGGCTCGTTGCATACTGTTTATTTGCTAGCGTACAAAGGTAATAGTCCCCGGGGCGCGGGGCGGGTTGTCGCAGCCCGCTCGCTTGCATAGCTCGCGCGCTGTATACCTACATACGTAACAAATATCAACCCCAACAAGCATAAACAAACCTAAACGACGAATTTTGCGTCAGACTTTCAGGTTTCCGATTCTGACTACTCATAACGACTATTCAGAATCTACAAAGGATAGTCACAACAACGGCTGAACGTTTTTTTCTCCTTTTCCTATATAAATATCAATGGAAAGATCACACAATCGTCGTTCATGAAAAATGCCATAAATATACATTTTCGTGGTTACAATTTATCAAGCATTTTTCCTTACACATTTGTTGTTTTCCTGTAAGGCAGTAAATGCCTCCTGGCAACCGGAAAAGCCCTTATAACTTAGTGGTTGTCAGTCCGTGAACTGACAGGCAGCTTTAGTAAGGACGCCATAGTAAATATCGTCGCCGGAATGTTGAAATGATACGAGAACTAGTACTTTTATTAAAAGATTTTCAACTGTCAACTGTTTTGTGAGTTTTGAAAAAAAAAACAGCTGTTCCATACATTTTGACCGCGTGAGACGTGGTGTAGGTATTGCACTTTTGTAGGAAATAGCAGATTTTTTTTAATTATTTTCTGATGAATGTTTTCTATGTAGGCTTCGGAATGTTGTACTCAAAACGTGGCAACCGTTTCTACGTCGAGGTCCCTTCCATCCAGTTTAACAGGTCAGAATACTTTGGTCAGAGGCTAACTTTAGCCATAAAACGTGACAACGGTGCCAGTCTTTTGAGTACAATAGTTTTTAATTGTAATAATGTATACAGGGTGTAAACAGACCCTTCACGAAGCCGTTAACCAAGCATTCAAACTAAGTAACCCTACGCAAACTTTATTGCTAGAACTTTTTTTAGGGGGAAAGTTCACGTTTTACGGTAGGACTCAATGTAACGCACTTAAAAAATTGTGTTGATAGATGCATTGAATAGTACGGGGTCGTGAAGGTATTTAAAGTAAAATTATAACATTAATAACTGTATTAAAAAAAAAATTGGTACAAAAAGTTGAAACTTTGACCACCAATATCACCGTAAATGGAAGTTTCCTAGGTATGGTCTAGAGCAAAAAAAATAACGCAATGTCGAGGAAAACAAGTGCTTTTCGGCTTCGTTAAGGGTATTTTTACTCCCATTCTAGTTAGTTTATTTAATTAAATAAATCCTTTCTGTTGGATAAATTTTCTATCTACCATTTCATTCAAATACATCCCTATTGACAGTACGTAAACCACTTCGCCACCGCTTGCCCTACTTCAACAGTAACACCAATAAACTTTGACATAGGTAAAGGACCCGTGTCCACCTTTTCAGACACACTCCGCAGATAAAGGTAGGTAACCCACCCACAGTCTTTTGTTTTGTGAGTACTTATCTTTACCAATCGTGTGGGTTGGTACTTGTGGGTAGTAAAAGAGTTTAGTTTCGTCCTTGTAAAGTTTTGGTTATATAAAAGGAGGTTCGTTGTCTCTGTTATGTAATTTTATCCCTAAGAGTGACGCCACACTGCTCCGTTGCGTTGCGTTGCGACGTCGTAGCGCAAGATTTTCGTTCGAAAACGCAACGGAGAAGTGTGGCATGTTTTAAAATGTATACATTAGTTTTAGTATATGCGAAACCTGAAACACGTGTCTAGTATTTTTATGTAAAGAATCTATGTACGAAACTTTATCATGAAAAATCACAAAATTATAAGCTTGTACTCTTACCTGGTTGTCCGCACAAAAACGTGGTCACCACGCAGAACGCCCGCGCGCGCGCCTCCAGCGTCGTCTTGAGCTCATTGATAATAATAATTTGGCAGTAGGTACCTAAATTATTGCGATAGGTACTTAATGTCGATCGGTGTCAAACTTGTAACTTTTTTTATTTTTTTTTAGAACAATTTAAAACATGGTTTAAAAATTATTGGAATCGATTCAGTTACATATTCTGAACAAACTATATTCAGGTTTCGCATATACTAAAAATAATGTTGTATATAAAATGACGCAGGCGTTAACGCTGCGATGACGCAACGGAGCAGTATGGCTTCACTTTTAATGTTTGACAGTAGCAGCACGGGCATTGTTTTTTTCACGGGCAAACCCTCCTCATTGTTTTAAACTACTAAAACTCCTAAAAACCAGAATAAACAGGGCCATCATCACCTTCCTGTCCTAGTCCCATTCTATTTGGGGTCGGCGCAACACGTTTTCTTCTTCCATTTTTCCCTGTCAGACGTCACAGCATCATGTTATACTCCTTTCTCATTCATATCCGCCTTCAAACAATCTATCCATCTTTTCTTTGGTTTTCCACTCCCTCTCCATCCATCAAAATTCATGTACATAGCCACAGGCGTTTCATCCCTCCTCAATACGTGTCCATACCAAGACAAACGACTTCCTTTCAATTTTTCTGTAACAGTCGCCACTTTCAAACTACCTCTAATATACTCATTACTTACTTTATCCATTCTTGTCACTCCACACATCCACCTCAACATTCTTATCTCCGCTACATGCAATCGTTTTTCATCCATCTTCGTCACAGCTCAGCATTCTGATCCATACAGTAAGACAGGTCTAATCACGGACTTGTAATTTTTTTTTCTTAACTTGAGGGGCATCCGTGGGTCGCAAGTTGTTCCAGTGACCTGTCGTTCCAGTGACCAGGATTAACAGGGCCGACCACCAGAAAATCGCCGAAGAAATGAAGAGGAGAATAGACTTGTGGTGCTACTACATGAAACTTATAAATAACTGGTGAAATGTTGGTGTGAAAGGGTGTAAATAGACCCTTAGCGAAGCCGAAAGGCACTTGTTCTCCCTGTCTTTGCGATATTTTTTTTGTTCTAGACCATACCTGGGAACCTTCTAGTTACGGAGATATTGGAGGTCAAAGTTCCAACTTTTACACATTTTTTTTGAGCATGAGGTCCTGGGTTCGATTCCCGGGTCGGGCAAATTGTTTTTGGGTTTTTCCATCAGGAATTTCTCAGTAGCAGCCACGGTTTCCGGATTTGTGCCCGGTTGATGGCAATAGGCTCACCCCCTATTACATGAGACTTATACATAACTGGCAAAATGTGGGTGTATTATTGAGAATATCTCTACCTAACCCTCCGAGAATTACAGGTGTGATGTTATATTTTTTTATGTGTACCGTTCTACCATTCGCATGAAAGTAACCAACTATCAATGACTCACTGTTCCCAAGACTATTCGCAAAAAACAATTGTTGACAAATATCAAGAGGCATGAGTCACGCTATACGAACGAGACAGATCCGGTTTTAAGACTATCCCTACCACTTTCTTAGTAGAAAGTTGACCCAGCTCGTTATCATAGCAGCCATACAAAATGCAACTTTATTTCTTGGAAAACAAAGTCGTTATTTATTTTATACAAAAAGAAAAGTGACGTATTAATCATCACCAACATCAACAAGGGGTTTTAGACTTTGTGGTAGAAGATTTAAAGCTGGTATTTCCTTGGACTTCACAAAAGTCAGTATTAATCATCTGATTGTAATATTTTGTAACACAAATGTATGTTTTTCGGTTAGTAGTGCCGGATTAATGTGATTGCTCCGGGTATTAGGTTCGATAAAGGTTGTTGACATCTGTGTGGTCAAGTAGATTTGTAATGTTAAAGGAAAACCACGGCTTGTGATGCAGTATTCTGTTAAGAGGACTGAGCAGCATGTACTATAAGATAGATATTAGATGAATTCGTTGAACGTACTGTTTTTCCAAGGAGTTTTGACCTTTTGAATTCCAGAGCATAAACGCACGCGCGTGCCCCCCAATTTCACCTACCATTTTGTCACACATTTGTGTCGTTTGGCGTACAAGACACACGCTTGCTTGTCACGTTTATGTGACAACGGCGTTCAAAAGGTTAAAGGGAGTGACAGGATCAGAAGCTTTATGCTCAGCATTAAATTATGTTCAAGTATCTATACACAGCACGTCTGCAAAGTTCCACTAGTTAAGGGCGAAACCCCAAGATAGCCCGCGAAATTAAAAATTTTTGCATGTTGAACAAAATATATACAGAATTGTAGTAATTAAAATCATCAATACAAACCTGTTTTTTTTTTTCGGATGAAGAGTAACCATCAAATGACCCCACTCTGGGTGGAGTGGAAGGGAGTGTCAGACTTCTACTGACTAAAACCCATCCATGTTCCTTCTTTGCCCTGTGTGTTCCAGGGCCGCGGTATCTCTTTCGAACATTCCCACAGCCCATACAAACCCATTAACTTCATTTAATCCCATTGAATGACTACTTCATGAAAAAGTCATTCAATGGCATCAAATGAACTTAGTGGGTTGTATTGATCATTTTAATGATTATAACTTAGTGAAGCCATATTTGTTACGACCGCGAATCATATTTTAATCAACCTACAACCTGATATTGCCTGCAAATTGCAAAAAACGTAAGAAAATTTGAATTTCGCGGGCTACCCTGGCGCATCTACATTAATTTACTTTGACCTTGTTAACTTACGTTTTATTTATTTATTTAACACTTCAAGCACAAAGTACAGAGGCGGACTTAATGCCATAGGCATTTTCTACCAATCAACCTTTGGGTGATGCAGAGACAAACAGTGGTAGGTGTATCTATCTGCAAAAAAATAATTTATTACAAAGATAAACTACAAATATATATAAAATACTATAACAATATATCAAAATACTATAAATATATATCAATATATATATATGTAAATAGAAATTTACACGTTACACAAACTGAAAAGCAAATCAACTACGACTATAAAGACAATAATGTCTAGTTCAAGACATACAGAAAGTGAGACAGGAAATGATTTGTCTACCCATAGTATTGAAAGCAATAAACACTCCAACAGTTTAGGAAGTATTTAGCATAAGTTCATACATTTCCTTATGTCCCAGTCCTAACGGAATAAACCACAGCCGCAAGCAAAGTTACGTGTAGCGAGACATTCACCTCGACACTTGTTAAATGTTATGTAGCAGTAGGACTAGTACATAGTACTGGTTATATACAACATTTGTTTTAGTATATGCGAAACCTGAAACGCGTGTCTAGTATTTTTATGTAAAGAGTCTATGTACAATATTTCAAAACTGTATCATGATAAATCACAAAGTTATTACTTTGTTCTGTTACCTGCTTGTCCGCACAAAAACGTGGTCAACACGAGGCGCCGCTGCGCGCGCGCCTCCTGCGTCATCTTGAGCTTATTGATAATAATAATGTGGCAGTAGGTACATAAATGATTGCGATAGGTACTTAGTGTCGCTCGGTGTCCAACTTGTAACCTTTTTAAATATTTTTGGGACAAAATATAACATGGTATAAAATTGATTGGAATCGATTCAGTTATTTATTCTGAACAAACTATATTCAGGTTTCACATATACTAAAAATAATATTGTATAAGTAGTTGCAGTTGCACAGGGGTAAACATGATGACATAAGGTGATGGGCTTACCGATGCAGATGTAGGTGAAGTTAGTTAAAAGAACTAAGTACCATAAAAGAACAAGAAGACTGCCTTGCTGGTCTAGTGGTCACAATCGCGACTGCTGATCGTGAGGTCCTGGGTTCGATTCCTGAGTCGGGCAAATTTTTGTTGGGTTTTTCTATCAGGAATTTCTCGGTAGCAGACACGGAGTCTTGATGTGTACCCGGTTGATGGCAATAGGCTCGCCCCCTATTACATGGGACTTGAAAAGTAACTAGTGAAGTGTGGGTGTACCTCTGCCTAATCCTTCGGGGGTTACAAGCGTGATGTTTTGTTAAGTATAAAAAAAAGTAAAAATAAATGGAGGAATAAAAAGTAAGCACAAAAGATATCAACAACAAGACATACCCTGATACACATTGACCTTATTGGCGATGCTCATGTCAGAAAGGCGTAGGCTTCGCCGGTCTAGATCGGGAGAAATTCAAATTATTTATTTGTGAAACATAGGTACAAGTTAATAAGATCTAATTCGAATGTCAGGATCGCTATGTTTAACCTAATAGCCATACAAATTTCGGATACTTATAAAACTAAAATAAATACAATAAATAATAAATACTATTAATCATTCATATTAAATTATATAATCTTCCTTAGATAGAATTTAGCTTAAATAAATCGGACATTTGACTCACACAACGACATACCTAATTATTATTTATTTAAATTAAAAGAAGTAAGGTGCTTGTTTTAAAATTAAATACATATTACATTTACACTACATAATCACAATACAATCCGTCGATATCTGTAAAGCAATATTCTTTATGCATAAAATATGCAGGAGCCTCCTCTTAACGTAACAACGAAAAATGTCATTTAAAAAACAGCTTCCATAATGTAAAAGATAAAAAAATGGCCTAAAAAATAATAACCTACCAAATGTCATTGCGCGCCGCAGGATGATAAGATTTTTTTTTTTTTTATTTATTAAAAGCCAGTCCAACTTTATGATCTGCAAGCGCCAATGGAAACGGAAAGTACGTAGTACACAACTGCATCAAATGAGGTCTCAGTAGCTGAACACCGCTTCCTAAAAATTACATTATATAACTGAAAGTAGGTCTTTGCACGTCCGCTGTCGGTTCAAAGTAACATTGATTCTTCGGGGAAAAGAGATTGGTCACTTTGCAATATGTATTTTATTTTTATTTTTACCGCATATTTATTCCAAGATTCTTTTCGAAATCAAAACGAAATACCTGAGTAACACGGGAAATAAAAAATGGTTAATTCAGAACTGCAGAGCGTGAGGTCCTGCGTTTGATTTCCGGGTCGGGCAAAGTGCTATTGAATTTTTCCATCAGGAATTTCATTGGAATTGAAGGCTTCAATATGGTTGTTTGGGAGCAAAAGCAACGAAACAATAAACAAACAAATTGAAGCCTTCAAATCTCTGATGAACAGTCTCTGAAGTCTTCAGATAAAGTCTTAATAATAAGCTCCACTTGATGATTGTTTTTTTTAACAGTGAACATGGTAAATATCCCGTTTCTAGTGTTAATGATAATACTTCCCTGGTAGCTCATAAACGGCACAAATATGTGGTTGTCTCTAACTATTCTCAATCTCATTTTTTCTCTTCCTTCGAATCAGATTTTTACAATAGTTATCAAATCATTTATACGTCTTTTGCTCAGAATAGTTACAGCACTGATAACAATATTAGTGGCACTTGTTTAATTTAGTATTTTACAATTTGTTTTTTTACCTTTGTGTAGATTCTTTTTTAACAATTGTTTCTGAATGAGTGAACATTGCAGGCTTTGTAGAGTCCCAGCTGCTTGTTAACTTTAGTTAACATTTTTTTTTTTTACATTTTTTGTGTAGTAAGCAACGACTTATTGTCGGGCCTACACTGTTCCCCCAAACTTAAGTACAAATGCTGTATCCATGATAATTGTAATACCAAATGATTTAAAAAGAGTAACCATGGACTTTCTCGTCGGTTCTTCTCCATAGGAAACGACCAACCAGAACCGTGCACCTTTTTTCGACGTTTTATAAGTGCCCATGTGAAATAAAATATATTGTTTTTGTTTTTGAATTTGACTTACTACAAAATCCGGGCGTTACACCGCAAGGAAGCAGCGATAAACTTTTTGAACGAGGTGCGATTTCTTAAAGCATTTTACATGAGCAACAGATTGTGAATTCCTTTAGCTTTTGCACCTGTTCAAATACGTTCCAAAGTAATGGATTTTATCCCAACCATTTTACTTCTGCAGTTTACAAATCTTTGAGTCCCCGAAATATAAATCCATACTATTATAAAGAGGTATAATTTATTTGTAAAGTATGTTTGTAGGGGGTAATGTCCGGAACTCATGATCCGATTCTAAAAGTTTCACTGGCAGAAAGTTACATTCATGTTACATTATCCGTGGGTGCTATAGGTTATAAGTAAATTATATTTATATCATGCATATTAGCCGAGCGATTCCAATTTTCTGAACGAAGTCGTGGGCGACGTGGTAGTATTTTACATAACAACGTAACAATATATTATTGTAGGTACCTAAGGAATGGGTAAGCAAATTCGAACCAAGCTTGAGCCCTAGATAGAGCAACCGAAATCTCGAAAGGAAAACCCATATTAACATAAGCACACAGCCATAACACTTACTACCAAGGTACTGATGAAGAGGCATTACAAAACGATCGTCAAGCAATACTGAAGAGTGACGTGAATTCCAGATACTTACATCTCTACTGTAATCTCACAAATACTAGCGGTTTACTTATGTAACACAGTTTACGTATCCAGCGACTGTATCGTGTCGGACGTAAAGAATAGCACCATCCCATATCATCCCGTGGGTGGTGTAAGAGGCGACTAAGGGACTTACCAGAGAATATGCCTATTCTCTGTGTTAAAAAAAACAGAGAACGCTGCGGCAGCAGCGTTCTCTGTTTTTTTTAACACGACTTAAAGTGATCTACAAAACAATTAAACAAGTTATTAGTTAAAACTAATTACTTGTAACTAATCACTACTGTCTGGCTGGTCGAGTGGTCGCAAGCGCCACTGCTGAGCATGAGGTTCTGGATTCGATTCCCGGGTCGGGCAAAGTATTATTGGGTTTTTTCATCAGAAATCTCTCAAAAGAAGCCACGGAATCGTGATTTGTGCTCGGTTGATGGCAATAGGCTCGCCCCCATGGGACTTAAAACGTAACTGGTGAAATGATGTGGTTGTACTACGTCTCTGCCTAGGCTTCGCGGATTACAGGCGTGATGTTATGTTCAGTAGTTTAACTTAACTTTCTTTTATAATTAGTTCAGTTAAAGCTAATAATTATGTTACCCTTACTTGGGAAGAGACTGGACCCCACGATCCTAGTGTGGAGTCCAGGGAATGTGTAAAAATCTAGCGCTTAAGGATCATTGAGTTTTGTTACTAGCTTTTTAATATTGTACTTTGTTATGCGAACTGATTTTTTTTTTTTGTTTTTTTTATCTATTTAATTATTTTTTTTATCCAACTATATGAACGTGGATGAGGAGAACGAGAATGTAAGGATCGCAACAGGTGGCATTCTTTAGCACCTGCTTGTCTGAGCTTTACTCTACAGGGCTATAAGTAAGTATAACAACCAAAATCTCGGAAGAAAAACCCATATTAGCGCACAACTATTATTACCAAGGTCGTGACTGACAAATGGACGTTACAAAACGATCATCAAGCAATACTGAAGGGAATTCCTGATGCTATCCATGAACTGAATGTTGAAACGCACCAGGATACAACAACTGGAGTGTGCGGTGGTAATAGTGTGGAGACGGCTTCTTAAAAAAAATATACGGTTGGATTAAATAAAATTATTTTTGAGAATGTACTAGTGAAATATGTTAAGGTGTGGTGTAGTGTGTGTAATATCTTTATTCCAGAATTTTTTTTTAGTGTCATAGAGAAACCGAAACATGATTGTGATGGTGTTTTAAGTCATTTTATAAGCTTTCTAGAAATTGAGTCAGAGGTGTTTTAGCTGCCACAAACTTTTATAAAGACCTAGTTGGTTGATTATGTTCAACATGCTCAGGTAGACTAATCCAAAAATTTTCTCTTTTGCTGATAAATGGAAGATGATAATGTTACAATGTTAATGGTTCTGTGAACAGACAGAATGATCAGATTAACTTAATTTAATATTTATAAAAAAATTACAAAAGATTATTTAAAAAAAAAAACTAAACAACTCCCCCTCTCTCTCTTTTTTCTAACTTTTTTTTATTATTAATTTGAATTATTTTCTAGAAATGAATAAATCCATAAATAGTAATAATCCATAATATAAACAGTAACTTGAGAGTTACTGTTATTTATTTCATAATGTAGGAGCTTGAAATATTGACACATTACGTCGTCACTCCAAAATTACTTACTCCATAATAATGTGACATATTATTGAGCTATAAAGTGGTTGCAGAAGGTGGAGATGAGGGTTTTGGCAATACTAGGTGATCTAGTAAGAATACATAATATGATATGATATAGAGATTGACTTTGTTATTCAATATGGAAGTTGGAAAAAAGAGCAGATCTAGCAGCTAAAGATTGATTATGATAACTATGTCAAATATTTTCTCAAAAAAATCACCTGATAAAGTAAATTTTAATCTAAAAATCCATAGCACGTTACAAATAAATAATAAATTAACAATAAAAAGTGCTCTCCATACTTGTCAACTCACGACAATATTCGCTGGGATATCCCAAGTTACGCTAACTTCATTCAAACTCCGGTTTGCAAGTTCTTTACAAGCATAACTTTTCAAAAATCAACCATATCACATTCAATTATGGCTCAATTTCGTTTAACGTTAAAATTTTGTTCGGTGCTCAACAACTTAAGTTTGCTAAAACCTCTGAAAGTTTTTCTAAAAAAGACTTTATGTCTATTAAGATAAAGTTAAAAATGTATTATGTAAGTGAATATAATCGACAGAAATATAAAGTTGTGTTCAGACGAAACAATTTTTGGTTGCTTGAAATTACTAGTGCGCGTTTTAGTAAATGTGCTTTTTTTTTTCTTGTAGGGCACATACTTCTTCCTGTACAGAGAAGCACGCTTGCTCAATGCAGGTTTATTTTTATAGTCGCACGGAGCATAGGCAAGTGGTCCCATGTCAACCCTTTTCATAGTATCTGAAATATTCCATGAATTTTTAAAATTAGTAGGAGTCTTTATATATAACAACTAAATCACAAACGGAGGGTAAAATAAAATGCTGTACCTATTTTAAAAAGCTTCAAATACTGGAATAGGTTTTTTGAAATTTTCTTTACAATATTTATCTGTTGATTCTGTGCAAATTTGTCATCGTCGATGTAGACAACTAAAAATAGCACCGTCTGAACAAAACCTCACCGAAGTTTATGCAATTCTTATGTTTTGTTATTATATAAGGTTGTTTGGCGCTAACCAAGCCACTCTCGTCTGCATCGCTCAGTGCATTGAACGCGATCTAGATCTTTGGATCAATAAGTTTTGTGTTAATTAGTTTTCAGGTAAGACTTGGATTTTTGTTTTGGTTATCTAGTTTTAGTGATTAATTAGTATCATCATTCATTGTCAAATTAAATAATTGATACAGCAGCATTCAGAGTGCAATAATAAATATTGTTTTACAAGTTTACTCCATAGTGTGTGATAAAAAAATTACACGAAATCATCAACAGCTTTTCATCAACCGAAATCGAGGTATTAAAATGGCTTATTTACAAAAAAAAAAACATAATTGACACAAATAAAATTCGAAATGAATTTAAAAGAGAAATAATATATAAAAATGACCCTAAAACTGGAAATAATAATACACCCGTTTTTTTAGAAGCACAAGTCAGTGAACGACCTACCTCTTTAAGGATAGCTAGTGAAAGTAGTTCACGTAACAACTATTGTTATCCAAACAGAGATTGTAATCTCAGTGTTCTCACTAAAATCTAACGTAAGCTTTTGTTTTATAGCAGTAATTGAAAAGTCTTTTATTACTTAATCAACAAATGAAGCTACGCTAATAATAAGATCCTCATTAGCTACATACAAAGTAATTTTCAACAGATTATATTAATTGTCGATTGATAAATGAGGATCGTTTGCATCGTAATTAACATTATCCATAAGACTGTCATTATTGGATAGATAGATAAACTATTATTTATAGTACTACATAAAATCATCAAGTTGACTTTACTTCTTTATTTTGGATGCTGCCATAACTTTCGGAACTGTGTTTATTGTTAGTGAAAAGATCTGAAAACTGCAATGACCGCGGAGTGGCTTTATTGGTTTTGGTATTGTAGGTCGCAGGTTCAATATGAATATCAAATATGGCCTAGTTATTTTTGGTCTGGGATTTGTAAAATGTGTGATTTGAGTTCACTAACGTATACACATAATTGATTCAGTAAAGATATTGTCAAATAATTAAAGAAAACAACATAAATCTGATGATTTTTCAAAGTTAAGGTGAGTCACACAACGATGACAGGACACTGGCCTACTTGACGACCAGTAGAAAGTTATCCTGCGTCATTCGTATACTGGGTCAAGAACATGGATGTGTAAAGCAACATGTATAATAATGTGACATAACAATGTCATAAGCTTCTTGAATCTGAATAAATTGTATGTCCGTTTGTGTTTAGAAATTGGTCATTTGTATACAATAGCAAATAACAATAGCCATTGGTAAATGCTAATAGTTTTGGGGGGGTTTGGGGGTTAAAGAACAGTTTCGGAGATAGTTAAAAATCTAGGTTTAAAAAACGGAAATAATTGATTAACGGTGCGACTGTATTTTTGCAATGATGAGTAATAGAAACGTATGCAAGACGAAGACATTCTGCGCCGACCCCTAATAAATTGGGGTAAGAGCAAAGAATGATGATGACGTCTTCCTGTTTTGCATCATCATCATCTTCAATAGCCTGTGTTATTTCGTGAATTGTATGTCCTTACTTTGATCACAAAAGATCAACTTTGTAGGTATTAGAAATATCTTAAGTAAATCTCATCAAAACCGTTCAAGACGTTTCCTTCGACCTTTTTGCCTGACAAAAGTAATTGTTTATGTATAAACTTTCTTTCTGCTATTTTTATTATAAGCTCGTGTTTCTATTGTTGGGATGTTTTTTATTTGATTTTAGAAGATTAGTCTTGGTCTTAACGTCAGTAGGTGTTAATAGAGTTTCCTTTTCCTTTTCTGGTTTATCTTTTTGATTAGTTTGGTCTACAATATAGTAAAGTCTTTCATTGTTTTGTTATTATTAAAAGCTATTTTTATCTTTAACTTCTTCAGTAATCTCATTTAACAAATACTGTCTCAAAAGTTCATAATTATTCTTTCATTCAAGTTGAAAAATCAAATTCATCATCGTTATTCGCCTGCATATATTTATTTGAGATTGCCGCAGCATGTCTTCTTGTTCCATACTTTTCTATTATTTGTTATCTCATTATCTCACGAGTCACCCTCTTTCTGGCCATATTAACTTTCACACAGTCCATCTGTTGTTTCTTTGGTCTTTCCCTGCTCTTATAGCCATCCACATTCAAAGCCAAAACTCTCATCACCACATTTTCTTAATCACATGACAACTGATTACCACACTACTTTTCAGTGAACATCGTTCACTTTCTGACTTCCTCGTATAAACTTAAAACAAAAGATCAAAAGAAATATACCACATCTACTCCACAATTGCAACAAACATCTCTGCCCCTGCAACTTTAACATGCGGGTCACATAGTACCACTGGACTACGCAACATAAGTTTTTTTTTCCCATCGAGTCCAAATGATTGAGTTCCTTTACTTACAGTTCAAGAACAGTATTAGGGTCAACGTGTTTGGAATTGAGATGTAAATGGTTACATATTTGGTACTTGACAAATTGAAATGGTGCGTTTGTCCTACTTTTGTTTTCATTATTGGCAATGTATTGATAAGCTTTATTTGTACAATACTGAGTTTCATCATCTATGATAATATACTCTTCTTCTTCATCGCCATCGGTATCATTGACAGCCTGGTTCGACTTACTATAGGGTCTTGTTCTTCACTACGTTTTTTCTTTTTGTAATACGAGAGTATATCTTTTATTTTTTTTTATTTATTTAATACTTGTGATGTTTAAGTTCAGAGCATGTTTATTGCGAGTCTTTTTAAGGATATATTGAGAACTTTCTCTTATGGGTTTTGGGACATGGTTTGAAACTATAAGACTTTAAAACATTGTCATGAAATACGTGAAGAAAAATTGTGCGACTTGTAATCATATCTGTCAATCATATCAATTAATATTATTCAGTATACCGTTACTAAATAAATAAATAATTATATAATAAACTAGCTTTAACACTTAAAAGATTTCACTTTCCCAATATAGTGTTTAAAACTTCACGTCCCAATTCTGAAGTCTCTCTTTCAGTGCCCATATCATATCTTAAAGGTAGTATAGTATACACCTTCAGGGCTTCATTTACTTCAATAAAGCCTCTCTTCATAAATTGGTTATATTACTCTATTCTATACTGAAGAGAATTCCTCCACAATTAGAACTACTAATGCTTGACATATTGTCATTAGACACGCAATATGAACACATCAAGACGTCTGTCTGTCAACTATTCAACATGAGACATACTGGTTCCATCTTGTTAAACAGTAACTATATTATTTCGTGCTTTCAAATAACTAAGACCATGAAATTACTTTACGTTAATTCGAGAATTTATTACCCGAGAGGTTAGGCAGAAGTTTGCCTATATCATCACCATCGTCATCATCATTCTGCTGCCCTTATCCCAATTTATCTGGGGTTGGCGCAGCATATCTTCTTCTTCCATACTTCTCTATTACTCGTCATCTCATTAGATACCTCCTTACTTGCTCTCATCCTTCACACAGTCCATCCATCGTTTTTTTGGTCTTCTTCTACTCTTATACCCACCCATCCACATTCAGTCTCAAAACTTTGCCTATAGTACCCACAATTCGCATTTGAAATCCCAAAGGGGAATAAGGGGGCAAGCCTGTTAAGGTCAACCGGTCATAAGTCCTGCCTCTTTGCTTCTACTGACAAATTCCTAATAGAAAACCCCAATAACACTTTGCCTGATCTAGAAATCGAACCCACGATCTCATGCGCAGAAGTAACACTTCCGACCAATACACCAACGAGGCAGTCAACTATGCAATTACAGCCTAATTTTCCAAAGAAATAATACCAACATTACCTCTTTACTTTTTTTTAACTTAAATATGGCGACCGTTATTTCCCGCCGACTCGCGCGCAGTGTACCGTCGCGCTTCGTGTATCTCGCTCGCTCTTACCATGTGTTTTGAACTGACCGTGTTCCATTTACAAACTGTGTCTTTACCGTGTTGAGTTTCGTTATGTGAAAATTGTTTTGTGTGTTCAAAAGTAAGCACTGTGTTTGTGTCCTTTTTTTTGGTTGGTTTGGTTATTGGAGTGTGAAAATTCTAGATAAATTATCTTGTATGTGATACTTCTTAAGTTAATTAGAATAAGGTTCAGTTTCTATTAGTTTTGGCATTGCTTTGCTTTCAAAACATTTATTTAATACAGTCAAGTACATTCAATAGATACTTTCTCACTGTCTATTCTAAAATTATCTTTCAATTCTACTCAATCTTTATAATCGTATTAGTATCCATCATTCATGCTACTCAAAACACCTAGACTAGTACTGTTGCCAATTTCAATTCATCAATTCAAAGTAATGCGAAACTAATTTCTTGCATGACTTGATCAAAATAAGCAACTTTCTTTAAATCTGCATCGATCATTGTCCTATACTAACTAACAACTTTATTATTAACATAACCGTCATTAATTGTTCACTAACAGTTCTGCTAACTTAAATAGTTGTCTTGCCCTAATAATTTTGCTTCTTACCATTTTGGTTTTTTACCTTTTCTAAGATCCTTTTCAACCAGGCGTGGTTTTTGGGACTGTCTTGTGAAATTGACGTTTATATAATTATGATGATTTTCAATAAATGGCTTTTGATTTTAAAATATAATATCTTCAATTACTCACCTTTACTTTGTGCTTCATGACTATCAGTAAAGTTATTTTTTATTTCTTTGGCATTTTGGAGTTCAGATACTGATATCTGATCGGTCTTATTGACTCCTTCATCACCATCACCTGCCTAGCCTTTTCGCAACAACATGTTGGGATCGGCTTCCAGCCTAACCAAATACCAGTAGGTACCTATCTTGAAGCGACTGACTATATAACCTCCACACTCAGTTACTGGGTGCATGACCCCATTGCTTTCTTACTATCTCACTTCTCTATCTCTCTTCTTCAAACTTTGGCCACCTACTGCTGAGTGTAGGTCTCTTCCAATCTATACAGTTTCTTGCGGCTACTTTAATCAGATCTTCTGACCTCCTAGTCGGTCGTCTTCCCACTTTCCTCCGTCCCGTCCTTATCCGTATTTCTTAATATGTTCATTGATAAATCATCCAATAACTTCAAATCATGCAAAACCGAAAATGTGGGAGCAATTTCTCGCATGGCTTGGTCAAAATAAGCCACTTTCTTCGAATTTAGTTCAGCCGCTAAGTCACGTACGCCATTGTCATTATCTTCGGGTCCTCATATAACTGGACTATAGTTTTATTGACATAAATACTTTATAAGATTCCATCGGGTATTCATTCTCTATCTTGGGAACAGGAATTCATGGTTAGTCCTAACTGTAAATTATGATTACTGTGTGTAAGTTATGTTTTGTACATCGTAAGTAAACTTATAATCTCTTTGAGCTACTGGTAGTACGTACCTATGCGTTTTCTCAACTTAAGAAGTAATTCAAATATACCATCAAGCTGGTAAAGTCTTAACCGGCTTGATGATATATTTGATGATTCAAAATCAGTAGACGTCCTAAGTATCTTTATACTGGAGGAATTATCATTATTCAAACTTCTCTAATACTCGTAATTTCATCAGACACCAGCTTTCTTGCCATAATCATCCTTCACACAGTCCATTCATAGTTTCTTTGATCTTTCTCTACTCTTATACCCTTCCATTCATACTCAAAACTTTCCCTACGACATTTTCCTTAACAGATGTGACTTAATATTTCAAGATTCCATTACAAAAGCTAGATTAAATCATACTTTCAAATAATCCTTATTAAGATATGTTCGCTTTGAACAAAAAATCTCTAACCCTCCATACTCTATCCAACGCCTTCAATTAAACTAACGTCCCTCCACCTAACGCTAATAACTCCAGATGAAGTTCACCCAAGTTCGACCGCAAACACGAGTTGGAACAAGTTCTAAACTAGTAGTGCAGTGTCTTGCTATACCTAACTAATACGGAGTAGAAAGTACTGCCAAGTACGACCATTCGTAAAAGTAGGGACCCGACATCGACTGTATGTATGAGTTTTTATTATTAATCAATTGTAGAATTTGCTATACTATGGTTTAAAAGATGGGCGACCACCCATTACATACCGAGTGTCTTCTGGACCTCGGAAAGCACGTTAAGCCGTTAGTCCTGACTGTCATCTGTAGATCTTTGACGGTCGTTACAGGTTGTTAGTGGCCCGAAAGTCTGACAACCAGTCTTACCAAGGGTATATAATATTGTATTACCCATAACTAAATGGGTTGGGGAGGTCAGTTAGGGAGTCGCTCCGTGTAAAATACTGGTAGGTATTCAGCTTCATCCGTTTAGACTGGAATCCGAATCCAATATAGTCGGGAAAAGGCTAGGCAGATGATCAATGTTAAAAAGAATATTTGGCGAGAAAGGTGCAATAGCACCAAACTGTCATGTCAAAAAAAAAAAACCTGTCAAAGATATTTTCTAATAAAAAACCCCTCCATGACTTTATGACTGCTTAGTGAGCATAGTACGTGTAGCTGAATTTTGGATTAAAAACTTATTCGATTTTTTTGACGAAATGATGACCATTGACGAATGACCATGGTTGCTGATGACCACTGACCAATGACGGCACGGTTGGTACAGTAGCTGAGCGATTGACTGCTGCGCTGCGTGTCGCTGGTTCGATTCCCACATGGGACAAATATTTATATGGCCTACAGGTAGTTGTGCCGGGTCTGGCTTTTTGTGTATGTGAATTTAAATGTTTGTAAACGCACCCACCACGATACAGGAGAAATTCCTAGTGTGGGGCAAAACATAAAAAAAAATCGAGTCTTTTTTATAGACGGTGCCATCTTTGATAATATTTTCTTCTCATAAAATATGTATGTGAACATCAAAGAACATAATATCTGTAAATATGATAGCAATCTAAACATCTTGTTTATGGAACTAATTGGCAAAATATTTGATGTTCAATGAATATTGGATGGGATTAAGTGATTATACCTGTCTGATTTTTATGCTTCTTTTATATAAAATGTACCATTAGATACTGTTACCTTTTTCATAGTACTAACATGAAGTGACAAATATATCGTTTCCATTTGGTAATCTATACCTACAAATTAATAAAATTGAAGTGTCTGTTTGTAATATCAAAAAAATTGCTTTTTACTGAATCCATATGAAAATAATTACGGCACTTATAACAAAAACACATATTTTTCATTTTTTGTCTGTCTGACTGTTTGTTCCGGCTATCTCCGAAACGAGCTAGAGCTATTTTGACAAAACTTTTACTGCCAGATAGCTGATGTTATAAGGTCTAACAAAGGCTACTTTTATTAAAAAAAAACAATTAGGGTCCCGTGCCACAAAAAAAAAACCCTTGAAATTGTTAACAAAATCCGATTCAAATGGCTAATCTCCGAAACGGCTTGACCGATTTTGACGGGACTTTTACTGGCAAAGCTGATGTTATAAGGACTAACATAAGCTACGTTTATTTAAGAATAAGAATTAGAAATTAAACCCTTGAAAATGGTAACAAAATTCGATTCAAAAAGGGAAGTCACATACTCTTGCACCAAGACCGCGGGCAACAGCTAGTTTCTAATATGAACAAAAAATATAACTAGACATTACTAAACGAAGCTACCAACATCAAACCATACTCTTATACGATACTAATGAATTCGAACAATTTATATTAAGCCAACCTTTCATGTAGAAATGTAAGCCTCTTGAGATCAAATAGAACACGCAAGCCCTCGTAACCCTTTTGGAAATAAATGGAAAACACAGACCTTATTCCAACTTCAATCAATTGGAGGAGTTCTCAATACCCTAAACAATTAAAAAAAACTGGATATGTGCGAGTCTGACTCGCACACCGAGAGTTCCGTACAAACTTGTATGTTGATGATTTCTCCATCACGGAAATCAGGTCTCAAAACAAACTATATTCAGGTTTCGCATAATATACCAAAAATAATGTTGTATATTTTGCAGTTAAAATATTACTCTCCAACACATCGATATAAGTCACGTTCAATTTTCCAACTGCAAATGCAAGTTTTAATCGCAAAAATATGGTTTTTGATGCGATGTAACTACAAATTAACAATTTTCGGATTTTTTTCTTTTACTTGTGCTGTAAGACCTTGCTTCTTACGAAATTGACATGATTCTAGATCTACGAGAAGTACCGTGTAGGTTTTAATTTACTTGTGAATTAGTAAAATATACGATTCCGTTCACTAAAAACTTGATATTTTTACACCTCAAAAGGACCATAGACTTTAACGTATTTGATACTTGATACCACCACGCGTTCTTGAGACAAAAGGTCTTGGCAGACAAACATACAGACGGATAAGCGTTTAATTTTCCTTTTGTGGTACGGAACCCTAAAAAGCTCGATTTTATTCCCAAAAGCCTTTCGAAATCAGAAAAATTCAACTACCTTTGTCAGAAGTATGTTCGTGAACAAGGAATTTGAAACCTCTCTTGAGACCCACTACGAAATTCGAGGCATACTTAGACCTTGGATCTCATTGAGGTACCTTCTGGGACTTTCTTGCCTGTAATACCTGCTAAGTAAGAGCAATCTCTCAGAGATTCAAAATAATAAATATCGTGCTGTGCTGGGCCTGCCGCTGAGGCTGCAGAGAACCTCAAGCGGCGTAAATATAGTAACCTTATTGGTAACTATATTTTCGAGCCATTTGGGGTTCAAACTCTAGGACCGTGAGGTCCGAGTGCTCACAGCCTTTTCAAGGACATTTCAAAACGCCTAGTTAACACTTCCCGTGACCCAAGGGCTGGCTTTTACCTTGGCCAAAGGCTTAGCGTTGCCATACAACGTGGCAACGCCGCTAGTCTTTTGGCTACATTACCAGTTGACAGCGTTGAGGAGGAGTTTTTTGACGCCATTTTTCAAGTTTATTTTTAAGTTAACTTGGTACTTTAGGTTATTTTAATTTATAAATGGATATAATATTTGTAGAGAATAAATTACTTAAATATTAAAGTAGTGTGAATTGATATTTGCGTTCATTCTAAACGTATAATATTAGGGTTTAAAGCCTAAATTCTTGTCCATAGCACTCTTTACCACGCTGCAGTAGAAGATTGATAACATGATGTTGTAAAAGTACAATCAGCCAATAATGTTCCTACTTCTGGGATACAGGTCTCGTCTCTGTTAGAGTGAGTGGGCCGTTAACCACCACACAGGCCCAGTACGGGTCCTTGGATGTCAAATGTCATAGAATTTTTGGTCTCAGGACAACCCTCACGATGTATTCCTTCTGTTTACTTTTCTACCGTGTTGACAGCAGCGAAATAAATAACACTACGTAATGCACCTCTGTCTGGATTCAAACCTATGACCTACAACTTATAAGTCGGGGCCGTTACTGGGCCAACACTGCACTTTCTGATCCTCATTATGATGAGGTTCGCAATTTATATATTATTAAAACTATATATTATTCTTACGGATCTCTTTTCTTCATTCACCAGATCGTAGTTCAAGATGCTGAGTCAAGCTCGATGGCTGATGCTGGTGATAGCAGCCGTGCTGACGCTGCAATCGAGAGGCGACGGTGGCATCAGGTTACCTGATCAGCCACCTAAAGAGGAAGGCGAAGGAAGGAATTTGAACTTTGGTGGTGGGGGAGATCATGGAAGATCGGTAAGTCTTCATTTTCACTATGAATACATCTTGCTAAATTAGTCTTTTATTGTTGCGTTTCAGTTTTCCTTTTCACTTAAATCGATCATCAGCCCCACCCATTTACCACTTTGAGCAAAATGCAAGATAAATAGGCTACTACCAAGCTGCATCACAACATCCTATCTTTTGTCTTCCACATCCACATCCACATCCTATCTTATCATTGGATGTCCGAAGACGTCCCACATAGACATGCGTCCCACATTATTCTCGTCAATTTTTTTTCGTGTGGTTAGTGCCTAACCTGGTATCAAAATTTTTATTTCTCCCACGGGCCTCTGACTTGGCTTTACATTCATGCCGTCGAGAAATATCTCTCAGGCATGCTGTTTTAGTTTCCTATCTTAACGCAGTCTCCACTCCAGGACTCGTTTATTCTAACGGTCATAGGACTTTCGACAAACATTGCAAGCATGCTGCCACTTCAGCTTGCTAACTTATTTCATACATATTTCTGATATTTGCTTTATCCTAATCTTCCAGCCTCAAGCACAAGGCCGTGGTCTTCTCGACTGGCTCGGCTTCGGAGAAGACCAGGACCCTTACATCCAGCAGTCTACCCAGCAGTGTCTCAACGGAGACTTAGCTGACTGCTTCAAGGCACAAGCTCTGAGGTCTTTTGATGACTTTTTTGATAAACAGGCTTACCAGTAAGTAGTTTTTTTTTTATTTTTTATCGTTTTTTATCTTCTGTTGTGATCCTTCTCTCTTTTTCTATGGAGTTTTCAAATAATGTATGCACTCGTCATAGTTTTTGTTAATTTTTTTACTGATAGTGAAGAAGTTACAAGTTGCCCCATCATCAACAAGAAATTCACTATTTTATTGTTAATTCGATTGAATAGCTCTTGGCCTTTTAAATATATTCTAAATTAAGTACTAGTAATGAATCTCATGACCTGCGAACAATGAAATTGAATTAAACGATAATACAATTAGGAAACTGAAAACTTGAATAATTCGTGTATATGTAAGAGTACAACTAGTTTAGAAGACTTATGAGAGCCTGTCTCAAAATTTCAGAAAAGCTACACCACCTGCCTGAATAGATTAGAAAATGGTACTATTCAACGGGAAGTTGATCACATTACATTTGATCCTATTAGGTACATTTTGATCTAGCAAAAATAATCAAAACCTTTGATAATTTCCAGGTTATCAGAGAACGCTGTACTAGTGAAAGTGGAGTCTCAAGCTCGTGCATTGTCCCGAGAGCCACCTCAGCTAGAATCACAGCCCCGCAGCGAAGACTCTGACTGGGAAGCGCTCGTCAAATACGGCATGAGGAAGATTGAAAGGTAAATGTTTTATCGAGTTACGTGTGTATCTAATGGTTGGTTGGTTGGATTGTTGGTTGGTTGGTTGGTTGGATTGTTGGTTGGTTGGTTGGTTGTTGTAATGACCAGAAATGAATTTGGAAATTTAATGCTGAAAACTTTTTTTTGAAGTTGATTATCAGAAACGTTTGCTTGAATAAGATGTTTTTTTTTTTAATGTTTTTCTTCCCTTTGGATAACTTCCAAAAAGGGGTATAAGGCCCTACGCGTGGGTATTTAAATCTTACCAACAACAGGCTTTAGTTCCTAGTTCTCAAACCTAAGGTAACTTAAAATAATGACATACCTAATTATATCTACTTAGTCACCATTTATGATCGGTTGATGGTGATACTCTCGCCTCCTGTTATGGGTTTACACTTCTGCCTTACCTGCCAGAGATTACAGCCGTGATGTTATGTAGATTCTTGGCAAACACAGTCTGTCTCATTGCCAAATTGTATGTAAAACTATAACATAACTTCATTTGCAAGTCACAAATCTAATTTAAATAAAATGAAATACGCTACATAAAATGTTAAATGGTTTGAAAATAAATTCTGGTCCTGTTTTGAATACTAAAAGGTTCGAAATTTCTGTGGAGCATATTTTTGCCTGAAATATAACAACTCCAAATCCAATTTAAACAAAATTAGTGTTTTTTTTTGTTTTTGATACAGTTTCATCAAATAATTTATTGTAATAAATACAATTATGCCACAGTAATTTCACTAATTAGACATCAGGATTAATAGAAATATGAATTTACTGTAACATTTTAATAGATTTCATTGTGCAGTGTTTCTTTAATTATCAAATAGCTAGCGGCTTCGCACGGGTGAAATATTTATATAAACCTTCCTTTTGAATCACTCTATCTATTACTGAAAAGCGCATTAAAATCCGTTGCGTAGTTTTAACTATCTAAGCATACATAGGGACAGACAGCGGGAAGCGAATTTGTTTTATACAATGTAGTAATACTCACCCAATGTGACTCCAGTCTACACATTTTATTTTTAGTTGATAAATATCATATATATACTTAATAAGATAAAGCCGACGCCGAAACCAAAAATATTATTAGACTGTAATTAGCGCAAGCTTTTGGAGAAACACGCGTGATATTATAGCTTAGTCCACTCTCTTGGCCTCTCGACCCCCAATAAATAATGTGTCCACTAGAACCCCTAACTACAGTCCTATGTTGTCTTTCTAAATTAAACCCTCTACCTCTGTCTCCAGGTTCTTGCGGTCTACTGCCTTGGAGATGCAGTTGGACGAAGAAGTGACCTCCCGCGGTCTCATCGCTCCTCGCTTCATTGAACAGATTGCTGATGAAGTGGACATCATTGAAGATAAGAAGGCACCATTCCGTGAGTACCCTTTTATTGCACTATATTTATTCAAAAATTTAAAGCTTGCTTATAATAAGGTATATTATCACATCACAGTCTATGATATAAAGGCTTTTAATTCTCGAAAACACAAGGCATTTCGTTAGTACCTAGAATTTATAGTAATTAAAAAACCTCAACTTGAATATAGAAGCAAGATTAATTAAAGAGTACCACTTAAAGCGCTTTCAGCACTTAAATTAAAATAAAACAAATCTCAAGGCTTTTTAGTGGGCACATCTGTGGCAATCTTTGCACCTCGAGTAGTCTTAAGTATTATTAAATTCTATAAATAAAGTATTAAGAGTTTATACTCTTAACATAACACGTCACGCCTGAAATCCTCGAAGGGTTAGGCACAGGTGTACCTAATAGTATACCCACATTTCGCCTGTTGTGTTTAAGTCCCATGTAATAGGAGGTGAGCCTGTTGCCATCAACCGGGCACAAATCCAGACTCCATGACAGGTACTGAGACGTTCCTTTTATCTCTATTTTTAGGTCAACACAAACTCAAGAAGTTGATCATCCCCATGCTGTTGATCCTTAAGCTGTTCAAGCTGAAACTGCTCCTGTTCCTGCCTCTCATCCTCGGACTCGCCAGCTTCAAGAAGTTCCTCGGATTCATGGCTCTCATCATTCCTGGTATGTTTTACGTCATTATGTTCTTATGTTTATGCCTCTTTAGGATGGGAAACAAGTTACAGAACATTTTTTCCGTGACATGTTTTGTTGGCATGTTGCGGGGACCGCAATCACTGGGAAAAAAACAGCAAGCAGCATTGTTTTCAGAAACATTTGATATTGTGGGTAGCAATATCAATATAATTTTCGACTGAATTTAGGCAAGCATAAGATGCTCTTTGATAATGGATTTTTAACAATCGTTACAGTTAGTCAGTGGCACTAAAGTCTACAACCAGTCTTACCGTGGGGTATTGTATTACCCAATACTAACAGGGTTGTGGAGGTCAGACGACCCCAACATAGTTGAGAAAAGGCTAGGCAGATGATGATGAAGTGACCAAGACCATTGATAACTAGGCTCTCAACGTGGATTGGTTACCAGATCAGTTTCTCAAATATAATGCTACCTACAGATTAATGTATAAAAGTGAATTGACGAGAAGAGTTCCCGAAATACTACTTCAACCTAATAATTGAAATCTAAGTAAAAGTATTTCAGTGTTCTTCCTACTGTGCCGTTCATTTGTCAAAATCTCTCCTAACCATCACTTTCCATATTCCAGGTGTTATCGGCTACTTCAAGTTCTGCAAGCCCAACTCCTCGCCGTTCTCGTCCAACCACTTCTCAGGACCGCAGTACAGTCCAGCTGGTATCGGTCTTGGACCCTACAGGGAGTCTCCACCTCAGTCACATTACGCTCCGTCTCACTATTCAGAGAGCTATCCCGTAAGTGTACTTTTTATTTGTCGTCTTCTTTCTCTTTCATATTATCATCAATTAATCATTCTTTCTTATTATTTATTAGTATTCTTATCTCTTTTCTTACCTTTACGTTCTCTTTTTCTCTAGTGTTGTTGCCTTGCTAACTAACAGTTAAATTCTTAAACAAATCATCAATTTTAAATCAAAGTCTTCTGCTTTTTCTGCCACTTTGAGGCGTTTGTAGCGATAGAATAACTTTTAAGAAAGTCTTAAAGTTCAATTTTAATTGAAAATTCAGAAATAATATAAGTAGAATGATGCCTTTCTCACTACATTGCCAGAAAAAGATAAGGACAGGTTGTATTTATAAAGACCTTCAAATTTATTTTGTTCTGGCAATTAGGTAACCAGCGGCTGAGCGACTTTCAGAAAAACATTCATTTCCACGAATAGAAAATTCGCGTCAATATAATTAATATGTCCTTTTATCTCCAAAGACTCCAAACTTTTCTTATAAAACTGTCTTCACAAAGGTTAACTGAAACACATGACAGGTTATTAAAAGTTCAGGGGTTAACGTGTTTTGTGTCATAAATCAGGCTAAATCGATTCTTCTCTTTATTTTAATATCACTGTAAGAGTTTGGTAAAATTGACCGTACTTTGCCCTTTATTTTTGTCTGAACTAGGGCCTAGAAAACCGCTCCGTAAATTCTGTAGCGATTTCAACAAGACTTTACGCCTAGCCTAGCGACGGTAGCCTGTGTCAGTCCCATACAATTTTTAACTGTTACGTCATCGTTGTCGTTGTATAATGTCACTTAGTCTGGACTATATTGATGGTCACAGTTAATGTAGTACATCAAGTTTCAGATTTAGCATTGTAGACGGTAATCGGTAATGCACTTTCTCTCACAATTTTTTTTTTTTTTTGTTGTCTACCTAATCCTTATTAGACTTTGGCATTCAATCTTTGAAAATACTCTATTAATCTAATTTTCCACACTATAATTTCAGGGTGGCCACAAATACGGCTCTGGCGGTATTTCCTTCAGGGAACATGACACCAGTCCTCAAGACCTGGCCTATCAGGGTTGGGAGTACAGAAGCAAGCAGGGTGCTGAGGATATCAAAGCTGAGCAAGCTTAAGACTGAACGTTTATTGTAAGCAGGATCATCATCAGCCTAGTCTTTTTTTTTTTTTTTCGGATGGGAAATCATCACTCTGGGCGGAGCGGAAGGGAGTGTCAGACTTCTACTGACTAAAACCCATCCATGTTCCTTCTTTGCCCTTTGTGTTCTAGGACCACGGTATCTCTTTCGAACAGTCCCGCAGCCCTGGCAGGCATCGGCCCTTGCGGACCCCTACTTATCAGCCTAGTCTGTTTGTTGTTGTAATATGTTGGGTTTGGCTTCCAATCTAGCTGGGTACAGCTAAACAATAGAATTTTAGACGAACTGTCTGTCTAACCTCCACAAACAAGTTACTGTAATCACGTCATTACGTAGGTATTTCATAAACGCAGAAAAGTATTTCATGTTAGGATAGTTGTCAGAAATCAATCATTTAAAAACGATTTCTAATACTAGTATTGATAAAAACTGTTGTATATAGAATACTACATTTGGTAGCCCATAAAACCATGGTACATCACATAATGTTATTATGGCACTTAAGAAAGAAGAATAAAAAATAAGCATGCAAGACTCTATTGAAGCTCGACTATTTTCTTTCTTTTTTTGAGCCAAAAGTTATATTTTAAGATACCAATGAGCAGATAAATGAAAAAAAAACATTTTTAGAACTTACAGCCACGTACATAGATAAAGGATGTAACAAGACCCTTAACAAAGCCGAAAGGTACTTATAGACCATACCTGGGAACCTTCTAGTTACGGAGATATTGAGGGTCAAAGTTACAACATTTTCGCAAGTTTTTTTTTTAAATACATTTTTTAACGTAAGATTTTTACTGTAAACACCTTAACGACCCTCGTACTATTCAATCCATTAATCAGCTCAATGTTTTGAGTGCGTTACATTGAGTCCTACCGCAAAACATGATTTTTAACACTCCAAATAAAAAATATTCTTTCCCAACAACAATTTTTGCGTAAAGTTACTTAGTTTGATGTACATAATGGTTGGTTGACGGCTTCGTTAAGGGTCTTATTACACCCTGTATTTTTGTAAGACCCGCTTACAAGCTATATATAGTTTATTAACAGACTATTCCACAAAGAACCTTTAATGCTTTAGGTATTTCGAGACTGTTTTGTGGTTTTTCATTCAAAGATTAACCGAGTTCTTGTGTAAGTAATAATTTTATACCGACGTTGTATTATGTCGTAAGATATTTGTTAAAATTGTTTTATCGCTAATATCCTTGGATTTTTGGTTCAAATGGAGCTGATAACAAATCAGTGCATCCGTTAGTGCATTTAGTTCATAATTATCAGCCATTTAGAGTTCATACTCGGCATCATAGTTACAGATAATAAACAAATTTTTTTTTTCAAAAATCCCCATCATTATTCTCCTGCCCTTATCCCAATTTATTTGGGGTCGACGCAGCATGTCTTGGTCCATACTTCTCTATCACTCGTCATCTCAGCAGTCACCTCCTTTCTAGCCATATCATCCTTCACACACTTCATCCATCGTTTCTTTGCAAAAATCCCCATATTATTACGAAGATCGTTCTTAGTTTTCAACATCCGATCTCTGCAAAAAATATATTTTTCCTGTTACATACAAAAACTGATAAATTGGTACAATGTGTCTGTGTTGTAAATTATGTAGTTTAGGTATCCAACAAGCTATAAATTGGTCTTAGAATTGCAGTTTGCAGTACATGTAAGGCTTATAAACCACGTCAAGCGCATACAATTTATTGCCTCTGACTAAACATCCTACACAACGCCGATTAGCAAATTGAGGTTACCTAGTCTGTTTCAAAACGATTAGTGGTAGTAACCTCAGTTGATCATCAGCAGCAACTGCACTTATCTCAGATACGATATACTTGACATTCCAGCAGTCACTTTCTTTCTAGCCATATCATCGTTCACACAGTCCATCCACCGTATCTTTGATCTTTTCGTTTCTTTCTAGTAGTCACCTAATTAAAATTTGTTGGTCGGAATTGTAAACTTTGCTGCATACATTCATCATACCTTCAGTTTGTTTCAAAAACTCCATCATCAACCAATCAATAGTCTATCGTTGACATAGGCCTTACAAGTTATGCCACAGAGCCATATCCATTCATTCTGTGTCAACTGTCTTTTCGAAGCCCCAGAAAAGTCATTCATGATCATCACAATCATTTTTTCTCTCATTCAGTTATTTAGTTTCTATCATCAGCCATCTTTGGTATTTTTACTTTGTGGCATTGGTTTACCTTCTCATGCTTTACGTTTTGCTCAGCGTTTTCTCTCATTTTGTCAACTGCACGTCCGTTTGACCTTGAGCTGGCCTGTAGGGAATCTCAATAACAGGCCAGCTTATTCTGGTTTTTTACAACTGACGTGTACCAAATCCTGTACAGTTTAAAATCAAAGCGTTCTACTTTGAGTTATTGTGTGTCGAACCAAAATTGATGATCGCGCTTTTAGACCCAATTTTGTAGTGTCTGAAATTAAGTGCTGTCGAGTTGCTGGATTCTGAAATATGGACAGAGATCGATCTTTGAACAGATTTGTTTATGATTTATTTTATGTTTTGCTTACAATGATGGTAAACTAATCAAAAGAGTTCATAGATTGAAGTTGTAGTCTTTAGGGGCAATGTAAACTTTATGATGGCATCCATATTGATAGGTGTCGTTTCGTTCCGCTCATTTATATGATTTTCATCTTTATATTTATTTATGGAGCGAGATTCAGCTCCTTTGCACCACAGATCACTGTTTGAAACATCTTTCTGACTTTAACCTCTTCAAACGATTGACAGGAACTAAACGACGATTTAAAGTCTTTAAGCGATTGATTTGTGATTTGTGGTGTTACTGGGCCTTATTAATTTAGTTTTAAACATAGCTAATATTAATTCTTAATACCCACGCAAGTATGGCCGTGGTACTTATGTAAAACTTTAATAAAAAGATAGTATCTATCTTTATGTGCGTCAAGTTTGACATTTAGCAATAAATAAATATATATATTAATTTAATTTTTTAACTGTACACATGTTTCTTTTATAGTCATATTATATCAATAAGTGATGTAAATTATTTTTTGTTTATGTGAATAAAGTGTTTTTTACCTACTTACAACTCTTTTTTTTTTTGACAGTGCCGACAGATTTTTGTTGATACTGCCTTGTCTACCCACTATTTTACTGAGAAGAGACGTACAATCTGCTACACGTGTATTATCAAAACATCACACCTGTAATCCCAGAAGAGTTAGGCAAAGGTGTACATAATAAATAATAATTCATCTTCGCCTGGAATCCTGGAATCGTTATCGAACCTCAACTGACCTCGACTTCCGCGTTGATCTAGTGGCCGCAAGCACGAACCCTAGTGACATTTCTACCAGCGATAATCCGTTAATCCTAGCGCTGTCAAACTACAAGACGGAAACAGGGACCTGTCATAGTCTGCCGTGATATCGACAGCGCCACATATGATCTACGCATCGTACCTGACGTCACACAGATTTTACAAAGCAAGAGCAGAGTTATCTTCACATAGGCCTCTCTTTAGTTCCATCACAACACTGAGTAGATATTTCTTCTCCACTTAAAATGCTACTCATTCTCTTTCAGATTTCAAACTTTGAAAGTTTCAGTTAAATAAAAAATTAATCATCTACTTTAAATTTCTGTTACATTTACATAAAAGCACTCATTCACAAATTAAATAAAAGGGCACAAATTCTCGTTACCATATCAGAAAATCCGTCATGAATCCTAATTTCAATTAATTTAAATAAACATACATAATTAAACAATTTGCGAGTTATTTTACCGTTTCGTTGAAATTGCTAATTTTACTGAAACGTGTCTTTATGTTTTAATTATTAATTAATAACGTAGAACCTGCGATGCTCTTATTTTATGAAAACACCGAGAGAACGGGAGTGTATAATAAAAGTAGATAAATTTGTGAGATGTGAAGGTCTAAATCTAACCACGAAATATATAGCGTATTTAATACTTTCGTGTATCTAGAACTGGGTTTTTTAAAGTGTAAAAGGGTCGTTCAAATAACACGTAACGATTTCATAAGTAAAAAAAATAAATAAATCTTGTACCACTGTATTTTGATACACACAAGTACTTGAATTCAAAGAGCTCGTGGCTAAATAATAACAGCCGAGCGGCTGTCGATCTTGCTTAGTTTGGTTCGATGATGGGGGTGACCACCCACGTTAAGAGTCTAGTGTCTTGACAAATATTGGTTTGCGATTTATATAACTGTGCACGTTTATAGCATTTTAAAATTATAATTATTTGTAATTTGATAAACAATTAATTTCACTAACTACGGATCTATCAACTACCAATACTTCTTCAAATGCGCATTCACTACACTGTAATCCTCATCTCAATTCTCATCTTTCTTTCCTTTGTCTAAAACCTGCATTGCATCAAAGTCTTTGATTATAAACATGTCGTCTGTTTCCCGTTTTGGTCTCTTAAAGGTTGTCTTTTTCTGCATTTGCTTGTAAGGCAGTGGGTACCGAGGTAGCTTCATTTGTTTTACACTGTACTTCTTCATTTTCTTCTGTTCCTTAGGTCTAGTCGTCATTTCTGCGTTTCGAGAAGAATATACATCATCATTGTCCAAGTCATACCTCGGTACCACTGTCGGTTTCGAGCTAATCTGAGCAGCATACAGCTTCTTTATCTTAGTTTTGCTATTCTTCTTTATAATCTTCTGTATGGTTCTCCTTGGTGCCTTTTTTAATGATTTCTTCTTGTGTTTCATCTCTTCGTTGTAATTTCTCAACGCTGGTAGCCTGATCATGTTTTCTGCTTTGTCTATGTATGTCATGTTGTAGGGAATCTGTAACGAAATGGTAAAAATAAACACAGTTTTGAAACCTTGCGACGGCGTATACGAAGGAAACAAATTCAAAGACGCGAGTTACGAAACAAAAGAAAAAGGTGACAAGGGATTTGGACGTGATTTTTTGGGACGCGCGAGTGAATGAAATGTACTAGACTAGATAACAGCGGGGTAACCACGAAATCAGACGACTTTAGAGCGAGCATGACGCTAAGGCGATGCTCACACGATGCCGCTCGTCCACGCGGTCGTGCGGTTTCGTGTATTTGGGATCAACGAATTTCATGGAAGTCAATGCGACGTGAGATCCGGGGAAGTGGCACCTGACGAGCGGTGTCCTGTGATAACCGCCGAAGTTGGCGTCGCTACCGAAAGGTCGTGGCATGGCATGAAGCCGCGTGTGTCGCTTGATATTAGTCGCATCGCCAAATGTTGGGAACATGACCTTGAGTTCCAAAACTTAACATTGAAATGAAACCTCTGAAGTGCGTAACAAGGGGTTAGGGGCTTGACTAACTCGTCAAGCCCCTAACCCCTTGTTACGCACTTCAGTCACGAACAAAACTCTGTCATTACAAAGGCCCTGAGTTACGTTAATTAATTTAAATAAATCTTATTTTCTATACTAATTGGACGATTATTAGATACAGAAGGATCTTTTTGGGAATTTGGGAACAGACGAGATACAATTCGTTGCTAGAAATCCCGTGAAATGTTTTTAGCAATCATCATCATCATCAAAGACGTCCACTGCTGGACATAGGCCTCCCCCAAGTGTCGCCATATTGACCGGTCCGTGCGACTCGCATCCAGCGGATCCCTGCAACCTTCACCAGGTCATCGGTCCACCTAGTGGGAGGCCTTCCAACGCAGCGTCTTCCAGTTCGCGGTCGCCACTCCAGAACTTTTCGCCCCGATGGGCCTCATCAGAAGGCTTAAAGTCACCCAAAGGACAATGGAGAGGGCTATGGTCGGAGTTTCCTTGCGCGATCAAATCAGAAATGAGGACATCCGCAAAAGAACCAAGGTTACCGACGTAGCCCTAAGAATAACTAAACTTAAGTGGCAGTGGGCAGGGCACATTGCTCGCAGAACGGATGGCCGAAATATATCTTGAAACAATTTCAAAAAGAAACCCATAGTAAAATCGAAAAAAAGAAGATCTGTTAGAACAAACTATGAAATAAAATAGTATTAATTACTCCTTTTCGGGGCTTCCAGTGAGGCTGATTCCAAAGGCGGTAACCGGTCCATTTCATCCTTCCCTATGAGAAAAAAATGGATTACAAACAGAGTAACCGGAACCTCATACAAACAAAAGTGGGCCAATGAAACGCCTGATAAAAGAGTGCGAAAGGTAATGTGAATAGCCATGCAAAGCGATTTGTTTTGCAGCGCAACTGTTGAGAAACTAAAAAGGGTCCCGTCTGCTAAATTTGTTATCAAAATTTATGTTTCACTTACCTTTGAGCCAATGACTGCCTTATTTTCTGTGTCATCCTTTGATATGTGCTGAAATTGAAAATATTCCGTTATTATAAGTTTATAAACTGACATGGTCACTAACATTATCATTTATATTTCATCTTCTTTGCGTGTCGATAGACTCAAATAATACCCGACCAGTATATTGCCAACTGCACAGCTCTGTCGTTGGCTTTGTTTAAATCCTGGAACGTGCAGGTGGCTGTGCAGGATGGGCAAGAATAGAGGTGGAGCATATCCTGCAGAGGGGCTCCACACTGACAATGCATTTGGGATGGGTCGATGATACCCCATTTGGCCAGATTATTTCTACAGCGACCAACCTGGGCCCGCAAACGGTTAAGAGATTTCCAGATTGGCCACTGCAGTTCCTGTCCAGGATGAAGATGTTCTGCTGGACTGATGAAGTGAGGAGGGGTGGGATGTCTGTTCCTCCACAATTCAAATCTTTCATCTGACGCACTGTCTTTTGAGGAAATCGTGTGTTTCATGAAGTTTTTTTTTTGAGTCAATCCCTTAACAAGATAATTATTTTACTGTTTGTTTTGAGTTCCGTAATAATCAAATACCGGGAACTCAAAACAAACAGTAAACATGTCAAATATGTTTTTAGTGTTAATGATAATATTCTGTTAATGTTTGCATTTTTTTTTTAAATAATAACAGACTCGTTGGTCTAGAGGCCACAAAAGGTAATGTTAGATCCTGAGTCCGTTTTCAAGATCAGGCAATTTTTTATTGAGTTTTTTTGTTTTTAAGGACTTCCTCAAAAGCGGTTGATGGCAATTGGCTCACTCCCTATTTCATGCGACATAAGTGGAAGCGCGAAATTCAAATTTTCTTATTTACAATTTGCTGGTCAGTTTATGGCTGTATGTTAAACAAAATATGATTCGCGACCGTAATACGTATGTAGTTACAGCATTACAATCATTAAAATCATTAATACGACCTTCTTGTAGAGTCTTTTTACACCCATTCTAATACCTAACAATAGTATGTACATACCATAATGAAATGCTCATGTTTGCGTTTTACATAATACTATTACAGTAGGTGTTGTGTGTAACTAGAGTATACATCAGTTGTATAACATATTTGTGTTAGCGAACATTTGTTTTACAGGGAAATGTGCTGTAAGTTCGGAGTGTAGATGTGTCGTAATGTTATAAGCCAGCTAGTACGAAAACTGAATGAAAGTAGACCTAGGATAATACCTGTGTTTCAGAACAATCTTAGTGTAAATATTTCAATGAATGAAGTTTGAACGGCCAATGAGTAATAGCAAAAAGGGTCTAAAAAAACCTTAACGAAGCCGAAAAGCACTTGTTTTCCCCGTCATTGTGATCATTTATTTGTTCTGGATCATACCTGGGAACCTTCTAGTTACGGAGATATTTGAGGACAAAGTTCAATTTTTTTTTAATACTTTTTTTGAGGGTTATAAGTTGACTTTAATTACCACAACGACCTATTTACTATTCAAAGCATCCATCAGCACTATGTTTTGAGTGCGTTACATTGAGTTTTACCGTAAAACGTGATTTCACCCCAAAAAAAAAGTAGTTTCCCAGCAATAATTTTTGCGTAGGGTTACTTAATTTGATGTACAGAATGCTTGGTTGACGGCTTCGTGAAGGGTCCGTTTACACCCTGTATAGTAGATATATTATAGCACCTAGTTGGCTGCCTCGTTGGTGTAGTGGTCGCAAGCGCGACTGCTGAGCTTGAGGTCCAGTGTTCGATTCCCAGGTCCGGCAAAGTGTTATTGGGTTTTGCCAACAGGAATTACTCCGTAGTTTGGATTTGTGCCGGTCGCGGGGTATAGAAACGTGGTCGCTCACAATAGGCCTCATCAGAAGGCTTAAAGTCACCCAAAGGGCAATGGAGAGGGCTATGCTCGGAGATTCATTGCGTGATCAAATCAGAAATGAAGAAATCCGCAAGAGAACCGAGGTTACCGACGTAGCCCGAAGAATAGCCAAACTTAAGTGGCAGTAGGCAGGGCACATTGCTCGCAGAATGGATGGCCGATAAAGCCGGAAAGTTCTGGAGTGGCGACCGCGAATTGGAAGACGTTGCGTTGGGAGGCCTCCCACTAGGTGGACCGATGACCTGGTAAAGGTTGCAGGGATCCGCTAGATGCGAGACGCACGGGACCGGTCAATGTGGCGACACTTGGGGGAGGCCTATGTCCAGCAGTGGACGTCTTTCGGCTGAAATGATGATGATGATGATGGCGGGGAATAGACTCGCTCACTGTTACATGGGACTTAAACATAACTGTGGAAATCCGGGTGCACTATTAGATACGGCTCTGCCTAACTGTTTGGGGAATACAGGCGTGATGTGATGTTATGCTTTGCTAAACATCATCATTAAGAACTCCAATTATTCTCAATCAGCGGAACATGATAATGATTGTTTGCGTCCAGATATTGTGATGTATATTTTACTGGCTTTTACCCGCGGCATCGGTCGCGTTAATTAAGAATTTGACAATTAAACTATTAACACACAACTTAACTTTCTATAATAATATTATGATTCAATTTTGTTTAGTGTTAGCTAATTAAACTTAGTAATATTCTACTTTATTCAGTTACCTACCTAATTTTATGTTTGTTTTTATTAATATTTGCATGCTATTTTTATGGCGAAATGTGTTATTGCACTATATTTTTAATATTTTATACGCAAACCCTGCGTAGGGAACATAGCTGTTTTTGACATGGAAAGAAAAATTCCAGTGCGAGCAAAATCAAAATCAAAATCAAAGCATTTATTTCAAGTAGGCCAGTTACAGGCACTTTTGAATTGTCGAAACAAAGGCAACAGTAAAATAAAGCTACAGTCCCAGTCACAAGGCACAAAAACTGTGAAAGTACTGTAGTTGCCCATTCCCTAACGTAGATCTCTATGGAGAAGAACGGGCAAGAAACTCCATGGACACTCTTTTAAATCAGAATACTTTAACAGAACCTTGGTTACATCATTCATTTTGAGATGGTACATTATGTGAGAACGATGCAGCAAGATGTGTACGTTAAAAGTGTCCATAGTAAAAACAATTCAAAAATAAAATAATTAATTCAAATAAGCCGTGGCAAATAAGAGATGACCAGTCACAACTGACAGCGCCCGTTCACGAACATGACGCATGTATCAGCACCATTTTGAAGGGAACTAAATGATCCGACACACGTGCCACCATCAGCGAGACATTTGAGTGAGCATGACATACTCCTAACCGCCAGGGCACATTCAAGTCAAGAAAAGACGCAGGTTTCCAGCGAATGACAGCTTTCTAGTACATATTACTCACACAATATGGGCTAGGCGGCTATATAATACAAACGAGATTGAATCTATACAATGCAAAGATAGTTATACAATCTTCAGCAGCTCCAACAATTATATTTAATGCTATCAATTTAGGCGCCCCTGTTCTTGTGGAGCAGGACCGGCATTGAGCCAGGCATTTTTATCAGTGATATAATCGTCCAACTTGTAATATGCTTTCTTACATAGTGTGCGTTTAATGCATGTTTTAAATTTCGTTTCATTCAGTTCAAGAATACTTTGTGGAATTTTATTATAGCATCTCAAACAGTACCCCATGAAAGATGAGTCTACTTTAGCGAGTCTGAAGCCCGGCTGAACTAATTGGTCTCTATTTCTAGTACTGTAACTGTGTCTGTCACCTCTTTTATTAAAAAGATGTAGATTTTTTCTTACATACATTATGTTTTCGTAGATGTATTGACAATGTAGCGTCATGATGTTAATAATAACGTCTTACGGTGACGTTAGCGCCATCTATTTAAGGAAGACATCCGGTGTACTGAATCGGAAGGTCGCAGGTTCAAACCCTGCTCGCACTGGAATTTTTCTTTCCATGTCAAAAACAGCTAATGCACTATATGTTATTTTTACCACATTTACCACAAACAAATAATTTTTACTTTGACTTGATAATACAGTCATTTAAATAAGTTGAGCCAAACTTCATAAATATCTGCAAACGCTGTTGAGATGACTTAAGGAGAAAGGACCAGGGTTGCCCGTGAAAAGCAAATTTTTTTTTTTTTTTTGCAATTTGCAGGTCTGCCACGTGTCTATTTAATGAAATAGTCATCCAATGTGATTAAATGAACTTGAAAGGGTACAGGGTTGCATTGATGATATTAATGTTTATAATTCCATAGGTGTTACGGTCGCGAATCATATTTTTATCAACATACAACCCGACCTGACCTGAAAATTGCAAAAAAACGTAACGAAAATTTGAATTTCGTGAATTACCCTGGCGCTTTCACATTAATTGAAATAAGTTATGGTACAATAATGAGTACATAGTTCCAACACACTTTTTGCCTTGCCTAGTTACAAAAAGTGATTTAGTCAACGTTATCCAGAAATTAGAGGTTACTAACCTAGAGCACAAAATAAAAGCCAGTTCAAATTACTACTCTACACGCAAAAAAAAAGCTTTAGTGACAACAAAACGGTAAAAATAAATATGGTTACGTACAAAACTTAACAAGAAAGCCAGATTAGTATTTGTTTGTGTAATTTAATATCTGCCTAGCTGGTCCCATGGGCGCAAGCGCTACTGCTGATAAAGTTATACAGGGTGTAAACGGACCCTACACGAAGCCGTCAACCAAGCATATGGTACATGCGGGACTGTTCGAAAGAGATACCGTGACCCTGGAACACAAAGGGCAAAGAAGGAACATGGATGGGTTTTAGTCAGTACAAATCTGACACTCCCGTCCGCTCCACCCAGAGTGGGGGGTCATTTGATGATTTGCCATCCGAAAAAAAAAGAAGCTTATGGTACATCAAACTAAAGTAACTATACGCAAAATTTATTGCTGGAAAACGACTTTTTTTTTAGCGTGAAAGATCACGTTTTACGGTAGGACTCAATGTAACGCACTCAATAAATTGTGCTGATGGACAGATTGAATAGTACGGGGATCGTGGTGGTGTTTAAAGTAAAAATCGTCCATTAAAAACATATAGTTAAAAAACTGGTCAAAAAGTTGGAACTTTGACCCCCAATATCTCCGTAACTAGAAGGTTCCCAGGTATGATGAAGAACAAAAAATTGGGAACAAGTACCTTTTGGCTTCGTTAAGGGTCTTGTAACACTATGTTCTATTCCCAAGTCGGGCAAAGTGTTATCCCATTTTGACATCAGGAATTTCCCAGTAGCAGCCCAGACACATTTGTGGTCAATCCATGACAATAACCACGATGTGGAGCCCTGACACAGCCAGAAGGCGACGCAGTAGACCTCGCAGAGGATGGCGGGACGAGCTGGACAAAACTAACGACCAGTGGTCCACATTGGCCCTGGATCGAAGAATTTGGAAGTCATGGAGAGAGGGCTTTGCCCAGCAGTGGGATGACGCAGGCTAACAGTATCAATATCATGACAATAAGATGGACTTACTATTGCCTCATATAAGTATGGATAAAGTGTGGACTGAAAATGAATTATGAACAAAGCATGCAATCCCCAAAGGGTTAGGCAGCGGTGTACCTAATAAGTGGTACACCTACGTTTCTCCAGTTATGTTTAAGTTCCATGTAATAGGGGGCGAGCCTATTGCCATCAACCGGGCACCAATCTAGACTCCGTGGCTGCTACCGAGGAATTCCTGATAGAAAAACCGAATAACACTTTTCCCAACCCGGGAATTTAATGCAAGACCTCAAGCTCAGCAGCGCTTGGACAACTAGATCGAGGTACTCAATGAAATAAATAAATATTACCTTATTTTAACTTATTCAGAATTATGATTAAACACTATGTTTTTACCACCGTACCAAAATTTTGAAGACAAGACGTTTACCAGGGTTCAAGAAGTGGATTTAATGGCTCAGTGGATACATTATAATTATGCTTATGATGCTAATGCTTTATTAGATTGTCGCTTTTTAAGTAATTTAAGCTTTGAACCAAACGATTGATCGACTATGTGAAGGATGTTACTGTTAGAAAGGAGGTGACTGCTGAGTTGACAAGTAATAGAGAAGTATGGAAGAAGACGACGTGCTGCGCCGAACCCAAATAAATTGGAATAAGGACAGGAGAGTGATTAAGATGAAGTAAAGGAATAAGATAAAATTAAAAAGAACTTACATGTATATCACCAGCATCTATAAAGTTGATTAAAACCGAAGAAACAATTAATTGTAAGTACATTATAGACATCTAACCTAACTAGTGAATGTTCGACTACTAACAAGGAACTTTTATAAACTATCCTAGTCGATAACTACTGCGAAAACTCTAAACATCATTGTTTCACCCGCCATGTTGAAAAAAAAAAAAGTGAGTGTTTAAAAATGGCGGATATGATCTTAGATGGTTTCGCCTTTCTGCAGTCCTTTACGGCTTTTGTTATGCACAGCACAGAAACATAGATTTTAACATGTTTATAGTTTACTGAGACGTGTTCAGAAAAAAAATATAAAATTTTCTGTATTTTAAAACAATGATCGACTTAACCGGAAATGCGAGTTGTCTCGAAATTGTGATGATCTTTGATTTATTATTTTGAAAGACATTGTTGTTTATTGAGGATTTAACTAATTACAAAACAATATTTATTATAAGTCTGTGTAATGTGTTGTTAAGGTTCCCGCCAATGTGCGAGCTTTATTAAATGAAAATCTGAGCGCTGCTTCTAAAAACAATTCTGTTTTAAATCGGTGAAACTAAGGGCCAAGTAAAATAATTCACCGACGGTAAAAGTGTATCAAGAAACGTAAATCGTTGCAAAATTCTGAAGAAACAAGCACAAGTAGAAACTTTTATACTCAAACAAAAATAAATTGTTCTTTCAAAATATGGAAAATGAAAGAAAATTGTGTTTCCTTATGAAAAGTGTTCCAAATTCGTGAAAGCATTGATTTTTTCTTCAAATGGTGTTAAACTGTTCATATAATTGACGTTTACTGATCATTTAAGCTAGTAAGGACTAAAATGTGTAGACAGCGATAATTGTGCGGTAATAAGCGTTCATTGCGGAGATATAAACATAAAGATGATTTTAAAGGTAAGTTTATATAGATTTTGGTAGGGTATGGACTCTGTAAAAGATAGCAGAAAAAACTGGACAAAATCAACGACCACAATAGCCCTGGATCGAAGACCCAGTGTCTTTCCAGGATTTTAGCCTTTTAATTTTAAGGTTCAAATCAAAATCTTTTTAAGCGATCCCAAAACGTGTAGAACAAAATGTTTGGCCATGCTTTACATATTGATTGACAATTTAAATGATCTATGTATTTTAAGTGTAGGCAGCTCCATAAAATTTTACAAGCAGTAACTAATTTTATGTCTTCTACATCGCTGATTGGCGATTTTGCGACATTGCCAAAGCTGAAACGTACAATCATGCGTTTCAGGGACCACTTGGCAAAAAATAGAGCATCACCGTATTTCACAGAAGCCAACTGATGGCACCCAAATGTGACCAATCCCTTTTTAAATCACAGATGTTTAAAAACATCGTGTCTGTGGCCTTTATAAACCTAAACATACCATGGAGTACCTTCAAAATGATAACACCAAACTTGCAATTATAACGACTTCTAAATTAATGACTATGATTTGGAAGTCCTATTTTAATACTGATGTGTGTTTCCATTAATATCATCTGCGCATATAATGGGAATGTTCAAAACTCTAATGCATCAAAGTTTCTGTGCAAATGCGAAATATGTATTTCGTGCTTTCAGAAATTGAATTTAATAATTTTAGGTAGACGTGGGTCCAAAATTTGCATAGGTATGTTTATAGACTGTTATAAAGTATACGGTCTTGCTGCTCAACCTTTTCGACTAAAGCTAAGCGGAGACGAGAAACAACCTCAGACTAACAAAAATAAGGGAGACGGCGTGACACGAACATCAAAAGTGAACCCACGCTACATACGTAGTACGCTCATCGCTACGTACGTTTTACGTTGAGCATGGTTTTAGTGTAGCTGTGTGCGTGAGCGTGTATATTTACTTGAAGGGGCATGGTTATTGTGGCTTCACTTTTGATGTTCGTGGCGCGCCGTCTTCCTTTTTTAGTTGGTCTGAGTTTACAACACATCTCCTCACCTCTTCTCTCGTCCCCGGTTCGGTGGAGTCCGACCCTAAGGCGTCCATTGTAGAAAACTTGAATGGGAAACGGTTGCCTTCATATGATGAGGGCCAAACGCATGTGGCGAAGGCCTGTTACAAGGTTAGTCGAGGCCGATGCCACGAAGCCGCGTAACAATGATTGGCATAATCATGGTTATAATCATAGCTGAACTTAATTGAGGACAAAATTGATCATACAAAAGACTTAGGTACCGTTTTATCATAAAATAGAAATAATTCTTCAACAAAAATAGAACCTTCTCAAAAGGTAAGAATACGAAAAGAAGAAAATTGAGTTAATGTTTTGAGGATTTGTTCGGTCTTTTTTAACAAACATAGAGCACGATTCTAAACATTAATAAAACGAAAACACAAACTGGCCCTAATTACCGCTTATCGGCAACGCAAATAAAAAATAATGTCAAAACAGAACTCCAGCACCACCAGCATCTTTTTTTTGGTCTCATTTTCGTGACTTTTTTTCTTTTGATGGAGGAAGCTTGCGCGGTGGTCCCATATAACTTAACTGGGATAATTTATGAGTTATCTTCTACAATACATATTTTTTCTTCTTCGTAAAGTAAATTTATATATGACAAGAATTTGTGTAGAATTACTCAACTAAAAAGGGTGAAATAAAAAAAAACATTTTTGCAAAAAAACAAATAACCGACTTCCAAAAAAAAACACAAATAAAGTAAAAAATACACCAGTTACTTTCGGAAATCGGTGACTTTTTTATTTCATTGACTTTTATTGCCACCGACTTCCGAAAGTAAAGTTATTTTTTAACCTTTTTAGTGTTTTTTTTTTAAAGTCGGTTATTTTTTGGATTTATTTTCTGGATAACTGATAAGCATCTGTCTGTTTCATCAGTGAATGTTCACAGGTTGTGTTTGCTCCTTTCTTTAAGTGAGTTCATCATGACTGAAAGAAAAATCATCATCATCATCATCATCTTCCTGTCCTTGTCCCATTATATTTATATTTATTTTTACATTTGGGGTCGGCGCAACACGTTTTCTTCTTCCGTTCTCCTCTGTCAGACGTCATGGCATCATTTACTCCTTTCTCTTTCATTACGGAGCAAGCCCTATTGCCATCAACTGGCCATAAATCCAGACTCTGGGCCGCTAGTAACAAATTCTTAATAAAAACCCAAATAGTTTTCTACCAATCTGAGACATATTGGATTCTTTCTCGTCTCCTTTAGACAAGAAAGAAACCTCATCATCATCTATCTTTTCACATGTTTAATTTTTACTTTCCAGCTACTATCACTGCTTCTGCTCAGCTTAAAGACCTCAAGATGTTCGCTGGTCATCGACAAGACGTACCAGGCGGGAATAAACTTGTCGGACTACTGTCCCAAGATGAAGTATTGCCCAGAAGGGGCTCATACTATGTGCGTGAACTACGATCCTGTGAGTACTCACATAATTACTAAACTTTTTTGAGAGGTCGGCCATCTTTTTTTAGTCGACGCAAGAAGCAAGTCTTACTACTATTACAAACGCGACAGTTTGGATGAATGGATTTTTGTTACTCAATCACGCCAGAACGGCTGAACGGATCTAAATGATTTGGCACAGAGATAGATTATAGTCTGGCACAATGGCACATGAGCTAAGAAAATACATGCTCCATTCTTTTTGATGTGAAGGTATTGCACTTTAGGGCACGCCACCATAGTGGCGATAAGTCCCCTCTTTGAGGAGTGGCTAGAGAGGCGCCACGGCGCCCTCACCTACCGCCTGACGCAGGTCCTCACCGGACACGGTTGTTTCGGGAGGTTCCTGCATCGAATCGGGCGGGAGGAAACGCCCGGGTGTTTCCACTGCGAGGATCGTCCGGAGGACACGGTGGAACACACCGTGGAGGTCTGCCCCACTTGGGCGGAGCACCGCCGTGTCCTCACAGCGGCGATTGGCGGCGGCGATCTCTCGCGTCCGGCCTTGGTTCAAGCCATGGTCCGGAGCGAGAGGGAATGGGAAGCCGTCACCTCCTTCTGCGAAGCAGTCATGCTAGTGAAGGAGGTGGCAGGACGTGAGAGGGAAAGAACCTCACGTCCCAGCCACCGCGGGAGACGCTCTGGGCGTCGGGGGTCACGTGGTGGCTTCCGACCACCGTAGGCGCTGGCCTGTGGACGGCGAGTTATGGGCTAGCTCGCCGTCCGGCCGTCTTATGACGACGGGCCGTGTCGACGGCGCGTTCGTGTTCCACGCGCGCCTCAAAGAGATGTCAGCAATCAAGCAGGGGTCCGCATGGGCCAACGCCTGCCGGGGCTGCGGGACTGTTCGAAAGAGATACCGTGGCCCTGGAACATAACGGGCAAAGAAGGAACATGGATGGGTTTTAGTCAGTACAAGTCTGACACTCCCCTCCGCTCCGCCCAGAGTGGGGGGGGTCATTTGATGATTTCCCATCCGGAAAAAAAAAAAAAAAAAAAAAAAAAGGTATTGCACTTTTGTATTAAACAGCAACCCTGTATAAAGGTGCCTTAAGTTCCTATTTTGTCAAAGGATCCCTGCATAACTCTAGTAGGAACGTAGTCTTATTGCGACAACGGCTCTGTCAACGTCATATTGCTACCTCGAAATTGCGATTGCCTCAACAAATAATAAGATAGAATAAATATACTCCACTGACGGGTGTTTTCGGCTAACACCCTTCAAAATAGTATGGGTGATTTTGTCTAATTATTTTGATTGCTAAGGCTTTAGCTATATTAACTTTATTATTCCTTCCAAAGGAATACTATTGTTGGTTTTGGATGTAGCTATGTTCGATCTCCTTTTGTTATTCTCTTACATTTTGTCTTGTTTATGAATAGGGCGACCTACTTCTAATAATAGTTGTACGTCAACCTAATTTGAAAAAAACTTCAGCAGCAAAAACTTTTTTGCCACAGACTTCCGAAAGCAATGTGGCTCGTGGCTATATAATAACAGCCGCTCGGATCGATCTATAGGTTAAGCCGTGCTTGCCTAGGTTGGTCTGTGGATGGGTGACCACCCAATACATACCGAGTTTCCTCCGTGCCTCGGAAAGCACGTTAAGCCGTTGGACCCGGGTGTCATTTGTAGATCTTTGACAGTCGTTAGGTAATCAATGGCCCAAAAAGTCTGACAACCAGTCTTACCAAGGGTTATAGTATTCCACAGTACTAACTGGGTTGTGGAGGTCAGATAGGCAGTCGCTCCATGTAAAATACTGGTATTCAGCTGCATCCGGTTAGACTGGAAGCCGACCCTAACATAGTTGGGAAAAGGCTAGGCAGAGACTTTCGAAAGCAATGTTTGCTGATATTGCAAATTTTTTTTTGCGTAATAGTTTTTATTTCAGCATTTTTAGCTGTGGTAACCACACAAATTTTTGCCAATTACCTATTAATTTTTCATTGTAACAAAAGCTGAACTCTTTTGCAAAAGAATAGCCTACAATCGTACTAGACCGCGAAATGTGTAAGGAAGGAAAGAACGCCTTTGCCCTGCAGTGGAACAATATAGGCTTATATAATAACAAAAAGTTAATAAGTGATCAAATAGACGAAGAAAAAAAATACCTTGTATGGAAGATTACTCATGAACTACCCGTTACCTAATAATAATAAACTTTAAAAAGAACTACTGCAAGAGCTTTCTCTACCAAAAGAAAAACGTTACTTCCGAAATGATCACGTAAATCGGACCATTAATCACGGCGAAATCGGTGTACATACATACATGAAAAAAAAGATGACAGCCGAATACATAACCTCGTTTTAAAACGATTGGACCCGAACTAAATCGAGTGGAAAAGAACGAAGTAAAATAAGCCTACAATGTTAATCAAATAATCACTAATGAGTGGTCTGAGTTTATAACACTGTTGTTGAGTATTATACTGTTATACTCTCAATTTGTGATTTGAGTTTCATCTCCATTCAATTTGAAACTAATCACGTTTTTCTTTTCCACGTCCACGTCCTCTATACAGTTTCTACCTAATAATACGTCTAATTGTAAGCAGTATGTTCCGGTTCACAATCTTTCGCAATTTACAATCTCGCGACAGATTATAATCTAACGGTATTTACAATTTTACGGTGACATACAGTCACGAGCACCAATATGTAAACACTTACAACTTATAAAAGTGTTTTTCTCCAACTGTCATGTTCTTGCGAACATAGTATTCTGTAACTCTTATTGTTACGAACTAGATGCCATCTCCAAGTTACAATCGTTATTTCTCGCAAAAATTGCTTTTAAATTTATTAAAGTGTATGCACATTGGTGCTCGTGACTGTACATATAAATTAACCAACATTAAACCTTCCTACAGAAACAACACCCCGGACCCAATCCTCCATTAAGAACACAATCAAACCACTGCATGATAATATGATCAATTTAAAGCCAACAGACAATTTAATGAGAAAGGAATTAACTGGTCGGATGTAGGCTCGCAGCACGATCACTGCGTAACAGCCTGACTGCATTTATGACCATCGGAAGTCTGTAGTTGGACGCTAATCGAATGGGTTAGACTGTAATTTGGAATCGCAGTGACGGGGAGAACAAGTGCCTTTCGTTTATGTTAAGGGTCAATTTACACCCTTTATAGACAGTTTACAAAACCAAAAATAATCAAATTAATACTAGCTCATTAAAAGTATTGATTACAAAAGTGTCACCCACGTTCCGCCTGGAGACAAAGTCAATATGAGATTCCATTGAAGCAGGCACACCAACCACACAAAACACTGTCTAAAGTTGGCACAATAGGTGGAACACATTGCTTAATAGAAAAAAAAATTAATATATTTAAAACTATAGAAAATAAAAAGGAACAAAAAAATACAAAATGCGAAATTGAGAGACTATGAGCGGGCATAATAAAACTACGGAAGGAGAAAATTAATTTAATCAACGAAAGGTTGATGGTACATTTGGACAATAAAAACAATTTAGATGTGATCGCATTTTTAAAAGGTTTATCCTATATTATTAATTTTAAAACAAAAAGTAATATTAATTTAAAAAGGAGTTGTTATTAGAATAGGTTTTGTGATATTTTTATTGTAACTAAGAGGTTTGTTTAATTTTTTTTTTTTTTTTGTTTTTTTTTATGCATTTTTATGGTTATTTTACATAATGAAATTATACATATATGTAACTATACTAAAAACTAATACAAGATCTTTATTTTTTATGAATTGTATAATTACAAGAAAAGCATAATCGATTTCCAAAGCAAGTATCTGCTTATCGGAGATAAGTTGCGTCGCTGATGAGCCCTGTCGGCGAAGAGTCCTGTCGGCGAAGTGTCCTGTCGGCGAAGTGTCCTGTCGGCGAAGAGTCCCGTCGAAGTAAAGTCTTGTCGGTGTTCAGTCTGTCGGCGTAGTGTCTGTTGGAGTTTACTCCAGAATGAAAATCCAAGATGGCGCCGACGAAAATTTTCGATTTTTTCTTGATGAGTGTCATTTTCGTGGTTTTCGGGGTCGTTGATAACGAAACTGAGGTCAAAATGAAAATCCAAGATGGCGCCGACGAAAAATTTTCGGTTTTTTCGTCATGGGTGTCATTTTCATGGTTTTCGGGGTCGCTGGTAACAAAAATGAGGTCGAAATGAAAATACAAGATGACGCCGAAGAAAATATTCGTTTTTTTTTGTTAACGAAAATTATTTCAAAATTAACATAGAATCTAAACTAAAAAAAAAATACAAAAAATACTTTCTTCCTCTGGCTCAATTTTCACCCTTCGCCACTGCAGTACAGCGTAGCTTTTTTCACTCTAACTATAGTTTGCAATTGCATCATAATCGGTTTAGACGTTTCCAAGTAAAAAAAAAAAAAGGGAAATATGGAAGTATCTCTTTTCACTCCTAATATACAGGTACATACAAAACAGGTACCGGAGTTTGAATTAGTGCCAGTTTTATGGCAATAGGCTCGCTCCCTATTACACAAACATAACTGGCCAAATGTGCCTTTGGCTAACCCTTCGGGAATCAGAGGCGTGAGATCATGTTATTTTACAACGAACTGTCCATTCTAAGGTTCTATCTTATTTTCTAAAGAAAGTAAGATAGAACCTTAGAATGGACAGTTCGTTCGTTCGAAAATTACATTGTGACGTAAACGTCACAATGTAATTTTGTGTTAAATATGTGTGTAGTAAGAAAATGTATCCACTTACAAAAACAAAATAGTCCAACAGCTGTCAGCACTCGACCCAACATGGCGACACGACGGGACAAATTGAGGGCGTAATACAGAAAGCAGTTTTCTGTTGTGTCGAAAATTCATTAATGAAACCTTTTGAAGAGCAATAGCTAGTACCATCGATGTAGCTATATGAACATAATGTTAATTTCATCATCATCATCATCATCCACAGCCCGTCTTCACCCACTGCTGGGTCTAGGCCACTCTTTGCTTGTGCCAGCTCCACGCTCTTGTGCCAGCCTCATCCAGGATATCCCCGCAATGGCAAGAATGTCGTCTGCCCATCTCACCGCCAATTAATTAATTTTGCGGAGTTCAAAGCGAAACATGAATGTAACGTTTACATCGGGCGTTCGTGCTAGCCCCAGTGATATTTGGGCAATTAGGTACCATCAAGTTCACTGACGCTCGACCAGTTTTCGACCTTATTACTTAGGGCCTAAGGGTGAAAAGTGGCAAACTGTTGGCCACGAACTCCACACTCAAGCTTCACACGTTCTTCACGTCGACACAAATTGCACGTCGCGACAATACTCACTCGGAGGAAAAAGTGAAGAAAGCGCGTCGCCTTAGTGTTAGGTCGTATTATAATTAACCATTATATAATAAGTAAATATTACCCAGTAAATGTATCAAGAAGCAATGCACTTGTGAATTTATTAGGTTTAAATGTTTTTAATGATTTATTAATTAAATCTGTCTTAATAATCATGTAATACTAAATTACTAGTGATTTAATTTTGTAGATGTATTTAAACTAATTCATTCCCTATCAATAGCGTCTGTTTTTCTGTTCTGCTGCTTTCTATATCTGTAGCTGTTACTTGATGACACGCATCATCATATCACAAGAAATTTAGTCAGATAGTAGTTCCCCGTCCCAAAGTATAGGTTTTTGTAAGAAATGAAATAACAATAGACGACTTGCAATTTAACTAAAGATGAGGAACTGGAGGAGAAAGGAGGAAAAGACGAAGAGACAAAGATCTCCTCGGTGTCCTAGATCCGAATCTTTCAATAAAATCAAACTAAAACTTAACAAAAGTTAATCATTGATTTTCCTCTTAAACTTTTTCTTCTGAACTTTCTCAATGAAAAGTCAGAATTATAGTTTTCGGTTGTCCTAGAAACTGTTGTGAAACTGCTGTGTGTGAAACCAACATTGTTGCAGAAACATAATTTTAAATATGTATGTTGCTGAGATCATGTTGCGCACGTAGGTCAACATGTTTTAAAAAACACAAAAATTTTATAACTATTAATTTAATTTGCATTAAAAGCAAGGCTTTTCTTATAAATACCCTTGTACACACATGTCACTGGTAATTTATGCACTATTAAAACTTTCCTTAGGTAGGTAAAATCCTTTCACAATTTTACGTCTGAATTTATGTTAGTGTCATAATATACATATGAGTATAGTTTTGTCGCCAACTTTTTGTTTGCTAAATGTCACTGTCATTGAATTTGAGGGTATTTTGAAATACCTTCCTTGGGTGTTTAACTTAGAATTCAATTTTCGAACATGGTCATTTTTAGGATGTTTCAAAATCCTTCTTGTGCAATTTGGATTAATGTAATTCTCTAGCTTTTCTTCGTACTAACGAAGAAAAGCACACTATACTAATAGTGTTATAATTATAACACCATACTAATAGTGTTATAATTTCTTCTATTTTTTTTTAATGCCTTGTATTTCCCACTGCTGGACAAAGGCCTCCCCTATATCCTTCTAGGTACTCTTCTCCTACGCCACCTCGAACCAGCCTTCGTGATGCGCGTCTAAATCATCTCGCCACCGTTTTCTGAGCCGGCCTCAGTGGCGCTGTCCATCCTTCAGGCACCCATCGTGTTGGGACCTTTGGCCAGCGGTCGTTATCCATGCAGCTCACGTGGCCCACCCAATCCCATTTCAGCCTGGCAGCCTTTTTGCCTACGTCTGTGATCCCTGTTTTAGAGCGCAGCGTAGTGTTTCGTATTATCAACTCTCAAGTGTTATAATAATATGTGTTTATTTATTTTTACAGAAAAATAAGATGGCACCACATTGCTACAACCCACAAAAAATCGCCATGACCGCTAAACTAGCGAGCCGACTGCTTGATATAGCAAACACGTAAGTTTCATGATAAACTATTTCCGAACTACACTTTAATGAAGAGGAGCTCATGTGTTAATAATAACAGCCGCTCGGGACGATCTTCAGGTTAAGCCGCGCCTGCCTAGGTTGGTCCGTGGATGGGTGACCACCACCCACTAAATACCGAGTTTCCTCCGCGCCTCGGAGAGCTCGTTAAGCCGTTTGGCTGTCAATTGTAGATCTTTAACAGTCGTTACTGATTACCTAGTCAGTGGACCGAAATTCTGACGACCAGTCTTACCAAGGTATATTGTATTACCCAGTACTAACTGGGTTGTGGAGGTCAGATGGAGAAGGTGTAGGAGTTGCTCCATGTAAAATACTGGTATTCAGCTACATCCGGTTATACTGGAAGTCGCACTTAACATAGTTGGGAATAGGCTACGCAGATGATGACCTTAATGAAGAAGTTCAGTTTTTATCTGTTAGCTTCCGCTGTCTATTTCCGAGGTGGCAGCTTATGTTCTCTCAGACATTTTTTCAGGCAGTGCTTCATTGTTGAGTGAAAGAAAAACGAATCAACAATCACACTTTTGCACTTTGATTCTAAGTAATATGGGCACCTTTATAAGTCGAAAGCTAAAAGTCATACTTGCTCTCAAAAGAGCTATGAAGACCCACCTGAAAAACTACCCCAATAAAGGCGCGATTCTTTTAGGCAAGTTACTTGTATGCAAGTTGCAAATTAGATACAACTTGAACAAACCTGCATGCAAGCTACAACTTGTATGACGTAGTTTGAACTTGTATACACGAATACTTTTAGGTCAGTGCGCGCAGTGAGTTCAGTTGTTCCGGCTGAGCATAAAGTCGTCTAGGGTCTTCCAGGTTATTGTGCGCCATCCCATAAAAATCCACCATTGCCCAATACTCCACGTTGGAGTACGCGTATTGCCGACTCATTTTTAACATGTGATTAGGTTGCGCGTGAGTGACCGAACACGAACCGTGCGACAATACTAGTCGGCTAGACTGTGTAAGCGTGGGGTGGGGGCGTGGCTTACGGATCGATGAATGGATTTTTCAATGGGTACCGTTCGCATGTGTTGCCGATCGTGAATACGTTTTACACACACATATGCATTTACCGCAAGGAAGCGTTACTTCGAGTTCTCATTATTTCACAAAAAAAACATTAAATTAAATTTTTCGTGTTTTTTTTTATTTTTACTTTTTGAAAAAAATAGTCCCAATCGTTTCGAAATCGATGATTGAGTTTATGGCTTTCGGTTCCAGAACGACCAAAAAATAACCGTGTATTTTTAAATCAAGCGACATGAAAATGTTATTTGCACGTGACGTATCCTACTCAATTGTTGAACGTCTCCACCTGTATGCGTGTAAAACCTGCAAGCAATTTGCACACTCTTGAAAACATGTTTCCGATGCCAGCAACTTGTACACAAATGTGACTTCATACTTGCATGCAAGACTTGTGTAATGGAATCGCGCCTTAAGGGCATGCAAATCTATTGAACAAATTAATTGAGTCTCAGTTCATCCATGTCATCTTGATAAACTGTTATGGTTCAGAATAGAGACAAGTAGACTTCCTTCCTTGAAGGAGGACCATTTATATGAGGTCGGAGAAAAAGTTTCTTCGTATTTTGTATGACACAAATTCAAGACACAATTTGTTTCGAAATTTAATTACAGTATTATTATTTTGGTGTCATTTTGTTCGATAACTTGTTGCAATCTTGTAGGTAGTGACATAATCCCGTTGCTGTAGGAATATTGAGATTTTTGATCACAGAAATGCGACACGTAGTCTTGACAGTCCGCTCTTGATGTTAACCTAACACTACCCAAAGAATTGTGAAGAGACCGAAACTGGTGAAAATCTTAGGGTGCAAGGTCAGGACTATATGGTGGATAATTATAACTAGAAGACGGGATATTTACCATGTTTATTGTTTTCTTTGAGTTCCCGATATTTCGGCGCTGTTGCAAGCACCAACAACAGTGTGTCAGTGTATCTTCTAGTTATAATAATTTTAGTGACCATGAAAGTTTAAAATCTTATATATGGTGGATAAATTAACACTTTCCAACCAAGCTCTCTCAATTTTTGATTTGTGGTCAAAGATGTGTGTGGTTTGACGTTATTATGATGAGAGACTACTCCTTTTCTGTTGTTTCTTGCTTGAGTCTCATTAGGAGAGTTCCGAATTGATGGTTTTGCCCGGGAAGCCCATAATGAACGATGTACTTCAAATCCCCAAACCACCTTATTGTGTGTTAAGCATTACCTTATTGTGAGTAAATCCGGGTTTTGCTACAGTCTGTGAGCCTGACTACTGAACTATTAGTACTTGCTTGCTTGTCGTAGGTGATCCACTTTTCATAAAAATTGTTCAATCTTTTTAAAAATGGTTCGATTTCACTACGTTTCAATAGAGAATAACAAATGAGTACACGCAACATAACCTTATGTTGCGTGTACTCATTTGCGATTCTTTCAGTGAACTCGAGTGGCACCCAAATATCGAGCTTTTTTTGTACAGCCAGACTTTTTCAAAACTATTTTGTATTCAACCCTCAGTTCCTCGGCTATGTCGTAAGTGTCGTAACTACTAATATGCCGCCGATCTCGCTCCACTTTTTCAAAAATGGTATCGACTTTATCCTTATGAGACGACGACCAGAGCGAGCTGCATCTTTGACATCAAGATTCCCGGACTGAAAACGCTTGAACCAACTTTGTGCTACTCTTACTGACACTGCATTATGTCCATAAACGTCACAATTTTTTTTCGCGGCTTTATTCGCATTTTTCTTAAGAGGGGTGTTATAAGTTTGACCGCAATGTGTGTGTGTGTGTGTGTCTTTCTCTGGCACGGTAGCTCTTAAACGAGTGAACCGATTTGGATGCAATTTTTATTTGAAAGCTAGTTTCTTGGCGATGGTTCTTAAATACTTTTTATCGAAATCGGTTCAGCCATTTACTAGATATGGGAGATGAGAGTGGGTATGAAAAATCGAATATTTTCAAATATACCCAAATGGGGTATCAAATGAAAGTGCATGATGTGTATATTACAATTAGACATGTTTTATCAAAATCGGTTCAGCCATTTTATTGACTTTTCAAATGTTTGTTCGGTTTTTTTGTTGCGATGGGGGTTTTTTAAATTTTAAATTTGTTTTTTCTTTATATTTATTTGTAATAAAACTTCAGAATGTATCGAATTTCAGCGTAAGATTCACTCATTTTGACGGACAGAAAAACAATTGAAAAATGGCGGAAAAGCTTTTTTCTTAATGTCCAATGTCTATTTATTGATTTTAATTCCAGCCAGATACAATAAGTACAACCATAGCGATTTTTCGTCAATGTTATACATAGAAAATACGAAAAGACTTTTGCCCCGATCTATTTTATATCTACGAGTAGGTTTATTATATTAAAAAGAAGTAAGTTTTGTAAGTTTGGATGTAGAGGGTAATCTTCAGAACTACCGACCCGATTCCGAAAATTATTTCACTAATAGGAAGCTATATTATCCCTGGAGTTCCATCTTATATTTAAAACGTTCCCGTGTGATCATTTCCGATTAACTTCTTATAGAAATTGTGGCAGGATCTTCTAACACATGAATAACAAATGGTGCGTTTGCTACAGAAGTGGACACAAGTAGAGATGTAGGGCGAGCCTACCTAGGGCGAGCCGGGGCGTAGGTCCTACGGCGACTTTTTGCGGCCATTAAGTAGCGATACTTCATAATCATCTGCCTAGACTTTCCCAACCATGTTAGGGTCAGCTTCCAGTCTAACCGGATGTAGCTGAATACCAGTATTTTACATGGAGCGACTGCCTATCTGACCTCCACAGCCCAGTTAGTACTTGGTAATACGACATCCCTTGGTAAGACTGGTTGTCAAACCATCTGGTTGTCTTTTGGGCCCCTGATTACCTGTAACAACTGTCAAACATCTACAAATGACAGCCGGGTCCAACGGCTTAACGTGTTATCCGAGGCACGGAGGAAATTCGGTATGTAATGGGTGGTCACCCATCCACGGATAAACCCAGACAAGCGCGGCTTAACCTAAAGATCAACCCGAACGGCCGTTATTATTTTGCCACGAGCCATTTACAATATAAATAGGGTAATTAGGAAACAAAGATACCTAACTAGGCGTGATATTAAGTTATGGGAAAGCCAGGCGACACTAATATTTAAGGTCTATCTTTTCATACACGAAATATTTTAAGAGTAACTTCTATAAGTCGTAAACTCGCCATAGCAATGAATAAAAAAATATCTGAGCGTTTTTTTTTTACAAAATTATTATAATTCTAAAATTTTTTGAGACTTTTTGCATAAAACCTTTAATCCCATATTCTAACAATGACAGTAGGTAAATACGACGCAGTAAACTACCGTAATGGATGCTTAAAATAAGGAGCCAGTATTTATTTTGTGGGTCAAGTAATTTTAAATTATTCATTTTTATAAAAAAATATACTCATATAAAAAAAAATCCCTTGAAATGTCTTTGTTATAGCCGTTAGATGATTCCCTGAAAATATTTCGTGTATGATAGACCCCATATAGTATCTACAGAGTTACAAACAGAAATAAATATTACGTAGGTATTGTTTTCATACTATGTATTTCACGAACGCGCTGTAAGTAACTTTTATTTGCTGTCAACATAGTTATTATAACAATAGCTATGTCCTGCGGCATCACTCACCGTTTCTCTTTTTGCTTAGCTCCTTAGGTTAGTAGCGTGATGTTAAATAATAGGTCTTTAAGTATGTATCTCATATTTTGCTCTGTTTGTATCTTTGACGAATAGTTATATTTTTTCCTAATTCCATTTTTATTGGATTAGTTGTTAAATGATGAACATTTGAGAGTTTAAAAACCTAATGCCTCATTGGATACTGTGACAAAATCTGTTTCAATGTGCTGTCGGTTTTACTACTTCAAGGGGGTATATTTTTATCATAGACTGTGTTTTGAGAATGTAAGATACGCAGTGCAACGCAGCTTTTTTCACTCTAACTATAGTTTGCAATTGCATCATAATCGGTTGAGACGTTTCCAAGAAAAATAAAAAAAAATTACTATGAAAATATCACTTTTCATGAAATCGTCCATACAAATAAACAAATTTCATACTTTAACCCCTAATATAACTTATAACATAAAATAACGCTTGTAATCCTCGAAGGGTTGGGCAGAGTAGTACCCTAATTATAGTACACCCACATTTCGCCAGTTAATTAAGTCTCTTATAATAAGGCGCGAGCCTATTGCCATCAACCTAGTACAAAACCCTTTAACACTTTACCCAACTCGGGAATCGAACCCAGGACCTCATGCTCAGCAGTAGCACTTGTGACCTCTTGGCCAACAAATAACTTACAACCTTCCTCAAGAATTGGGCTATCAAATACAAAAAGCATTGCTCAAATCGGACAGGTAGTTCAGGAGATTAGCGCGTTCAAACAAACACATATACTCTTCAGCTTTATTTTAGACGTAATAATATTTTATTTTTCAGGGTAAGGAGTAAAGTAGCCAATGGCAAAGAAACCGGGAAGGATAATGTCTTGTTGCCAAGGGGCTACGGCATATTCCGATTGGTATGCTTTGTTTTACCATATTTGGAACAATAAAACAATACTGTATTTTTGTCGTGTTTTACGGGTAGTAACCGATTGTAGGTGTTGTAATGAAACTAGGATACTTGTCGTCAACTATTACTTTACTGTTCAATGCAATTATTATTAATTATTATTATTATAAGCCTATATTGTCCCACTGCAGGAAAAAGGCCTCTGATTATAGGCCAATCCTTTGCTCATCCCGCCATGTCCTTCTAACACAATTAAATTGAAAAAAAAAAGAAAATCTTTTATTTCAAGTTTACAATCTATATTAGAAACATAACCCACAAATAAATACAACATCAACACGTAAAATAAGTTATACCAATAATAATAATTCAAATTCATTCACTCATTATCAATTATTACAGTAGTCGCTTAAGTGCTACACTTTATATGGTGTAAAGGACAGCCCTCCACAAACTGATGGGGTGAATTCAGTATATCATACTATGATGACCGGTACAAGAAATTATTTCATTAATATTACGGGAATCAATATATTTGACATTTTTATTTCCTCATACGCAATGTATCGTTACCGTGGCAAAACGCACGTAGCGAACGCCAAGCGCGACGACGAGTTCGATGAACTCTGTAGCTAGGCAAGAAGTTAACAGCTGGTTTCATGCGTCGTTCGTTAGAATATTTCCACATCCATTGTTTGATTCTTGATTTTAGCAGTATTATTTACATAAATGGAGTGCTGCGTAAAGGGAATGTAATTTGACATTCAAATAAAGGAATTACCTAATATTATTAACTTAGAAAAAAATAATAAAAATCCCGAAAAAAAATCCGGTGCAATACGATTCAAAATAAGGAGCTGAATGCTCCCTGCTAGTTTGTGGAGGGCTGTTCCTTATACCCTGTATATAACTTGTCTGTCACAACAATGTCGCACATAAGAACAGTCCAACCTTTTTGCTATCATACTCAGAAGGGTATTGGAGCTGGCCCGCACTCTGCGTACAAGAGATGCGCAGCGCTACCGCATGGTCGCATGGAAACATGGACAGATTCCACGGATTTTAGGCTTATGAATGTGGTAATAATATTTATGTTTTAATGTATGAAATTGTGTTGTGAGTAAATGAAAAACATTAAGCTTAATTCATATATTTATTTGAAAAAAAAAAAAAAAAAAACTATACACGGTACTTACTCTACAAAACTTAAATATTTACGAACCTCTCCCTCAGCCTAGTATAAAAAAACCTAAGTAAATAAAACTTTTCATTCATTTTCGCCCCAAAGGCAATTGGGACAGGCACTGGATTTATGTTATTGCAGCTGTCGCACATTGTCTTTGTCATCCTTCTAAGTTTTGATGGACAAAAGGCACAATATTTCATTTTCTTTGGCTCAGCTATACCTTCACGTTGTGAGAGAGATTGGAAGGGGTCATTTAATCCCAAAAAAGTCACAAAAACACTTTTTTATACATCACATCGACATACGGTTGGTAAATATTGACGAAAGTATTGAACTTACGGGAGCGATACAGGTGTGCCCTGCAAGCTCCGAGGGTCGACTGAGATGGCGGGAACGGCAAGTTTAGTAACCCGAAAAACAAACGGGTTATATCGATTTTTAAAATCGATTACGTCGATTCGACTGTTATCTATGCAGGGTAAAAAAAAAAAAACAATTTTAATTCGAGTATCACTGACTCATAGTAGGAATAATACAGTCACATTACATACACAACATTATTAATTCAATCCATTCATAACAATTTAATTTAATTAATACTATGTTGAATACCAAACAAAAATGCGTTTAAATAATTATTTTAAATTTACAAGCGAATTTATTACTTTGGAATGAGGATTCAAAATAGTGTAAATTCATTACTAACTTTTATTTTAACTTCCAAACCTCCTTTGTTTACAGAAATGGGACAGCGAATTGGCAACATTTGCGCAATTGATGGCCAATCAGTGTACTGTAAAATACGACTTGTGCAGGGCAACTAGTAAGTATACTTTTTTTATATTTCTTCACATTTCCGCTTAACCGGTCGGGGAAATCAAGTGTGTTGTTATGTGACATTTGTGGTGGCATCTACAATGTGTATATTCATCAAACTACGTAACTTTACGAAAAAAATTTTTCTGGGAAACGACTTTTTCTCATGGTGTAAAATTACGGTTTACGGAAGACCTCAATGTAACGCACTCAAAACATTATGCTGATGTGCTTCCATCGTGTATGTATGAGTGGATATGTATCATGTATATGTATGGATGATATTATTATCTATTTATTTATACAACGTGTAATAGATTTAGCGCAATACCTCAGACATCCCAATTAGAATATTACATTATAAGTCTAAAACAATATCCGTAATTAAATAAATTTAAACCAAACCTAGTAATTTTTTATAAAATAGTTATCCTTACTAAATGCAAAACGTATGTGCAACAACATCGCACACACACTCATGCAATGTTAGCGGCCGACACGACACGCACACTCGAGCGCCCGCCAGCTGACCATAGCTGTAGGCATTAGTTCAATAAACGAAATTTTCGAGTAAGTGAAATTATCAACACGAATCTAAGACTTTAGGCTTAGTAACGGTGATGCATTTAAAACAGCGAATTTATCTTTCGAGATTGCACCCCCGCGAATCCCTCGATCCCTCTGATAAGTTGTGTTTAGGTACAGTTTATTACTTGTACTACAAAAATATTCAAAGACGGCGTGTTTAAAAGATTTGAATCATAATATTTACAGTGATAAGAATACAATAGTATTGATAGGTAGAAGTAGGTAGGTACTTACTTACAGAACTGGACTATTTACACTTTACACTGAGGTTATTAATTTTCACTATTTCTGCGATCCACTTTCATTAAAGTTTCAAAATGACCACCGCCTTGTTCTATGCACTTATTTGCACGCTTTCGAAAATTGTATTTCAATTTTGTAAGCACTTCAGTATCACTTTTCACCGTCACAGTTCCTCGACACTTGTAGATTGACTGACGTACACGAGCGATTTTATGCGACCCCACCAATAAAAGTCTAATGATGTTAAGTCAGGCGATCTGGGAGGCCACGGCACAGGTCCTCCGCGACCTATCCAACGACTGCCTTACTCCGCATCCAGATGCCTCAGTCGCTGAGTTGCAGCCAGCATCGTCCTGGCGCTCACACTAAAGCCAAAACGGTCATGGAACTCCCGACAAGCTAACGCGACATTAAGGCCCTTCAGAAGCTGTTTGATTCCGTCATACTCGAGGGAAAACGCCGCAGGCATGGTGCAGGGGTGTGGTGGTACTCTTCTTCAAAAAGGGCGACAATGCCCGGCTGAAGAACTATAGGCCCATCTCACTTCTAAGCCATATCTACAAATTGTTTTCAAGAGTCATCACGAATCGTCTCGCGCGCAGGTTTGACGATTTTCAGCCTCCCGAACAAGCCGGATTCCGAAAAGGCTTTAGCACCGTAGACCACATATATACGTTGCGGCAGGTTATACAGAAGACCGAAGAGTATAACCTGCCTCTCTGTTTGGCGTTTGTCGACTACGAGAAAGCCTTCGATTCGATTGAGACTTGGGCTGTACTGCAGTCTCTCCAACGGTGCCAAATTGACTATCGGTACATCGAGGTGTTGAAGTGTTTGTACAAAAACGCTACCATGTCAGTCCGACTTCAGGACCAGACCTCGGAATCTATCCTTCTGCAGCGAGGTGTGAGACAGGGAGACGTTATATCTCCGAAACTGTTCACCGCTGCACTGGAGGATGTCTTCAAGGTTCTGGACTGGAGAGGGCTAGGCATCAACGTCAATGGCGAGTACATCTCTCACCTTCGGTTTGCCGACGATACCATGGAGGACCTCAGTACTATGCTCGATGACCTCAGTAGAGCTTGTAGATAAAACGGTTTTCCTGGGGATTACGCTTGATTCAAGGCTACAATGGGGTTCTCATTTAACATCTCTTGCGGGGCGGCTAAGTTCAGCAGCGTATGCTATAAGAAAAATCCGTCAATATACTGATGTAGATACCGCTAGACTGGTCTATTTTAGTTACTTTCATAGTATTATGTCTTATGGCATTTTAATGTGGGGACGGGCTGCAGACATTGAGTCTATATTTATTCTGCAAAAAAGAGCCATCAGAGCCATATATAATCTTCGTAGGCCCGATTCTCTAAGGGAACTGTTTAAGGAAATTAACATCATGACGCTACATTGTCAATACATCTACGAAAACATAATGTATGTAAGAAAAAATCTACATCTTTTTAATAAAAGAGGTGACAGACACAGTTACAGTACTAGAAATAGAGACCAATTAGTTCAGCCAGGCTTCAGACTCGCTAAAGTAGACTCATCTTTCATGGGGTACTGTTTGAGATGCTATAATAAAATTCCACAAAGTATCCTTGAACTGAATAAAACGAAATTTAAAACATGCATTAAACGCACACTATGTAAGAAAGCATATTACAAGTTGGACGATTATATCACTGATAGAAATGCTTGGCTCAATGCCGGTCCTGCTCCACAAGAACAGGGGCGCCTAAATTGATAGCATTAAATAGTATTGTTGGAGCTGCTGAAGATTGTATAACTATCTTTGCATTGTAAAGATTCAATCTCTTTTGTATTATATAGCCGCCTAGCCCATATTGTGTGAGTACTATGTACTAGAAAGCTGTCATTCGCTGGAAACCTGCGTCTTTTCTTGACTTGAATGTGCCCTGGCGGTTAGGAGTATGTCATGCTCACTCAAATGTCTCGCTGATGGTGGCACGTGTGTCGGATCATTTAGTTCCCTTCAAAATGGTTGAGTTCAATGGTGCTGATACATGCGTCATGTTCGTGAACGGGCGCTGTCAGTTGTGATTGGTCATCTCTTATTTGCCACGGCTTATTTGAATTAATTATTTTATTTTTGAATTGTTTTTATTATGGACACTTTTAACGTACACATCTTGCTGCATCGTTCTCACATAATGCACCATCTCAAAATGAATGATGTAACCAAGGTTTTGTTAAAGTATTCTGATTTAAAAGAGTGTCCATGGAGTTTCTTGCCCGTTCTTCTCCATAGAGATCTACGTTAGGGAATGGGCAACTACAGTACTTTCACAGTTTTTGTGCCTTGTGACTGGGACTGTAGCTATATTTTACTGTTGCCTTTGTTTCGACAATTCAAAAGTGCCTGTAACTGGCCTACTTGAAATAAATGCTTTGATTTTGATTTTGATTTTTTGCTTCCGGAAGAGTGGGTCTTAAAATGAACATGGACAAAACCAAAGTCATGTTGAATGCCCATGTAACACCCACTCCTATCAAGATCGGAGACTCTACACTCGAAGTTGTAGACGATTATGTCTTTCTGGGACAAACGATCCAGTTATGTAGGTCTAACTTCGAGAAAGAGGTTAATCGTCGAATCCGACTCGGTTGGGCAGCGTTCGGGAAGTTGCGTGGTATCTTCTCGTCCAACTTACCGCAGTGTCTCAAGACGAAAGTCTATGACCAGTGTGTGTTGCCAGTGATTACATACGGGACCGAAACGTGGTCGCTCACAATGGGTCTCATCAGAAGGCTTAAAGTCACCCAAAGGGCAATGGAGTGGGCTATGCTCGGAGTTTCCTTGCGTGATCAAATCAGAAATGAGGAAATCCGTAAGAGAACCAAGGTTACCGACGTAGCCCGAAGAATAGCCAAACTTAAGTGGCAGTGGGCAGGGCATATTGCTCGCAGAACGGATGGCCGATGGGGCCGGAAAGTTCTGGAGTGGTGACCGCGAACTGGAAGACGTCGCGTTGGAAGGCCTCCCACTAGGTGGACCGATGACCTGGTAAAGGTTGCGGGGATCCGCTGGATGCGAGACGCACGGGATCGGTCAATGTGGCGACACTTGAGGGAGGCCTATGTCCAGCAGTGGACGTCTTTCGGCTGAAATGATGATGATGATGATGAAGGATTGTATTAATTTGTCATGATACTGTGTTTCTAATTTAAGTTATTTAAAAGATTTTTCCGTCAAAATGTAACCCCTATTTTTTATGACGGAAATCGATTCAGAAGCCGATTCTGAACCAACTACTTTCAGAAATTGCGTTTATTCTGTTACACGTTGTATAAGATAAAATACCTCGACTGCCTCGAGTGGTCGTAAGCGCGACTGCTGAGCATGAGGTCCTGGGTTCGATTCACGGGTCGTTGTATTAGATAATTAAAAAATATAATATTCTGTATATCATTTACAGAAAGATTCAGTAATCCCAGCCAAGTGATTTGCCTCGTCCGATTCACGTATCCTGATTGGTACGCAGTGCAAAAAAATATAAATTTGACCAAAGGACTAAAGCTTGAACAACAAATGTATGCTCTCAATGTGTCCATGAAGGTTTGGTACAATTCAAAACACAGTGTCACTAAGAGTATGGTGGAACGTTACCCCGATTGGAGTAAGTAAGTTAAAACTCTTCATAGAATATCTAAGCATAGCTGTACATTCTTTTGGCCGTGTAACGCTGCCATTTTGTTTTTTTTATACATCTATACTAATATTATAAAGAGGTAAAAGTTTGTAATTTGTTGGTTATTAAGTTTGCATGTAGGGCGTAATCTATGGAACTACTAATCCGATTCAGAAAATTCTTTCACTATCGGGAAGCAACATTATCTCCGAGTGATATAGGCTTTAAAACGTTCCCGTGGGTTAATTTACGTACATAACGGGAGCGACGCCGCGAGCAAAATCTAGTAATGCATAAAATTGTTTATCACCAGCGCCCTTCTGTAAAACTCATTCGTTTGCCAATAGGTACATGTAACACTTTATAAATAGGTAAATTAAAAGTTCCATCGGCAAAATTAATATTATATCGGAACCATAATCCCTGGGAAACAACTAGTAACCGAGAAATTGGAGATTGAAGTGAGTAACACGATTAAAACAGCGGTGCCGTGAATATATTTTTACATTATAAATTACTCTGCACTTTTAGTCGGTTAAAGGCTACAAATAACTTGGAACGACGGAGGATAATTTACTTTATACAGGGTGGAATCGACGCGAAAACGGTTACCACGTATTCAGTACATCATTCTGAGAATAATATAATAAAAATATAAAATCTATATATAATAATAATCGTGGCAGAGGAGCTCGTGGCTAAATAATAACAGCCGCTCGGGTCGATATTTAGGTTAAGCCGTGCTTGCCTAGGTTGGTCTGTGGATGGGTGACCGCCCATTACATACTGAGTTTTCTCCGTGCCTCGGAAAGCACGTTAAGCCGTTGGTCCCGGCTGTCATTTGTAGATCTTTGACAGTCGTTAGGCAGTCAGTGGCCCAAAAAGTCTGACAACCAGTCTTACCAAGGGGTATCGTATTACCCAGTACAGACTGGGTTGTGGAGGTCAGATAGGCAGTCGCTCCATGTAAAATACTGGTATTCAGCTGCATCCGGTTAGACTGGAAGCCGACCATAATATAGTTGGGAAAAGGCTAGGCAGATGATGATGATATAATAATAATATAAAAATAATAATAATACATAGAAATTTTTCACCGGTTATAAAAAAATACCGTTTTCACGTCGCTGTCCCTTCCACCCCGTATAGACTATGGGCTAAGGAGACGATACATTATACAGTTTCAATTAGCGGGATCTAGATCTCAACGTAAGTCTAGATTTTTTTGCGAGTATTAGCGTGTACTGCGGGTCTAACTTGCGAAATACAACAAAAACTGCCTTGCAATGTGCGTACGTATTTATAAAAAAATACCAAGTCGCTTTAAAATATTGAACTCGAGAAAATTTAAGACAGAATTACACAAATGGCTTATTGAATGTAATTTTTACAGTTTAAAAGATTTTATGGATGTGAGATGTTGTTTCTTTTTGTCAAAATATAAATTTTGCATGCTATGTTATATCTTAGAGAAACATGTTGAGCTACTGTAATAATATTAACATCAATGTATACTATGTTTTACGCAAATAAATGATTTACTTACTACTTACTTACTAAAATGGCCACCTTGACAGAATCATATTATGATAATAATATGAATCACGTTACAATTCTTAAAATGGTCACAAATTGACAATTCATAATATTAACTGCGCCCAATTCATATCATGCAATTAATCTGTCAGACACTGGTTTGACAATACTGTATGGAGATTCGTAAAATACTCCACATAATATGAATTACTTAATAAGATAGTCAAATCTTACAATTCACTTTTCAGATTTTGTAAAGTAATATTGAAAAATGATATATTTTGGACTTTATGAAATAGACAAAGATAAAAAAATTGTCATTGTCAACTAGTTTTTTTGCCAGAAAATAACCAGCGGTTTCGTCATATTATTGAGTTTTCAACTGAAATATTTGTTTTAGGTTTTTGGAATCATTCTATTACTGAACAACAACTTGCGTTTTTTTAACGAACTACGATTTGCCTATGCCATTTGGAGTTTTGTTTGGTGCTTGTTCATTCCATTTCCATGAGTTTTTCTAATGATGGTACATCCCAATCGAAGTTTATGAGTCACAGGAACCTGCCGACTGAGATCGGTCAGGCAGGATAAATCGTCAGTCGGAATAATTTTATCGTATTTAACTACATACGAGAGGGAAAATCAGGCAATCATTTTGTTTGTGTACTTCCAACGTGTACTATCTTGAGTAGGGAACTGTAATATAATCAAAATAAATAATCAGTTTTTAGTCTCTTCTTTTTTTTTATTTGACTGATGTTATTTTGCGCCTACAAGATGCATTTTTAGTTACTGCCTACATTATTTTAATAGAAGATGAGCCTATTGCCATAGAACGAGCACAATGCTCCAGGCTTTCGGATACTGGTTTATCCTAGTAAGTATAGGTCATCTAAAGAAAACAAATAGGTATCTATTGACGACCTTTATTAATGTAATGCTACCTACATCAAAAACTAAAAATCGTCTCCATCGAGGATAGACATCTATGCGCATGTTGCTAGGCTAAGGAAGTCAATCTTTATTATTTTGAATTCTCTTTGTATGGCCTTGTTTGCAGTCTTTTAATTGTGCCATAATTGTCTTTTAATGAAATAATGTTTAAATCGCTAAAAAAAACTAACTTGATTAATAAAATCTGAAAAGAAAAAATAACAGGTAAAAATACGGTCTCTTTTTTCAACATTCACAACAAATATGATTCAGTTATGAAATGAATTGAGTATGGTTAAGCTAATATGTGTCACCATTTTACGAAAATTAGAAGAATTGCTAATGATCTGCTGGGAATTCGGAAAATTGATTACTTTTAGAGGAATTGCTGAAAGTGGCCATTTTAGATTCCCTGGTCAGGAAGCCGGAACGAGTACCGGACCACAACCAACTCAAAATGTGTCACGCCGCCTTATACATCAACACTCAGAGGGAGGCATTCATTTAGGGAGGGAGCCAGACATAATTTTGTTTTTTTTTTCATATTCATCCCCAGACCAGAGCATAATGAACTGCTTGGTCTAAATTACCTCAATATGATCACTGGTGAAGCCACGCACATGGGCTGTGGCATATCCGCGTTTTCTACGTACTTGTACTACATGAGTGATTACCAGAGCATCCAGAATGTAAGTCAAGCTTGATTTAGTGTTAGTAGTTATTATTATTATATAGCCGCCTAGCCCATATTGTGTGAGTACTATGTACTAGAAAGCTGTCATTCGCTGGAAACCTGCGTCTTTTCTTGACTTGAATGTGCCCTGGCGGTTAGGAGTATGTCATGCTCACTCAAATGTCTCGCTGATGGTGGCACGTGTGTCGGATCATTTAGTTCCCTTCAAAATGGTTGAGTTGAATGGTGCTGATACATGCGTCATGTTCGTGAACGGGCGCTGTCAGTTGTGACTGGTCATCTCTTATTTGCCACGGCTTATTTGAATTAATTATTTTATCATTGATTTGTTTTTACTATGGACACTTTTAACGTACACATCTTGCTGCATCGTTCTCACATAATGTACCATCTCAAAATGAATGATGTAACCAAGGTTCTGTTAAAGTATTCTGATTTAAAAGAGTGTCCATGGAGTTTCTTGCCCGTTCTTCTCCATAGAGATCTACGTTAGGGAATGGGCAACTACAGTACTTTCACAGTTGTTGTGCCTTGTGACTGGGACTGTAGCTATTTTTTACTGTTGTCTTTGTTTCGACAATTCAAAAGTGCCTGTAACTGGCCTACTTGAAATAAATGCTTTGATTTTGATTTTGATTTTTGAGTGTTATTCTGTTAAGTTGACTTGGAACGGTTGACAGAGGAGATATGAAGAAAAAAACGTGTTGCGCCGACCCCAGTGACATTGGACAAGGGCAGGAATATTATGATGATGACTTGGAACGGCTACGTCCTCAACTCGAACTGAATACTAGTATTATATGGACCGACAGCACTCACAAGCCAGTTATTTGATAACACGCTACCCCTTAGCAGGACTAGGTTGCAAACTTTCGGGCTATTGGTAACCTGTAACCGCCATCAAAGATCTAGGAATAACAACTGGGACCAATTGCTTAAAGTGATTTCCGAACCATGGAGAGATCTCAAAACGTAAATGCAAGCGTTTGCTTATCCTTTATGATCGGCCCTACGGCTGTTATTATTAGACCATTTTATCCTACCCAACAAAATGTATTAATTACTCTTTCCACGCAGACTATCTCACTGGTATGCAACTTCTCGGCCAAACCTCTCAAGGGAAAACTAACATACGTGACAAAAAAACCTGGCAAGGGCTTCAGCGCTAAATGCGGCTGCCCTCCGGGCTCTAAGGAAGATGGCGACTGTCTCTGCAATGAGGTGAAGACGCCCGATCCACGTGAGTTCTTTTGTCGCTTTTGTCTAATTCCGGGTGCAAATAACAGACACAGTAAGATAGTAGCTTTTTTATACTAAATAGGCTTGTGTTAGGCCACAACTTGCCTGATGTGACGCGATAATGCGGCCTAAGGTGGAACACGCTTACCTTGAAGAAACCAATTCACTTGAACTATGAATATATTCAGATTGTAATGATCAGGAAACAGGTAAGCCGGCAGTGAATGCACTATAAATATTCCATTTTTTGGGTCAACATATTTTATTTCACGTAGGACTTATAAAACGTCGATAAAAAGGTGCACGGTTCGGGTTGGTCGTTTCCCATCAAGAAAAATCGGCAAGAAACTCCATGGTTACTCTTTTCAAATCATTGGGTATTACAATATTATCATGTTACAGCATTTGTACTTAAGTATGGGGGGACAGCGTAGGCCCGACAATAAGTCGTTGCTTACTATACAAAAGATGTAAACCAAGACAAAAAGTTAACAAGCAGCTGGGTATCTACAAAGCCTAAAACGTTCACACATTCGCAAACAATCGTCCGTGGTCCGTGAAACTTCAGCCATATAACAGTGACGCTTTGCCGTATCTCTTGCTCGTCCGATGATAGAATGGGGATGGTGGAATTAGATTATGTAATTCCAAGCACACTCCCCGAAAGGTAGTCGAACACATTAGACAGGTAGACATTTTTAATATTTTATACGCAAACCCTGCGTAGGAAACATAGCTGTTTTTGACATGGAAAGAAAAATTCCAGTGCGAGCAGGGTTTGAACCTGCGACCTTCCGATTCAGTACACCGGATGTCTTAACCAACTAGACCATCGCACCCCGCTCACAGATCTCGAAATTTTCGTTCCATGTCAAAAACAGGTAGACATTTTATTTGTCAGAATCCGAAATCTCTTAATTAATCTGAATTTATGTATTACACGAAATTGTAATACCTAATTTCAGATTAACAAAAACTAGCAAGTCTTTTCTCATAAACAGTATACACTTTTAAAACAAGTTGCAAAGTCAGTTATTGAACTGACCGATGGAAAGTTCAAAAACTACATCAAACGTGTCCTTGTTAAAAAAGCTTATTACAAAATCAAGGACTACGTTGAAGATAAAGAAGTTTGGCTTTAGTTCCTTCTGCGCATGCGGCTTCCCTGGTAGCTCATAAACGGCACAAATATGTGATGTCTCTAACTTTTCTCAATCTCATTTTTTCTCTTCTTTCGAATCAGATTTTTACAATAGTTATCAAATCATTTATACATCTTTTGCTCAGAATAGTTACAGCACTGATAACAATATTTGTGTCACTTGTTTAATTCAGTATTTTACAATATTTTTTTTTACCTTTGTATAGATTCTTTTTTATCAATTGTTTGTGAATGTGTGAACATTGTAGGCTTTGTAGAGTCCCAGCTGCTTGTTAACTTCAGTTAACTTTTTATTTTGTTATTTTTTTTTTTCTGTAGTAAGCAACGACTTATTGTCGGGCCTACGCTGTTCCCCCATACTTAAGTACAAATGCTGTATCCATGATAATTGTAATACCAAATGATTTGAAAAGAGTAACCATGGAGTTTCTTGCCGGTTCTTCTCCATAGGAACCGACCAACCCGAACCGTGCACTTTTTTGTCGACGCTTTATAAGTGCCCATCTAGGCCTATGTGAAATAAAATATTAAGCTTCTGTTATCCTTAATTGTTATGTTGTTGTTATCCTTAATTTGTCACTACTGGCTTGACTAAATATTTATATAATTTATGGTTTAACGAGAGTGACTACTAAAATGACAGCAGCGAGACTGCTTATATGGGATACAAATATGGAAGTAGATGACATGCTTCGCCATACCCAGTTAAAGGATAGGGTTGTAAGGATGATAATAACATCACACCTGCTCCTTTTCCCCTGGCACAATGATCATTTGCAACAACTACACTGATGATGCAGTCAAGTTATTTGATGTTGCGTTTTGAACTTTCCAGCTACACAACCGACGTGTCCTTTGGGTGAAACATCTTCATACTGCGATCCAGCTTTAGTCCTGCTGCCCATATTCTCGATCGAGGACGCACCACCGGAGAAATTGTACCAATTTTCCAAAGAAATAAAAGAACCTTTAAAGGATTTTATTTTGCAAAGGTAAGGCTTCAATTTGGCGTCGGGGGTCACGTAGTAGCTCCCGACCACCGTAGGCGCGGGCCTGTAGACGGCGAGTTATAGGCTAGCTCGCCGTCCAGCCGTCTTATGACGACAGGCCGTGTCGACGGCGCGTTCGTGTTCCACGCGCGCCTCAAAGAGATGTCAGCAAACAAGCACGGGTCCGCATGTGCCGATGCCTGCCAGGGCTGCGGGACTGTTCGAAAGAGATACCGTGGCCCTGGAACACAAAGGGCAAAGAAGGAATATGGATAGGGTTTAGTCAGTACAAGTTTGACACTCCCTTCCGCTCCGCCCAGAGTGGAAGAAAAAAAAAATAAGGCTTCAATTTCCGTTCCACCTTTAGATCCACCACCGTCTTTTACCATCTATTTTAACTATCCAAAACATCATCTGCCTAGCCTTTTCCAACTATGTTGGGGTCGGCTTCCAGTCTAACCGGATGCAGCTGAATACCAGTATTTTACATGGAGCGATCTGACCTCCACAACCCAGCTAGTACTGGGTAGTACAATACCTTTTGCTAAAACAGATTATAAGACTTTCGGGCCACTGACTACGTTTAAAAACTGTCAAAGACCTATGAATAACCACCGGGACCAACAGTTCAACGTGCTTTTCGAGGTATGGAGGAAACTCAGTATGTAATACGTGATCACCAGCGGCTGTTATTATTTAGCCACAAGCTCCTTTTAACTATTCAAAAACAAAGTCTTATTTAGTGACCATTTTTTTTCACACTCATAGCTTAACTTTTAACTTTCTTCTGCTGGGTCACAGGCCTCTTCTCAGTGAGAGGCCTTAATCGAGGACCATTATCTAGCACGCGAGCTCAGTGCGCCTTGGTGGATGTCGTCTTTGAATATTTGGTTCTAAGACAATAGTCTCCTCATGCTTTTCCTCTTCACCATTTTGAAGGCAGTGCCGATGTTTTAAATTACTCTAAGACATGCCTGGGTTTTAATACCCGATCTACACTACAATTCATAAGTAGTGGAAGTTCTTTCATATAAGCCTAAAAGCTTATCTTGCCCTTATAACCTATCATTCTTCACGATGTTAAGATTTCTTAACAACCTTGCTTGCCCAAAGGGCTTGCCATATTGTTGGCACCTAAACACCACTGCACATAATTTCACTCAGCCACTGCGCCAACCGTGCCGAAAAACATCTTTACATCATCTAAGTAGTGAATAGTAAAGGCATCACGAATAATTAGCCTTTTCGAAGGTAGGTTACCAGACTATATGAGTATGGGCATTTTTTGTTTTCAGCCGACTGCGACGAAACCCAAAAGGAGGGTTATATTTTTAAACTTGGAATTAATTATCTAATAAAATAAAATAATAACCCCTCAAAAATGGCCGTATTACAATTTTATTATCTTCTTTTCAGAAAAAATACAAGTGCGGCTATCTTTAGACGAAGCAGGTTCAAACCAAAGGCAAGTGCACGAACATCGCGGGAGTTGATGGAATTCATCCGTAGAAAAGGCATAAAGGTGACTTTTATTCAACATCTTAAAGTAGTCTTAACATCGTGAGGAAACCGGAATGTCCTGGAACTAAAGAATTGTAGATACTGGCCATTTACGAGCCCACACTGGCCTGCAAGGTGGATTCAAACTCAAAGCATTTATTTCAATTAGACCATCACAGGCACGTTTGAAGGTTAAAAAGAAACAAAAAAAGGGAAGCTAAAGTAACTTAATATAATAGCTTGTGAGAGTACTGTAGTTGTCCATTCCAAAGCGTAGATCTCTATTGAGATGAATGGGCAAGAAACTCCATGGACACTTTTACAGCCGCAACTCGATTACAACCAATTGCTTCTCACAGAGAGTAGGCCGGTATCCTAGCTCCTACTTCTGATTATGCTTATGCTATTAACATGAATGTGGGAGTGAAGACCGGCAAGCGTAGCGCTTAACGCCTCCCCAAGCAACACAGATTGGCTGAATAATCTTTGTATAAAAGCATTTCTGGAAACTTCAAGCTGACATAGTTGACTGGTTAATTTCTGGATAAACGCCTGAACAGATATAATTCAAGCAATTCGGGCACAAAATAAAATGCTTTAGTTTGAATAATAGCAATACAGTACAGTAGCTGAATAAATGTACAACAATCTTAATATCGTTGCTATCACATTTGTAATAGCAACCATAAACATCCATTATAATGTATAATATTAGGGTTCTGTTTATAGTTAGCAAAAACGGGACAAAAATAAGATCATTTTATTGTCAGTATCTCAAGCCCCTTTTCTCAGGAACGCGTGGTTTAGCTGGAATTGATATCAAATACTCAGCTCTGCTACCCCTTGGAGCAGTGAGAAAATTGAAACAACGCTTGTAAGTAAACGCGATCAAACCAATTATGTCGCATATTTTGCATTTAATCAAATGCGGGAAGTACCTAGGTTTTGATTTCCTTGTGAAATCTCACAAGAGAATCAAAACCTAGGTACTTCCGGTCTACCTACAATCATGAAATTTGGCAAGAAGCAATGTCTTACAGCACGAGTAAAGGAAAAAATCTGAGTACCGTAAATATTTAGTTTAATGACAAAAAACCTACAAGTTTATACGGAACCCTCGGTGCGCGAGTTCAACTTGCACTTGGCCGGTTTTATTCATATTTTGCGGCATTTTGTCGTGGTACGTGGTTATTAACGCTAAAAGCCGTATAAGATGGTGGTCGTGCGCTTTAAGTTAGTTGATAGAACTTTCTCATTTTCAATTATGCAGATTGTTGCTTAACAAAACCTAAAAATACCTGAAATATTTAGCTACTGAATAACTGACTATGATTAAAGTGCAATACAGCTTGATGGGGCCGGAAAGTTCTGGAATGGCCACCGCGAACTGGAAGACGTTGCGTTGGAAGGCTTCCCACTAGGTGGACCGATGACCTGGTAAAGGTTGCGGGGATCCGCTGGATGCGAGACGCACGGGACCGGTCAATGTGGCGACACTTGGGGGAGGCCTATGTCCAGCAGTGGACGTCTTTCGGGTGAAATGATGATGATGATGATGATGATGATGATGACAGCTTGAAGAGAATAGAAAATAGGTTATCTAGCGACCAGCACTATAATGGAACTTTATTTTAAAGTTTTACAGATAAATTCTACCTCATCAGCTCTTATACAAAACTCAGCGGTCTCTGATGCCTTAAACTGAATAGCGTTTTTTTAATAGTACAGTTCATGACAAATAATAAGCGTTAAGAAAGAAAGTCAGTGCTATACAGAATTTATAAAGATTAATGAATACTAGTAGCCCAAAAACCATTTAATACAGCATTTGGCTATCCCGTAATCTTTAATAGCGATGTAATAAAGCTTTAAACTGCTTATTAGTACATTTTCATATTGTTATCTGGCGTATGTGTTGCTTGGGTAAAAAAATAAAAAAAAGCATCTACCTTTTTAAGATCGTGATGAATAATTTTAAGAACAGGGTGCTGTGGCGCAGCGTGGTATTGAGAGTAAATGGAACCAGATGCACACAATTTCGGTTTCTTTTCTAAACTTTTTTTTTTTTTTTTGTAGGATGTGCTCAGCCGGCTTCAAGCAAATAAATCGTCCTCAGTAGATATTCCAGCACCATCGCTTAATAAGTGAGTATACAACATTGTCTATCTCTGCATTGTCAACTGATAGATCACCAGTCCGAACGATCCAATTAACACGAGGACCGATCCATCAGTTGACAATGCAGAGACAGAAGACAATCAAGGCAATACTTAGGCATCCCACTTTTATCGTCATCATGTATTTAGGCCAGTCTCGGCAACGACGCCCGTCTTCAAGCATCCACTATGTGATGACTCTGCCCCTAAGGGTACATAAATAAAGTATTTTTGTAGTCTTTACAGAGAACAGCAATCATCGCCACAATTCCGTTTGGCCCCGGATTTGAAACTCCCGCCATTGCCACCTCCACCACCTCGCCGGCCTCCAGCTCTTCGACCTTCAACACCCGCGCGTCCTCACCCGCATCCTCACCGGCGTCCTCACCAGCGTCCTCACCCGCGTCCTCAACCCCTGCCCCCACCGCCGAGACTACCACCACCACCACCGCCACGCGTAGAACAGTACTCAACCGCACTACAGACTTATGTCAAACCATCACACATCAGGAAAAGTCGACCACCACCGAAACTGCCACCAAAAAACCACCATATGAAGAAGGTAATTCTCGATTTTATGTAAGAAACGTCAATAAGAAAAGAGAATATAATAGGAATTTTAATGGGATAATATGAATAACTATGAACCACTAGGACCTAATTTGGTTATCGTTTGCCATTTTTACTGGTTTTAAGACAGATCAGTCATCAGAAGTCACTGTCTGAAAATTAATTAAATAGTTTGTAAATATTTATTCTGTAAAAATACTTTTTTATTTATTTGCTCTCATGCACATCACACATTTTACAATAATACTGTCGGTTTTTGTACATGAAGCCTGTCAGGGCACTGCAAATCACAAAGCTGGTTTGCTGTTGAGTTTACGAACATTAAATTAAAAATTGAGTCAAAACTTATCAAAACACAATACAACACATTTCAGCAAAATAAAATGTCTAGAAGCCGTTATGATGTCCAGTTAACAGTATTAAACACTATATATTAAAAATTCAAAGATTGTTTGTATTATATTGTTGTTATTTTACAATACAAAAAAAAGATGTCACTGAAATAAACAATATTTATGCCTTTTATAAGACCGGATCATACAGAAATAGAAAAAAATAATTAAATTGGGTACACCTATAAAGTTTTATCCGTCATGAACTGGTCTACTGTGTAATAACATTTCCCTATTAAAAGTAATCTTAGTTTACAGTAGAATGAATTTGTATTCTCATCATTATTATAACTAGAAGACGAGATATTTACCATGTTTATTGTTTTCTTTGAGTTCCCGATATTTCGATTACTCAACAAGACATAACATTAAGATAGAAGAGCACAAAGGTACTGCTTATTTCATGAGAAATCATTCAAAATGAGACACAAGATTAAAAAAAAAGAGAACGAGATTTTTTGATTTGAGATTTCATTTTATTTTAAATTGATGCAATTCTTTAATAAAATTGGGGGCTATTTTTTTATTTTTGTGTCGGTGTAATCAACCAGCTTTACTATGGCTTAATGTTCATAAGGATGCGTATACATTTCTTTTGCATGATGAATATTTCATTAAAGTGAGTACTTTTGCCTTACAATATTATGCCATAGTTAAACCAGGCATAAGCAGTAGAATGATGAGAGCGCGGACTCATAGTTTGTGTTGCTTTTTAATTTGCTTAATGCATATATAAATTTCGATAATTTAGTCTTCAGATTTTCGATATATTTTTTCACTGTTAAACCAAGTAGCGTTACATCATCCCTTTCTGGGATATTTAATTTATTGCTAAGGTCATTTAGATTACTTTTTTTAGTAATAATTTGTAGATTGTGCTTCTCTAGCCACGATTTAACTATTTTATAAGTATTTTCAATGTTGGTCAAAGTTTCGGTGTTCTCAGTGCTTCTACTAGCGATACGTCGTCTGCGTATAAAACGCACTTCGAGTCAATTGTTTTAGGTAGGCCGTTTAGTAAATAATAAATAATATACACCCCAACACACTGCCTTGTGGAATGGAGTGGTTAATAATCTTTGTCCGTGATTTTATTTGTGTTGCATGTGCTTCTTTGTTGTAGTATACTATTCAAACATATTGTTTTCTATCTTTTAGGTAAGATTTTAGAAATGTATAGGCAGTACCCCTAATTCCTATGCCATATATTTTTTGTAATAAAACGTCATGGGAAACCTTATCATATACTTTACAGACAAACAAATGGCATATTGTTTTGTCATTGATGTAGTTATATATTTCTTGCACGTAATTATATACCGCGGGTATGGTCGATCTTTCTTGCCTAAAGCCAAACTGAATTATGTCCAAGAGATAGATTTTTTCTAAAAAGTTGTTAATTCTAGTGGACACTGTTTTTTCGAATATTTTTAGAAGAGAATAGTACAGTAGAAGTGCTATTGGTCGGTAGGAACAGGGATATTGGGGCTTGCCGCCTTTTTTAAATTTTTAGAAAATGTGCCATTTTGATAATTAGTCATTTAGAGAATTGATCATTTAGAGAATTAGGCTTTTAGAGAATTGGCCATTTAGAGAATTAGGCTTTTTCTAGGCTATATTTAGTCATCCTTTTAATAATTAGTAGTGTTCGTCTTTGTCCATTTCGCCCTATCCGATAGCACGTAGATATATCCAGTGAGGTCGATATTCAATGAACCTTGGAACGCAAATATTACCCTATCTTCGAGGTCTTTTTATGTGTCTTTATAATATTCGTTCAGGCCGTGTTTAACAATTATTTTAGTGGTATCGTTTGTAGAAATGTCGATCATGTCGACTATTTCTGTTTTAAGTTTTGCGTTTTCGATCTCAAGTTTCAGTGTTGTTTCGTTTATTTGAATAATATTGGTATTCATTATTGTGTGTTCAAGAGAAAGTTGTTCGGTTTTCTGACTTATTTTTGTTGCAGTTTAGCTATATTGATTTCGGATTGAATTGTACTTTTGATTTTTGACAAGATAGATCGTTGTTGGACTTCTAATTTTCTACCTCAAAGTTGGCTATTTTTTCTAATGTAATTGCCTCTGTCTATAATATAATGGGCGATATTGAAAAGAAGAAAGAAAGAAAAAAAAAATATTTGTCGCATGGACATGACGTGCGTATTGTTGTAGCTGTGTAGATATTTGTCGGTGGTGTGTCATATTTGCCTGTATCTCTCAGTATACTCTGGTCATCTTGAATCTGGTCGTCAATGGACATTGTTATGTCGTCAAGTTTTGGTTGGGATTGTCTCCTAACAGATGTGTCGTCATTTCTAATCTGCGTCTTAGTAGTTTTACACGATGGACAGCACCATGACTTAATTAATTTATGTCTATTTTCTACATAATACGATGACGTCATGATGATGCATCGGTAGTGGTGAAGTTTTGGCAAGTAACAACAAGTAACTCTCCGCGAGCTATCGGGTGTTTACATCCAGCACAATTCATTTTTGTGGGTATAAGATCAAAGTGTTCCTTGCAATAGTTGAGTTCGTCGCTAATTATGTACGTTTCGCGGTGACTCACCTCAGCGGGTTTCACGCGAGTTGTCGTCGGTCAGGGACACAGTTCGATAAGTTAGTTTTTTAAATGTTTTCACTTAAAACTTTTTGTTGGCTTAGTTTATAGCTTTGCAATTTTGAGCACTTATTTAAATCTCTGCACTTTGATATACAGGGTGTAAGGGACAGCCCTCCACAAACTGATAGGGTGAATTCAGTGTAGCATACTAAGATGACCGGTACAAGAAATTATTTCAGGAATGTTTTGGGAATCCAAAACAAAAATCCAATAATTTTGATTTGTTTTATTTCCTCATACGCAAAGTATCGTTACCGTGGCAAAACGCACGTAGCGAACGGCATGCGCGACGACGAGTGCGATGAACTCTGTAGCTAGAAGGGAAGTGAACTGCTGATTTCACGCGTCATTCGTTAAAGTATTTTTATAAACATCCTTTGTGGGTTTTTTTTTTAATTTTAGCCGTATTTTTTACATAAATAGAGTGCTGCGTACAGGGAATGTAGTTTTACATTAAAATAAAGAAATAGTACATAACATAAAAAAATCCAGAGAAAATTGTAGTTTATTATGATTCAAAATAAGGAGCTAAATGCACGCTGTCAGTTTGTGGAGGGCTGTCCCTCACACCCTATAAAGAACCATTATAAACAATAACTTTGGACCTAGTCTTTAATCAAAAATCTAAGAGCAATTCGAAACACGTCTTTGTATCCCAACAGCACATCACGCACTTGTAACCCCCAATATTTATTCCATAGATAAAATGTGTGTGATCTAACGAATAATCGAAACTAAACAAAATTGAATACTTGTATTTAAAATGATTTATATTTTCAGAAAGCGAGTATTATCACACGAGTGGCCCAGTTCCAATTAGCCGATAGAAGAAGTTCTTTGCCTTTTAAAGTTTTAAAAAAAGATGTTGAACCAAGAAGAGATTTTTCAAATTTAAACCAAGTTGTCAATGATTATCTAAAACGTCATCCCGGTTATAGAATAATCAACGGCAATAATGAACAAACTCAGCCAACGAAAGATGTAAAACCACACGCAGAAGAGAAAGCTACAACAGAAGCTGTGGCAATTGAGACTGCTTTGAACAGAGTTGAAGGAACTGTCATCAATTTTGACCAATATTTAGGGAAAAAAAATAGTAGCAACTATAATGACAAAAACCTTGAAATTAAAGATGACAATGATAAAAAACTGCTATCTCTTCTCGATACTTTAGAAACAGAAGTGAAGCACATATCACTGAATGGTAACGAAAAACAATTATTTGACGCAAAAATAAGAAAAATATACGGTACCATTGCAGGCAAAACTGCACTACAAATGTTTTCAAAACCAATTCTATTCAGTACCCCTGATCCAGAACCAGCTGAAATCGATTTTGGGGAAACAAAAAGTAGAGACCAATTTGAACCCAATCAGGTAGAAAATGACCACTTAAAAGTTATAGATGAACCCAAACAAAAGAAACGTTTTAAGATTGGCCAGAGAGTCGAACGAGTAAAACATATAAGTCCGTCTGTCCAGGGTCATAAATGGAAGAATAAATTCATGGATAGTTTTGACCAAAAAAAGTATAATCCCGACGTTTCCAATAATGGAGATAGGAAATCCAGTGACAGATACGATCAGAAATACAACGATAATCATTTAGAAAATACGTATGGTGATATACAGCAGCAACACATGGATGAGTTAGATCACAAACATAACGAAAATTTAAATAAAAGGTACGACGAAAATCTTTTAGATTACGGATATAATGAAGTTCCACGTAACTTCGATTTTAATTTTGATCATCCACATCACTACGATGTAGATCGAAAATATAATGATGACGAACTTGCTGCTAGAAGTAAGATGAAATACCAGGCTGATAGGGCTGTCTTTAGAGAATTCGAACATAGTTCACTAGGATCACAAGAAGACATTACACCTAGAAATTATAAAAACCCAAGATCTAATCAAGGTCCTCCTGATATCCCCTTGATAACCAAAGACAGATATAAAAGAAAAAAAACCGAGAAGAACCATAAGAAAAGAGCTAAAAGCCTTGTTTCACGCTATGAAGGCGACGTATTAAGTCTTGAAAGAAGGAAATATTACCAAGAAAAACTAGAAAATATTAAAAGAAAGCTCCGTGGTCGGAGAAATGGGAGGAACAATGATGTAAGTTTATTGTTATACTCGTTATACTACACTTATTTACCAACCCGTACCGGGCCCGCATGTCGGGTTCCAGTCCGTTCTTTCTCACTGAAAGGAGGCCTGTGTCCCAGCAGTGGGTGTAAATCTTGTATGGCAATTAAACTCCAGCTCTGGTTAACATCTGAATCATTTATGCTCCTACATTATCATACATCTTGTTACTTCCCTACCCTCAGTTACAATTATAATTTAATAACTTACAATAGTGACATTCCCCTTTTTCAAAAAACAAGAAAAAAATATGTTAGTACTATAAAATATCATGCCAAAATTAAAATCAGATTTTTAAGATAAAACAATACAACTTTACTTATGTAAAATTAATACGTTTAAAGGTAAATTTTGAAATAAAATAAAAGTAACATTATAATTATCATTTGCACATGCGTTCAATCGATTTCAAAATCCTATATACTCATAAATTACTTATTTATCTATAATGTAAAATTCATTATTTCATTATTATAGGAGCAAGATAAATGACTACATTTCATTACGCACACATAATTATATTATTAAATACTGTCCCTTACACCGAAACTTTCTCTTTCCCTTTTTTCGGTGCACGTCTCAATGTGTTGAGAAATTATACAACAAAAACTGCTAATCTCATGATCTTCCTGCCCTCGTCCCAAGTTATTTGGGATCGTCGCAACACGTTTTTTTCTTCCATTCTCCCCTGTCAATCTTCACGCTACGATTTACTCCTTTTTTCTTCATTATCATTCCTCACACAATCCAAGAATAACTGAGATAACGAATGACGTGTTTTAACTTTAATTTCAGCCCAAGAATGAACGATCCCTACGACGGAGGCACATGAAAAATCGGGCAAGCTCAGGAATGAGATCAAAAGATCAAGCTAACCAAATTTATATGTCAGAGAGGGCGAGATTTTTGCATGGATACTGATAATGCAAGAATTAGCTTTGCCCTTTGGGGTGCTACACATAATTTCGGGTTCCGCAGATTTACTTCAGCTATTTCAAACATCTAACGTACGAAGGTCTTCGATATAGGAAATCGCGTTATGAAACTCAAAAAGAGTTGGGCAGGACACCTAGCAAGGCCCGGTAATGGCAGGTGGACTAAAGCTGTGACCGAGTGGCGTCCAAGGAATGAAAAGAGAAGTGTTGGTCATCCGGCGGCGAGTTGGGCAGACGACATTGTTGCCATTGGGGGAATATCCTGGATGAGGCTGGCACAAGAACGTGAAGCTTGGCTCAAGCAAAGAGTGGCCTAGACCCAGCTGTGGGTGAAGTCGGGCTGTGGATGATGATGATGATTTCAAACAACAAAACCGACCCAAAACGATTACTACAACATTATAATGAATTTAGCTTTAATTCAGGTCGTACCGATCAGCAACTCCGTTCGGAATCTTCCTTCGTTGAATTATGTTAGATACAATATTCAACACAAACTGAGCGACCTTTTCTGGATCACATAAATCTACATAGTTCAATTTTGCCGTTCGACACTGCCGATCCATACCGAACCGAACATATATGTGTAGCCTCCTTGCGTTAACATGGGGTTTATAAAAAGTCATTTGTAATGTTAGAATTATTTTGTATTGTCGGCGCCATCATGTATCGCGTCCGTGACGTAGATGCGCGAGCTTTTAATATAATTGGTGTAAATCTACCCTTCACGAAGTCAAAAGACACTTGTTTTCGTCGTCATTGCGATAATTTTTTTGTTCTGGACCATACCTGGGAGTCTTCTAGTTGTGGAGATATTGGACGTCAAAGTATTTTTTCAATACAATTTTTTAATGTTATAAATTTACTGTAAATACCGCCATGTTTCCTGTACTAAATGCTTCCATCAGCATAATGTTTTGAGTGCGGTATATTGAGTCCTACCGTAAACCATAATTTTTCACCCACAAAAAAAAAGTCGTTTCCCAGTCATCATTATTACATAAATAGATTGATGTACAGTACGCTTGGTTGACAGCTTCGTGTAGGGTCGTTTATACCTTGTATTATTATGATGATTACTAGTTGTTTTTAAGATTTTAAAACGTAAGAATGTTTAGAGATACAGTAGCTTTAAGGAAAGAAGGTGAAATAAATACAGTTTATGAATACATATTGGTTTTCTTTGAGCATCCTCATGCACTAAAAATAAAACAAACTCCACACCAACTATTAATTCGTTGACGCAACTATTCATGATAGGTTTCTTAGTCATTCAAAACGAAATAAATATAATTGAAAAATAATAATTACCAGTAACGATCTACTTTGTAATATTTTATTGGATTTTGATTAAGCCAGATCACGTCAATGAAGTTTTACCAAAAACAACTAAGTATGTTGTTTTTTTCAAAAACAAAGAAAAACGTTTGAACTAAAGAAGAGAATGAAGAAAAATGGAACGTCTAAGGAACAAAAAATAAAACATCAACATCAACAAGAGTCTAGAACAAATAGCAGAAACTCCTAAATTATAAGCTTAAAACAATACTGCAAGGAAACCTATCGAAAAAACATCACATTTCATCAAGAATTTACATTACTAGTCAAGTAATTACATCAGAAATTCAAAAAAGCATTAGAATCAACTGCTACAAAATTGTACAAAAAGTCATCTTGTCTTAATTACTAAAACAAACAATAGGAACAAAATCGGTTTCCGCTAGAAAAACAAAAGAGCTTGATTGGCGTGTTTTGAACCGAGTTTCAAGCGATAAAGCAATTCGTAGGGAAATAACACAAAAAATAACGGAAAACACGGAACAAAGGTATTGTTATTCATGCATATCAGAAGTGAACATTTTTGGGAAATAAGTCACACTTAGAATTGAATGACCAGGAAATTATAAAACAGTTATAAGATAATAAAATAATAACTCATGAAAACAAAAATAATATTGAATGCATTACCAGTATACACATCGTAAACGATATTGCTTTTAGTGAAAAGTGGATAAAAATTATATAAATCTACGATAGGAATAGAATTTGATTTAACTAAGTGGACTAAAACATTTTAAATAAGGCACTGTCAAAATTCGATATGAAACAAAGTATACGTCACTCAAAATTGGACTAAGAAAAGAAGAGATAAGGCCATGAACGGGTTATAAATTAACTAAACAATCTACAGATCTTGGAAGTTATAAAAATGATTTTACATGTAAGTACTCTTCTAATACTTTGCTATAAACAGAGAAAGTGAAATATACAGAGACATTGTTTGTATCATCACCTTCCTGCCTTTGCTCCATTCTACTTGGGGTCTGCGTAACACCCTTTCTTCTTCCATTCCTCCCCTGTCAGACGTCAAGGCATCATTTGCTCCGTTCTCTTTCATATCATTACTCACACAATTCACCTTCCTCTCCCTCTCCATCCATCAACATTTATACGACGATTCAAAGACATAGTTTGCCACTGCTTTTCATTGTAAACTCTCACTCTGCACAAACTGAACAACCAGTGGTATACCAGTTTAGTTAACTAAACAAAATATAGCTGATGGATTGTGTTGACGGATGATGTGAATGATAACGAACGGCTGACAGGGGAGAATGAAGTAGAAAAACATTTTGCACCAACCCAAAGCAACATGGGACATATGCAGACAAAAGAATTATGTATTAAACCTGCTAGCTGAATATTTGAATGAAATACAGTTGTTAGTGAAGGGAAAGATACTGACACATGTAGTTGAGAATTAAGTAACAAAGAGGGAATACCTGGTGAAGAAAGATGTGTTTGTTTAGACTGCTTTCCTTTTGATATAAACGCAATGGTATTCAGAGTAACAGAAAACGGTGTCCCAACAAGCTGTAGGAGCATCATAGGCTGATTATTTTAATAAAAGAAAGTGAACCGGTGATTTACACATGAATTTCTAACAAATTACAGGTGATTCTAATTCTCATCATACTAAAGTTGTCAAGATGTTCATTGGTCCTCGACGCCATGTCACAGAACACCCTTTATGTGTCCAGCTACTGTCCAGCAATGAGAAACTGCATAGAGGGGTCCCATGTGATTTGTCAGTACTATAATCATGTGAGTTTCTTTATGAATTTAGATCTGCAACAGTCTAATCTTTTGAAAAGAGCTAATGCGACACTTCAGATTTGTTACTGGGATTGCAATGCTATGATACGGTAAAAGGCCAAGAAACCAGAGCTCTCGGGAAAGAAGACCAAAACGACTTCCAACAGCATTTACATAAGCTTTTCGACAGCTAATGTCAGTCCAATGCATTTTTGTCTTTTCTATCATATTTTTTGCTTACATAATGTTACTTTGTGCCTTCACTATCATTTCCGTGTGTGGTTGTGACATCAGAACGGTTAGATTTCCGGAGGACACGGTGGAACACACCGTGGAGGTCTGCCCCGCTTGGGCGGAGCACCGCCGTGTCCTCATAGCGGCGATTGGCGGCGACGATCTCTCGCGTCCGGCCTTGGTTCAAGCCATGGTCCGGAGCGAGAGGGAATGGGAAGCCGTCACCTCCTTCTGCGAAGCAGTCATGCTAGTGAAGGAGGTGGCAGGACGTGAGAGGGAAAGAACCTCACGTCCCAGCCGCCGCGGGAGACGCCCTGGGCGTCGGGGGTCACGTGGTGGCTTCCGACCACCGTAGGCGCTGTCCTGTGGACGGCGAGTTATGGGCTAGCTCGCCGTCCGGCCGTCTTATGACTACAGGCCGTGTCGACGGCGCGTTCGTGTTCCACGCGCGCCTCAAAGAGATGTCAGCAATCAAGTAGGGGTCCGCATGGACCGATGCCTGCCAGGGCTGCGGGACTGTTCGAAAGAGATACCGTGGCCCTGGAACATAAAGGGCAAAGAAGGAACATGGATGGGTTTTAGTCAGTACAAGTCTGACACTCCCCTCCGCTCCGCCCAGAGTGGGGGGGGTCATTTGATGATTTCCCATCCGGAAAAAAAAAAAAAAAAAAAAAAAAAAAACTCTCGCTTTTTCTACTTTGTTCATACAATTTGTTTATTTCGTAGCGTCATCCGGTAGGGGAGCTTTGTCATAACTATGTGAAGGTATCCATAACTCCTCAAATGGTGCAACAAATACTTGAAGAAGTTAATAAGTAAGTGTTTTGGTATCAAAAACCTGTGCCACTTTGAGAATTTTTCGTGTCTTCATGTTCTAGACCGCACGTCAGGGGTTACAAAATCAGTATTAGTTGGCCTTTTATTAAATTGAATCTGCGGCCTATTCTAGGCCAGCTCAATTTCAAAGTGCTAACTCTGCTATCCTTAATTTAAGATGTCTAAAACTGTTATTTCCATTTCAGGATAAGAATTAAGTTAGCCACCGGTGAGGAAACTGGAAAAGATGGCCGACCCTTACCAAGAGCATATGGAATGATGAAAATGGTATTATTTCACAGTTCTGTTTAATATCCTAGATCATAAATATTTATAACGGAAATTTTGTACAATTTTATAGTTTCACCTGCTAAGTACATACTTAGTAGATGAACTTTTCAAAAATGATTCGTCCGCAGAATTTTATACGATGTTGGAGGTTTTCAGAGAGCCTGCAGAAGCGAAATTTTTTCCGAAATATTCAACAATATCAACAGGATTGTCATTTTTTTCGGCAGTTTATGTCAATCCAATGCATTACTGACTTTATCGCTGGTTGAATTAAAGCTGAACGATAGTTTTTAGCGATAAGACCGCCCATTGTGTCAGCCTATATGAAATGTTTTCTTTTGGAGATCGGGCAGACTTCTACAGACTCTTGCCCAAGAAGCTTTGTTGATTCTAGGTTACTCAGATTACTTGTTGTCTTGATGCTTTTCAATTACCAAAGCTCATGGAAATTGCTTAAAAAAAAGGTTAAAACAATGCTTCTTTTAAATCGAATTCTTTCTTTTATTTAAGAGCAATACAAGGTGGATTATACAAGTGATATTGACCAATACGGGTGTATCAAGCCATCAGCACTGATAAACATAAGCGTAACCTTCATAACCATAATTCTTAATGGGTAAGCAGACATGGTTCATCGTACCTGTGCCAATGTTCACAGTGGGTTGAAAACGATTTGTTTGCTAACTTCTGGAGACACAAAAACTTCACGACTATAATAGTTCTTAAATAGGTATGCAAACATGTTTCATGGTATCGAGTACATGTTCAGAGTAGGTCACATTAGTTATTGAAAACTATCTGTTTGGTTCATGGTATCAGGATGTTCACAGTTGGACGTATTAGGTGGTTTGTGATGAAAGTGAACCGCTTACCTAATTCTAGACACAGCAAAAACTTTAGAATCAAAAATCATTTATTTGCGTAAATAAGGTACCTGCAGGAGGATCTATATCTATCCGCACGCAAAATACGCGCTTTGAAATGGAGTTGCGGACACCAGCCCGTTATACAATACAAGGTACAGAAGGATCTTAAAGATAAATTATATTTCTCTTATTTTGCCATTAATTTCGGCGTGCAAATTTGACATACCTACCTAGTTAATAACAAAAGAAAAATTTATTAATTTAATTCAGGGGTCACTTATTTGATGTTTCAAATGGCTGACCACTGATTTAATCCTGGTCTGAGAGGCCGTCTTATGACGACAGGCCGTGTCGACGGTGCGTTCGTGTTCCACGCGCGCCTCAAAGAGATGTCAGCAACCACGTAGGGTTCCGTATGGGCCGATGCCTGCCAGGGCTACGGAACTGTTCGAATGAGATACCGTGGGCCTGGAACACAAAGGGCAAAGGAGGAACATGGATGGGTTTTAGTCAGTACAAGTCTGACACTCCCTTCCGCTCCGCCCAGAGTGGAATGACCCCCCGGTCATTTGATGAATTCCTATCCGAAAAAAAAACAAAAAGTTGTGTCTGAGAGTAATCTTACCAGATAGCTGTACGTACATCCCAAGGGACGTTAAACCTATGAGTCAATAACCTGTGCCTCTTGTTTCTTGTTGTCAGTAATTGAACATTGTGCCAGTTAACTTTTTTTCTCGCGCCGATTTGCTTATGTTCTTAACAAAGAAAAACCCTCTTCTAACAAGCTTTTTATAAAATGATATGTCTTAATAACCGACGCTGTTTGAAATTAATGCAATCGTTAATTACATAGTTCATTTTAAATGATCAATAACTTTTTTTGCCATAGAGGAAATTGACGCCGTAACAAAAAATGATGTTCTTTATATCAGCTTCAAGAAAATATAGGTCTCAGCTGTTTTTGACATGGAAAGAAAAACTCTAGTACGAGCAGGGTTTGAACCTGCGACCTTCCGATTCAGTACACCGGACGTCTTCACCAATTAGACCATCGCACCCTGCTCAACCAGTCGCAGGTTCAAACCCTGCTCGCACTAGAATTTTTCTTTCCATGTCAAAAACAGCTGTAGTTCCCTACGCAGGGTTTGTGTATAAAAATATTAAAAATATAGGTCTCGTTCACCGACGCTACTTGGACCGCTTCCGCCCGATCTCCTTTATATGGTGCACATAATTAAGAATATTCTATCTATCTATCTATAGAATGTCAATTTGTCTGAACCTTCAGTTACTAATTATTATTCTGATCTTGAGAGTTAGACCAACATCTCTATTCGTATCCTTATGAAAACTGCCCATGGGCGAGCCCCTAAAATTTCTAACATAAATTTTGTGTTTATTTCAGCATTGGGATAGTGAACTGGCGACTTTAGCACAAGTATTAGCTGACCAGTGTCTCGGTTTGAAGGAGGATGACTGCAGAGTTACTGGTAAGATATCAACTACCTATGGGACACCAAATTCCTCGTAAGCCCCTTAAGGTTTCGACAACGTTGTAATAAAGATAGTGGCCACAAACACAGTTGCTGAACCTGAAATCCTGGATTAGTTGCCTATCAGACACAACACCCTTTTATTCGGAAAAGCTTTGAAAATCGCCGCAAAAGTACCAGCTATCGCTTTTTATCGGTTACCTTTTGGGTAGCGTGCTTTGAAATTACACAATCTAATTCCCCATCCCATATCATCGGAGATACCTCGAAACGTCACCGTTATATGGTTAAAGTTCTACGGACCCAAACAAAGCGCTATGCTTCCAAATCTATTGTGCGAAGCACCAGTCTGTTAAATTCACTGCCGGCTTCTCTGTTCCCTGACTATTATAATTTGGATCTATTCAAAGTTCGAGTGAATCAGTTTCTTTTAGGCAAGCGTGCTTCCACCCTTGGCCTCGTCATCTCTTCTTATCAAGCGAGATTCTGCCACACGCAAGCATACCTAATATAAAAAAGAATCCTGCTTTCTGTTGGAAGTATAAGGAACCATACCTTTATTACAGGACTGAAAAACTGCTAACTAAATGTAGGCGTACTTTCCATCTGCCATTTCGGCAGTCCGTGCAGCTATTTTATGTTTTCAGACAAATTCCCAAATCCGAGCCAAATTATAACAATGACTAACTTCAAAGCACCTCATTGGGAGTACCTGAATGGAAAAACTAAAGAAGACGGCTTGAACAATGAGAAGATCATGTCTTCCATAGAAAAAGCATTTAAGTCTTTGCACTCAATCAAAAGGCTGATTAACGCGAACGACATCAACTATTGCCCAGTAGTGGAGAGGTAAATAGACTGATTTTTGTTATTGTTTTGTTTTTTACTAGCCTACATGGTGTCCCACTGCTGGGTAAAGGCCTGCCTTTTATCCTTCCATACATCTCTATCCTGTGCGATCTCTGGCTATGTTAGTTCCGCAAACATGATCAGATCGTCACGCTACCTTCGCCGCGGTTGACCTCGACGGCGCTGACCTTCCTTAGGCGTCCAGTGTGTATTATTTTGATTGATATTAGTTATATACATTAGTGACAGCTTCTATATTCCATTCGCAGTTGTTATGCCTTGTGACTGGGACCGCAGTTTCAACTTTTTGTTTTTAACAGTTCACAAGTGCCTGTAATTGTCTCTATACAAGTAATTAAAATTGAGTGTCTAAAAATTCAAAATAACAGTTTTTTTACATGAATGCGTATTAAGTATATACGGTACTTAAGTCAAAAAAACATTTGTTCCTTCTAAATTTGGAAACGGCTGGACCGATTTTGACAGGACTATTACTGGCAGATATAACTGATGTGGTAACCAGTAACTTAAGCTACTTTTATAATAGTAAAAAGATTACGGTTCCTTGCAAAATAGTTAAAACCCATTGTGAACAAAATTCGATTTAAATAATTATTATTTATTATTATTATTTTTATGTGGCCCAGTGGTGGAGACCTTGACTTACGAGCAGTAAGTCGTGGGTTCGAACCCAGCCAGGCGCATTACTTTGTGTAAATTATTTCATCACCACTGCTCTAACGGTGAAGGAAAACATCGTGAGGAAACCGGCATGTCCTAGAAACAAAAATTCGAAGACATGTGAAATCTAGCAACCCGCACTGGGCCCGCGTGGTGGATTATAGCCCATTCCCTCTCATAGAGAGGAGGCCTGAGTACCAGCAGTGGGAACATTAATAGGCTGATTATGCTATGCTTATGCTATTATTTTTATTAATTTTTGTATTGCTAGCTGTAAGCCAACCAAACACAATAAAATAAAATTAAAATAAATAAATAAATAGGGAAGTAAGATTTTTATAATAATTTCACGCGGTCGCAGGTCGCAGGCAACAGCTAGTTTCAAAAAAATGTTGGATTTTGAGTAGTCACACTAGTGGTCTTTTGGTTGATATTTCGGTTTTTCGTTTAGAAATTGTAACAACGATACGAAAGTCTGATTTAATGGCAATAGTACCGCGTACCAGAAGGCGCAGCCTGTGCCCAATACTTGACGAATGACGATAATCTGATGGAGTTTATGAGGATCTGCTGAATGTTAGTGGCAGTGACAGACCTAACAATGAAGATCTTTCAGCCACATGACGATGTTGATGAAGAAAACAATAAGAATGCCTTTTCTGTGACATTGATAACATCCCTGTATATTAATGACAACCTGTGTTTGTTACATCAGACTTCCAGACAAGGGATCTAGGAGTTACCTGAAGCTGATCCGTGGTCAAGCAACACACATTGGATGCGGCATATCAGCTTACACGAGAGCTCAAATATTGAGCAGCGGGTCACAGCATATTTATAATGTAAGTGTTATTTAATCGCCGTATCATTATGATCATCATCTTCTTGTCATTATCCCAATTAATTAGGGGGCAAGGCAGCATTCTTCTTTTCTACATCTCTTTAAGTTTAAAGGTACACTATAAGTAGTCAGCACCTTTCTAGCTATATCATCTTTCTATTCTTTATCTTTTCAATCCATTCTTAGATTCTTTAGGAAGACCAAATAATCTCTGCTGCACTTTAAACTATCCACATAATTATTACCTTAAAGAACCTCAAACTTTCGTTTTGACATCTTATTCCTTTTAATCACATTTGTATATTCACTGTGACTTTTTAGTCGTCTTACAACGGTGGTCTACTCAATGTACCCGACATAAAATAGCCCTAGGCGCGAATTTTGTTTTTTTTTTCCTACCATAATAGGTACAACGAAAAATAAATAATACATTAGAATAAAATTATGAAACATCCTGTTGATAAACGGGAGAACATACCTACCCAGCCCTTGAGTTCAATAGATCATCGCTCGCAACTGGGTGTTTTAACTACACCATGCGCCATATTATTAAATTATATTTTTATTTTTTAAATTATTAAAGTCTCAAAAATACCTATTTTTTTAATGATTAGTAGTTATTGGATACATGAAGTTGGCTGCCGTAGTAAGACGACTAAAAAGTCACGGTGTGTATCTCATAACTTCTGGACTTCTGGTCTTCTGGGAGCTTCTGAGTCTTCTTTTTTAAAAAAGAAGCCGGCGCAAATCCAGACGTTAACGTCTGGATTTGAGCCCGGTTGATGGCAACAAGCTCGCCCCCTATTTTATAGGACTTAAACATAACTGGCGAAATGTGGGCGTGCTATTAGGTACACCTCTGCCTAAGCCATCGGAGATTAGGCGTGGTGTTATGTTATGTTTTCTCTCATAACTTGGGTTAGGACATAAAATATTTCTTATCTCGCTCCCTTGAGGTAATTTGCGACCTACACTCGGGTGAAGTCACGAGAAAAAGCTACTGTCAAATAATTAAAAAAATAATGTTCTTTTTAGTAATGAACATTGTATATTTACAGAGTATTCAACTAGTTTGTAACGTCTCAGACGGGCCCCTACAAGCAGAACCAGTTTACACGACGGATCCACCTGTCCCAAACACTGGTTTCACTGAGAAATGCGGCTGTCCTGAAGGAAACAGCGACTCTACGGGCTGCCTCTGCGAAAAAGACACCCGTGGAAATATTGAAAGTCAGTAATTAGTTTTACAACTCAGCAGATCTTGGAGAAAAACAGCTAAACTAAAGTGGGAGTGGACTGCCCACGTAGACAGTAGGTTCGAACACAGACAGTCGCTTTACTTTTTTTAAATATTTTTATCACCACTGCTCTGAAAATGGTGAAAGAAAACATCGTCAGAAAACTGATATGTAAAAAGTACCAGTTGTAGAAGGTGTAACCTCCCATTTGCCCAAGGTGGTTATACTATTATTATTTTCCTGCAAAAGTTGGGAACGATTCCCAGGTCAGGAAAAGTGTTTTTTTTATTTTGTATTTTGTTCCAGATACAGAGATTCAATGGCGACATTTCAATTTGAATAATGGTACGTAATGATTATTCAAGAATAGGTGTTTAAATGTAATAGAATAAAATAATATTAAAAACATGGTAATTTTAGTCAACAGCAAATTCATTTTATTACTGAAGTTAATATGTAACTGTATTAACAAAGTGAAGCCGTTTTATTTAAATCCACACACTTCTGCCTACAGATACAGAATACAGGCATAAATTTGAGATTAAAACCTGCTTCTACCCCTTCGGGTCCCTTTCCAACAAGCGGAAAAATCCTTGCTTTTTGGAAACGGACCCAAACCAGCCACAGAGGCTAATCAGATATTTCTTTCATTATAGATAACAGAGGTCATAGCCTAGCCTATGAGACAGAACCTTGTGACGACTCTAACGAAATGTGTGACACTGAAAATGTAGTGGTGCTTCCAATATTTGAAATACAGGACGCCCCCGTGACTTCCGACGAACCAGAGAATGATGCTGAAAAGCAATTCGATCGTGGGTGAGTTTTCTAACAAGTACAAAGGACATCCATTAAAACATTTCTGAACGAATTCCAGTCATGGCCACCAAGTTCGAAGGAGAACAGTCATTGTATCGGGATATAATGTAGGTTGTAATGCGCATATGTGTGTTCAAATACATAAGCAGTCTCTGTTCTCTGATTTACATAGTTTAAACCCAATGGTACGGCATTCTGACATAACTGGAGAGAATCCAGGAGTAGAACCCAAAGGCAGGATCGCTAATACGTTGCCATCCAACATAAAAAGTTGAAATCTCTCACCGTGTCTGTTTACGTGCGAAATACAACCGTTCCCTTCAAACTGAAACACAGCAACGCAGCTTGGTGACAAGGACTTTAATAAAAACAATCACTTTTTTAAACCAACCGAACATTGTTTTATTTGATTTCACAGATTTGGCAACACGAGTTTCATCCCGCTATCGATGGATGAAAGTGAAATTCTAGTTAGCAGAGTTAATCCAGAGATGCAAAGTGATTTCAGACGACATGCATATCGACAAAGGGCCTCGGGTAAGGAGCGCAAGAAAACCTTTGACAATATTCCTATCAGTGATGAAGAGACAGCCGAACCGTTTCAAAATGTGTCCCGTGCTAGTATGGAAGATAATATTGCTGAACACGATCCAAGACAAAATAGTGGTTACGATGATAGAACGGAAGAAGAGAACTCTTTCTTGGAGATTCTTGAAATCTTAGAAAACGCAATGAAGAATATTAAACTTGAAGGCGCAGAAAGGGATATATTCGATTTTAAAATGAGAAAAATTTACGAAGCCGCCCTAAAATCAAAATCAATACGTGGATCTAATGAACTTGAAGATGGATTTTATAAATTAACTGATTATTTGAGGACTAACTCTGATGCCGCTATGAAAGACGAAAGTGTACAACACAGTGATGACATATTCGATTTAGGTAGTCGAAGAGGCAATGACAAAGATGAATTTATCAATGATATAGATGAAGAGTTACTTGATATCCTAATTAAAAAACATCATCACAAAGATGACTATTTTAGTAAACTTGGACCCAATATTAAAAATTATGCATACACTTACCCACCATCTAGGAAACAAGAAAAGATTAACAATAACGATAATAATTTAATAAAATCAAATAAATTAACAAGAATTTTGGATATACGGAACCATAAAAGTTTACGTCCACTCGTAAGTAAGCAACAAATGCCACAATACGAAGATGACAGAAAATTAATTAAAAAGAAAATAAATTACGAAAGGCAGAGAAAAATGGCGGTTACTAAAAGAAAAATGGGAATATTTAATAACTTAGATCACGACGTCAAAACTTTTGTTAGAAGACTATATTCGTATCCTGGACATAAAGCACGGAAATCTTGGAAGTCTCCTGGCCTTAGAAAAGTATTTGAAGTAAGTATGAAATAATCTCGCTAAGAAAGTTTTTTTGTCGGTAAAGTCCCGGATATTGGGCTAAGGCCACTTCTTGTAATTCAAATTCAAATTCAAATTCAAATTTTCAAATTCAAATATTTTATTTCAGACTCTCATCCATATATTGTTAGTAGTACAACTTAGCCTAATATTAGTATTACATTAAAATTACCAATAATAAACAACTAGTGACTAGTGTGCCATTGAACTGTTCGTTCAATGGCACACCAGTCACCAGTCTATTTGGATAAGTGTGTCTGCACACTTACCCACCTTCGTAAGAGGGGAGAATCCCACCGGTCTGCAAACACATTCAGGATGCCACAGGAGGAGGAGCGCAAGCGCGCCATCATGGAAGCGCATCGCTTACGTATGATCGCGGCGAACCCGTCGACACACGCATCCGCGAACATCCCTGACGCGCTACATCGCCAGGGCAACCCCAAGAGCACCCTGAATGCGCTATTGTACTGTACGCGCAGGTCGCTGTATGCCCGCTGGGTATACTTGGTCCACAGGCTGCACGTGTAAAACGACTGGCAGAAGGCCTTAAAAAGCGTTATCTTAACCGAATCAGAACAGCGTGCAAACCTGCGGGCCAGCATGTTGCAACGTACAGCCAGCGATCTGCGCTCCCTGTCTATGTCTACATTATCTTTCAAGTCATCAGTGACCCAGTGGCCCAAATACTTAAACTTCGATACCCGACCTAAAGGGGAACCAGAGAGAGAGAGTTCAGGCATCTGTTCGTAGGTTAAAGTACCCGATTTAAAAACCATCCATTCACTCTTATTGGTATTGTATTTGAGCCCGTGAGCCACCGCATAACTTTCACAAATTTTTAGAAGCCTTCTCATTGCACCGATAGATGGGCTCAGCAGCACCATATCATCAGCGTAGCTGATGTTGTTCACGCAAACACCGTCTACGTGACAACCGATTTTAGTGCTACTGAGCCTACCTATCAGTTTGTTTACGTATAAGTTAAAAAGACGGGGGGAGCTCAACCCCCCCTGCCTCACCCCACACTCCAACCCATACATATCAGAATATGAGCCTACCCACTTAACTATATTCTTTTGACTATTGTACCAATATCTAAACAGTGATATCACATCAGCTGGGACAGTAGTGTCGTGAGTGAGCTTATGCCAGAGCAGGTCATAATTGACCAGGTCGAAAGCCCTCGATAAATCCAGGAAACATGCCATTACAGGAGTCTTTCTGTCTGTATAATATTGGACAGTCTGCTTAAGGCATAAAATTGCACTATCCGTTGACAAGTTTGGTCTAAAACCAAACTGACCATCCTCGAGATCAATATGCTTAGCTAGAATATTATCAAGCAGACTATCCAACACCTTAGCACAGACAGTGGCAAGCGATATAGGCCTATAGTTGGAGATATCGGAGGCGTCACCCGTCTTATTCTTTATAACCGGCACGACGATTGTATTGCTAAGTTCTACAGGTAAGTAACTATGACTCAGACATAAGTTAAAAAACATAGCAAGCACTCGCGGTAAGTGTACCCCAGCGTATTTAAGATGTTCGACGCTGAGGCCATCGTGACCGGGGGACTTTCCCCTCACCATGTTCTGTATACATCTCGCGACTTCTTTAGCGGAGAACCTGACAGGAGGAGCCCCGGCCACGGCCGCCCCCGCGCCGCTATTTGACGGTTCGCTATAGCCACACAACCGCGAGTTTACATTAAAATGTTTTCGAAAAGCATTTGCTATATCTGTGGGGTCACTCACGCCCGCGACGCTCACCGGTATCCCCGGTCTGTGATTTAATTTATTCGTTAATTTCCAAAACTTATTAAATTGTTTGCTTTCATGACAAGATGCTAACATATCCATTTTTATCTTCTCTTGATTGTTTTGGCAGTATTTCAATTTAGTTTTAAAAAGATTTCGCGATGTACACATATTTTCATAAATAAATCCAGAAGTAGATTTGTTGTATAACAGCCACATTTGATAACACAGTCGGGCATCACGGTGAGCCCCGCGAACGTGTTTGTTCCACCCTACTACATAGTTTCTTTTATTATGTTTTTTAACAGAACCAGCATGAGTGAGTTCAGCTCCCTTTTTCAAGATACAAATTAATTTATTATACAAACTATCTATCACAACTCGATGCTCACGTTTGTGACACATATTATCAGCACATTTACAAAATTCTGACGGAAAATCTATATGTTTTAAGTTACTATTACAGTAATCAAAATATTCATTTATCTGTTCTGTATCTCTCTCACCCCATACAACCTTGTTACAAGAAATATTGGATCCAATAACTTTAGGTTTAATTAGATTAATGTTACACTCTATTAATAACGGAATATGGTCCGACACGTAAACGCCGTACAAAATAGATGCATTATTCACCAGATGTCTGGCGGCCTCAGTGACAACACAGTGATCTAGCCAGCGGAGGGAACCATTGGCGGAGCTAGTAAAAGTATGCGAGTCTCGTGGTAAAAGTTCTGTATCAATGCAAGACCATGATTGATCAATACACGTTAAAAGTAACTCACGTGAGAATCGTGTCCCAGGGTGCGCGTTAAAGTCTCCCAACACAAAAACCGACTCCACTTCACTGCTCTCAATCACCGAGATAATCTCACTAAGACAACACGTAAAATCAGTACGATTTTCGGCACAGTCAGTGGGCATGTACACACTAAATATTAGCAAAGACCGCTCGCCCTGCGCTATTTTAATACACACGACTCGATCACTAGCACAATTTAAAACCGATACCGACGCAAATAACGACTTCCTCCACAGCAGCGCCACACCACCGTACGGTCTACCAACCAGAACACCGGATGAGATGTCCACGGCTGATTTCCCAGTGTACGCGAAGTCTTCATCAATGGTCGCTAGGAAGGGCACATCGTGGGGCAGCAGCCAGGTCTCCTGTAACGCTATCACGTCGGCTCGTGCACATAGTTGACGAACGCAATCCGCTGATCGAGTTATATTTTTGCAGTTGAATGTGCATAGCTTAACGTTCGACATAAAACCCATTATACGTTTGTTATAATTTCAACACTATGCTGTTTATTTACTTTTGCTGAATTATTCTTAAAGTAAATAAACTGTCTAAACCGTATACCCTCGGGCCATATTTTGTCATCTAAAAATTTATTCAATTTGTATTTTGGGACAAACAATTTAAAGGCATTATACGGTCGTTCAGATTTCATATTGATTTTCTGAAGCTGCACTATTTCTTGCGTTTTATTTTGTATGTAATCACAAATATCTTTTTCAGTGGTCTCTTTGTCAACATTAGTAATAAAGAGCGGAATTTTTGAATCCGCAGCCCTAAATTTAAAGTTCGCATTAGGGCTTGCGGTTCCCGTTTTTCCTTCGAACAGGTTCTTTGACTTTTTATTTTGAACCAGCGTCCAACCATCTTTAGAACGATTTTTGGGCCATTCACCTTGCATTAATACTTCGACCATAGTTTTATTACTCTGCATTGATTGAAGTAGATTTGTATTCGTGTCATCCGTGTTTTCTAAAAATGTCGAGTTTATCGGCGTGGTAGCAGACTCATCGACAGCCGGTAGCACCTGTGCATGAGAGTGAACGAGAGAACGATACTTCAGCCCGTCATCGTCACTTGTTAGCTGCGTTAGCGAATGTGAGTCAGAATCAATCAACTGTGAATGTTGTGAAGGTAGGTGCGGCGACAATCCAAACGGTCCGCTGTTTAAGTTATACCCTCCACCTCTAATTTTATTTACATTAGAGTTAAATATCGGATTTTGCAACTGATAAGCAGATGTTTGTTTGATATTATTCTCTTTCAGGGCCACTTCTAGGTCGTTCTTAGTGACAGAATTATCTTTAATATCATTTAATTCCGCACGCAAAATCAACAAGTCCTTTAGTATTTTCGTGACGTCCACGTGGTCGAAACACACAGGGGGCAGTTTATGTAGCTCGTAGGCGACAAAAACTGGCAATTGATCGGGGTCTATAGTTTTGAAAACCGCTATCATGTCTTCTAAATCCTTTTGTTTCTTGTCTTTTCGCCTCGACTTCAGTCGTTTACCAATCTTAGTCGTGCTGCATAACAATTTCTTTGCCTCGTCGATTTCCTCCTCAGAAAACGCCGACACACATATTCTAATGAGACTTTCGTTGTCCATAACGTCATGCTTATTACGAATAAACGCAAGGACTTCCGAAATCACAACATTACAGTTCGCACACTTAATTGTATCAACGGACATTATCAGGCAATCACAAATCCGCGACCACTCGTACAGGACTCGCGCGCGAGACTAAGCTTGCCCAGGCCTTGTTATTAACTTTTATACATTTTCAAACTAAAATAGGTTTCAATGGAATCAAACTGTACTGGAAATAACTATAGGGCCTAATCATTTACAGGACTAGTCAAGCTCAGCTCATGTTATTTTTTTGTAATATTATTTACCTCCCCAAAAGGTTACACAGAGGCGATGTTTTACAAGTCACCAGTTATGTTTGAGTGTGGTGTAATCACGGGGTGAATCCATAATAGTCTGGCCTTCGATTCTCGGATTGGGTCCAGCAACCCGTACTCGAAAATGTGAACTCAGTGTCTCTTACTCAGCAAAAGTTCTTGAAATCACAAGACGAACGAGGCAGCTCTAATAAGAAAGCTTGCCCAGGCCTTGTTATTAACTTTTATACATTTTCAAACTAAAATAGGTTTCAATGGAATCAGGAATAGGTCAAGATAGTCAAGGTGAAATTTTCTTAGTAGGAAATACTGTGATTGGCATAACATTGCCATTCCTTAACAGTATTCAATAAGCAATGTTCAGTAATTTCAGACCGAACATGAAACACCGACGCTGCCCACGACCACACAAAAAACTACTAAAGTAAAGCTTAAAATTGTCAGCAAAAAAAGAAAGCAATATCTGAAGAGAGACAGACCAATATTGTGATTGGGCAAGAATGGAACAACTATACCAGATGACAAAGATGTAAATTGAGAATAGAATACACTTCAACCAACTTATCTGTGGTCAAGTCTGTGGAAAGTAAAAGTGGTCATACTATATTCTTATGAGGTGTGCCCTATGCTACCAAAGTAGATGTCATGCCCAGCTGACGCTAGCTTTTGAGGTAACTAGCGATGGGTACACGTCCATTGAACAAACCTGAAGACATGTAAACGACAAAGAGACCGCTTGAGAACGACGTTTAAGTCATTTGTTTTGTTGAAACATGTAAATCGCTCGATGTTTGAACAGAGTGAGCCAGTGATACCATTTTTTAGTAGATATTTCTAAGTGGGACTGAGAGAGACTGACTGAGAGAGTATACTACTGTAGCGGCATATGATAATACAAAAAGTACAAAAGCGCCATCTATGACGTAAATGAAGAACTAACATCGAAATCCTAAATCACGATATTAAAGTTCTCCGTGAGTTAAGAACGTATAGAAAAACCCGACTACAACAGACTATTGGGCAGTAGCCCCCAGCGCACACAACACTCGTCTGGTCGGAGGATCCTCCCTTTTCTACGGAGTATTGAGGAACTTTGTACCCTGTTCCTCATATTCCTAAACTACTCTTTCATTTTCTACGAAACAGAAACGGAATAACACGGCGAATGTAACAAACACATATGTTTTTTTTTGTGTAGCTTTGAAGCAGCTGGTACAACTGACAATATTTGAAAATATATTTGTATAACATTGTCAAAGAATTGCATGTAAAACTGTTATAAGCTAAGCGTATTCATAACGAATTCATAAAAAATATATGCATCTTCTTTCACTTTTTTTCTAGCATTGTCTTTCTTTTTCAAATGCCTTAGTTATTTCTACCCCCACCGCGTTACGTAATCTACTGCAATTGTTATCTACCAATCAAACAAAATATCTAACAAAACACAATCTGTTAGCCTAGTCGAGTGTAGTGACAGTCTGAGCAGTGGTAGCTAGTGGTGTGACCGTCGGACAACCAAGTCATAGGTCTCAAGTTCAAACCCAAGACACGCCTCTGATTTTTCGGATTCATGTACATATTGAATAATTATAATAACTTGCTTCGGTGAAGAAAAACATCGTGAGGAAACCAGCATGCCTGAGAGATATTTCTCGAAAGCATGTAAAGCCAAATCAGAGGCCCATGGGCGGCATAAAAACTTGTCATCAGGTTAGGCACTAACCACACGATAAAGAAAAACTCAAATTGATACGTAGAGACACAAACAAGTGTCAATCGCTGAGCTTTTCATATTTCTGTAGGTATCAATAAGTATCCTTTCGCGGAAGTGTCCTTTCGCGCAAAAGTCCTTTCGCGCAAGTGTCTATGCGCGGATGTGTCTATGCGCGTAAGTGTCTATGGGCGCAAAAGTCCATTCGCGCAAAAGTCTAATCGCCCAAAAGTCCATGTGCGCATATGTCTTTTCGCGCAAGTGTCCTTCGCACATATGTCTTTCGCGCAAATGTCCCAGATCCATTTCTGCAACGACTTTCAACGGGATTAAACTAAGATGTTCCGTAGCTTATACCAGTCTCGACAGCCGTACGGCTGGCGCAGTGACTTAGCGCTAAGCTGCTGCGCTGCCCATTGCGGGTTCGATTACCGCACGGAAAAGATTTGTACGGCCTACAGATAGTTGTTCTGGATCTGGCTGTTTGTGTATGTGAGTTTAAATGTTTGTAAACGCACCCACGATACAGGAGAAATTTCTAGGGTGGGGCAAAGTTTAAAAATAAACTTTTTTTAACACATTTTTTTACTGTTGTATTTTCCTTATCGATGTTAGGTTGTCTCTTTATCTGGGCCCTTAGGTTTGGGATGTCGATAACCATGAAAAAGGTGCCAGGCAGCTTACTTTAAATTTGACAGAGGCACTCTTACACCAGTATCTATAGTCAAGTTAAAGTAATTCCTATTGTTTAAATAATTACTTAAGCAAACATTTGTATGCAATATACAAGAATTTAAACGAAGTAAGAGCCTTCAAAAAAAGAAAAGCTAAGAATTCTAACTTTTGACAGTTCTAACTGCAACTTCAAGAAATTACTAAACTACGGAATAAAATCGTATCTTAAATAATGACTTTTACTCAAGTAATCACTTTGAATTGTTTATTTATACAGGTGTTAGATCGTAAGCCTTGACTAGAGACTGTGGAAGAAGAAACTCAAATTCTCTTACCTCGACCTGCTGCACAAGACAAGAACGAAATAAATAAATTCGAAAGTTTGTGAGGATGTCTATTACTCTTTCACGCAAAACCTAATCAACGGATTTGAATGGTTGTTACACGGATAGTTTATAATCTTTTTTCATACATAAAATACTTTTTATCTCGGTAGTACAATCCCATGGAATTGTATCTCGAACTCTACGCGGGTGACAACGCGGACATAACCTAGTACCTAAATAATAATTTTGGTGAGACAATTACATTGGTGGAATCACCACCAACACTAAGAGTGATAAAGGGTTCTCAGGGGGCTATAGTATGGTCGTACGTTAAGCAACGTTTGCCAAGATTGATGAAGGAGAGCGCTTTCTAACAAATCAGCCAACTGTGTATCTAAGATGAATGTTTAAGAAAAAGAAAACAAAGGTCACTAAAAGGATCAATGAAATGAAGGCCGTAGAACAATGAGCGTTCCAACTTTTGTTTTGAACTGAAAGAATGGTCATTATTCCTTAGATATGGTTTAGGAAATTATAGAAATAAAACCAACTAAAACAAGACAACACACATGAACAGAAATTGACGGAAATCAGAAGTGCTAAGTGAACAATATTTTGGAAATAAAGTTTTCGTTTGTGAAATAAAACAGATCGTTGAAGTTTCAGAAAATAAACCCTATAAAGCAGCAATATATTGAAATAACAAATCAACAACATTTTGCAAACATCCGCAAAATTCTAACAGTAAACAAAATGTTTTGAAAAGACTAATTATGATTGTATAAAACTAACTAAATAAAAAAAACATAATCTAATCAAACGTCTCTTTTTCTGAAAATATGTCGCGAAGCGTATTAAATTGTGTTACGAGGAAACTTTAAACAAATTCCACGAAATATTGCGAAAATCTGAATGTTTCTATAATATTATGTCTACTTTGTTCTTGGGGACATAAAATAATGATTTTAAATGTAAGTTTATTTTTTTTTTACTGCTCTCTGTCCTTCTCTATGTATGTAATTCGTATTCTCACTCTCGTCATTACTCGGTGTCTCTCAAGCTACATATTTTTCATGGTTTCGTGCCAAATGTTTGTCAACGGTACCCATGATTTTAATTAACTTGTATTGTGTGTCAGGCTAATGTCCGCAACTCCACGTCCAAGCCCATATTTTGCGTAATTATTAGTATAGTGATTGGCATTGCCAGGAAGGCGGAAACTGTATTGAAAACACAAGATAAGGGCGTCACTTCCGATAATGGCTGCATGCCAAAAATACACAAGCCACACTATAATTTTGTTTTTTTTTTGTAATCTTCCATTATTTTACTGGTATTTTCATATCTTGTCTCCTCCTTCGTAACTATCTTGATTCACAATGAGTTGATAAGTTTCACTGTTCCAGGTTTTCATACTGGTGTCCATTATCATTAAATCAGCGAGATGTTCTTTCGTCGTTGATACGTTAGACCAGACATCGTTTAACTTGTCAAAGTACTGTCCTAAACAAAAGTACTGCGGAAAAGTCGCTCATGTCATGTGCGTGTACTATGACCAAGTAAGTAAATAACATCACGAAGTGCAATCTCGTTCGAGTTCTCGCGAGATGTCGTCCATATTTTACCAGGCGAGTCTCGTAAAATTTTTGTACGAGATTTCATGAGATTACATTGCCTTATCATGCCTGTAATCCCAAAGGGGTGAGGCTTTTGTCATTAACCAAGCACATATCCAGACATCAGGATGCGACTGAGAAATTCTTGATGAATAAGTCAATAACACTTTGACTGAATTGGGACCTCGCTATGCTCAGCAGCAACGCTTGCGACCGCTAGACCATTGAGGCAGTTCAACATCGAGCTTACGTTGTGCGAGGGCATCCAATGAAGTGGAGACGAGCGGAGTGCAAAGGTGAGGAGATGAAACGTGCGGAAATCGATCAATTACAGACAAGACGAAAGACGCGAAAATAATTTCAAAGATCGATTCCTGCTCATCCCTGCTCCGCTGCTCTCGTCTCCATTTCAGAGGTACCGCAACTTTATCTTGAAGTCCTGTTAACAATTCGTTCCATTTTCTAGAATCACGAATTTGGTCCTCGCTGCGGAAACCCAGTTAAAATTACGGTCACCCCTAAGATGATACAGAGTATACTAGCAAATGTTAATGAGTGAGTGGTTTTTACAATCATTTTCATCGTCATTTTTATCCTCATCATCATATTTTTTTATTGCCATCATCATTAAACCAAAGACGTCCAATGCTGGACTTAGGCTGCCTCAAAACACCGTCACATTGACGGATCCTGTGCAATTGGGGTAAGTGTTTCAACACAATTTTATCGAATTCATATCTGCTTTTGTATTTTTATGCGTAGTGAAGGATTTTGAGAGATTTAAAGCTTCGAACCCTTTGTGGTCACCCATCCACGGACCAACCTCAAAAATATACCACCCACGAGGATTATAATGCTCGAGTTAAATTGGAAAAAGGCGGAGAGATATTCTATACGGAGAAGGCTGTAAGACAAGGTGACACTATAAGTGTGAACTGAAAATGAATCAACGGAGAACAAATACCACTAACTGTTGATAACCAACACGTCAAATACTTAGATAGCTATATAAAGGATTAAACTTCTGCCAGGGCTGCGGGACTGTTCGAAAGAGATACCGTGGCCCTGGAACACAAAGGGCAAAGAAGGAACATGGATGGGTTTTAGTCAGTACAAGTCTGACACTCCCTTCCGCTCCGCCCAGAGTGCCCGGGGGTCATTTGATGATTTGCCATCCGAAAAAAAAAAAGGTTAAACTTAAGGGACATCAATGCACAAACAAATACCACGTGTTCAGTATTCCATCATGTCGACCACCTCTTCCCCCACACTGAAATCTCCATCTGTAAATTAAAAAACAAGTGCGTGTCGGGCCACGCACAATGGAGGGTTCCGTAGTTGCCCATCAAAATATGCGGATTTGTCTCCGAACGATGATGTGAAAAACAAACTTACATTTGCAGTTGAAAACCCTGTGCTCCCATACATTATGTTTGGGAAAATATGTTTTCCAAGTACATTATATGAGTTCGTCGACTATTACTGGTAAACTTGTAAAGCCTGCTTAGCTGTGATAGTTTTCCTTTGCACTTTAAAGCTTAATATTTCACAAACGAATCCCTTAATCTAAAATTATTTGAACAAACTCGCAATATATTCTAATCCAACATATCACACTATGGGGTAAGCGAGAAAAAAAAGTCCCTACTTTACGTGTAGGTACAGGAGATACCCTAAAAAAAATGCTTTACACGATTTTATTTTACCACTTAGTCGACGTAACTAATTCGTATATTCATGCCAAATTAAAGCTTTCTAATACTGAGAGTATTTGAGCTAAGCTACGGACAGACAGACGGGCATGGCGAAACTAATAACTTCCTTGTTGACTACGGAACCCTAAAAACTGCTGTTTCCTACAAAAATGCAATACTTACGCGGTCAAAATGTTTAGAACAGCTGATTTTAGGAAAAAAAGGCTATTTTTATTTACGTAACATCACGCTTATAACACGCAAACTGTTAGGCAAATGTATACCTAATAGTCCACCCATATTCCACCTGTTATGTTTAAGTACCATCTAATAGGGTCAGGCCTATTGCCATCAACCGGGCACAAATCCAGACTCCGTGGCTGCTACTGAGTTATTTATTCAAACAATGCGTTGGGTTATTTAAGTCAAATTTCTAATGTCACAGTATCAGAGGTAAAGTAGCCACTGGCGTTGAACAAGGAAAGAATGGCGAAGTTCTACCGAGAGCCTATGGACTGATGAAATTGGTGAGTTTTCTTATAAAGGTAGATCCATCAGACTTATTCAATTCAGCGGTGGATCAGTGGTAGCCTAGTCGAAACGGCCCTGACATACAACTTGTAAGCCACGGGTTCGAACCCACGCAGGCGCATCACTTTGTGTAATTTATTTCATCAACACTGAAAGAGACTGTCAAACAGGTTTATCAGAGGTGTACCTAATAGTACACCCACATTTCGCCAGTTATGTTTAAGTCATATTTAATAGGGGGCGAGCCTATTGTTATCAACCGGGCACAAATCCAGACTCCGTACTACTGAGAAATTCCTGATAGAAAAACCCAATAGCACTTTGCCTGACCCGGGAATCGAACCCAGGACTTCATGCTCAGCAGTGGCGGTTGCGACCACTAGACCAACGAGGGAGGCATACAGAGATGATGCTCTTATAATAACGATTTTTTTTTTAAATTTGTTTTAAAGAAATCGTTATTATCCTAAGTTTAAAACACGACTTACGACTACGAGATAATATTACAATTGCAGGAATGGGACCAAGAATTATCATTTTTAGCACAAGTTTTGGCAAACCGATGTCTCGGTGGTAAAGAAGACTATTGCAGAGCTACTGGTAAGTCTAGAAAATGACCTGAATAAATGAATTAAAATTATATTTTATAGTTCAAATTACCACATTATCATCATCATGGTCAAAAGACGTTTACTTAAATAAGTCCAAGAAACAAACTTTTTGAATGTCAAAACTACAGAAGTCTGTCAAACACTTCTTAGTGTTAAAGCAAAAAAAATGGTGGAACAAACTCCCCAACAAAACATCTGTGTACCTATAATCATCATAAACCAATCGCAGTCTATTGCTGGACACCAGGAAACAGTTCTCTTCACTCGGCTATTTGAGGATAAAAGTAACCAAGGATGGTTCCTTGGTTACTTTTATCCAGCTACCACTAGCAACTCTGCGACTGCACTAGCACCTGACGTTAGGGGTCTACTTTACCACCATACTTATACTAGAGCATTTTCACTCCTTTTCTTAGCGTTTTTTTTGCAATACCCCTCGGTATTGCAAAAAAAACGCGAAGTTGCAAGGTTTCCTATTTGAAATTTTATGTTTTTATTATTTATTTATTTAAACTTCATGTACAATAGTGATATATAGGCGGACTTAATGCCACAAGGCATTGGGGCTTCGTTCGTTGCTTGAAATAACAATTTTAATTAGTTTATACACCGTGACTTTTTAGTCGTCGTACAACGGCAGCCCACTTCATGTATCCAATGAATACTAAACATTCATAAAAAAAATAGGTATTTATGAGATTTTAATAATTTAAAAATAAAAATATTATTCAGTATTATGACGCATGACGTAGTTAAAACATCCTGTTGCGAGCGATGATCTACTGGACTCGAGTGCTGGGTAGGTACATGTTCTCCCGTTTGACACGTAAATCATTAACAGGATGTTTCATAATTTTATTATAATTTTTTGTTATTATTTTTCTTTGTACCTAATATGGAAGATAAAAAAAAAGTCGCGCCTAGAGCTATTTTATGTCGGGTACATTGAGTGGACGACTTTTGTAAGACGACTAAAATGTCATGGCATCAAAAGAGAATATGAACTATCTCATATTCTCTACTACAATAATAATAAACCGAATTTTTGATTACTTATTTATTTATAATCATTCTTCCGATGCATGTTTAGGCAAAAACTCACGGAGACGTGATTTGGGACCGCTTATTTGTAGATTCAATTGAATATAGACGAACCATTTTTTTTTATCTTGCAAATATCCTATACTTTTGTAATAATAGAATACATTTTCGTTAAATGCTTTTAAAATAAAATTTTAAAATTAGCGTAACGCCGAAATGTAAGAGGGTTCGTATATTTCAGACAAATTTCCCAACCCTAGCCAGACCATTGCAATAATTCGATACAAATATCCGAACTGGGAGTACGTACAGCCGAACAATACTGAAAAAGGGTTGAATGAAGGAAAACTGCTATTTGCAGTCGTAAGATTCCTGAAGAGCACTCATGCATTGAAGAGAACTGTAACAAAAGATATAATTAAGAGGTGCCCACCTTTACAAGAGTAAGTAAAATGTTAATAATGATCTCGTAATAAACTGGCACATATAATTATATTTTAACCAAACATTAAAAAAACACGGTGTATGGACATCGACTCGCAGTACATGATTTTAGACTACCAGGACAGATACTTATAGTTGTTAAAAAAAACTGCTGTTTCATACCAAAGTTCATACATAGACGTCTAAATGTATCAAACTATGCTCCACCTCCTATACTGCCCTCTTAGCCCGAAAACATGCAGTCGAAGTGACCTTTGCGCTGCCACCGGCGACGCGGTGGAGGTTGAGAAGTTCTGGGCCAACAAAATATAAAACTTGTGCCAGCGTCACGAAGAAGAGCAAACTGTTAACAGTTTGCGCCTTTGCCAATTTGCCTTACACCCTGTATTTCTGCCTCGTTGGTTTAACAGTCGAGAGTTACACTAGACAGGCACGGTCCTAGATTCGACTACGAGACCGGGCAAAGTGTTACTAGGTTTTCTTGTAAGGAATTTCTCAATAATGATAACAATAAGCTTGCCCCTATTAGATTATTAGATTGGACTTAAAATAGGCGAATACAAGAGTGATTTTTACATGAAAATATTATTTTCTTGCAAGACTTCCAACTGGAAACTTGAAATATTACCTCAACCTCGTACGTGGTGGAGCGACGCACATCGGATGCGGTATATCTGCGTTCTCCAAACACAAAATGGATGGAGGTACTGGACCTGTACAGAACGTAAGTCGTTTAACTACATATAACACTTTTTTTTCTTTTACCATCTCTTGTTGAACAACACGCTATCATTTACTACTTTTTCTTTCATATTATTGTCTCTCTCTCCTTCCATCAACATTCATATTCATTAACGTAAGTCCTTTACATCTTAGTTTAAATTAGAAGCGATTTTTTACCCGACTGCAGCGAATCCGAAAAGGACGGTTATTGAAATCTGATCTGAGATGGTCTGAATATCTGATAACTGGTCTTATCAAGAAGTAGTAGACATCAGACTCAGTCTATGTGAAATACTGGTATTCAGTTGCATTCAGTTAGAGTTAAAACCGACCCCAACGTAAGCAAAAAGCCAGACCTTTTTTAGTTTTGTATTGGATAGTAATTTACCAAATTTTGGAGCATAGGATAAAATTGATAAAATTTAAACTGGTATTACCGATATAGCTTGCAGAGTAAGCCAGCTGAAGTTCCTGGGCTGGTCATATTTGTCGAAGGGGAAAAAGCTAATGGAGCTAATGCGGGTTGGAGTGAACACAGCGTAACAGCAAGTGTAGCGAGGGTCGCTAGATCTGTTGATAACCTTAATTTGGCTAAGTCAGAGTGGATGTCGAAGGCGGAGGACATGCAGAGTGATGTGACGCAGCTTGCAAGAGGCCTATGTCCAACAGTAGACTTTGACAGGCTGAGTAGAGTGTCGATTGACAAAATTAACTGAATCATTGAGATATAGGAGAGTAAAGGAACTCGTGGCTAAATAATAACAGCCGCTCGGGTCGATCTTCAGGTAAAGCCGCACCTGCCTAGGTTGGTCCGTGGATGGGTGACCATTCATTACATACCGAGTTTCCTTCGTGGCTCGAAAAGCACGTAAAGCCGTTGGTCCCGGCTGTCATTAGTGGGTAGATCTTTAACAGTCGTTACAGGTAGTCAGTGGCCCGAAAGTCTGATAACCAGTCTTACCAAAAGGTATCGTTTTACCCAGTACTACAACTGGGTTATGGAGGTCAGATACGTAGTCGCTCCATGTAAAATACTGGTACTTTTATTTAGCTGCATCTGGTTATACTGGAAGCCGACCCCAACATAGTTAGGAAAAGTCTGGGTAGATGATTGAGATATAGGAAAATGTACTCTTATTCTTCCATCTTGAGTCTTTTCAACTATCTCCCCATCTTAAGATTATTCTTATAATTCCAGAATGTACAAATTGTCTGTAACATCTCAGACGCGCCGAGAACGAATCAAGCGGTGTACAAGATAATACCTCCGACTGGACAAGGCTACAGCAAACGTTGTGGCTGTCCCAGAGGATACAAAGAAACCCGCAGCTGCCTCTGCGAAAGGGACCTGAAATATTCACGAAAAGGTAGGTTCGAACTTTTTAATCTTACTTTTAAACTATTATAAATGCGAAAGTTTGTGAGGATATACAGAAACACCGTGAGTTTTTAGTCGTCTTACACAGGTGGTCCACTCAATGTAGCATAGCATAGCATAGCATAATCAGCTTATTAATGTTCCCACTGCTGGGACGCAGGCCTCCTCTCTATGGGAGGGAATGGGCTATAATCCACCACGCGGGCCCAGTGCAGGTTGGTAGATGTCACATGTCTTCGAATTTTTGGTTCTAGGACATGCCGGTTTCCTCACGATGTTTTCCTTCACCGTTTTGAGAGCAGTGGTGATGAAATAACTTACACAAAGTAATGCGCCTGGCTGGGTTCGAACCCACGACTTACTGCTCGCAAGTCGGGGTCTCCACCACTGGGCCACCGCTGCTCTCTCGCCACTCAATGTATCCGACATAAAATAGCTTTAGACGCGATTTTTTTTTACCCGTAATAGGTACAAAGAAAAATAAATAATACATTAGAATAAAATTATGAAACATCCTGTTAATGATGTTTACGTGTCAAACGGGAGAACATACCTACCCAGCGCTCGAGTCAGTAGATCATCGCTCGCAACAGAGTGTTCTAACTACGTCATTCGTCATAATACTGAATAATATTTTTATTTTTAAATTATTAAAATCTCATAAATACCTATTTTGCTTTAATGAATGTTTAGCATTCATTGGATACATGAAGTGGGCTGCCGTTGAAAGACGACTAAAAAGTCACGGTGTATATATGTGGATGTTTGTTATTCTTTTACGCAAAAACTGTAGGACGGATTTGTGTGAAATTTGGCACACAGATAATTTATAACCTGGATAAACTTTTTAACGATCCCGTGGGACGATTACAACAAACCGCGGGCATGAGCTATTAAAAAACATATCCAACTGCCGCATTGTACTGGTCACATAACAACCAGCGCGACTCCCACATCACACTCAAATCATAATCCATTGCATTAAGTGTATAAAAAATCGTTTACTCAGTAAAGTAAATAACGCAATAGAAAATGTTGGATTTGTGAAAATAAAAAGCATTGCCACTGTAAACACTGAAACCCTGAGTTCTTGCTCATGGTGGACAAAAACCTAATGAAATTTTCTATCGGAAGTTCTCAGTAGCATCCTGCAGTCTAGATTTACGGCTGGTAAGTGTCTCGTTCCCAATTCCGGACAATATGCTGGCAACAATACAATCATTTCTTCTAAACCCTTTGTGGAAAACAGGTACTGTTTATTGATCTCCAAAAGTTGGCTTAATTTTTTTTCATTTCTTGTACCTATGATTAAGGGTATGATATTTGTACGGTGGCGGGTAGATGCTTTTAGTTATGAAATAAATTAGTATGTGGCTAACACTCGCCTTTCAGTGACGCTGCACTTCTAACAAGAAATTCTGTTTTTTTTTTAATATTTTAAGAATCATTCAACCCACAAACAACATTCAGAATAATTAAAAAGGCTCATAATATAATTAATTAAAAACTGATTTTTTAGAATAATTTAATATAATAATTTAATTATAATACTGGGTGTAAAGGGATCCCCGAAGCCTCACGAAGCCGTCAAACCTGGCGTTCTGTACATCAAACTAAGTAACATGACGACACAAAAAAGACGTTACGGTAAGCCTCAATGCCAATGGATGCATTTAAAAGAAGCCATTTAAAGTAAGGTTATAATATTAAAACTTCTATATTTTTAAAGTATGAATAAATTGAAACTTTAACCTTCAATATCTCCGTAACTAGAACGTATCTAGGTATGGTCCGACACATAAAAATGATCGCAGTGGCTTTCGGCTTCATTAAGAGTCACTTTACACGGGTGTAAGGGACACGCACACTGTCATCATGAAACCAGTTCATGATTTTAGACCCAACAACGTAGCTTAGTTAAACATTAAGGAAATCTGTTGTTTCAAAAAAACGTGCACTTCGTACACGATCAAAATGTACTAAACATTTGATTTTATGCTGGGGATCATAATTATGTACTAAATTCCTAGTTACAGTCGTCTGGGCGTCAATATCTGGTTAGATCTGATAGTAAAAATTTCTCTGGCAGGACCCATTCACCAGCCAACGGAAGATTATGAGAAAAACCGAGCACCTGCCGAAGATGACGACGAAGATACCGATATAGTGGCATTAAATAAAGAGTCAAAGCTTGCGATAACAAATGATTCTCCAGAAAAGAAAGACAGTCATACCAATGGAATTGATACGCCACCTAGCACTTCAAAGTAAGTTAAGATCGAAAAATGTTTAAAAACTATGTTGAAGATCTACTACCGCTCAGTACACAAAAGCCGTAGGCTGATGGAACACAGTAAATATTCAGCTGTAAGACATTATTTTGTATGCAGAACACAGATTAATATTTTTTGTATTTTTTGTGGAATACTGTTCAAAATTGCTAACTAAACTTAACGTGATAGTATTATCAAAATTAAATACTGTTTGTAACAAAAACAAACAATTACTAAGATTACGTATGTATTTACAATCTTACAGATCTAACAAAGCAGAAAATCGATCTGAACGAAAAAATATTCAGAATTTCGACTCATCTGACGAATTTGTTAAGGTAGGTAAAATTATCAGTAATTATTCAGTCATTCATGAATAATTTGTTAGAAATAATAATAAGAAATAATAGAATGATGATTTTAACTTAAAATAAAACCTGCCTTTAACCCAATTTGTTTGGGATTGGCGCACTATGTCTTCCATACTTCTCTGTAGTCGTCATCTTATGATTCAACCTCTATCTAGCCATCACATTTCACATAGTCCATCCATCATTTCTTTCGTCTTCCCCTATTCTTCTAACCATTCTTCTCTTCACCACATTCTTACTCAAAACTTTGATAACGACCTTTTTAATGCAAATAAAAATAACAAATTTTATTTATCAATTCATTTTATTCCAGAGAACGAATCCATTAAAACCTAAAATTAATTACATACATTCAAGATTGACCCATGAAAGGCATGACCCAGTCATAGTGTTCACTAGTGACACCAAATCTAAATCTAAAGAGCACAAGCATAAACTGGCATCCCCTGCTGATGCATTTGAAGAACTTATATTTAATATGAAATCATACGGATATAAAGAAACAACGGAACGTATAGACTCAAAGCACAACCATGACGTCAATAACGAAAAAGCATTTAATTTAAAATCACAAAATAATGATCATGATTCTAAACACAAAAGATTGATGTCAATATTAAACTGGTTAGAGCTAGAAGTTAACAATTTAAAGTTTGATGACGACTTGCATCAATTATTTGATTTAAGAATGAGAAAAATATATGAAAGCGGCTTAAAGAAAGCCAAAGAAACTCCGTCACCAAAGACACTTGATGATCAACTGGACAACAAAGATTTGCCTGAACTCAGGACTTATCCAGAAAATGAAAATAATGCTAGTGTAGAAGATGAGGTATCTACATTAAGGAGAATGATTCATCATTTGTCAAAAGGAAAACAAAAAGATCACAAGGATAATTACGCTGAAAACGATAATAATCCAAACCTAAACTATAAACATATGGATCAACAATTTGATGAATATCATGACGTTAACAATATGAATAATTTGTATGAAGATATTTCAAGAGAAACTGCGCGAGCGGAGCATCGGGATAATTACATTAAATTCCATGACCTTTTTAATAATAAACACAATAATCGTCAAAATAACAACAATAATAATCTCCACGACCATCCCAAAACCAGAAATCAGGAAACATTTGCCGATAAAAACGCACGACACACATTATTTTCCCAAGCGACTGATCACAACTTAGATCGTCCAGGACAAAGAAGGGTTTTTAATGCCAGAGTACAATTTAGTCAGCCCTTTACTCAAAGAAATGAAGTAAGTCCTTTAATTATTTCAATAATTGGGTATGTGGAAATTTATTTTTAATACTGTATGATTGTAACCAGTCATACAGTAACAAGACCATACCGTAAAATATATAAATAATTGCATTCGAAGACTTGACCCGAAAATAATAAATTAAAAAGAGTCCTAGAACACGTCCTTTTAGAACTCCGACATTTCTTGTAATACTGAGATAATACGTTTCCTCTATATAGGAAATAATATGGTTAGGCGCGTATGCTGGTTTCAATCAGTACTGTTTTTGTTGTATTTCTCCAACCATCTACCTAGCCTTTTCCAATGGCCGCATGTGTGTTATGTATGGATGGGGTCAGCTTCAAGTCTAACCAGACGCAGCTGAATACCAGTATTCTACATGGAGCCACTGCCTATCTGACGATAATATGATCATAATACGATGATACGATACCCCATGAATAAAATAGAATAGAATTGAATACTTTATTTGCTAGGAATGTAGGTATTACAGATCAGGTGTTAAAATACTTAGAGATTCCATGTACCTCCGGCTTTTTAAACATGCAAAATTAATATAAACATTAAAAACAATATAACAATCAACTTAATATAAAGAAACACGCAAACTAGTAAACATCTAACAGACATTTGTTTAAAGTTGTTACTTTAAATAAATGTTTTATACACACACTCTATGCCTACAATTTTTATTATTCAGTAAAATTGTAAACGATTTCTTAATTAAAGTGTTTTATCGGCTAAAAAATCTGTCACTGAATCAAGATGAAGATGTCACATTTATCTAGTAGTAGTTGACTGACTTTCTTTTTTTGTAACGACAGTCAAAGACCAACAAATGACAGCCGGAACCAACGTCTGTAATGAGTCCCATCCACGGACCAACCTTGGCTAGCATGGTTTAATCTAAAGTTCGAAACGAGTAACAGTTATTATTTAGCCACGAACTCCGTCTTGTTAAAAATTCAACAATTTGATTATTTATTTTCAGAATGACGAACTACATCAAATGCTGTTGCGGCAACCAAACCTACTAGACACGCTATTAATATCTAGAAAACAGCAGAAACAGTCGATATATCCGAGTGAGAGAGAGATAATCACGTTTTGATTAAAAAATCATCATCGCCATCATCATCAGCCTACTAAGCAGTCCACTGCTGGACATAACCCTCTTCCATCATACGCCTTTCAACTCGATTCTCGTCTACCCTCATCCAGCTGCTACTAGCACCTTGCAAAGAACATCGCTCGACCTAGTCTGAGGACAACCTACCTTACGTTGACCGATTCGCGGTCTCTGCTCAAGAACACGTCTACCGCAACGATTATCGTATCTAATAGTATGGCCGGCCCATTGCCACTCCAGTATTATTTTAGATTAAAAATTAGTTGATTAGAACTAAAACCATGCAACATGACTGGTGCAGCTGAAGACCTGAAACTCCCGTTGACAGCTATGATTGGCCACTAAAATGCTTATAGGTATTCTTCTAACAAAAGATCTGTTGTAGAAGAAGTTATTTATTTATAATAATTGAACCTATTTAATAACATTTTGTATTTTATATGAAGTTTAAACTAATATAATAAAATAAAATGGTTTATTTTTTCTTGAATGCACTAAAGTTCTTAATTAGGAGTCCATAACAAAATCAACCTTAAATAATAGGGGCTGGGCCGAAATCTAACACACGGAAACAGTGTGAATTAGTGGATCAGACATGTCTTTGAAATGTTGGTCCCAGGATAAGCCGGTTTCCTCCCGCTTTCCTTCACCGTTGTAGAGCGTGGTGATGAAAAACTTTACACAAAGCAAAATGTCTACATGAGTTCGAATCTAATACTCTTCTGCGCCGGGCCAGCACTACTCTAGTGCCCACATCTTATCTACTCATTACAGACAATGTTCTAGTAGCAGCCATCCATGACTTGGATGAAATGTGGCAGGCTGAACTTCGTCTATCTAAGGAAGACAACTCATCCCATCCACTAGACATGGGCCTCCCCCATGTTGCATCACAACCTTCCGCCTCCTACAACCATTTTGTATTACCTCGTTCGTCTAGTGGTTGCAAAGACGACGTATTTTTCCATCAGGGAATTCTCAGTAGCAGCCATGGAGTCCGGTGGAATTTCAACAAAACTGACAAAATGTGGGTGTACTAAATTGGGTACACCCCTACCTATTCTTCTAGAGATTACAAGCGTAATGATCCAGAAAAACCACGTGCTGCGGCAATCATAGTCGAACGAACAAGAATGATGAAATCTGTTATAGAGCTTTTACTACCATGGAATCACGTATTTTGTGTTCCATCATCAATTCATCATCTGCTTCGCGTTTTTTCAACTATGGTGAGGTCGGTTTCTAGTCTAACCGAATGCAAACTAGTACTTTTCACTATCTACGAGTATTGCCATCGTTAAAAAGAATTAAGCTGCAGTAACTTTATTTTTCATTAACATATTATAAAATACAAATATAGTTTTGCTGTTGAATGTAGTACAATTCAACATGAGCGTTCAAAATATTTGTATTATATTGTTTGGTGCTACGGAACCCTGTGTGCGTGTGAGTACGACTCGCAGTTACCGGTTTTTTAAGGTTCCGTAGTCAAAAACGAAAGGAACCCTCATAGTTTCGTCATGTCCGTCTGTCTGTCCGCAGCTGAAAAATCTTAGTACTAGAAAGCTGTAATTTGGCATGAATAAAGGTTGTAATAAAACCCTTAACGAAGCCGAAAGGCACTTGTTCTCCCCAAAAATTATCGCAATTACGGAAGGTATGGTGTAGAATATAGACCAAACCCACACACTCACCCACCGCACCTCGTGATCTCACTGTGTTCGCGAGCGGCCACAGTGAGTTTCGTGTGTCGGGAACAGAATCGAGTTGCGAGTGACAGTGGTAGCGGTACTGAGAGCAAAAAACGAACAAGAAAGAGGGTAGACCGATTTATCTGCTCATAAATACCCACCCGCAATAACTTCAGTTTATCCGTGATCATGGTGCTTGCAACAGCGCCGAAATATCGGGAACTCAAACAAATCAGTAAACATGGTAAATATCCCGTTTCTAGTGTTAATGATAATAATTATTGATCCTAAAAATTTTATGTACTAGGAACAGTTTTACAATAAATATACATATCTTTAAGTATTGCTTAAGCTTCAACATTATTTAAATAAATAAATTCTCCACGTATTTCAAAAAAATTAAAAAAAAATCATCCAACACGGAAAGATTAAAATTCCGAACTATGGAACACCGATTGAGCGTTATCGCTGAAAATCAAAACAATTGTGTATTTTTTGTCAACATCCCTTGCGTCTAAAAACAACGAGTGGAAACCACAAAGTGGAACGCCATCGAAAAACCGACTATCGTCAGTTCTGTTTGAAAGCTGTAAAATGACAACGCCTTTAAAAGTTTTAATTCTTTTAAGTTTATTCGTTTCTGTGTTTTCCAAGAAGTTGCATGAGAAACAAGTAAGTGATTGTGATTACATAAAATTATAAAGTTACATACTTCTGTGATATTAGCTATTTAATAAGCTTGGACGATTTACGCCTCTGAACATAATATTATTAAGCGGTATAGTTTTTGAAAAAAAAACAATTTCGGTTACCTCTTAAAATCATCAATGCCCGTTTTCACAAACACTGATTTGTGTTGGCAAATATTTTTATGTTTGACCCCTAAATTACCTCTGCCCCTACTATATTCCAAAAAGAGAGACGCAATTTTTTTTCGCTTTTGAAATCAAAAATTGGATTGAGTTTCGTTGGGAAAGTTGTTTAATATGACGGGTAGACTCGCCTCCTTGAAGGATACAGATAACTGAATCGCTATCCTGTATTATTTTTCTTTTCCTAGTCTGCTCTGTCCCACTCCTGGGCGAAGGCCTCCCTCCACTCCTCGCGAATCCGCGCGTCCTCCTTCAAGTTCTGACGGAACTTGTCCAGTTCGTCCCGACATTTTTTTCGTGGCCTGCCGCGTCTCCGCCTCACCGTGTCAGGGCACCAGTTTCCCGCTATTTTGGCCCACAGTTTGTCGCATGCGGCAGACATGACCTGCCCAGTCCCATTTAAGTTGGGCAGCCTTTTAAGCACCTGTATAAATATTATAAATATATTTTGGTCTGTATCCATTGTACAGTCGTCAATACCGACATGACACAGTACAATCAGTCCATTAATGTATCCATGATTCCTCTCTGTAAGATGTAAATTTTCGATTCTAGACAATCGGTTTCCTCGCAACGTTTTCCTTCACCGTTTTGTTAGCATTAAAATTTGCATTAGGTACAAGTTTATTAATTTTTAAAAATTGGCTCACAAAATATAAATTTTACAAAATATTCTTTTTAGCAATATCGTATAAAATGCGCAGTTGGCAATTGCAATTAAATTGTTGGTACCTAAAATCTTACTTGTAGATATTATAAGTAGTTAGTAATTTACATTATCTGTTTTTGTTTGCAGACATTGGAAACCAAAGATAAGGAAGCGAAGTCTTTTATGACCATTCTCAATAATCAGAATTTTTTCAAGAACTCAAGGGTACAATATTTTTTTTTTCAATAAATTCCCTTCTTATGACAACAAAACTAACTTGGAACCCACTGGTACTAATTTTGTAGCTGTTCAAAAATGGGGTTTAATGAAAATAGAGAAAACGAATTTGCCCAGAAATGAGACCTAGCTAGATCCCGATCCCGTAAACCCGATGTTACAACTTTCATCGAAATCGTTGTAAGCCATTTTAGAGAACGTGATTACAAATATATCATTATATAAAAATATTGCTGATTAAATTTTTTTTTTTATCAACAGTAGGTACCTATAGGATTATAAATAAAATATGTAATTTCAATAATCCTAAAATATTTTTTTTACTAAGCGTGCAAGCTATATCAGTTACTCTATTCACACGTCATGTTTGTTAAACGCTCAGGATAAAAGTCGGCAGTTATGAAAAAACACCAGCTGTTTCATGCAAAAGTCATCATCTTCCTAGCGTTTTCCCAACTATAATGGAGTCGGCTTCTAGTCTTACCATATGTATCAGTATTTTACATGTGTGGAGCGAATTCTTCTGGTCTCTACAACATGAAACTTGGTTAGGGACACACGGCAACACATCAAAGCTATACATTTCCAGTATAAAATGGCCTCGCTTTGTATAGATTTCCAATACAATGAGAGATCCGCGTTAAACTGGTTTTGATAAGCTTGATTAGTCGCCGTGCTTGCTGGGTGATAAAAAAAAAAAAAAAAAAATTATAAAGTGTACGATCGAAATAGCGATTCATTGAAATCATAAAATTAATATCATGTCTTCCATTTCAGTATGTCCGCCACGTTAAAGCAGTTACAGAAAGTGTTCTAGATCATCTCATAAGCGAAATCAAGCAACAGTACTTAAACGGCAAGTATAATGCGAAGAGCCCAATACCACGGCTCATAAAAAATCTAACCAAAGAATTAAAAAGAAACGAACAGCAGAAGCTAGCGAAACAAAAGGCGAAAAAGAAAAACGCTACAAAGAAAAAGACTTTAAGAAAAAAGAAACCGAGGACGACAACTGTGAGGACAGAGCAAACTGTAGGTTATAAATTAGAATAAAAGATAATAAATTGTATGGGTAGAAAATATAAGATGAGGAAAAAGAAATCAAAGACGATTCATAATGATTGGTATTTCAGAATATTGTAATTTATTTATTAAAAAATAATGAAAATCTACCCGTTTCTCTTTATATTTTATTGCAGTTAGTCAGATTACACGTAACGAGTATAGCATGAAGTAGATAGATGAGATTCTCATCAATCGAATCTCTCTCAATGCTGCGACATTGGATGAAACTCCACAGAAACTGAAATAAATGCTAAATAATAGTAGCGAGACAGCACCAAGACAATATATTTGACCGGCAGTCGCTTATACATTCGCTGATCCGCCCCTCCTTTTTCTTTCCCATCTATTGATGTACAATTGTAGATACACCCTTAACAAACTTTACATAAGGCCGCAATACTATCAAGGGTGCGACGGTACATAAAATATATGATAAGTTAAAGGAACCTACAAGCCTAACAGTCCCTGCGACCCTAATCCCTATAAGCCCTACAGCCCTAACCTATCATATACCTAGTAGGGGATAAATAAATATATAAATAGGTTCAGGATGTCTGCACCATGCGACCTAAGGTTACAGACGAATTGTAGACAGGATTTCCAGGTTCGGGAAGGGTACACTCACTGCCAGTCCCGCAGACTCGCGACACTGATCAGAGATGGCTACACGTGTCTTTGCCACAGTGAGGGGTAATGAGACAAGAATATAAAATTGAAATCTGATTTATTTACAATATGTCCTGTTATACTACTTTTTCTTAACACACACTATCATACAAAAATCTTTGTGTCCTATGCATGTAAGATGCAACCAAATCATTCTAACTAGGCTGCGCGTGAGCCAGGCCGAGTGCTGAGTCAATGTCCAAAGGTAACATTGAACAATTGATGAGCAGACATTTAAAACATCAAAGTTATCTCCTCTCTACTGACTTTTCTACTAAATAAGCTCTCTTGTCTGTGAGCAATAAGGTGTTGACAAATCTTAGGGCTCTTCATCTTCTACCTCCTCTTTTTATGTTACAGCTGGTACTTCATTGCCGAACATTAACAAGAAACTTTGGTTGATGAAGACTGCTTTGCTTTTTTTGGGAATGACACTCGCTGGTCAATCTAGGAGGTTGCTGGCTGCTTAGCCGGGCTATGCTCCCTAAGGCTAGGCTTCCAGTCAAGGCACTGCTTTGCTCTATCCTTTAATCCTTGTATTTCGTTGAATAAGTACTGGGCTTTATCGTATTTTCTTTGAAGTATTCTCAAATTTTTGTACGTGAGCCCAGCTTTACTCTGAGATGCCAAAGTTCTTAATTCCTCACGTTATTGGAATTAAGAATTCCTAAATTTGAATAAACGTAATTTACTTCTGAAAGCCGCTAAACAGTAGGTGCACCACCAATTCTTCTCATGCTCATTTCTTGCTTCTGTGACCGTTGATTCCGTGCTCTGTATTCATTCCACATTACTCTATTACTCTTCACACAAACAATAAACACGTCAATGAGTATTGTATTAGAATAAAACAATAACGTTAGTACAATTTGCACTATTTCATTGAAAGGGCCTATTGTCATGTAAAAAATTTGAATAAAATATCTTAATAACAACAAGGAATCGGTCAGTATGAAAATCAAAGTTGCTATATAGAAGCGTCGACAAGTTTTCATAGCTGTTTGTACACGCTTGCAACAACTACGAAAAATATGTACTAGCACAATAATGTATATGATAAAGCTTACAACTAAAGATAAAAGAGATATTAATGCTGTCACTATAAAAATAGTAAAAGATAGCTCATTCTCAAAATCGAGCAAATACTCAACAAGACAAATAATTACGTGGATTAAAGGTAATCCCCAAGCAAACAAGCTATTTTTTAAATATTTTCTTCGGGTGTCCGCATTAGAAACTTTTAGAATTTCCATGTAAAACATATGACTTAGAACTAACAACCAGTAGTGTTTTACTGTTTCTAAGAATATAAACAGAACATACATAATTTTTTCAGGAATAAAATCATTTTTGAGGTACAGTGAATCCAGTAAGATGTTGACAAAAATCATATTAATACACACATAGTTTCTGTAATGTCTAAATTTCTCTATAACGCACCATGATATAACTCCATATATTAACGCAGCCAGTGACAGTAGAAGCATAATAATTAGAACAGTTGTCACCAAATTTTGATTAAATTCTTTTAATATATCTATAGCTTCGTAGCTATATTGTTGTTCAAAGTCATCATTGCTGTTTGTGCCGTTGTTATAAAGCTGCCCAACATCTCTGGAATCGTTTCCCGTCATAACGAATTTCACTTTCTCAATGAAGTATGACGAATGTCACTTCCACAATTTTGTTTAAATACACTTTTAATTTGCTCGAAAAAGTATTTGTGAATGCTTGGCCTAAATCACTGCTATGCCCTTAACATCAGGCATCCAAATCAGTTAGTAGAACGAAAGCAATATGTAACCAAACGCTACAAGATGAATATAAGAACTATTTGTATTTTACTGAAACACCTATCTAAAAACTAAATAATTATCTGCGCTCATTTTTATCGAACCGGTTAATTTAATAAAAATCTTAGATTTTCCTGTTTCTCGTCGCAGCCTTGGACAAACTGGATGCGGAATGCGTGTTGCATCACATCTTGGGAGTGGCCTATGTCTAGCAGTGACAGCTACGGGCTGCGTCGATTGATTGCTCATTATCAATTTCTTACTGGGGATGTCTCATTTATAATCCATGTATCCCAAGTGCTTTTGGGACAAATATATATTTTTAATTTTTATTTTCATTCAACTGGGCAGGCTGCTTCCAAGATAACCCTAATGGGAATAATCCAATAACGTTTTACCCGACCTGGGAATCGCAAAAGACCAAGAATGAGATGGCGAGACGACTTAGATGTCTTCCTTGGAACAAGAAGTAGTGTAGAAGGCCTTGTGGGACTCTAGACTAGCTATAATTCATTTTGGAACGCAATAAATAACTGAAGATTACAATTTTATTAAAGTTAGTCATTCATTTTAATATGTACAATAATATCAACAGGCTTTCTTCTCTTCTCTTCATCTGACTCGGAACTATTTGATTCTTTCGGTAACGACTTGACGAAGTTCCTTTTTTTGCTCCTTTCTTTTTCTCTTTTCTTGTGAATTCTTCTTTCGACTTTTTTGGGAACTTCTGCCTTGTCTTGTTGGTCGCTTACGTCTAATCTTTGTTCATGTGGTACATGGAGATGGTCAGGCTTATTAACCCTTCTCTTGTATTTCTTAATTATTTTCCTTTTTCTTTTAGGAGCTTTCTTTTTATTTTTCACTTCTGGGTTTGTTACCTCTGGTTCCGCTTCTTCGTTCTAAAAAAAACATGTAAATTTAGTAATTTACTGTTAGTAGTCATTGAAATATCACCTAGTAGGATGGGTTGCCAACCTTACATAATAATAACATATCCTACTTTATTTTTGACGATAAATATACTTCACACTTTTGCTCAAGATTTGCCAACGAGCAATGGAGTAGTGGTGGCCTACCATGACGTCTTAAAGCAGGAGTAATTCCAGTGTGGGGAAAGAGATGGCGTTAAACGACCTGTATAACTCTGACGTCATGGTAACCCCCCAGTATACTAGGTTTTAAATTAACGGGTCGCGTTCAAAACAAAATACTACGCTCCAAAAGGAATATAGATGACGTGGCTCTAAAGGCAGGACATGTCTGCCGCATGCCGGACGCGGTAAGATGGGCCAGATAGCCCAGAACTTGTGTGGAGACAGTAAGGTCCGTTGTTGAAAAGTTATATGAGCAAGACAAGCGAGCTCGAAATAATGAGCACCTCGCCTAGGAGATGTTAGATTTTCTTGGAATCATTCAAACAGATTATAATAAAGTTAGATTAAAGAACAGTTTGAGATTGATTAATCAATAGACCTTATGTTACATGATCGAGCGAAGCCAGCTCGAAAAGTTTTGAGCACCTTGCGTCGGCGATATTATTACTCTTCATCCGTGTCTGTACATAGAATATATACAGAGAGAGACGCATCTCTTAAAAACCGCTTCATGGATTTGAATTCTTTTAATTTAAAAGTCAGTAAAGCGTGGCAACTTATAGGATAAAATGTTTGCTAATCAGCAGAATAGATACTGACATATATATAATATATTCAGTATCTCAATAACGACACATGGTCGAGCGTACGTATGATTTTATTAGTTTCAGTTTACTAAAACTTCGTTCACTTGCACATTTGGGTATATAATTATCCTGCAAATCGTTTTGTTTAATAAGGTGAAGAAAATTTCGAGCGTTTTCGGCGCCCCCACCAATGACAGTGCCCGATGCGATCGTATCGCTCGCACCGCCCTAGGGCCACCTCTCTCTAAAGTGGAAAGTGGGGATAGAGGACTTCGCCTAAGAGGGGCACAGTAGCACACACTCATTCATGTTAAATCAGAACGTACACTCGATTAAAACAATTATTCATGACTGAATGAAACTTTAGATGTCAGATGTAACAGGTGAAGTCATCAGGTGCGCCAACACCCAAAAACGTGTTTTACGGGAATAAAAACATATACTCTATTTCCTTCCAAATACTTTATTTAAAAAAAATAAAGTTTTTTCTTAAAAAAAACTTGCCAACCCTCGGTAGGTTTGATTCTGATCTCAGTCCTTAGTAGTTCCATTCTTTGTTGTATCTTTGTGTGACTTTGTTTTGTCATGTGGTTCTTCTTTAATAATGGCTGGTTTCAGTTTTTCATCAACCTTTTTATCCCTTGTTGAAAGTACTTCTGCTTCATGACTTACATCACTGACATCATCGCCGGCGGCTATCTGTTCTTTAAAAACTTGTTTTTTCATTTTTTGTTCTTGAGTATTATTAAAATGCGAAATGTTAACTGTGTTTTTTAAGTGTTCATTCACTGTAAGTTTTCTTCCTCCCTTTACGTCATGACCCGTTATTAAGCTTAGAAACTTTCTTACTGCACTTACAATCGTGCCCTACGAAATAATGGGTGTAAAAATACCCTTAACGAAGCCGAAAGGCACTTGTTCTCCCCGTCAGTGTGATCATTTTTTTTTTGTTTTAGACCATGCCTGGGAACCTTCTAGTTACGGAGATATTGGCGGCAAAAGTTCCAACTTTTTTATAAGTATTTTTTTAAACTAGTTTTTAATGTTATAACTTTAGTTTAAATACCCCCACGACCCCTGTACTATTTATTAAATGCATCCATCAGAAAAGTGTTTTAAGAGCGTTACATTCAGACCTACAGTAAAACGTGATTTTTGACCCCAAAATAATTTTGTTGCCCAGGAATAATTTTTGCGTATTGTTTATTGGTTTGATGTAGGTACAGAATGCTTCGTTGCCGGCTTCGTAGAGGGTCCGATTACACCTTATAAATACAGAGATTCCATTTTTTGTTTCTATGGGTTGTATGGATATGAAAACGAAATTCAAACTTAGGTCTTTTTATAAAAATTGTGCTAGAATACAATATAACTGCGCTAGAGTTATATTGTATATCTAAGCCATGACTTAGTATTGACTTAGTCAAAATATTATTTCATTTAAAAAAAAGATTTTGTATTAATTGAATTGGGTGTTTATATGATATTAGGTTTCATTTTAACATTTCATGTGTTAATAAAAGTTACCTGCATAAAAAGGGTAAGTACACGTACAGTTTTTTCCTAGTACCGACCCATTTAAGATTATTAAAAACTATTTTTTGCACGCAGGTTCGACTCCGAGGATGTCAGAAATTATCCCGCGGAAAAAACTACACAATATGAAAAATGTAAAAGTACCCTTAACGAAGCCGGACGGCATTTGTTTTCCCCGTCATTACGATCATTTTTTTGTTCTAGACCATACCTAAGAACCTGCTAGTTACGGAGATGGGGTCAAAGTTCCAACTTTTTCACATGTTTTTTTTTTTCAAGTTTTAAATGTTATAACTTTACTTTAAACACCTCCACGACCCCCGTACTATTCAATGTATTAACCAGCACATTTTTTGAGTGGGTCACTTTGAGTCCTACCGTAAAATGGAAGCGCGATTTTTCACCCCCAAAAAAAATTTCGTTTCGCAGCAATAATTTTTGGGTAGAGTTACTTAGTTTGATATACAGAACACTTGGGCTTCGTGAAGGGTCCGTTTACACCTTGTATTTATTATAGGGGGATTTTTTTTATAACGGAGTACTAATTACCTGAACAGCTTCGAACTGTTTTTCCACGCTGTTGTAATAATTTTCAACATTTTGTGATTCGGCATCCACCTGCAAGAAAAGCATAGTTTAATTACAGTCTGACTTTTTTCAAGATTAAAAATTATAACAAGATAAAATACCTACCTATATTATTTTTAATATACTTCTGTTTTAAAATTTCTACTAAATGGTACATTTTTGTTGCTGAACCGAAAACATCGAATCACAACCGTGCGGTAATGGCGGGGCGCGGCCTTTTTTCCTTCGTAGGAAACCGGCCATTTAAGAAGACATCTCAGTTAAAAATTTGTACATTTTGACAAGTATTGGGTACGGATGTGGATGCCTTCTAGTGACCGCTTTCTATTGATATCATCTCTCACAAGAGATACTGTGGCTAGAAAGTTTCACCCCGCCATGATACCTCGACTAAGATGATGACTTAATTATGTATGTATGGAAATATGTATGAATGTAGATAAGAATGAAAGAAGAAGACTCTTCTTCCATCCTTATCTACATTCAACCCTGTCTATGCTGATAAAACCCTTAATAAAGTGGGATAAGGGTAGAAGGTGGGGACCTCTCAGGCTAGGTGATGGTAGGTAGTGTCTCCGCTGGGGAACTGGTAGCAGCTGGATAGGGGCTGCCGAGTGTCGAGCTGAGTTGCACGCGATTGGAGAGGCCTATGTATAACCTGATGATGAAGGACAAGAATAACGTGACGATATTTATATACGACGTAGAATGTTACCCACCTCATTAATATAATGATATTGAACTACAAGAACAATTATTAAGACAGTATGAATCGAAAATATACACAAATTCATGGTCGAACGTGTACTCAGTGGTGTATTTGTAACAGTACTGACAGACCTAAGTGTTGTTTTGTTTACTTATTCGTTTCCTGAACAATCGCTGTTTACGCTTAACTCGTAGATAAGGCCTTTTTGGTAGACCTTGTTTTATGAATGATATTTCGGAAGTGGTCGAAATTACTTCTTCGCACGTTTTTCTTTATTTCCCGTTTAAACCCAGCAAGATGGACCGACAACCTCAAAACGGTGGCTGAATTCGACTGGATGCGAAATACGAAGGACAGAAGGTGTTGTGGCGGAGCTTGGGAGGGGCCTATGTGCAGCTGTGGATTGTGATTGGTTGAGTTGACTGTTCAAAAATCAAAATCATCATCTTATCCCAGCCTTTTCCCAAATTTATTGGGGTGTAATAGTAACTATAGTAGTGTGTTAAGAGTTTAATTTCTTAAGTACAAATGCTGTATCCATGATAATATTGTAATACCAAATGATTTGAAAAGAGTAACCATGAAGTTTCTTGCCGGTTCTTCTCCATAGGAAACGACCAACCCAAACCGTGCACCTTTTTGTCGACGTTTTATAAGTGCCCATCTAGGCCTACGTGAAATAAAATATTTTGATTTTGAACTGTCAAATTCAAAAGCGAACGCGAACGAAGCCGTGGGCTAAAGCTAGTTTGATATATTCCGAGGTTTATTTAATGTGGTATTGAAAATAGCCATTCGTCACGGGCAATCAATAGCCTGAAAACTGCGAAATTGTTCCGTAAATACCTAAGTTGATGATAATAATTGCTTTATTTCAACTGAGTCTTCTTGGTGGCTTACCATGACGTCTTAAAGCAGAAGTACTTCCAGTGTGCGAAAGAGATGGCGGTAGACGACCTGTATAGCTCTGTCTCTTTCCCACACTGGAATTACTCCTGCTTTAAGACGTCATAGTAACGCCCCTGATCCTAATCATTTTCATGGAACATTAACTTTACAATCATTTCAAAACTTCAGTTACCTAGTTATTTATAGAATGAAGACATTAGTGAATTAAATAATCTTTTTTTTAAATCTATGTTGTCTCTGGAATTATGTACTGAATCCACGGTAAAACTCACTGTATACAGGGTGCGTAAAATCGTGGATCAAACGAAACAGGGCGATAGTTGGGGTTATTTATTTCAAATTTCAAATTTATTTATTAAACCAAATAACAATGTTAACATTATATAGAAACATCTATGAGTGCACTTGACTTAACGGTAGTTAACAAAAACAGGTAGGTGTTGCAACCAGCCTCCTTGGGAGTTGGAGGCTTGGGTGCTCGCCAGAGTGTATGAGTGGACGGCGCGCCGGAAGGCGCTCGGGGAGCGCCCGATCACCGAGGAGCGGGAGGCCGTGCGGCGGGAGGCGAAGGACGCCATCGTCCTCCACTGGACGGAGGACCTCGCCAACGCCGCCTTTGGCCGCCGTACGTTGGACGCGCTCGGTCCGGTCCTGCGGAGCTGGCTCGAGCGGTCCCACGGTTTCCTCTCGTTCCGTTTGGTGCAGGTGTTGTCCGGCCATGGCTGTTTCGGATCGCACCTGCACCGGATCGGGAGGGAGGAGACCCCGGCGTGCCACGACTGCGGCGCGGCGGAGGACACGGCGCAGCACACCCTCGAGGTGTGCCCGGCTTGGTCCGAGCTGCGCCGCGGTCTGATCGCTGTTGTCGGACAGGATCTCTCGCTTCCTGGCGTGGTCAACGCCATGCTGGGGAGCGAGGAGGCCTGGGCAGCGGTCGCCTCCTTTTGCGAGGACGTAATCTCGCAAAAGGAGGAGGCGGAGCGCGCGCGGGAGGACGACCCTCTCGCTGCGCCGCTCCGCAGACGAAGAAGGGGTCGGAGAAGGCGAGGTCCTCTCCCTCCTCACGGTGGCGATGGGCGGGCGACAGGCGCGGGGGTGCCTTCGCCCGCATTGCACCCGTCACCACCTTCGTCGGTCATTCCCGGGCCCGTGTCCCTCCCCACGGGGGGGACGTGAGGGGCCCGCCTTGTGAGGAATTCGTCGGCGGTGGACTGGAAGTAAAGGCTGTGCCGGTTTCCCAGTCCCCCGCAACTCGGACGAAGCGGGAGTGCCGCTGGGTCGTTTTAGTGGGTATACCGGGTCACACCGGGGAGTCCCACATAGCCCCCCCATCCCCCGATGGGAGGGTATGCGTAATGCATTTTTTCCCAGCGTCAAAAAAAAAAAAAAAAAAAGGTGTTGCAACCAGCACCCTTACTAAGTTATGAAATAACTTGTATTAAGGCGAGGTTACCCCGAGCGCCGTATGCATCAATCGCTTACCCCAGCCCCCGCACGGAGAGACGATACGTAACAAATTACGCAGCGCGAAAACGCGCGCGCTTAGCGCACTGGTCATGAGTTCACGAACTCGGATAGGTACTAAGTTGCGTTACAGGGTAGAGCGATGCAGTAAAACAACTTGAATTGAAAAAAACAAAGTGAACTTATACATATATAAGTTCACTTTGTTTTTTTTTTCTAGAAAGTATTGGTTATAGATAGATTAGGAACCTACGTATTCTATGAACGTGAACCTAATTACTAACAACGCGTATTGTTAGTAATTTGGTTCACGGTTAAATAAGTATACCTATACTTATTTATTTTTGTGAATAAGGTGAATTTAAAATCTGACTGACACTAAGATCATGAATACGGGTATGATTCAAAATTACACGCCAAAAAAAAAGTAGCCATAGGTATGCTGCGACACGCGATCGTAGCCGAAGGTATGCTGCGACACGCGATCGTAGCCGAAGGTATGCTGCGACACGCGATCGTAGCCGAAGGTATGCTGCGACACGCGATCGTAGCCGAAGGTATGCTGCGACACGCGATCGTAGCCGAAGGTATGCTGCGACACGCGATCGTAGCCGAAGGTATGCTGAGACACGCGAACGTAGCCGAAGGTATGCTGCGACACGCGATCGTAGCCGAAGGTATGCTGCGACACACGATCGTAGCCGAAGGTATGCTGCGACACGCGATCGTAGCCGAAGGTATGCTGCGACACGCGATCGTAGCCGAAGGTATGCTGCGACACGCGATCTTAGCCAAAGGTATGCTGCGACACGCGATCGTAGCCGAAGGTATGCTGCGACACGCGATCGTAGCCAACAGTATGCTGCGACACGCGTTCGTAGCCAAAGGTATGCTGCGACACGCGAACGTAGCCAACAGTATGCTGCTACACGCGAACGTAGCCGAAGGTATGCTGCGACACGCGATCGTAGCCGAAGGTATGCTGCGACACGCGATCGTAGCCGAAGGTATGCTGCGACACGCGATCGTAGCCGAAGGTATGCTGAGACACGCGAACGTAGCCGAAGGTATGCTGTGACACGCGATCGTAGCCGAAGGTATGCTGCGACACGCGATCGTAGCCGAAGGTATGCTGCGACACGCGATCGTAGCCGAAGGTATGCTGCGACACGCGATCGTAGCCGAAGGTATGCTGCGACACGCGATCTTAGCCGAAGGTATGCTGCGACACGCGATCGTAGCCGAAGGTATGCTGCGACACGCGATCGTAGCCGAAGGTATGCTGCGACACGCGAACGTAGCCAACAGTATGCTGCGACACGCGAACGTAGCCGAAGGTATGCTGCGACACGCGATCGTAGCCGAAGGTATGCTGCGACACGCGATCGTAGCCGAAGGTATGCTGCGACACGCGATCGTAGCCGAAGGTATGCTGCGACACGCGAACGTAGCCGAAGGTATGCTGCGACACGCGATCGTAGCCGAAGGTATGCTGCGACACGCGATCGTAGCCGAAGGTATGCAGCGACACGCGATCGTAGCCGAAGGTATGCTGCGACACGCGATCGTAGCCGAAGGTATGCTGCGACACGCGATCGTAGCCGAAGGTATGCTGCGACACGCGATCGTAGCCGAAGGTATGCAGCGACACGCGATCGTAGCCGAAGGTATGCTGCGACACGCGATCGTAGCCGAAGGTATGCTGCGACACGCGATCGTAGTCGAAGGTATGCTGCGACACGCGATCGTAGCCGAAGGTATGCTGCGACACGCGATCGTAGCCGAAGGTATGCTGTGACACGCGATCGTAGCCGAAGGTATGCTGCGACACGCGATCGTAGCCGAAGGTATGCTGCGACACGCGATCGTAGCCGAAGGTATGCTGCGACACGCGATCGTAGCCGAAGGTATGCTGCGACACGCGATCGTAGCCGAAGGTATGCTGCGACACGCGATCGTAGCCGAAGGTATGCTGCGACACGCGATCGTAGCCGAAGGTATGCTGAGACACGCGAACGTAGCCGAAGGTATGCTGTGACACGCGATCGTAGCCGAAGGTATGCTGCGACACGCGATCGTAGCCGAAGGTATGCTGCGACACGCGATCGTAGCCGAAGGTATGCTGCGACACGCGATCGTAGCCGAAGGTATGCTGCGACACGCGATCTTAGCCGAAGGTATGCTGCGACACGCGATCGTAGCCGAAGGTATGCTGCGACACGCGATCGTAGCCGAAGGTATGCTGCGACACGCGAACGTAGCCAACAGTATGCTGCGACACGCGAACGTAGCCGAAGGTATGCTGCGACACGCGATCGTAGCCGAAGGTATGCTGCGACACGCGATCGTAGCCGAAGGTATGCTGCGACACGCGATCGTAGCCGAAGGTATGCTGCGACACGCGATCGTAGCCGAAGGTATGCTGCGACACGCGAACGTAGCCGAAGGTATGCTGCGACACGCGATCGTAGCCGAAGGTATGCTGCGACACGCGATCGTAGCCGAAGGTATGCAGCGACACGCGATCGTAGCCGAAGGTATGCTGCGACACGCGATCGTAGCCGAAGGTATGCTGCGACACGCGATCGTAGCCGAAGGTATGCTGCGACACGCGATCGTAGCCGAAGGTATGCAGCGACACGCGATCGTAGCCGAAGGTATGCTGCGACACGCGATCGTAGCCGAAGGTATGCTGCGACACGCGATCGTAGTCGAAGGTATGCTGCGACACGCGATCGTAGCCGAAGGTATGCTGCGACACGCGATCGTAGCCGAAGGTATGCTGTGACACGCGATCGTAGCCGAAGGTATGCTGCGACACGCGATCGTAGCCGAAGGTATGCTGCGACACGCGATCGTAGCCGAAGGTATGCTGCGACACGCGATCGTAGCCGAAGGTATGCTGCGACACGCGATCGTAGCCGAAGGTATGCTGCGATTTTTTTTGCAAAATTTTTTTTTGTCAGCGACCCCAAAAACAATGAAAATAACACCCATGATGAAAAAACCGAAAATTTTCGTCGGCGCCATCTTGGATTTTCATTTTGACCTAAGTTTCGATATCAGCGACCCCAAAAACCATGAAAATAACACCCATGACGAAAAAACCAAAAATTTTCGTCGGCGCCATCTTGGATTTTCATTTTGACCTAAGTTTCGATATCAGCGACCCCGAAAACCATGAAAATGACAGCCATGACGAAAATACCGACAATTTTCGTCGGCACCATCTGAGATTTTCATTTTGACATCATTTTTGTTATCAGCGACCCCGAAAAGCACGAAAATGACACCCATGACGAAAAAACCAAAAATTTTTGTCGGCGCCATCTTGGATTTTCATTTTGACCTCATTTTCGTTATTAACGACCCCGAAAACCACGAAAATGACACCCATGACGCCAAAGCAGAAAATTTTAATTGGCGCCATCTTGAATTTTAATTTTGACCTCAATTTCATTATCAGCGACCCCGAAAACCATGAAAATGACACCCATGACGACAAAGCTGAAAATTTTAATTGGCGCCATCTTGAATTTTAATTTTGACCTCAATTTCATTATCAGCGACCCCGAAAACCATGAAAATGACACCCATGACGAAAAAACCGAAAAAAAAGTAAAGCATAAAATGCAGAGGAAGTAAAATAAAAAAAATTAAAATGATTTTATCTTAAATATGTAAATAAGTCAACTAAATAAAAAAAACTAGTAGGTACACACGGCGGCACATGACGCCGTCATTTCCAGTATAAATTGCCCTCGCTTTGTATAGATTTCCTATACAATGAGAGATCCGCATAAACTGGTTTTGTACAGCTTGATCGGCCGTCGTGCGTACAAAATACGATATCGACCACGACCATTACTCATTCTGTCTCGTTCTCCCCTACATACTTTCTTTTTCTGCCCATGTCGAACTCGATAATCTTCGGCTTACCGGGCTCCCTACAAAACTTTTTTAGAACTCCTTACAAAAATAAATTAGTGGAATAAATGTTTTGATTTTAATAGGCCAGTTTTTGAATTGTCGAAAAAAAGATAATAAAATGAAGCTACAGTCCCATTCAAAAGGCATAATAACTGTGAAAGTACTGTAGTTGCCCATTCCAAAGTTACCGAAATTTATAAATAATATTGCGAAATCATAAATAGCGACTTTTGCACGACACAATAAAGTTCAATTCAGGCCGCGCAGCGCTAATTACCTACAGTTATATTCTCCTAGAAGCTGCCTCTCTTTCTATTGCGTAACTCCTATCTTCTACCTTCTGACTACGTTCCCTATTAGGTACCTAATGTACTTTTGTGAACAAATGACATTTCAAATAAACCTAGGCTCGGTGTTTACTAAGTATTATTTTTTACAAACTATTTTTGGCTCAGCACGTAACAGAACTAAGCGGGGGTGGGGTGGAAGGTTCGAAAAATTGGCACACGTCCGAACTCCAACGCGTTCCGCTCGGGACTGAAGGACGCGATGCGAGTAAGAAATGATGAAAACAGCAAATTTTGGAAATGGTTGTTTAGGTTTTTTTAAATATTTAAAATTATGATTGCCGTGTACTGTCACATTTTTTACGACCTTTATAATGGTATAAGTTTTATTGTTAAAAACCTAATATAACTCAAATGATACAATATTAAAAACCATCATTAAGACTTGTCTTTGCGATTTAATTGGATGCAACAAAGTGCAAGTAATCGTGTATCGCTTTGCCGGAATATCTAAATCGAAGTGTGAAATATGTAATATGTTTTTTTCAGAATTTTAATCCGTGCCATATATGAATAAAACACAATACTAAACGACGTTTATCTGGATAACTTCGTCTTAAGGGCAATGGTACAAGCCCATACATACTTCAGTTTTACAAGATAATTGCAGGCAGAGCAAGTGTTTTAAAACTAAAGTTAACATAAAGCCATAATTGCAGAATTAAGAATTCAGAAAAAAACTATTATTAAATTTACAGTAATAATTTATCTATGTGGCAGAGTTCTATCTTAATCTCCTTAAAAGGTATGATTATTTGAATGTTTTTTAAGAAGATACCAACTTTTTCTTACTAAATAGGAAATTAAGGTAAAATGGGTTGCTTCAAGGAAATGTATCGTCAATACAAAACTGCTTTTATGACAGTATGTACCTAGATTTAAGAGTATTGGCACTTTTTTTAATAGCTTTTAAGAGCGTTAACGTCTTACGGCGTTTCATACAAACTTTGAAGTGATTTTGTTTCGAAATGACTGAACCAATTTTAATGAAACTTCGTACATATAAGCAGGATACATAAGTCTAAAGATTTGACAGAGAACTTTCGATAAATAGTGTTACAGCTAAATTAGACCGATTTTAGATTTTCTGTAGATACAGAAATTTTAAATTATCTTTTTTTAAAAAAGACATTTCGAAAAGTTCTCTGTCAAATCTTTAGACTTATGTATCCTGCTTGTGCGTACGAAGTTTCATTAAAATTGGTTCAGTCATTTCGAAAGAAAATCACTTGAATGTTTGTATGAAATTCCGTAAGACTTTAACGCTCTTAAGTCTCACGAAAGATTATTTATTACCTACTGTAAAAAAACTACCAAAAAATTACCCTGATGACCTCAATTATCACCCTGTTTCGTTTGATCCACGATTTTTTACCCACCATGTAACTACATTTCTACTAAGAAATGCGACCGAATGGATGTCATGTGTAACAAAACCGTTTACAATCACCAAGCAAGCGAAACAAAAAACGAAAGCTAGTCTATCATAATCCTAGTCGTCTCCATTATACTAAAAGCACAATAGATGTTAAACCACTTTATAATACGTATTATAACTACCTCCAGAACAAAATCACAATAGATAACAAACCTTATATCGAAACTGATGACTGGAAGATCCAAGTGATTTGAAGAAAGCACTTAATGGTACCTTTGTGTATTAAAACGGGGTACCGAACGGTACTTTTCAGTTGGTACCAATTGTGTGTGGGAAAATAAATAATGGAAGTTAGGATGTAAAAGGAATAACGAAGATTACAGTAGCAAATGAAATTAAATCTTCTCAAAGGCGTACAGAATAGAAGTTATTTAATCAAGCACAGTGCATGGTAAAGAATTTTTGAATATTGGATTTACCAGGAAACAAGAAGTATGAAAGATTGCCTGTAGTGGAGATGATAATGTGAAAGTGGATGTGTGGTGCGACAAGAATGGATAACGTAAAGAATGAGTGTATACCAGGTATTCAGTACATTCACCTTTTATTTAATTTTGAACATTTTTTTTTCCATAACCGACGAAAAATTTCTATGTGAGGTCCAGAATGAAGTATTGAATACGTAGCACAGAAAATATAATACTACGTAATACGTGGTAACCGATTTAGCGTCGGTGCCCTTCCACCCTGTATTAGAGGAAGTTTGAAAGTTACGTCAGTTACAGAAAAGTTGAAACGGAATCGACTCTCTTGGTATGGACATGGTTATGAAGAGGAATGAATGGCATGTGACTAAAAGAGAGATGAGTAACCATGTGGATGAATGGAGAGGTAGAGGACGACCAAGGAAACGATGGATGGATTGTGTGGGGAATTTGTGAGATAGCGATTGCGTGACGGTTGACAAGAGAGAATGGAAGAAAAACACGTGTTACGCCGATCCCAAGTAACATGGGACAAAGGTAGGAAGATGATTATAAAGAAGTATTGAACATGATAACATGCTGCGCCGACCACAAATAAATTGCGATAAGGGCAGTGAAATGATGACGAGGCGACAGAAATACAGGTAATAGAATATAGAGAAGCATTTTATAGCAAAATAATAACGGAATACGAATCCATCATAAGGAGTTCTTCTAATAGATACACGTTTTTGGCTTGTACCTTATTTTGAAATGTTAGAAATACAAGTGATATTTTCATCATTTGTTTGAGCTAACTCTCGGATTCTATACTGAGATTGGTAAACCCTGATTTATGTTATGTTATCAGTAGTTTTATTAGGTTTACCAGTTTACCGTCTATTCATTCTAAAAAGCTTTATAATATTTCTAAGAATTGAGAAATCTAGTCCACAAAACTTTCTTTAACTTTTATCGAATTCTCGTGAATAGTCAATGGAATACTCAAGCATTCATCACCGGTATTCAATAAGTAGTATTCCACATATGTACGCGTCGTCGTCGCGTTGGTCGTCGTACACCCGATGGAATGGCTTCTTGAATGGTGCTTAACATTTTGTAATTCGCAACTTGATTCCTACTGCCTTACTGACCGTGATTTTAACAAAACTTTTGGTTCAGTATTTGAGAATTCAATTTTTCTTACGTATTTTGCAATTTGCAGGTCAGGTCAGGTCAGGTCAGGTTGTATGTAGATTAAAATTAATTACGCGACCCATACTTCTGCGAGTTAGCTTCGGCTCCTTTTACGTCTTCCAAAGGTCTGGGATCCCAAACCCTCGAGATATGCCTATGTCAAAGAAACAAAAGTTATTATGCGTAGATCTGTCAAACAATGTCAAATATGCGTCCGTCCACACAGTGACACATAGCCACAGCAAGTGATGTTTCCTACATGATTGTCCATTATTGCACGATTGTCAGATTTTTGCTGATCTAGTGACATCGGAGAGAGAGGGCGCTGGAGTGCTGCTGTCAACATCGTTGTTCGTCGTTCATCGTGTTGAAACTCTGTCTAAATAAATATGTAGCGGAATATCACCCTCACAGTAACATTTTAGTATGTAGGGTACATCGACAATATTGTGCCCAAACTAAGTTGTCGATGTACCCACTATGCAATGATTTTTTGATGACCAACTTTGTATAAAAGGGACCGCCTTTTTCTAAATACATTCATTCCAATAAGCTTCAGCACTTGCAACTCAAATATACTACGTCGTCATCATCTGGAGTATTATTCCACACCACCTAAGCGCTACATTGGTGACCCCGACGTGATATGAACACGCGACCTTCTGATATAAACAATACGAATTTCGGATAAAAAACTAGTTGAGAAGTTATTTATTGTGATAAATCAGCACGTCAAAGTGAATTTATGGTGGAAAGTGAAGAACTGTAACTGCTAATACCGACAACAACAACCTTGTTCTCGAGAGCCAAGGAAAAATTGAGGTGGAACAATATACGCGGTATCATAAGGACTACATAGGTTACCGAAAAGCTAATGTTCATTTGGTTAAAAGTCGTGTACAAAGATGAAACTTTTCTATAACGATTGCCACTAGTGTAGGTAAGTCTTGACTCCCACGTGCGAACTTTTATGTCTGAAACAAACGACCAAGAAATGTCGTTACAGTAAGTGCCTATGTGAAGTGCGGTGCGTTGCAGTGGCGCACGCGGCTCTGTCGCAGTGGCGTCCGGCATATAATAATCCATGGTATGTTACACGACGCCGCACGACGCGCTTTCGGCGCCGCACCGCACGCACATCGGACATGCTACCCGCGAGAAGTGAATCCGTTGCGACGCCGATTCTGCACCTCTCAGTTGTTTATGTGGCATATCAATGATACTTCTGGAATATCAGAGGTTCGTACCTATCCTGCTTTATGAACTCCAAAACAATGTATGTATGGGTCTGTCTTGGTATGGACACGTGATGAGGAAGGAAGAATCGCAGGTGACTAAAAGAGTGATGAATATAAACGTTGATGGATGGAGAGGGAGAGGAAGACCAAAGAAACCATGGATGGATTGTGTGAGGAATGATATGAAAGTTAAAGGAGTAAATGATAGCGTGACGGTTGACAGAGGAAATTGGAAGAAAAAAACGTGTTGCGCTGACCCCAAGTAACATGGGCCAAGGGCAGGAAAATTATGACTAATATAACAAACATAATCTACTCTAATCAATCAACTCGGCTAGTTGCTACAGCTGGACGTAAGCCACTCTCAAGATGCGTCACAACACCTCCGTTTACCTCATACAGTCTGTCCAACGCTGCGATGAGAAACAGGAAAATTTAAAAACTTTATTAGTTGAGATGTTGTTGTCTTAATAATGTTAACTATTCATAAAACAAACTTTATTAAATTAACCGGTTTTATGTCAGCGAGGAATGAACATTAGTTTATATGTGGGTTTACCAATAACGTATAACTAGTTCTTGCATTCATCTTGAAGCGTTTGGTTACATAGACCAGAGCAGTAGTTTATATCAATCGTTCACAAATACTTTTTCGGACAAACAAAAAGTGAATTCGATCAATATTGTCCAAGTGACATTCGTCATACTTCATTGTGAAAGTGAAATACGTCATGTTGGACTACGATTCCAGTGATTTTGAGCAGTTTAATTATGAACACAACGACACAGACGGTGATGATGACTTTGAACTACAACATAGCCATGCAGGTGGATTAAAAGAATTTAATAAAAACTTGGTGTTAACTGTTCTAATTATTGTGCTTGTGCTATCAACAGCTGCGTTTATATACGGTTTGGCATCATGGTGTGCCCTTAAGAAATTTCGAAATAATAGAAACTTTGTGTGCCTTAATACGATTTTCGTCAACTTCTTACTGGATGCACTGTACCTCATCAGTGATGATATTTCGCCTATAATTATTCTTCTTTTCATGTTCCTGGGTACAGCGAAGCACTGCTGGTTGTTAGTCATAAGCCATATGTTTTACGTGGACATTGTGAAAGTTTTCAATGGGAATACCAGAAGAAAATATTTAAAAAATTGCCTGTTTGGTTGGGGAATACCTTTAATCCCTGTAATTATTTGTCTTATTATGTATTGTCTCGATGTGGAGATAGACTTTGCTTTTAATACGATTCTAATGACAGCTTTCATGGCTTTTTTACCTTTAGTTGTAAACTTTATCATATACATTATTGTGCTTGTTTGTATTTGTCGCAGTTGTTTTACACGCCTAATTACTGGTACTAAAAACAGGCGTCGTTTCTATATAGCCACTTTGATATTCATACTGACCGATTCTTTGTTACTGTTAAGATATTTCATTTACTATTTATATATTTCGAATGGCCCTTTCCATGAAATAGTGCAAGTTCTACTAACGCTATTATTTTACTCTAATACAATACTTCTGGACGTTTTTATTGTTTGTGTGAAGAGTAATCGAGAAATATGGAGTGAATATAGAGCTCGGATTCAACAATCACAGGAATTGGAAATGGAGATGAGAAGAATTGGTGGAGCACCTACTGTTTAGTGGTTTTTAAAAGTAATTTGCGTTTATTCAAATGTAGGAGTGAGAGCATCAGTCTAATGGGCGTCTTTATTTTTATTAAGGCCCAATTAAGAGGTTTGGTGTCCCAGAGAAATACTATGTTCACATCACACACATACACATAAAAAAGTCTTGATACAAAAGAAAGACAAAAAACGACGAAACCAATAGTCCAGTACTAATTCAACAAAATAAAAGGATTTATGGATAGAGCTCTAAGCACCCACAGGATAATTCGATTACGCAGCCGATAATCTCGATCTCCTCGATTGACCAGCTACATGTAATTCCCAAAAACAGACAAAGCAGTCTTCATCAACCAAAGTTTCTTGTTATGCAATGTTCGGCAATGAAGTACCAGCTGTAACATAAAAAGAGGAGGTAGAAGATGAAGAGCCCTAAGACTTGTCGACAACTCTTTGCTCACATACAAGAGAGCTTAAGCTGATATGTCGGCTCACTCTGCTTATTTAGTAGCAGAGTCAGTAGAGAGGAGATAACATTGATATAGGACGTTAATCTTGATGTTTTAAATGTCTCCTCATCAATTGTTCATTGTTACATTGACTCAGCACTCGGCCTGGCTCACCCGAGGCCTAGTTAGAATGATTTGGTTGCATCTTACATGCATAGGACACAAAGATGTTTGTATGATTGTGTGTGTTAACAAAAAGTAGTGTATGAGAAGTCCATACTGTAAATAAATCAGATTTGAATTTTATATTCTTGTCTCATTACCCTTCACTGTGGCCAAGACACCTGTAGCCATCTCTGATCAGTGTCGTGAGTCTGCGGGACTGGCAGCGAGTGTACCCTTCCCGAACCTGGAAATCCTGTTTACAATCCGTCTGTAACCTTAGGTCGCATGGTGCAGACATCCTGAACTTATTTATATATATATTTATCACCTAGTAGGTATATGATAGGTTAGGGCTGTAGGGCTTATAGGGCTTCGGGTCGTAGGGACTGTTAGGCTTGTAGGTCTTTGTAGGTTCCTTTAACTTATCATATATTTTCATGTACCGTCGCACCCTTGACAGTATTGAGGCCTTTTTTTTTTCGGATGGGCAATCATCAAATGACCCCCCCCCCCCACTCTGGGCGGAGCGGAAGGGAGTGTCAGACTTGTACTGACTAAATCCCATCCATATTCCTTCTTTGCCCTTTGTTTGTGTTCCAGGGCCACGGTATCTCTTTCGAACAGTCCCGCAGCCTTGGCAGGCATCGGCCCATGCGGATCCCTACGTGGTTGCTGACATCTCTTTGAGGCGCGCGTGGAACACGAGCGCGCCGTCGACACGGCACAGTATTGCGGCCTTATGTAACGTTTGTTAAGGGTGGATGTACAATTGTACATCAATAGATGGGAAAGAAGAAGCAGAAGCGGATCAGCAAATGTATAAGCGACTGCCGGTCAAATATATTGTCTTGGCGCTGTCTCGCTACTATTATTTAGCATTTATTTCAGTTTCTGTGGAGTTTCATCCAATATCGCAGCATTGAAGATTCTCATCTATCTACTTCATACTATACTCGTTACGTGTAATCTGACTAACTGCAATAAAAAAGAAAGAGAAACGGGCTGATTTTTATTATTTTTTTAATAAATAAATTACAATATTCTGAAATACCAATCATTATGAATCGTCTTTGATTTCTTTTAACTCATCTTATATTCTCTACCCATTACAATTTATTATCTTTTATTCTAATTTATAACCTACAGTTTGCTCTGTCCTCACAGTTGTCGTCCTCGGTTTCTTTTTTCTTAAATTCTTTTTCTTTGTCGCGTTTTTCTTTTTCGCCTTTTGTTTCGCTAGCTTCTGCTGTTCGTTTCTTTTCAATTCTTTGGTTAGATTTTTTATGAGCCGCGGTATTGGGCTCTTCGCATTATACTTGCCGTTTAAGTACTGTTGCTTGATTTCGCTTATTAGATGATCTAGAACACTTTCTGTAACTGCTTTAACGTGGCGGACATACTGAAATGGAAGACATGATATTAATTTTATGATTTCAATGAATCGCTATTTTGATCGTACACTTTATAATTTATCACCCAGCAAGCACGGCGACTAATCAAGCTTACCAAAACCAGTTTAACGCGGATCTCTCATTGTATTGGAAATCTATACAAAGCGAGGCCATTTTATACTGGAAATGTATAGCTTTGATGTGTTGCCGTGTGTCCCTAACCAAGTTTCATGTTGTAGAGACCAGAAGAATTCGCTCCACACATGTAAAATACTGATACATATGGTAAGACTAGAAGCCGACTCCATTATAGTTGGGAAAAGGCAAGGAAGATGATGACTTTTGTATAAAACAGCTGATGTTTTTTCATAACTGCCGACTTTTATCCTGAGCGTTTAACAAACATGACGTGTGAATAGAGTAACTGATATAGCTTGCACGCAAAGTCAAAAATATATATTTTTTTGATTATTGAAATTACATATTTTTTTTATAATCCTATACTATTGACAAAAAATTAAATTAAATGAGCAATATTTTAGTAGGTGTGTTTTGGTGTGTGTGTGTGTGTTTTGTGTATGTTTTGGTGTGTGTGTGTGTGTGTGTTTTTTTGGTGTTTTTGTATGTTTGTTTGTTGTGTATTATTTAGTTTTTTTTTTGAGCATATTTGTCATCACTTTCTCTAAAATGGCTCTAGCAATGATTTCGATGAATGTTGTAACATCGGGTTTAGGGGATCAGGATCTAGCTAGGTCTCATATCTGGGCAAATTCGTTTTCTCTATTTTCATTAAACCCCATTTTTGAGCAGCTACAAAATGAGTACCAGTGGGTTCCAAGTTAGTTTTGTTGTCAAAAGAAGAAATTATTGAAAAAAAAACTATTGTACCCTTGAGTTCTTGAAAAAATGCTGATTATTGAGAATGGTCATAAAAGACTTCGCTTCCTTATCTTTGGTTTCCAATGTCTGCAAACAAAAACAGATAATGTAAATTACTAACTACTTATAATATCTACTAGTACGACTTTAGGAACCAACAATTTATTGCAATTACCAACTGCGCATTTTATATGATTTTGCTAAAAAGTGTAAGAATTTATATTTTGAGAGCCAATTTTTTAAAATTAATAATTTATTGTTCATCTAAATATAAATTTAAAAAATGCTTTCTATTATATTTACATTATATACAGACTACAAATAGAACTAAACTAATGATAAAAATAAGACTAAAAGTAAGTAATATAAACATCAGAATTACAGAATTTATTTTTATATATTTATTTTGTACCCTATCACAATGTTTTCTTATTTAACCCAAAGGTTGACTGGTAGAGAATGCCTTATGGCATTAAGTCCGCCTATGTATCACTATTGTACATGAAGTTTAAATAAATACATAAATAAAAATAAACATCTAAACAACGACGACAATAGGACACTTAGGCGTCAAAATGGTAAATTAATTAACATGTACCTAAAGCAAATTTTAATGCTAACAGAACGGTGAAGGAAAACGTTGCGAGGAAACCGATTGTCTAGAATCTAAAATTCACTTCTTACAGAGAGCATGGATACATTAATGGACTGATTCTACTATGTCATATCGGTGTTGACGACTGTACAATGGATACAGACCAAAATATATTTATAATAATTATACAGGTTGCTCAAAGGAGCTCGTGGCTAAATAATAACAGCCGCTCGGGTCAATTTTTAGGTTAAGCCATGCTTGCCTTGGTTGGTCAGTGGATGGGTGACCACCCATTACATACCGAGTTTCCTCCGTGCCTCGGAAAGCACGTTAAGCCGTTGGTCCCGGGTGTTATTTGTAGATCTTTGACAGTCGTAAGGTAGTCAGTGGCCCAAATAGTCTGACAACCAGTCTTACCAAGGGGTATCGTATTACCCAGTACTTACTGGGTTGTGGAGGTCAGATAGGCAGTCGCTCCATGTAAAATACTGGTATTCAGCTGCATCCTGGTAGACTGGAAGCCGACCCCAACATAGTTGGGAAAAGGCTAGGCACAGAGAGGTGGATACAGGGTGGTCAAAAGGCTGCCCAACTCAAATGGGACTGGGCAGGTCATGTCTGCCGCAGCGACAAACTGTGGGCCACGGGCCAAATAACAGGAAACTGGTGCCCTGACACAGAGAGATGGAGACGCGGCAGGCCACGAAGGAGATGGCGGGACGAACTGGACAAGTTCCGTCCGAACTGGAAGGAGGACACGTGGATTCGCGAGGAGTGGAGGGAGGCCTTCGCCCAGGAGTGGGACAGAGCAGGCTAGTAAAAGAAAAAAAATACAGGATAGCGATTCAGTTATCTGTATCCTTCAAGGAGGTGAGTCTACCCGTCATATTAAACAACTTTCCCAACGAAACTCAAATCCGATTTTTGATTTCAAAAGTGAAAAAAGTTGCGCCTCAAATATGCATCAAAATAGTTTGTGTACTGTTTTTTGGGGATTTGTTTTTTTTTTTTCAAGAAATGGATGTGAATTTTTTTAAACGATGTATTTAACCAAATCGCCAACCTGTAAATTTACCTATGGTCTATGGTCTGAATTAAATAAATAAATACAATTTAATTACCTACCAAGGGGGTGGTCAGAGGGTCATCTTAGGAGCAGAGTTAATTTAGGGGTCCTACATAAAAATATTTGCCAACACGAATCAGTGTTCGTGAAAACGGGCATTGATGATTTTATTTAAGAGGTAACCGAAATTGGTTTTTTCAAAAACTATACCGCTTAATAATATTATGTTCAGTAGCGTAAATCGTCCAAGCTTATTAAATAGCTAATATCACAGAAGTATGTAACTTTAAAAAAAAATATGTAATCACAATCACTTACTTGTTTCTCATGTAACTTCTTGGAAAACACAGAAACGAATAAACTTAAAAGAATTATAACTTTTAAAGGCGTTGCCATTTTACAGCTTTCAAACATAGAACAGGCGATGGTCACTTGTTTTTCGTTCGCGTTCCACTTTGTGGTTTCCACTCGTTGTTTTTAGACGCAAGGGATGTTGACAAAAAGTACACAATAAAATTGTTTTGGTTTTCAGCGATAACGCTCAATCGGTGTTCCATGGTTCTGAATTTAAATCTTTCCGTGTTGGATGATTTTTTTTAATTTTTTATAAATACATGGAAGGATTTATTTATTTAAATAATGTTGAAGCTTAAGCAATACTTAAAGATATTTATATTTATTCCGAAACTGTTTCTAGTATAAACATAAAGAAAGTAGTAGTAGTAGTAGTAGATCAATAATTATTGTTATCAAGTCAAAGTTTTCGTGTGATTAAGGCTTGTCGAGGTTGATCCGTGGATGGTTTACCATCCATAACATCTGTATGTTGTCGTTGTTGTCCCTTTTAGCCGGGGCCTACGGGTAGGCCCGGCTGTCATTCGTAGATCTTTGACAGTCGCGTCACGTCGTTACGGGTAGTAAGTGTTGTGGAATTCTAAAAGGCAGTCGCTCCATATACTACAACCACATAGTACAAAAAATGGCCAAGTGCGCGTCGGGCCACGCACAATGTAGGGTTCCGTACATGCCCATTAAAATAATTATGCGTATTTGCCTCCGAACGATGATTTTTATTGTAATATTAAAAAAAACAAACTTACACACACAGTTGAAAAACCTGTGCTCCTATATATTATGTTTAGGAAAATATTTTATCCAAGTACATTTTATAACTTCGTCGACAATTACTCGTAAACTTGTAAAGCCTACTTAGATGTGATAGTTTTCCTTTTAATTTCGTTATATAAACCACCGTGAAGTTTTTCTCACACCCTAAAACAACCGTTTAGCTGGTAGGGGAGGGGGGAAGGCACTTGAGTCTAACAAAAATTAGCACTTTGAAGCATTAAGCTTTAAAGTGATAATTTTTGTTTTTGTTCTTTTTTTTGTGTGTTTTTGTCTTTTGTTTTATTTTTGTAATTTTTCGATTAAGCGATTCGTTTGTGAAACATTATTTTCACAAACGAATCCGTTAATCGAAAAATTATTTGAACAATCTCTATATATTTTTTAAAGACCTATCTAACGACATATCACGCTATGGGGTACGCGAGAAATAAAAATCCCCACATTACGTGTAAGCACAGGAAAACCCTAAAAAAATACTTCACCAGATTTTATTTTACCACTTTGTTGGCGTAACTAATTTGTATACAGGGAGAAAAAAATGATCGCAATTACGGGGAGAACAAGTGCCTTTCGGCTTCGTTAAGGGTTTTGTTACACCCTTTATTCATGCCACATTACAGCTTTCTAATACCATTCTTTATCGTGTGGTTAGTGCCTAACCTGATGCCAGAGTTTTTATGCCGCCTATATGCCTCTGACTTGGCTTTACATGCTGTCGAGAAATATCTGTCAGGCATGCTGGTTTCCTCACGATGTTTTTCTTCACCGAAGGAAGTTATTATAATTATTCAATATGCACATGAATCCGAAAAATCAGAGGCGTGTCTTGGATTTGAACTTGAGACCTATGACTTGGCTGTCCGACGGTCACACCACTAGGCTACCACTGCTCAGACTGTCACTACACTCGACTAGGCTAACAGATTGTGTTTTGTTAGATATTTTGTTTGATTAGTAGGTAACAATTGCAGTAGATTACGTAACGGTATCTTTGGTTAAGTCGTGCTTGCCTAGGTTGGTCTGTGGATGGGTGACCACCCAGTACATACCGAGTTTCCTCCGTGCCTCGGAGAGCACGTTAAGCCGTTGGTCCCGGCTGTCATTTATAGATCTTTGACAGTCGTCAGGTAGTCAGTGGCCGAAAAAGTCTGACAACCAGTCTTACCAAGGGGTATCGTATTACCCGGTACTAACTGGGTTGTGGGGGTCAGATAGGCAGTCGCTCCATGTAAAATACTGGTATTCAGCTGCATCCGGTTAGACTGGAAGCCGACCCCAACATAGTTGGGAAAAGGCTAGGCAGATGATAACGTAACGGGGTGGGGGTAGAAATAACTAAGGCATTTGAAAAAGGAAAGACAATGCTAAAAAAAAGTGAAAGAAGATGCATATATTTTTTAATGAATTCGTTATGAATACGCTTAGCTTATAACAGTTTTACATGCAATTCTTTGACAATGTTATACAATTATATTTTCAAATATTGTCAGTTGTACCAGCTGCTTCAAAGCTACACAAAAAAAAAACTATATGTTTGTTACATTCGTTTCTATTTCGTAGAAAATGAAAAAGTAGTTTAGGAATATGAGGAACAGGGTATAAAGTTCCTCAATACTCCGTAGAAAAGGGACGATCCTCCAACCAGACGAGTGTTGTGGGCGCTGGGGGCTACTGCCCAACAGTCTGTTGTAGTCAGGTTTTTCTATACGTTCTTAACTCACGGAGAACTTTAAAATCGTGATTTAGAATTTCGATGTTCGTTCTTCATTTACGTCATAGATAGCGCTATTGTACTTTTTGTATTATCATATGCCGCTACAGTAGTATGCTATTGTCTCACTTAGAAATATCTACTGAAAATGGTATCACTGGCTCACTCTGTTCAAACATAGAGCGATTTACATGTTTCAACAAAACAAATAACTTAAACGTCGTTCTCAAGCGGTCTCTTTGTCGTTTACATGTCTTTAGGTTTATTCAATGGACGTGTACCCATCGCTAGGTACCTCAAAAGCTAGCGTCGGCTGGGCATGACATTTACTTTGGTAGCAAAGGGCACACCAAGAATATAGTATGACCACTTTTACTTTCCACTTGACCACAGATAAGTTGGTTGAAGTGTATTCTATTCTCAATTTACATCTTTGTCATCTAGTATAGTTGTTCCATTCTTGCCCAATCACAATATTGGTCTGTCTCTCTTCAGATATTGCTTTTTCTTTTTGCTGATAATTTCAAGCTTCACTTTAGCAGTTTTTTGTGTGGTCGTCGGCAGCGTCGGTCTTTCATGCTCGGTCTGAAATTACTGAACATTGCTGATTGAATAGTGTTAAGGAGTGGCAATGTTATGCCAATCAGAGTATTTCCTACTAAGAAAATTTTACCATGACTAACTTGACCTATTCCTGATTCCATTGAAACCTATTTTAGTTTGGAAATGTATAAAAGTTAATAACTAGGCCTGGGCAAGCTTTCTTATTAGAGCTGCATCGTTTGTCTAGTGATTCCAAGAACTTTTGCTGAGTTTGTGACACTGGGTTCACTTTCTGGAGCATGGTTGACTGGACCCAATCCGAGAATCGAAGGCCAGACTATTATGGATTCACCCCGTAATTACACCACACTCAAACATAACTGGTGACTTGTAAAACATCGCCTCTGTGTAACCCTTTGGAGAGGTAAATAATATTACAAATAAATAACATGAGCTGAGCTTGACCAGTCCTGTAAATGATTAGGCCCTATAGTTAATTCCAGTACAGTTTTATTACAAGAAGTGGCCTTAGCCCAATATCCGGGGCTTTACCGACAAAAAAAAACTTTTTTAACGAGACTATTTCATACTTACTTCAAATACTTTTCTAAGGCCAGGAGAATTCCAGGATTTCCGTGCTTTATGTCCAGGATACGAATACGGCCTTCTAACAAAAGTTTTGACGTCGTGATCTAAATTGTTAAATATTCCCATTTTTCTTTTAGTAACCGCCATTTTTCTCGGTCTTTCGTAATTTCTTTTCTTTTTAATTAATTTTCTGTAATCTTCGTATTGTGGCATTTGGTGCTTACTTACGGGTGGACGTAAACTTTTATGGTTCCGTATCCGGTCCAAAATTCTGGTTAATTTATTTGATTTTATTAAATTATTGTCGTTATTGTTAATCTTTTCTTGTTTTCTAGATGGTGGGTAAGTGTATGCATCGTTTCTAATATTGGGTCCAAGTTCATTACCATGCTTACTAAAGTAGTTATCTTTGTGATGATGTTTTTTAATTAGGATATCAAGTAACTCTTCATCTATATCATTGATAAATTCATCTTTGTCATTGCCTCTTCGACTCCCTAAATCGAATACGTCATCACTGTGTACACTGTCGTCTTTCATAGCGGCATCAGACTTAGTCCTCAAATAATCAGTTAATTTTTGAAATTCATCTTCAAGTTCATTAGATCCACGTATTGATTTTGATTTTAAGGCAGCTTCGTAAATTTTTCTCATTTTAAAATCGAATATATCCCTTTCTGCGCCTTCAAGTTTAATATTCTTCATTGCGTTTTCTAAGATTTCAAGAATCTCCAAGAAAGAGTTCTCTTCTTCCGTTCTATCATCGTAACCACTGTTTTGTCTTGGATCGTGTTCAGCAATATTATCTTCCATACTAGCACGGGACACATTTTGAAACGGTTCGGCTGTCTCTTCATTACTGATAGGAATATTGTCATAGGTTTTCTTGCGCTCCTTACCCGAGGCCATTTGTCGATATGCATGTCGTCTGAAATCACTTTGCATCTCTGGATTAACGTTGCTATCTGGAATTTCACTTTTCTCCATCGATAGCGGGATGAAACTCGTGTTGCCAAATCTGTGAAATTAAATAAAACAATGTTCGGTTGGTTTAAAAAAGTGATTGTTTTTATTAAAGTCCTTGTCACCAAGCTGCGTTGCTGTATTTCAGTTTGAAGGGAATGGGTGTATTTCGCACGTAAACAGACACGGTGATATATTTCAACTTTGTCTGTTGGATGGCAACGTATTTGCGATGTTCTGCCTTTGGGTTCTACTCCTGGATTCTCTCCGGTTATGTCAGAATGCCGTACCATTGGGTTTAAACTATGTAAATCAGGGAATAGAGACTGCTTATGTATTTGCACACACACATGCACTTTACAACCTACAATATATCCCGATACGATGACAGGTCTCCTTCAAACTTGTTGGCCATGACTGGAATTCGTTCAGAAATATTTTAATGGATGTCCTTTGTACTCGTTAGAAAACTCACCCACGATCGAATTGCTTTTCAGCATCGTTCTCTGGTTCGTCGGAACTCTCGGGGGCGTCCTGTATTTCAAATATTGGAAGCACCACTACATTTTCAGCGTCACACATTTCGTAAGAGTTGTCACAAGGTTCTGTCTCATAGGCTAGGCTATGACCGCTGTTATCTATATTGAAAGAAATATCTGATTAACCTTTGTGGCTGGTTTGGGTCCGTTTCCAAAAATCAAGGATTTTTCCGCTTGTTGGAAAGGGACCCGAAGGGGTAGAAGCAGGTTTTAATCTCAAATTTATGCCTGTATTCTGTATCTGTAGGCAGAAGTGTGTGGATTTAAATAAAACGGCTTCACTTTGTTAATACAGTTACATATTAACTTTAGTAACAGAATTAATTTGCTCTTGACTAAAATCACCACATGTTTTTAATATTATTTTATTCTATTACATTTAAACATCTATTTCTGAATAATCATTACGTACCATTATTCAAATTGAAATGTCGCCATTGAATCTCAGTATCTGGAACAAAATACAAAATAAAAAAACACTTTTCCTGACCTGGGAATCGTTCCCAACTTTTGCAGGAAAATTATAATAATATAACTACTAACAGCTGCCGCTGCTTAGTTACTTATTCAAATTCAAATTATTCAAATTCAAATTCAAATTATTGTATAGTTACTTTGTCGCAACTGCATTCTGCTGTTCATTGATAGTGGGGTGAAATTTTACTTAAACTGTCATAGTGATAATAAGCTGTTGAGTTGCCAATAAATAAATAACCATCCCGAGACCTTCGGCGGTTGGGAGGTTACACCTTCTACAACTGGTACTTTGAACATATCAGTTTTCTGACGATGTTTTCTTTCACCGTTTTCAGAGCAGTGGTGATAAAAATATTAACAAAAAGTAAAGCGACTGCCTGTGTTCGAACCTACTGTCTACGTGGGCACTTCCACTTTAGTTTGGCTATTTTTCTCCAAGATCTGCTGAGTTGTAAAACTAATTACTGACTTTCAATATTTCCACGGGTGTCTTTTTCGCAGAGGCAGCCCGTAGAGTCGCTGTATCCTTCAGGACAGCCGCATTTCTCAGTGAAACCAGTGTTTGGGACAGGTGGATTCGTCGTGTAAACTGGTTCTGCTTGTAGGGGCCCGTCTGAGACATTACAGACTAATTGAATACTCTGTAAATATACAATGTACATTCCATAAAAGAACATTATTTTTTTAATTATTTGACAGTAGGTTTTTCTCGCGACTTCACCCGAGTGTAGGTCGCGAATTACCTCAAGAGAGCGTAGTAGCGAGATAAAAAGTATTTTATGTCCTAACCCAAGTTATGAGATACAACATAACATAACATCACGCCTGTAATCTTCGAAGGCTTAGGCAGAGGTGTACCTAATAGTACACCCACATTTAGCCAGTTATGTTTAAGTCCCATATAATAGGGGGCGAGCTTGTTGCCATCAACCGGGCGCCAATCCAGACGTTAAAGAAAGAAGACTCAGAAGCTCCTAGAAGACCACAAGTCCAGAAGTTATGAGATATACACCGTGACTTTTTAGTCGTCTTACAACGGCAGCCAACTTCATGTATCCAATGACTATTTTTTTATATTAATCATTAATATAAAAAAATAAGTATTTTTAGTACTAATAATTAAAAAATAATAATATTTTTCAATAATATGGCGCATGGCGTAGTTAAAACACCCCGTTGCGAGCGATGATCTACTGAACTCGAGCGCTGGGTAGGTATGTTTTCCCATTTGATACGTAAACATCATCAACAGGATGTTTCATAATTTTATTCTAATGTTTTATTTATTTTTCATTGTACCTTTTATTTAGAACAAGACATTGAGAGCCTTGTTGGACATACCATACTACGTGAGCAAGAAATATATACATAAAGATCTAAATATCAGTTCCGTCAAACAAGAGATCACTAAACACAGTAAAAGCTACCAGAATAGAATAATAAGTCACGTCAATCAACTGGCTTCAAAGCTTCAGGTTGGAGGAAGTACCTCCCACAGCCGATTGAAGCGGCATGGAGTCCCTATGCTAACCGCGAGATTCAAGCAATGAAAGGAATTTCCAAACAAGAAAAAAATCCTTCTGCCTATGATGTCATTGACCACAAAATATTAATACCAAGCGATATTACAAGGCCTATTGTGTAGACACAGATCGCCAAGTTACAGAGAAAAAAAAAAAAAAAAATTTACCTTTTATGGTAGGAAAATAAAACAAAAATCGCGCCTAGAGCTATTTTATGTCGGGTACATTGAGTAGACCACCGTTGTAAGACGACTAAAAAGTCACAAATGTGATTAAAAGGAATAAGATGTCAAAGCGAAAGTTTGAGGTACCTTAAGGTAATAATTATGTGGATAGTTTAAAGAGCAGCAGAGATTCTTTGGTCTTCCTAAAGAATCCATGAATGGATTGAAGATTATATGGCTCGAAAAGATAAAGAATAGAAAGATGATATAGCTAGAAAGGTGCTGACTACTTATAGTGTGCCTTTAAACTTAAAGAGATGTAGAAAAGAAGAATGCTGCCTTGCCCCCTAATTAATAGGGATAATAACAAGAAGACGATGATCATGATGATACGGCGATTAAATAACACTTACGTTATAAATATGCTGTGACCCGCTGCTCAATATTTGAGCTCTCGTGTAAGCTGATATGCCGCATCCAATGTGAGTTGCTTGACCACGGATCAGCTTCAGGTAACTCCTAGATCCCTTGTCTGGAAGTCTGATGTAACAAACACAGGTTGTCATTAATATACAGGGATGTTATCACTGTCACAGAAAAGGCATCCTTATTGTTTTCTTCATCATGTGGCTGGAAGTTCTTCATTGTTAGATCTCTCACTGCCACTAGCATTCAGCAGATCCTCATAAACTTCAGCAGGTCATCGTCATTCGTCAAGTATTGGGCACAGGCCGCGCCTTCTGGTACGCGGTACTATTGCCATTAAATCAGACTTTTGTATCGTTGTTTCAATTTCTAAGGCTATAACGAAAAACCAAAATATCAACCAAAAGACCACTAGTAGGTATAAGCCTCACCGCAGAGACCAGTCAAGTGTTTCTTGCATTCAGGAGTTTCCCGGAGCTCAAACTCCAATATTTACTTGAAACTAGCTGTTGCCTGCGACCTTCTACCACGTGAAATTATTATAAAAATCTTACTTCCCTATCTAAATCAGATTTTGTTAACAATTTCATGGGTTTTAACTATTTTGCAAGGAACCTTAATCTTTTTTCTAATATAAAAGTAGCCAGTAACCTATTACTGGTTACCACATCAGTTATATCTGCCAGTAATAGTCCTGTCAAATCGGTCCAGCCGTTTCCAAATTTAGAAGGATTAAATGTTTTTTTGACTTAAGTACAATATATACTTAATACGCATTCATGTAAAAAAACTGTTATTTTGAATTTACAGACACTCAATTTTAATTACTTGTATAGAGACCATTACAAGCACTTGTGAACTGTTAAAAACAAAAAGATGAAACTGCGATCCCAGTCACAAGGCACAACAACTGCGAATGGAATATACTCGTAGAAGCTGTCACTAATGTATATAACTAATATCAATCAAAATAATACACACTGGACGCCTGAGGAAGGACAGCGCCGTCGAGGTCAACCGCGGCGAAGGTGGCGTGACGATCAGATCATGTTTGCGGAACTAACATAGCCAGAGATTGTACAGGCCTGGAAGGGGAAAAGGCAGGCCTTTGCCCAGCAGTGGGACACCATGTAGGCTAGTAAAAAATAAAACAATAACAATAATCAGTCTATTTACCTCTCCAATACTGGGCAATAGTTGATGTCGTTCGCGTTAATCAGCCTTTTGATTGAGTGCAAAGACTTAAATGCTTTTTCTATGGAAGACATGATCTTCTCATTGTTCAAGCCGTCTTCTTTAGTTTTTCCATTCAGGTACTCCCAATGAGGTGCTTTGAAGTTAATCATTGTTATAATTTGGCTCGGACTTGGGAATTTGTCTGTAAACATAAAATAGCTGCACGGACTGCCGAAATGAGGGTGTTTTGAACGGCGGATGGAAAGTACGCCTACATTTAGTTAGCAGTTTTTCAGTCCTGTACTAAAGGTATGGTTCCTTATACTTCCAACAGAAAGCACGATTCTTTTTTTTTATCCTAATTAGGCTTGCATTTGGTAGCAACTCGCCTGATGTGAACCGATGATGCGGCCTAGGGTGGAGCACGCTTGTATAAAAGAAACCGATTCACTCGAACGCCTCTCTACTTATTTGAAAAATTTGCTGTGCCCGACAGGGTCCGTAATTGTTTCTATTTTTTTATTTACAAACCTATAAGTGTACGTTATGGATACAGCATTAAACGATTTGATTTGATTTGAACTTTGAATTGATCCAGATTATAATTGTCAGGGAACAGAGAAGCCGGCAGTGAATTACACAGACTGGCGGTTCGTACAATAGATGTGGAAGCACAGCGCTTTGTTTGGGTCCGTGGAACTTTAACCATATAACGGTGGCGTTTCGCCGTATCTCCTATGATAGAATTGTGTAATTCCAAAGCACGCTACCCGAAATGTAACCGATAAAAACCGATAGCAGGCAAATTTGCGGCGATGTTCAAAGTTTTTCTGAATAAATCGGTGTTGTGTCTGATAGGACTAATCCTGGATTCCAGGTTCAACAATTGTGTTTGTAGCCACTATCTCTATTACAACGAAGTAGTCAAAACCTTAGGAGGAATTTGGTGTCCCATAGGTAGTTGATATCTTACCAGTAACTCTGCAGTCATCCTCCTTCAAACCGAGACACTGGTCAGCTAATACTTGTGCTAAAGTCGCCAGTTCACTATCCCAATGCTGAAATAAGCTCACAATTTATGTTAGAAATTTTAGGGGCTCGCCCGTTGGCAGTTTTCATAAGGATACGAATAGAGATTGTTGGTCTAACTCTCAAGATCAGAATAATAATTGGTAACTGAATAGATAGAATATTCTTAATTATGTACACCATACAAACGAGATCGGATGGAAGCGGTCCAAGTAGCGTCAGTGAACGAGACCTATATTTTCTTGAAGCTGATGTAAAGAACATCATTTTTTGTTACGGCGTCAAGTTCCTCTATGGAGAAAAAAGTAATTGATCATTTAAAATGAACTATGTAATTGACGATTGCATTAATTACAAACAGCGTCGGTGATTAAGACATATCATTTTAAAGCTTGTTAGAAGAGGGTTTTTCTTTGTTAAGAACATAAGCAAATCGGCGCGAGAAAAAAAGTTAACTGGCACAATGTTCAATTACTGACAACAAGAAACAAGAGGCACAGGTTATTGACTCATAGGTTTAACGCCCCTTGTGTTGTACGTACAGCTATCTTGTAAGATTACTCTCAGACACCCCTTTTGTTATTTTTTTTTTCGGTTAGGAAGTCATCAAATGACCCCTCCCCACTCTGGGCGGAGCGGAAGGGAGTGTCAGACTTGTACTGACTAAAACCCACCCATGTTCCTCCTTTGCCCTTTGTGTTCCAGGGCCACGGTATCTCTTTCGAACAGTCCCGCAGCCCTGGCAGGCATCGGCCCATGCGGACCCCTACGTGATTGCTGACATCTCTTTGAGGCGCGCGTGGAACACGAACGCGCCGTCGACACGGCCTGTCGTCATAAGACGGCCTCTCAGAAGACTCTCTCGGTGAAGACAAAAGAAAAATTTATTAATTATAATCAGGGGTCAGTCATTTGAAACATCAAATTACTGGCCCCTGAATTAAATTAATAAATTTTTCTTTTGTTATTAACTAGGTAGGTATGTCAAATTTGCATGACGAAATTAATGGCAGAATAAGAGAAATATAATTTATCTTTAAGATCCTCCTGTACCTTGTATTGTATAACGGGCTGGTGTCCGCAACTCCATTTCAAAGCGCGTATTTTGCGTGCGGATAGATATAGATCCTCCTGCAGGTACCTTATTTACGCAAATAAATGATTTTTGATTCTAAAGTTTTTGCTGTGTCTAGAATTTGGTAAGCGGTTCGCTTTCATCGCATATCACCTAATACGTCCAACTGTGAACATGCTAATACCATGAACCAAACAGATAGTTTTCAATAACTAATGCGACCTACTCTGAACATGTACTCGATACCATGAAACATGTTTGCATACCTATTTAAAAATTATTATAGTCGTTAAGTTTTTGTGTCTCCAGAAGTTAGCAAACAAATCGTTTTCAACCCACTGTGAACATTGGCATTAGTACGATGAACCATGTCTGCTTACCCCTTTTAAGAATCATGGTTTTGAAGGTTACGCTTATGTTTATCAGTGCTGAAGGCTTGATACACCCGTATTGGTCAATATCACTCGTATAATCCACCTTGTATAGCTCTTAAATAAAAGGAAGAATTCGATTTACAAAAAGTATTATTTTAACCCTTTTTTTTAAGCGATTTCCATGAGCTTTGGTAATTGAAAAGCATCAAGACAACAAGTAATCTGAGTAACCTAGAATCAACAAAGCTTCTTGGGCCAGAGTCTATAGAAGTCTGCCCGATCTCCAAGAAAGAAAACATTTCACATAGGCTGACACAATGGGCGGTCTTATCGCTAAAAACTATCGTTCAGCTTTAATTCAACCAGCGATAAAGTCAGTAATGCATTGGATTGACATAAACTGCGAACAAAATGACAATCCTGTTGATATTATTGAATATTTCGGAAAAAAATGTCGATTCTGCAGGCTCTCTGAAAACCTTCAACACCGTATAGAATTCTGCGGACGATTCATTTTTGAAAACTTCATCTACTAAGTAGGTACTTAAGAAGGTGAAACTATAAAACTGTACAAAATTTCAGTTATAAGTATTTATGATCTAGGATATTAAATAGAAAAATGATACCATTTTCATCATTCCATATGCTCTTGGTAAGGGTCGGCCATCTCTTCCAGTTTCCTCACCGGTGGCTAACTTAATTCTTATCCTGAAATGGAAATAAAAACACTTTTAGACATCTTAAATTAAGGATAGCAGAGTTAGCACTTTGAACTTGAGCTGGCCTAGAATAGGCCGCAAATTCAATTTAATAAAAGGCCAACTAATACTGATTTTGTAACCCCTGACGTGCGGTCTAGAACATGAAAACACGAAAAATTCTCAAAGTGTCAAAGGTTTTTGATACCAAAACACTTACTTATTAACTTCTTCAAGTATTTGTTGCACCATTTGAGGAGTTATGGATACCTTCTCATAGTTATGACAAAGCTCCCCCACCGGACGACGCTACGAAATGAACAAAGTAAAAAGAACGAGACAATTTATTCACAATGAAAAATCTAGCCGTTCTGATGTTACAACCACACACGGAAAAGATAGTGAAGGCACAAAGTAACATTCTGTAAGCAAAAATTATGATAGAAAAGACAAAAATGCATTGGACTGACATTAGCTGTCGAAAAGCTTATGTAAATGCTGTTGGACGTCGTAGTGGTCTTCTTTCCCGAGAGCTCTGGTTTCTTGGTCTTTTACCATATCATAGCATTGCAATCCCAGTCACAAAGCTGAAGTGTCGCATTAGCTCTTTTCAAAAGATTAGACTGTTGCAAATCTAAATTCATAAAGAAACTCACATGATTATAGTACTGACAAATCACATGGGACCCCTCTATGCAGTTTTTCATTGCTGGACAGTAGCTGGACACATAAAGGGTGTTCTGTGACATGGCGTCGAGGACCAATGAACATCCTGACAACTTTAGTATGATGAGAATTAGGATCACCTGTAATTTGTTAGAAATTCATTCACTGGTTCACTTTCTTTGATTAAAATAATCAGCCTATAATGCTCCTGCAGCTTGTTGGGACACCGTTTTCTGATACTCTGAATACCATTTCGTTGATATCAAAAGGAAAGCAGTCTAAACAAAAACATCTTTCTTCACCAGGTATTCCCTCTTTGTTACTTAATTCTCAACTACATGCGTCAGTATCTTTCCCTTCACTAACAACTGTATTTCAAATATTCAGCTAGCAGGTATAATACATAATTCTTTTGTCTGCATATGTCCCATGTTGCTTTGGGTTGGTGCAAAATGTGTTTCTACTTCATTCTCCCCTGTCAGCAGTTCGTTATCATTCACGTCATCCGTCAACTCAATCCATCAGCTATATTTTGTTTAGTTAACTAAACTGGAATACCTCTGGTTGCTCACTTTGTTCAGAGCGAGAGTTTACAATGAGAGGCAGTGGCAAACTATGGTCTTTGAATCGTCGTATGAATGTTGATGGATGGAGAGGGAGAGGAAGGCGAATTGTGTGGGGTATGATATGAAAGAAAAAGGAGCAAATGATGCATTGACGTCTGACAGGGGAGGAATGGAAGAAGCAAGGGTGTTACGCAGACCCCAAGTAGAATGGAACAAAGGCAGGAAGGTGATGATACAAACAATGTCTCTGTATATTTCACTTTCTCTGTTTATAGTAAAGTATTATAGGAAGAGTACTTACATGTAAAATCATTTTTATAACTTCCAAGTTCTGCAGATTGTTTAGTTAATTTATAACCCGTTCATGACCTTATCTCTTCTTTCCTTAGTCTAACTTTGAGTGACGTATACTTTGTTTCATATCGAATTTTGACAGTGCCTTATTTGAAATGTTTTAGTCCACTTAGTTAAATCAAATTATATTCCTATCGTAGATTTATACAATTTTTTTCCACTTTTCACTAAAAACAATATTGTTTACGATGTGTACTGGTAATGCATTCAAAATTATTTTTGTTTTCATGAGTTATTATTTTATTATCTTTATCAACTGTTGTATAATTTCCTGGTCATTCAATTCTAAGTGTGACTTATTTCCCAAAAATGTTCACTTCTCATATGCATGAATAACAATACCTTTGTTCCGTGTTTTCCGTTATTTTATGTGTTATTTCGCTACGAATTGCTTTATCGCTTGAAACTCGGTTCAAAACACGCCAATCAAGCTGTTTTGTTTTTTTAGCGGAAACCGATTTTGTTCCTATTGTTTGTTTTAGTAATTAAGACAAGATGACTTTTTTGAATTTCTGATGTAATTACTTGACTAGTAATGTAAATTCATGATGAAATGTGTATGTGATAGTTTTCCTTGCAGTATTGTTTTAGACTCTTGTTGATGTTGATGTCTTATTTTTTGTTCCTTAGACGTTCCATTTTTCTTCATTCTCTTCTTTTGTTCAAACATTTTGCTCTTTTTTTGAAAAAACAACATACCTAGTTGTTTTTGGTAAAACTTCATTGACTTGATGGGGCCATTAAGCCATTTAATCGAAATACAAAAAAATATTACAAAGTAGGATCGTTACTGGTAATGATTACTTTTCAATTATTTTTACTTCATTTTTAATGACAAAGGAAGCTATCATAAATAGTTTCGTCAATTAATTAATAGTTGGTGTGGAGTTTGTTTTATTTTTAGTGCATGAGGATGCTCAAAGAAAACCAATATGTATTCATAAACTGTATTTATTTCACATTTCCTTAAAGCTACTGTATTTACGTTTTAAAATCTTGAAAACAATTATTAATCATAATAATACAAGGTATAAACAGACCCTTCACGAAGCTGTCAACCAAGCGTAATGTACATCAAACTATGCAAAAATGATGGCTGGGAAACGACTTTTTTTTTTGAGGGTGAAAAATCACTGTTCACGGTAGGACTCAATATAACGCACTCAAAACATTATGCTGATGAAAGCATTTAGTACAGGAATCATGGCGGTATTTACAGTAAACTTATAACATTAAAAACTTGTATTTAAAAAATTCTTTGACGTCCAATATCTCTCCGCAACTAGAAGGTTCCCAGGTATGGTCCAGAACAAAAAAATGATCGCAATGACGATCAAACAAGTACCTTTTGACTTCGTGAAGGGTAGATTTCACCAATTTTATTAAAAGCTCGCGCATCTACGTCACGGACGCGATACATGATGGCGCCGACAATGCAAAATAATTCTAACATTATAAATTACTTTTTATAAACCCTATGTTAACACAGGAGGCTACACATATATATTCGGTTCGGTATGGATCGGCAGTGTCGAACGGCAAAATCGAGTATACTATGTAGATTTATGTGATCGGGATAAAGTCGCTCAGTTTGTGTTGAATATTGTATCTAAAATGATTCAACGAAGGAAGATTCCGAACGGAGTTGCCTATCGGTACGACCTGAATTAAAGCTAAATTCATTATTATGTTGTAGTAATCGTTTTGGTTCGGTTTTGTTGTTTGAAATCATCATCATCATCCACAGCCCGACTTCACCCACTGCTGGGTCTAGGCCACTCTTTGCTTGTGCCAAGCTCCACGGTCACGCCGGACGACAAACACTTTTCTTTCCATTCCTTGGACGCCACTCGGTCACAGCTTTAATCCACCTGCCATCACCGCGCCTTGCTAGGTGTCCTGCCCAACTCCATTTGAGTTTTATTAAACGATTTCCTATATCGAAGACCTTCGTACGTTAGATGTTAGAAATAACTGAATTAAATGTGCGGAACCCGAAATACTGTGTATAGCACCCCAAAGGGCAAGGCTAATTCTTGCATTATCAGAATCCATGCAAAAATCTCGCTCTCTCTGACATATAAATTTGGTCAGCTTGATCTTTTGATCTCATTCCTGAGCTTTCCCGGTTTTTCATGTGCCTCCGTCGTAGGGATCGTTCATTCTTGGGCTGAAATTAAATTTAAAACACGTTATTCATAACATTCACAGTTATTCTTGGATTGTGTGAGGAATGATAATGAAGAAAAAAGGAGTAAATCGTAGCGTGATGATTGACAGGGGAGAATGGAAGAAAAAAACGTGTTGCGCCGACCTCAAATATCTTGAGACAAGGGCAGGAAGATCATGAGATTAGCACTTTTTGTTGTATATTTTTTCAGCAAATTGCAACGTGCACCGAAAAAAGGGAAAGAGAAAGTTTCGGTGTAAGGGACATCGACTATATTATAAAACATGCTGTTGACTTAGTAAAGACGAAAAAGTTAAACGCTGGTGGGGTAAGAATCATGACAATTAATGCATATTTTGTTTGTGCGTCATTATCCCTTAAACCCTGTACAAAAGCTGTGAAGACTATTTCTAAAGTAACAGGAGTTTTTATATTGGTTTGACAAAATTACTTTCGCGAAATCGAAGAAGAGAATTGCCGGTGCCGTCGAACTGCATAATTAAAACGGTAGCGCCGTTGCAATTTGTGGTATGTTGTCATATTTGGAAGTGTACCTTCAAGTGTAGTAAAACACGGCTGTTAATGTTCCCACTGCTGGGACACAGGCCTCCTTTCAGTGAGAAAGAACGGACTGGAACCCGACACACGGGCCCGGTACGGGTTGGTAAATAAGTGTAGTATAACGAGTATTCCAATAAACTTACATCATTGTTCTTCCCATTTCTCCGACCACGGAGCTTTCTTTTAATATTTTCTAGTTTTTCTTGGTAATATTTCCTTCTTTCAAGACTTAATACGTCGCCTTCATAGCGTGAACCAAGGCTTTTAGCTCTTTTCTTATGTTTCTTCTCGGTTCTTTTCCTTTTATCTCTGTCTTTGGTTATCAAGGGGATATCAGGAGGACCTTGATTTGATCTTGGGTTTTTATAATTTCTAGGTGTAATGTCTTCTTGTGATCCTATTGAATTATGTTCAAATTCTCTAAAGACAGCCCTATCAGCCTGGTATTTTATCTTACTTCTAGCAGCAAGTTCGTCATCATTATATTTTCGATCTACATCGTAGTGATGTGGATGATCAAAATTAAAATCGAATTTACGTGGAACTTCATTTTCTCCGTAATCTGAAAGATTTTCGTTGTATCTTTTATTTATATTTTCGTTGTCTTTGTGATCTAACTCATCCATATGGTGGTGCTGTATATCACCATACGTATTTTCTAAATGATTATCATTGTATTTCTGATCGTATCTGGCACTGGATTTCCTATCTCCATTATTGGAAACGTCGGTATTATACTTTTTTTGGTCAAAACTATCCATTAATTTATTCTTCCATTTATGACCCTGGACAGACGGACTTATATGTTTTACTCGTTCGACTCTCTGGCCAATCTTAAAACGTTTCTTTTGTTTGGGTTCATCTATAACTTTTAAGTGGTCATTTTCTACCTGATTGGGTTCAAATTGGTCTTTCCTATTTGTTTCTCCAAAATCGATTGCAGCTGCTTCTAGATCAGGAGTACTGAATAGAATTGGTTTTGGAAACATTTGTAGTGCAGTTCTGCCTACGATGGTACCGTATATTTTTCTTATTTTTGCATCAAATAATTGTTTTTCGTCACCATCAAGTACTATGTGCTTCACTTCTCTTTCTAAAGTATCGAGAAGAGATAGCAGTTTTTTATCATTGTCATCTTTAATATCAAGGTCTTTATCATTACAGTTACTGCTATTTTTTTTACCTAAATTGATGACAGTTCCTTTAACTCTGTTCAAAGCAGTCTCAATTGCCACAGCTTCTGTTGTAGCTTTCTCTTCTGCGTGTGGTTTTATGTCTTTCGTTGGCTGAGTTTGTTCATTATTGCCATTGATTATTCTATATCCGGGATGACGTTTTAGATAATCATTGACAACTTGGTTTAAATTTGAAAAATCTTTTCTTGGTTCAACATCTTTTTTTAAAACTTTCAAAGGCGAAGCACTTCTTCTGTCGGGTAATTGGAACTGAGCCACTCGTGTGAAAATACTCGTTTTCTGAAAAAAAAAAAATATTTTAAACACAAATATTCAATTTTGTTTTGTTTCGATTATTCGTTAGATCACACATATTTTATGTATGGAATCAATATTGGGAGTTACAAAGACGTGTTACGAATTTCTCTTAGATGTTTCATTAAAAACTAGGTCCAAAGTTACTGTTTATAATGGATCTATACAGGGTTTAAGGGACAGCCCTCCACAAACTGACAGGGTGCATTCAGCTCCTTATTTTGAATCATATTTCACCGGATTTTTTTTTCCGTTTGTTTTTATTCTTTTTTCAGTATTGACTTCCAATACCGGTATTGATACCGATATTGAAAAAATCCGGTATTTGAAAGCCCTAAACACTACTAATTATTGAAAGGATGACTAAATATATCCTAGAAAACACGGGATATTTAAAACGGGCTGTGTTTCTGGATTTCTTGATAAAGAATCATTACAGAAAAGAAGGCAACAAAGAGAAGGACGGTCTATAACACAACAAAGCGGTAATACTAATACTACTTATGACTATAGCGCAAGAAAAACTTCAAAACAGAATTATGATAATCCAAACATAACGAGACATACCCTAGTATCACCCACTATTAACCAAACCAGACCTGATCCCTTTTATCTTTTAGATACCTCATTCAAAACATACAAGGTTTAAATAATAAAACACACATACTCGAGGACTTCATAGAAGATAGAACTACCAATGTCTGACGGAGACATGGATACGTGAAAACCAAAAGGATAGCATCAAAATAAACGGGTTCACATTTACTTCTGCCTACCACCGACGTGACCATCGAGGAGAAGGAGTAGCTATCCTCATACGTAACGGCATAGAATACGTGCACCTAGAAGACTGTACTAACTTATCAATAGAATGTGTGATTGAGTGTTGCGCTGTAGAAATCATATCACAAAACACAATTATTATTTATATTTACAGACCTGATCGCGACATCGAAGCCTTTTTTGCTGTTATTATCGAAATATTAAAAAAAAGGAACAACCCAAAATTCATTTAAACCATGTAACTTTCACTGGCGACTTTAATATTGACAAATCATCTAAAAACAAAGACTACCAACGGCTACAAAACATAATGTTAGCACACAACCTGCAGCAAATTTTGGAAACTCACGTACAATTCCCTAATAATCTCCAACCTGGAGATTATTAGGAAATGTTGAGAATGAGGCGCTTCACTCGATGTTTTGGCTTAAAAAGCTCATAGAAATTGGAAAACCACGTCGTTTGCTTTGTTCTAGTAATAGATTATTTATTACAGTTTGTGGAATAGCTATGCTAGCTACTAAAACTATTTTAGCTGGTTGTAAAGTCGATTTTGAAGGAGGTAGGAATTCAGGCTGCTCCGGGTAGTTTTCGTGCTGCGGTTGCTTCCCGAAGTTGGTTGGATAACGAACTTCCTGACGAGATAATGGCACGAGCTAATTGGAGATGCAGTAATACTTTTAAAAAACTTTACAGGAGAGAAGTGGTTCCAGCTCAGGGAAACTCCTTGATTCGTCTTTTTCAGCCAATTAATTGATTATTTCTGATTCAATGATTATTTTTATTTATATTGAATGAGGTATTGATGAATGATAAATGTTTCCATGATTATGGTAAGTTTGCAAAAGGATGATTTATAGTACGTATAAATGTTCAGTTTTTTCAGGTAATTCTTTAATAATTATAGTCATTCGTATCATAGTTATTTTAAATGTTATTATTTTATTTCAATATATTAGTCAATATAAAAAGATAGGTCAGATAGGCAGTCGCTCCATGTAAAATACTGATATTCAGCTGCATCCGGTTAGACTGAAAGCCAAACCCAACGTAGTTGGGAAAAGGCTAGGCAGATGATGATGATATTAGTCAATATAAAATGTGTTTTATTTTTAAACTCATTAGTTGTATTAGTTCCTTGATGTAATTTAGCTTATTTCTTGTATAACACATTGGCGTCCCGTTCACCAGGCGATAACAAACAAACCCTCAAATATTGTTTATATGACCCCGAATGAGGCCGAAGGACACAATAGTAGCGTTTTACCTTCAAATGAAACGCTTGTTGTGTCCGGAGACTCATTCGGGGTCATAATTTTAAAGTCAGCCTGGTTTGATGGTCAAGTGTTTAGGTTTTTGAGGCCACAATGAACGTTTTGGCGCGCTGCAGCCACCTGTAATACGTCATCATCGTGTTGTCAAAAAGTCGATAGTCGCATTTAGCTGTATAGATGTGACATGGAAACGGAAGATGTTTGACTCAAAAATTGTTTATAATTATGACCCCGAATGAGTCTGTTTGTTTATTTTATTTTATTTTTTTGTTGCAGATCTATTTCTCATATTTAAGTACCTATTCACTACCACCATTGACACAAAATATAAAACTGCTTCACATCTGGGACCTCACTAATTTCAGGTCCAGTTGAAAACCAGCGTCGGGCACTAGTTGTCCGGCATTTTGCTGAACTGGGCCTATTTGGCGCAGCCGTGAGGCACACAGTGTCACACTATTTTATTTTTTTATTTAGATTTTAAGTTTTTTTTATTTTTTGTATTTTATTTGTTATATTTTTTTTTTATACTGTGTGCACTTGTGGCATGTGCCAAATAAATGTATTTTCTTTCTTTCTTTCTTTCTTTCTCCACACAACAAACGTTTTATTTGAAGGTAAAACGCTACTATTACCTATTCCTTGTTATTTGTTATTAATTTATTCTACTTTTTACTACCTACCCACAATCTGACTTAAATATGACTTTATATGTGTTAATGTATAGTGTTTAATACTGTTAACTGGACATCATAACGACTTCTAGACATTTTTTTTTTCTGAAATGTATTGTATTGTGTTTTGATAAGTTTTGACTCAAGTTTGAATTTAATGTTCAATCCAATAGCAAACCAACATTGTGATTTGTAGTTTACAAAAACCGACAATATTATTGTAAAATGTGTGATGTGCATGAGAGCAAATAAATAAAAAAGTATTTTTACAGAATAAATATTTACAAACTATTTAATTTTCAGACGATAACTTCTGATGACTGAAGAATCTGTCTTAAAACCAGTAAAAATGGCAAACGATAACCAAATAGGGTCCAAGTGGTTCATAGTTATTCATATTATCCCTTCAAGATTCCTATTATATTCCCTTTTCTTATTGACGTTTCTTACATAAAATCGAGAATTACCTTCTTCATTTGGTGGTTTTTTGGTGGCAGTTTCGGTGGTGATCTACTTTTCCTGTCTCGAGAAGCAGGTATGGCAGGTCTTGGTTTGACATGAGTCTGTAGTGCGGTTGAGTACTGTTCTATGCGTGGGGGTGGTGGTGGTGGTATTCTCGGTGGTGGGGGCAGTCTGGGCAGTGGGGGCGGGGGGCGAGGACGCGGGTGAGGACGCGCGGGCGGTGAAGGTCGAAGAGCTGGAGGCCGGCGAGGTGGTGGAGGTGGCAATGGCGGGGGTTTCAAATCCGGGGCCAAACGGAATTGTGGCGATGATTGCTGTTCTCTGTGAAGACTACAAAAATACTTTATTTATGTACCCTTAGGGCCAGAGTCATCACTTAGTGGATGCTTGAAGACGGACGTCGGTGGCGAGACTGGCCTAAGTACATGATGACGATAAAAGTGGGATGCCTAAGTATTGCCTTGATTGCCTTCTGTCTCTGCATTGTCAACTGATGGATCGGACCTCGTGTTAATTGGATCGGTCGGTCTGGTGATCTATCAGTTGACAATACAGAGACAGACAATGTTGTATACTCACCTATTAAGCGATGGTGCTGGAATATCTACGGAGTACGGTTTATTTGCTTGTGGCCGGTTGAGCACATCCTACAAAAAAAAAATGAAAGTTTAGAAAAGAAACCGAAATTGTGTTCATCTGGTTCCATTAACACTCAATACCACGGTGCGCTACAGCACCCTGTTCTTAAAATTATGCATCACGATCTTAAAAAGGTAGATGCTTGACCCAAGCAACACATAAGTCAGATAACAATAAGAAAATGTACTAATAAGCAGTTTAAAGCTTTATTACATCGCTATTAAAGCTTACGGGATAGCCAAATGCTGTATTAAATGGTTTTTGGGCTACAAGTATTCATTAATCTTAATAAATTCTGTATAGCACTGACTTTCTTTCATAAAGGTTATTATTGGTCATGAAAATCAAAATCAATCAAAATCAAAGCATTTTATTTCAAGTAGGCCAGTTACAGGCACTTTTGAATTGTCGAAACAAAGACAACAGTAAAAAATAGCTACAGTCCCAGTCACAAGGCACAAAAACTGTGAAAGTACTGTAGTTGCCCATTCCCTAACGTAGATCTCTATGGAGAAGAACGGGCAAGAAACTCCATGGACACTCTTTTAAATCAGAATACTTTAACAAAACCTTGGTTACATCATTCATTTTGAGACGGTAAATTATGTGAGAATGATGCAGCAAGATGTGTACGTTAAAAGTATCCATAGTAAAAACAATTCAAAAATAAAATAATTAATTCAAATAAGCCGTGGCAAATAAGAGATGACCAGTCACAACTGACAGCGCCCGTTCACGAACATGACGCATGTATCAACACCATTCAACTCAACCATTTTGAAGGGAACTAAATGATCCGACACACGTGCCACCATCAGCGAGACATTTGAGTGAGCATGACATACTCCTAACCGCCAGGGCACATTCAATGAAAATGAACTGTAATATTAAAGATACGCTATTCAGTTTAAGGCATCAGAGACCGCTGACTTCTGCTCAACAGCTGATGAATTATCTGTATAACTTTGAAACAAATTTCCATTATAGTGCTGGTCGCTGGATAACCTATTTTCTATTCTCTTCAAGCTGTATTTAATCATAGTCAGTTATTCAGTAGCTGAATATTTGAGGTATTTTTAGGTTTTGTTAAGCAACAGTCTGCATAATTAAAAATGAAAAAGCTCTATCTACTAACTCAAAGCGCTTTAAGCGCACGAATACCATCTTATACGGCTTATAGCGTTAATAACATTGAATTGAGGATTTTTATACAGAAATTAACTGGCTATTGAAGCGTCGCAGGGCTGTTATAACTCTACGGATGTGGAACTGCTGAATATCTTTTATATAATCGTGGTGCAGTCAAAGTGTACCACGACAAAATGCCGCAAAATATAAAGAAAACCGGCCAAGTGCGAGTTAAACTCGCGCACCGAGGGTTCCGTATAAGCTTGTAAGTATTTCGTCATTAAACTAAATATTTACGGTACTCTGATTTTTTCCTTTACTTGTGCTGTAAGACATTGCTTTTTGCCATATTTCATGATTGTAGGTCAACGGGAAGTACCTAGGTTTTGATTCCCTTGTGTGGTTTGGAATGGACAACTACAGTACTTTCACAAGTTATTATATTGTGTGACTTTAGCTTCCCTTTTTTTGTTTCTTTTTAACATTCAAACGTGCCTGTGATGGTCTAATTGAAATAAATGCTTTGAGTTTGAATCCACCTTGCAGGCCAGTGTGGGCTCGTAAATGGCCAGTGTCTACAATTCTTTAGTTCCAGGACATTCCGGATTCCTCACGATGTTATGACTACTTTAAGATGTTGAATAAAAGTCACCTCTATGCCTTTTTCACGGATGAATTCCATCAACTCCCGCGATGATCGTGGTCGTGCCTTTGGTTTGAACCAGCTTCGTCCAAAGAAGGCCTCACTTGTATTTTTTTTTCTGAAAAGAAGATAATAAAATTGTAATACGGCCATTTTTGAGGGGTAAAATAAGATATAGAGAAATTGTAAAATAAGTTATTATTGTATTTTGTTAGATCATTAGTTCCAAGTTTAAAAACATAACCCTCCTTTTGGGCTCCGCCGCAGTCAGGTGATAACAAAAACTGCCCATATTCGCATAGTCTGGTAACGCACCTAATATAGTTCGAAAAGGCTAAGTATTCGTGATGCCTTTACTAATCACTACTTAGATGATGTAAAGATGTTTTTCGGCACGGTTGGCGCAGTGGCTGAGCGATAGGCTGCTACGCAGTGTGTCGCGGGTTCGATTCTCGCACGAAACTAATGAAACAAAAGTTGTAATTTCGCTATTTGTGTGCCTGAATGAAATACAATCAAATATGAATTTTAATATATTTACTTACTTATACGGCGGTGTGGTTATTTGTACTGAAGACGGTTCAAATGCATGTTGGAAGATCGCATTCTAGAAAAGAGGAAAAGATGGTAGAAAAGTGCTAAAGATTAATCAATAAAATTTCGTCGTAAAACTTCACGTCCATCCATTAAATTACACACATTATGTTCAGCGGAATTACAATGAAAAGTGGCCATCATAGATTCTACAGTTGTCAACTAAATATGGACCTGAGGAATTATAAAATTATCCTTTCACAATTGCAACCTTTGATTCTGCATCACTGCCAAATCATAATGTTATTTAACCCCTTTAAAATAACGTTGCTTTTGAGTTGCTGCTGTCGGGGGTAAAGTAACCGAAAAACGCGTGAGGATTGCAATAGAGGTTCTCTGGCAACCGTCACCTTCTTATTTACTCATTTTCTTATTGTTTCATATCTTGGGTACGATAATTTTTAGTCCTCCACATAATTGATCCATCAACATATCGTATATTTATGAGTCTTGCAGTAACACGTTAAAATTATTACCACAAGTTTATTTAACAACTACCTCTGCGCGGCTTTCATTGGAGATCTTGTCAAACATCTCGTTCGATGATTGTGCTCGAGCTACTGGCTTGACACTATCTTCTACGTTCACGGCATCACTCGTATTGTCTACTCTGTGAAATTAAGAAATAGCAATAATATTGTTGATACTTATTATGTAATCGTTTTCAGTTCAGTCTATAGTTTTTTCTACGAGGTTTCAGTTTGACTAGATTATGTGCAGTAGTCGCCCACTGGTATCGACCACGACTTATGAGCAGAGGCGTGTTTAGGTGCCAACAATATGGCAAGCCCTTTGGGTAAGCAACATTGTTAAGAAATCTTAACATCGTGAAGAGTGATAGGTTGTAAGGGCAAGATAAGCTTTGAAGTTTGTATGAAAGAACTTCTACTACTTATGAATTGTAGTGTAGATCTGGTATTAAAACCCAGGCATGTCTTAGAGTAATTTAAATGATCGGCACTGCCTTCAAAATGGTGAAGAGAAAAAGCATGAGGAGATTATTGTCTTAGAACCAAATATTAAAAGACGACATCCACCAAGGCGCACTGAGCTCGCGTGCTAGATAATGGTCCTCGATTAAGGCCTCTCACTGAGAAGAGCCCTGTGTCCCAGCAGAAGAAACTTAAAAATTAAGCTATGAGTGTGAAAAAAATGGTCACTAAATTAGACTTTGTTTTTGAGCTCGTGGCTAAATAATAACAGCCGCTCGGGTCGATATTCAGGTTGGTCCGTGGATGGGTGATCACCCATTACATACTGAGTTTCCTCCGTGCCTAGGAAAGCACGTTGAACTGTTGGTCCCGGTGGTCATTTATAGGTCTTTGACAGATTTGACAGGTAGACAGTGGCCCGAACGTCTTATAACCAGTTTTTGCAAGAGGTATTGTATTACCCAGTACTAACTGGGTTGTGGATTTCAGATAGGCAGTCGCTCCATATAAAATACTGGTATTCAGCTGAACCGGTAAGACTGGAAGCCGACCCCAACATAGTTGGAAAACGCTAGGCAGATGACGTTTTGAATAGTTAATAAAAGGTGGAAAAAAAAAATTCTTACCTTTGCAAAATATAATCCTTTAAAGGTTCTTTTATTTCTTGCAGCTCGCCCTCGATCGTGAATATGGGCAGCAGGACTAAAGCTGGATCGCAGTATGAAGATGTTTCACCCAAAGGACACGTCGGTGATTGTGGTGGAACAGCTGGGAAAGTTCAAAACGCAACATCAAATAACTTGACTGCATCATTTATTTATTTATTAAAACTTTATGCACAAGTAAAAAAACTGTACGAAGGCGGACTTAATGCCATAGGCATTTTCTACCAGTCTACCTTAGGGTGATGTAGAGACAATATACAGTAGGTGCAATAACAGAAAAAAAAGACTAGAAAATATTTATAACTAAAACATATAAGAATAAATACTTATACACATACATATATTAAACTTTATAAAGTTAAGAGAGATAAACAAGAAAAACTACAACAACTTAGTTCAGAGACGAATCTGCTAACTTCTTGTGTATATATTCCCGAGCTTTCACTTTGAAAGTGAACTGACTGGTCACCGTCCTGATACTCTGAGGGAGCGCATTCCAGAGGAAAACCGCCTGGACAAAGAAAGAAGATTTTATAAAACCAGAGCGGTGAGAAGGACATCGTAAAAGACAATTATTAGCAGAACGAAGATTCTTGCTGTGCGCAGAGCATAAATATTGACAATTAGACGTCAGATAAGAAGGAGAAGTGGGTTTGTGAAAAAGAGAAAACAGGGTTGTCAAAGCCCTCAATTCTCTGCGCTGCCGGATGGGCAGCCATCTTAAAAGCGATCTATGCGTAGAGACATGATCATACTTACGGAGATTGAAGACGAATCGAATGCAGTTATTAAGAAGTCGGTCAAGTTTGTTGAGCAGATCTGCATTCAGGTCGTAGTAGCACACATCACCATAGTCAATTATGGGAAAGATTAGGGACTGTACAAGCATTGCCTTAACGTGTGATGGGAGACATCATCAGTGTACATCATCAGTGTAGTTGTTGCAAATGATCATTGTGCCAGGGGAAAAGGAGCATTTGTGATGTTATTATCATCCTTACGACCCTATCCTTTAACAGGGTATGGCGAAGCATGTCATATACTTCCATATTTGTATCCCATATAAGCAGTCTCGCTGTTAGTCATTTTAGTAGTCACTCTCGTTAAACCATAAATTATGTAAAGATTTAGTCAAGCCAGTAGTGACAAATTAAGGAAGAGATAACAGAAGCTTAAAACAGTGTTAAGCAAGAGATTTCGGATTCTGACAAATAAAATGTCTACCTGTCTAATGTGTTCGACTACCTTTCGGGGAGTGTGCTTGGAATTACACAATCTAATTCCACCATCCCCAAGCGTCACTGTTATATGGCTGAAGTTCCACGGACCACGGACGATTGTTTGTGAATGTGTGAACGTTTTAGGCTGTCTAGATTCCCTGCTGCTTATTAACTTTTTATCTTGGCTAACATCTTTTGTATAGTAAGCAACGACTTATTGTCGGGCCTACACTGTCCCCCCATACTTAAGTACAAATGCTGTAACATGATAATATTGTAATACCCAATGATTTGAAAAGAGTAACCATGGAGTTTCTTGCCGGTTTTTCTTAATGGGAAACGACCAACCCGAACCGTGCACCTTTTTATCGACGTTTTATAAGTCCTATGTGAAATAAAATATTTTGACCCAAAAATTGGGCTATGCTTTCGTACTTATTGTGCGAATCGTTAGTCTGTGGTATTCACTGCCGGCTTACCTGTTTCCTGATCATTACAATCTGAATATATTCATAGTTTAAGTGAGTTGGTTTCTTCAAGGTAAGCGTGCTCCACCTTAGGCCGCATTATCGCGTCACATCAGGCGAGTTGCGGCCTAACACAAGCCTATTTAGTATACAAAAGCTACTATCTTACTGTGTCTGTTATTTGCACCCGGAATTAGGCAAAAGCGACAAAAAAACTCACGTGGATCGTTCGTCTTCACCTCATTGCAGAGACAGTCACCATCTTCCTTAGAGCCCGGAGGGCAGCCGCATTTAGCGCTGAAGCCCTTGCCAGGTTTTTTTGTCACGTATGTTTGTGTTCCCTTGCGAGCTCTGGACGAGAAGTTGCATATCAGTTGGAGACACTGCGTGGAAATAGTAATTAATACATTTTGTTGGATAGGATGAAATGGCCTAATAATAACAGCCTTAAAGGATAAGCAAACGCTTGCTGATACCGATCCATGGATGGGTGGCCTTCCATTACATTTCGAGATCTCTCCATGGTTCGGAAATCACTTTAAGTAATTGGTCCCAGTTGTTATTCCTAGATCTTTGATGGTGGTTATGGGTTAATTACCAATAGTCGTAGCTTGTGGCTAAATAATAACAGCCGCTCGGGTCGATCTTCAGGTTAAGCCGAGCTTGCATAGGTTGGTCCGTGGATGGGTGTATCACCCATTACATACTGAGTTTCCTCCGTACCTTGGAAAGCACGTTGAACTGTTGGTCCCGGTGGTAATTTATAGGTCTTTGACAGTTTTTACAGGTACTCAGTGGCCCGAAAAATTGCGACCCGGTCCTGCTAAGGGGTATCGTGTTATCAAATAACTGACTTGTGAAGGCAGTCGGTCCATGTAATACTAGTACTCAGTTCAAGTTGAGGAAGTAGCCGTTCCAAGTCAACTTAACAGAATAGCACTTAATCAAGCTTGACTTACATTTTGAATCCCCTGGTAATATGCGTAGTCGGAATACCCGGATATGCCACAGCCCATATGCGTGGCTTGACCATTGATCATGTTCAGGTAAATTCGACCACTCTGGTTGTTATAGTCTGGACTGGGGATGAATATGAAAAAAAAACAAATTATTTCTGGCTCCTTTTACCGATGGAACTTTTAACTTATACACCGTGACTTTTTAGTCGTCTTACACCGGCAGCCCACTTCATGTATCCAATGAATACGAAACATTCATAAAAAAAACTAGGTATTTATGAGATTTTAATAATTTAAAAATAAAATATTATTTAGTATTATGACGCATGACGTAGTTAAAACACCCTGTTGCGAGCAATGATCTACTGGACTCGAGTGCTGGGTAGGTATATGTTCTCCCGTTTGACACGTAAACATCATTAACAGGATGTTTCATAATTTTGTTCTAATTTTTATTATTATTTGTACCTATTATGGAAGATAAAAAAAATCGCGCCTAGAGCTATTTTATGTTGGATACATTGAGTGGACGACCTTTGTAAGAAAAAGTCACGGTGTACTTAAAAGTCACGGTGTATAAAGTGTTACATGGACCTTTTGGCAAACGAATGAGTTTGACAGAGGGGCGCTGGTGGTAAACAATTTTATGTATTACTAGATTTTGCTCGCGGCGTCGCTCCCGTTATGTAGAAAATTAACTTCCCGTTAGTGAAAGAATTTTCTGAATCGGATTAGTTGTTCCATAGATTACGCCCTACATACAAACTTAATAACCTACAATATTACAAACTCATACCTCTCCTCTCTAAATGTGAAGACTATGCGCTAACCGCTTGTTGCATACCTAACTCTCTTGCTACACATTCGCTCTAGAACTATATAGGTAACTTAGAAATACACAATATGTTCCACAGTGCAAGCTGAATATGTGACCGTGTGACGGCCAAAAGGTCATTGTACAGCCATGCTTAGATATTCTTTGAAGAGTTTCAACTTACTTACTCCAATCGAGGTTACTTTCCACCATGTCCTTAGTAACAACATCTTTTTGAAGGTACCAAGCCTTCAAGGAGATATTAATAGTATACTCTTGTTGTTTAATCGTAAGTCCTTTGGGCATGGTCGTAGCGTTGTACAGTGTGTCCCAATCAGGATACGTGAATCGGACGACGCTAATCGCTTGGCCGGGATCCTTGAATCTTTCTGTAAAAGATAAATAGAATTTTTTTATTAATCATTCATTACAACGACCCGTGAATCGAGCCCGGGACCTCATGCTCAGCAGTCGCGCTTACGACCACTTCGAGGCAGTCGAGGTATTTTATTTATATAAATAAATAGATAATAATATCATCCATACATAAAGGGTGTAAATAGACCCTTAACATATCCGAAAGGCACTTATTCTCCCCGTCTTTGCGATATTTTTTTTATTCTAGACCATACCTGGGAACCTTCTAGTTACGGAGATATTGGGGATCAAAGTTCCAACTTTTTCACAAGTTTTTTTTTTTCTTTTTTTAATGTGAGATTTTTACTTTACACACCTCCACGACCCCCGTACTATTCAATCCATCCATCAGCACAATGCTTTGAGTGCTTTCCATCGAGTCCTACCGTAAAACGTGATTTTTCACCCCAAAAAAGAAGTCGTTTCCCAGCAATAATTTTTGCGTAAAGTTACTTGGTTTGATGTACAGAACGCTTGGTTGACGGCTATGTGAAGGGTCTGTTTACACCCTGTATACATGAGACATATCCACACATACATATACGATGAAAGAACATCAGCACAATGTTTTGAGTGCCTTACATTGAGTTCTTCCGTTAACCGTGATTTTACAACATAAGAAAAAGTCGTTTCACAGAAATATTTTTTTCGTAAAGTTACGTAGTTTGATGAATTTACACATTGTAGATGCCACCACAAATGTCACATAACAACACACTTGATTTTCCCTACCGTGTAAGCGGAAATGTGAAGAAATAACAATATAAAAAAGTATACTTACTAGTTGCCCTGCACAAGTCTTGTTTTATAGTACACTGATTGGCCAACACTTGCGCAAAAGTTGCCAATTCGTTGTCCCATTTCTGTAAACAAAGGAGGTTTGAAAGTTAAAATAAAAGTTAAAAAAAAGAAAGTTAGTAGAGTAGAGAAGGAGTAGGAGTAGTTGTGGAGTAGTGGAGTTAGTTGTGACACAGTTTTGAGTCCTCATTCCAAAGTAAAAAAAAGTATAAATTCATTTGAAACTATAAAATAATTATCTAAACGCATTTTTGTTTGGTATTCAACATAGTAAACTACTACGTAATTAACATAAATTTCAACATAGTAACTTAAGTAAATTAAATTGTCATGAATTGGATTTAATTTAATTGAATTAATAATGTTTTTTTTTTTTTTTTTTTTATTGTTTTGGAATTAATAATGTTGTGTATGTAATGTGACTGTATTATTCCTACTATGAGTCAGTGATACTCGAATTAATATGTTTTATTTTTTTATTTTTTTTAACCCTAGATAGATAACAGTCCCCGTTTGTTTTTCGGGTTACTAACTTGCCGTTCCCGCCATCTCAGTCGACCCTCGGAGCTTGCAGGGCACACCCATGGTATAATAATATACTTCGCCTTGTATTCTCTTCCCACGATGGCCCAAGACCAAGTCACGATAAGTGTTAACATTGATTGTCCTTTTCAGTAAATTTAGGGACTCTCATTTAGTGAATGAATGTAAAATAAATTACTAACTAGCTTAACTATTTAGAAACTCGTGTGATTAATCTATTCAGTTTTAAATTATTTTAAATATTGAATTATTAGTTCATAATTGCTTTGTTAAGCTAAAAAATGCATTTTGCTCGGGTAATTCAATCACACACCGTGGCAACACATCGACAGCATCGCAATTGATGACGTATTCTTGGGCCAATCACGTGACCCAGCTGTCACGGGAAGATAATACCAGGCGAATTATATTATTATACCATGGGCACACCTGTATCGCTCCGGTAAGTGCAATACTTTCGTCAATATTTACCAACCGTATGTCGATGTGGTGTATCTTTAGTGTCAGTTTTTTGACTTGTGGGAAAAAGTGTTTTTGTGACTTTTTTGGGATTAAATGAATCTCCCTCACAACGTGAAGGTACACTTGAGCCAAATAAAATAAAATATTGTGCCTTTTGTCATGTATTAAAAATTAAAAGCCCTTAAAAAAAAAGAAAACAGTATCGCCCACGTTATTCAACCTTTATATGGACGCTCTGATCGTCGCGCTGAGCGACTTCAGCCAGCATGTCGGCTGTCATGTACACGACGTGTGTGTCAATAACATAAGCTATGCAGACGACATGGTTCTGCTGACCGCGTCGATCTGTGGCCTAAGGAGGTTGATAGCGACATGTGAGGACTACGCTGTTAAGCATGGATTTGTCTATAATATTAAGCAAAGTCAGTACATGGTCTTTGAGGCCGGTGGTGCTAGATGCCCGGACTCTGTACCACCTATAAGTACAAATAGTGTACCCTTGCCAGGATAAATCAGTTTAAATACCTAGGGCATATAGTCACGGCTGACCTCAGGGATCATGATGACTTGGAACGGGAGCGGAGGGCTTTATCCAAAAGAGCTAATATGCTGGCGGTTGCTCGGATGGCGAGAAAATAACTGTTTTCCGAGCATATTGCACGTGCATGTACACCTGCAGCCTGTGGGCTAATTACGCGCATAAATGGTTCAGCACCCTCCGCGTTCAGTTTGCCAATGCTTTCAGAGCGGTTTTGGGTCTGCCTCGCTACTGCAGCGCTTCAGGTATGTTCGCATGGGTGCGCACGGACTGCTTCCATGCGACCATGCGGTAGCGCTGCGCGTCTCTTGTACGCAGAGTGCGGGCCAGCTTCAATACCCTTCTGAGTATGATAGCAAAAAGGCTGGACTGTCCTTATGTGCGACACTGTTGTGGCAGACAAGTTACATACAGGGTATAAGGGACAGCTGGTTTTTTTTTTCGGGATTTTTTTTTTTTTTTTTCTAAGTTAATAATATTAGGTAATTCCTTTATTTCAATGTAAAATTACATTCCCTTTAGGCAGCACTCCATTTATGTAAATAATACGGCTAAAATTAAAAAATCAACAATGGATGTGGAAATACTCTAACGAACAACGCGTGAAATCAGCTGTTCACTTCCTGCCTAGCTACAGAGTTCATCGAACTCGTCGTCGCGCTCGCCGTTCGCTACGTGCGTTTTGCCACGGTTACGATACATTGCGTATGAGGAAATAAAAAATCAAATTTATTGATTCCCGTAATATTCCTGAAATAATTTCTTGTACCGGTCATCTCAGTATGAAATACTGAATTCACCCCATCAGTTTGTGGAGGGCTGTCCTTTACACCATATAAAGTGTCCCACGTAAGCGACTACTGTAATAATTGATAATGAGTGAATGAATTTGAATTATTATTATTGGTAAAACTTATTTGTATCTGTGTTGATGTTGTATTTATTTGTGTGTATGATGTTAGATGTTTCTAATATGGATTATGAACCTGAAATAAAAGAATTTTATTTTTTTCAATTTAATTAGAACGAGATGGCGGGATGAGCAAAGGATTGGCCTACAATCAGAGGCCTTTTTTGTGCAGGGACAATATAGGCTTATAATAATAATAATTGCATTGAACAGTAAAGTAATAGTTGACGACAAGTATCATAGTTTTATTACAACACCTACAATCGGTTACTACCCGTAAAACACGACAAAAATACAGTATTGTTTTATTGTTCCAAATATGGTAAAACAAAGCATACCAGTCGGAATATGCCGTAGCCCCTTGGCAACAAGACATTATCCTTCCCGGTTTCTATGCCATTGGCTACTTGACTCCTTATCCTGAAAATAAAAACATTATTACGTCTAAAATAAAGCTGAAGAGTATGTGTGTTTGTTTGAACGCGCTAATCTCCTGAACTATCTGTCTGATTTGAGCAATGCATTTTGCGTTTGATAGCCCAATTCTTGAGGAACGTTGTAAGTTATTTGTTTATCAAGACGTCGCAAGCGCGACTGCTGAGCATGAGGTCTTGGGTTCGATTCTCGAGTTGGGCAATGTGTTATTGGGTTTTGTGCTCGGTTGATGGCAATAGGCTCGCTCTTTATTATAAGAGACTTTAACATAACTAGCGAAATGTGAGTGTACTATAATTTGGGTACTGCTCTGCCCAACACTTCGGGGATTACAAGCGTGATTTTATGTTATAAGTTATATTAGGGGTTAAAGTATGAAATAGCCGATTTGTATGGACGATTTCGTGAAAAGTTATATTTCCATACTATTTTTTTTTTGTTTTTCTTGGAAACGTCTCAACCGATTATGATGCAGTTGCAAACTATAGTTAGAGTGAAAAAAGCTGCGTTGCACTGCGTATCTTACATTCTCAAAACACAGTCTATGACAAAAATATACCTACTTGAAGTAGTAAAACCGACAGCACATTGAAACAGGTGTTTTGTCACAGTACCCAATGAGGCATTAGGTTTTTAAACTCTCAAAGTTACGCCATTTAACAATTAATCCAATAAAAATGGAATTAGGAAAAAATATAACAATACGACAAAGCTACAAACAGAACAAAATATGAGATAGATACTTAAAGAACTATTATTTAACATCACGCTACTAACCTAAGGAGGTAAGCAAACAGAGAAACGGTGGGTGATGCCGCAGGACATAGCTATTGTTATAATAACTATGTTGACAGCAAATAAAAGTTACTTACAGCGCGTTCGTGGAATACAAAATATGGAAACGATACCTACGTAATATTTATTTCTGTAACTCTGTAGGTACTACATATTTTTGACGCCTGGCTTTCATGTTACTTAATATCACGCCTATCTGCCTATCGCCTGGAGCTTTGTTTCCTAATTACCCTATTTATAGTATAAATGGCTCGTGGCAAAATAATAACGGCCGCTTGGGTTGATCTTTAGGTTATGCTGCGCTTGCCTAAGTTTATCCGTGGATGGGTGACCACCCATTACATACCGAATTTCCTCCGTGCCTCGGATAGCACGTTAAGCCGTTGAACCCGGCTGTCATTTGTAGATCTTGACAGTTGTTACTGGAATCAGGGGCCCAAAAGTTTGACAACCAGTCTTACCAAGGGATATCGTATTACCTAGTACTAACTGGGTTGTGGAGGTCAGATAGGCAGTCGCTCCTTGTAAAATACTGGTATTCAGCTGCATCCGGTTAGACAGGAAGCTGACCCTAACATGGTTGGGAAAAGGCTAGGCAGATGATGATGTAATGGCCGCAAAAAATCGCCGTAGGACCTACGCCCCGGCTCGCCCTAGGTAGGCTCGCCCTACATCTCTACTTGTGTTCACTTCTGTAGCAAACGCACCATTTGTTATTCATGTGATAGAAGATCCAGCCACAATTTCCATAAGAGGTTAATCAAGAAAAAGCTTTAGAACTTCATTAAATGTTAACAAGCACCGCCTTTCTCAGACAAAGTACGAACAATAACTAGATTGTACGCGTTTCTTATAAGAAGGGCCATCTTTTCCATTCAGCACTCAGGGCAACTGCCCAGGGCCACACGATCCAAGGGGGCCCTAAGTTCCTGGAAGTGCCATAGCCACTAGCTGTCAAAAAAAACTTAACCTGAACAACAATGAAGCACTGCCTGAAAAAATGTCTGAGAGAACATAAGGCGCCACCTTCTTCATTAAGGTCATCATCTGCGTAGCCTATTCCCAACTATGTTAAGTGCGACTTCCAGTCTAATCGGATGTAGCTGAATACCAGTATTTTACATGGAGCGACTGCCTATCTGACCTCCACAACCCAGTTAGTACTGGGTAATACAATATACCTTGGTAAGACTGGTCGTCAGAATTTCGGGCCACTGACTAGGTAATCAGTAACGACTGTTAAAGATCTGCAATTGAACCCAAACGGTTTAACGAGCTTTCCGAGGCGCGGAGGAAACTCGGTATTTAGTGGGTGGTGGTCACCCATCCACGGACCAACCTAGGCAAGCGCGGCTTAACCTGAAGATCGTCCCGAGCGGCTGTTATTATTAACACACAAGCTCCTCTTCATTAAAGTGTAGTTCGGAAATAGTTTATCATGAAACTTACGCGTTTACTATATCAAGCAGTCGGCTCGCTAGTGCAGCGGTCATTGTGACTTTTTGTGGGTTGTGGCAATGTGGTGCCATCTTATTTTTCTGTAAAAATAAATTCAAATTCATTTATTTCCTGAACACAGGGTGTATACAAAAGATGTTATAAATAAATTAGGACCGAGCTGTGCCCCGCCAAAAGGCATACAAAATATCAAAGTTTTTTTTTTTTATACTAACTACTTTTTATAATTCTAGAATTATTGTTTGAATTTTGAAAATGTATCTCATTTTCAAAATTCAAACAATAATTCTAGAATTGTACAATAATTATAAATCCTGTCAAAATTATATAAAATGTCAAATAAATGGAAAATAAAGTAAAAAGAACCAAAAAAATACAAAAATAAAAATAATCATGTCACTAATTCATTAATACAAAATAATCAAAAAAAAAAAATACATATTATTATAACACTATTAGTATGAAAAAAAGCTAGAGAATAACATTAATCCAAATTGCACAAGAAGGATTTTGTGTCACCAAAACTATAAAATTCTAACTGGCTGTGACTGTAACGTATATTTTTTTTTATGTTTTAGTATTGGTGTGTGATAGCTGCCATGTGACAATAATTCAATGTAATGGATTCTTTGTTTCTTAACTTGCACACTGTTGTATAAAATCTGGTACTTCTAATCTAACAGACAGATGTGTTGCTGGGGAGTTTGTTCCACCACTTCTTCGTCCCAGCTAAAACCCTGGAAAGTGTCGAAGGGTGGGCGTTTTGGGGGATGTCTCTTGTAAACTATGACGTTCAAAAAGTGCTGATATCAGCCTAATTTGTTTAAATGACTTTTAATTTTCGACGGCACGGTTACCGCAGCGGCTGAACGATTGGCTGCTGCGCTGCGTGTCGCGGGTTCGATCCCCGCACGTAACAAATATTTGTATGATCTACAGGTAGTTGTTCCGGGTCTGGCTGTTTGTGTATGTGAGTTTAAATGTTTGTAAACGCACCCACGATACAGGAGAAATTCCTAGCGTGAGGCAACATTAAAAAAAAATTGATTTGGCTACCTGCATAGGTAGTACGTACCACAGATCTTAAAATATACTGTGTACCTGCTGCTCATACAATGATTTGAGTATGAGTATAGTTTTGTGATACCCTACAGAGAGATAGACGACGCGACGTTGGCTTAGTAATATTATCCTTTGGTCAATATAGGAGAGACACCGTAAAAAAAAATCCTAAAAATTACCAAGTTTGAAAATTGAATTCAAAGTTAAACACCCAAGGAAGGTATAATTCCAAAATACCCTCAAATTGAATGACAGTGACACTTGTCAAACAAAAAGTTGGCGATCCGTTACAAAACTATACTCTTAGGCATATTTTAACACTTACATAAATTCAGACATAAAATTGTGAGAAAACCTACACGAGGAAAGTTTTAATAGTGCATGAATTACCACGGACATGTGGTTGACTATACATACACGGGTCTTTATAAGAAAAGCCTCGCTTTCAATGCAAATGAAGTTAATATTTATAAAAAAATTGTGTTTTTTAAAACATGTTGACCTACGTGCGCAACATGTTCTCAGCAACAAACATATTTAAAATTATGTTTCTACAACAATGTTGGTTTCACACACAGCAGTTTCACAACAGTTTCTAGGACAAGCGAAATCTATAATTCTGACTTTTCATTGAGAAAGTTCAGAAGAAAAAGCTTAAGAGGAAAATCAAAGATTGACTTTTGTCAAGTTTTAGTTTGAATTTGTTGAAAGATTCGGATCTAGGACACCGAGGAGATCTTTGTCTCTTCGTCTTTTCCTCCTTCCTCCTCTAGTTCCTCCTCTTTAGTTAAATTCCAAGTCGCTATTGTTATTTTATTTCTTACAAAAACCTATGCTTTGGGACGGGGAACCCACTATCTGACTATAACTTCTAGTGATATTGTGATGATGCGTGTCATCAAGAAACAGCTACAGATATAGAGAGCCGCAGAACGGAAAAAACAGACGCTATTGATACACGTCAATGTCCGCTACTTGGTTTGTATGGAAGTATTGGCAATTTGGCATAGCACAGAGAGCTTTTTTGACACCATATTATTGACAGCAAACACCCACACGCATCCTCTTGACAGCTGTAATTTTGTGGCCGATGACGGAACCGCTTTTCTAAGAAACCGAAGCTATAGATAGGTAATTAGGTAATTATTATTTGTCTTGCCTTTAGATTGCCAATTTGTCTTGAATTTACCAAGGCGATGCGCTTTCTTCACTTTTTCCTCCGAGTGAGTATTGTCGCGACGTGCAATTTGTGTCGACGTGAAGAACGTGTGAAGCTTGAGTGTGGAGTTCGTGGCCAACAGTTTGCCACTTTTCACCCTTAGGCCCTAAGTAATAAGGTCGAAAACTGGTCGAGCGTCAGTGAACTTGGTGTTACCTAATTGCCCAAATATCACTGGGGCTAGCACGAACGCCCGGTGTAAACGTTACATTCATGTTTCGCTTTGAACTCCGCAAAATTATTCTGACATCAAATATTTCTGAATTCTGACACCCGAGCACCGGCTTATTTGACGCCACCTGTTGCTTTATTTGTTGACATGAAATTTTTTGTCATTTTTTATTAACAAGCAGACTTCACGTGACGTCGCGAGAAGTGGCCTGTTATACTATGGCCGTTCACGTAACGTCGCGTGATGGTGCCCCACAATTATTTGTTGTATTTGTTGAGCCACTAGGGAAGACATTCAACGAATTTGATTTTTTTGCCATCGAGGCAATACGTATTTTTCCTTCTTGAACTGTGTTGATGACATGATGATCTCTTAATAACTTCTAGTTACATGTCAAAACACACACCCGAAATCACAACGTTTTGCGCGCGGTACATTGCAAACTACCAAAAAAACTTTCTGCGAAAAAAAACCGACTTCCAAAAAAAACACTAAAATTGTCTTAGTGTTTTTTTTTAAATGTAACGCGTGCAAAACGTGATTTCGGGTACAAACTGTATAGGGGACGTGGACGTGGAAAAGAAAAACGTGATTAGTTTCAAACTGCCTTGAGATGGAGAGCAGCGGTGGCCCAGTGGTGGAGACACCGACTTACGAGCAGTAAGTCGGGATCACCACTGCTCTCAAAACGGTGAAGGAAAACATCGTGAGGAAACCGGCATGTCCTAGAACCAAAAATTCGAAGACATGTGACATCTACCAACCCGCACTGGGCCCGCGTGGTGGATTATAGCCCATTCCCTCTTATAGAGAGGAGGCCTGCGTCCCAGCAGTGGGAACATTAATAGGCTGATTATGCTTGAGATGAAACTCAAATCACAAATGAGTGCTTTGAGTATAACAGTATAATACTCAACAACAGTGTTATAAACTCAGACCACTCATTAGTGATTATTTGATTATCATTGTAGGCTTATTTTACTTCGTTCTTTTCCACTCGATTTAGTTCGGGTTCAATCGTTTTAATTCGGCTGTCATCTTTTTTTTCATGTATGTGCACCGATTTCGCCGTGATTAATGGTCCGATTTACGTGATCCTTTCGGTAGTAACGTTTTTCTTTTGGTAGAGAAAGCTCTTGCAGTAGTTGTTTTTAAAGTTTATTATTATTAGGTAACGGGTAGTTCATGAGTAATCTTCCATACAAGGTATTTTTTTTTCTTCGTCTATTTGAACACCTATTAACTTTTTGTTATTATATAAGCCTATATTGTTCCACTGCAGGGCAAAGGCGTTCTTTCCTTCCTTCCACATTTCGCGGTCTAATACGATTGTAGGCCATTCTTTTGCAAAAGAGTTCAGCTTTTGTTATAATGAAAAATTAATAGGTAATTGGCAAAAATTTGTGTGGTACCACAGCTAAAAATGCTGAAATAAAAACAAGTACGCAAAAAAAAATAACAATATCAGCAAACATTGCTTTCGGAAGACTGTGGCAAAAAAGTTTTTGCTGCTGAAGTTTTTTTCAAGTTAGGTTGACGTACAACTATTATTAGAAGTAGGTCGCCCTATTCATAAACAAGACAAAATGTAAGAGAATAACAAAAGGAGATCTAACATAGCTACATCCAAAACAAACAATAGTATTCCTTTGTTCTTCCTACACAGTCATAACTGTGTAGGAAGGAATAATAAAGTTAATATAGCTAAAGCCTTAGCAATCAAAATAATTAGACAAAATCACCCATACTGTTTTGAAGGGTGTTAGCCGAAAACACCCGTCAGTGGAGTATATTTATTCTATCTTATTATTTGTTGAGGCAATCGCAATGTCGAGGCAATATGACGTTGACCGGGCCGTTGTCGCATTAAGACTACGTTCCTACTAGAGTTATGCAGGGATCCTTTGACAAAATAGGAACTTAAGGCACCTTTATACAGGGTTGCTGTTTCCTACAAAAGTGCAATACCTACACATCAAAATGAATGGAGCATGTATTTTTTTAGCTCATGTGCCATTGTGCCAGACTATAATCTATCTCTGTGCCAAATCATTTAGATCCGTTCAGCCGTTCTGGCGTGATTGAATAACATAAATCCATCCATTCAAACTTTCGCGTTTGTAATAGTAGTAAGACTAGCTTCTGGTATTGAATATACCCGTATACGTGACGTCGACTAAAAAAAGATGGCCGACCTCTCAAAAAAGTTTAGTAATTATGTGAGTACTCACAGGATCGTAGTTCACGCACATAGTATGAGCCCCTTCTGGGCAATACTTCATCTTGGGACAGTAGTCCGACAGGTGTATTCCCGCCTGGTACGTCTTGTCGATGACCAGCGAACATCTTGAGGTCTTTAGGGTGAGCAGAAGCAGTGATAGTAGCTGGAAAGTAAAAATTAAACATGTGAAAAGATAGATGATGATGAGGTATCTTTCTTGTCTAAAGGAGACGAGAAAGAATCCAATATGTCTCAGATCGGTGGAAATCTATTTGGGTTTTTATTAAGATTTTTTACTAGCGGCCCTGAGTCTGGATTTATGCCCAGTTGATGGCAATAGGGCTTGCCCTGTAACTACCTAAACACAACTGACTAAATGTGGGTGTAACAAGCATGATATTATGTTATGTTAATGCTACAAAGGACACTGCTGATAATATTCTTAACATTATCTTTCAGTCATGAAAGATGGATGGATTATTTGAGGAATGATATGAAAGAGAAAGGATTAAATGATGCCTTGACGTCTGACAGGGGACAATGGAAGAAGAAAACGTGTTGCGCCGACCCCAAATATAAAAATAAATCTAAATATAATGGGACAAGGACAGGAAGATGATGATTATGATTTTTCTTTCAGTCATGTTGAACTCACTTAAAAAAGGAGCAAAAAAACCTGTGAACGTTCACTGATGAAACAGACGGATGCTTATCAGTTATATGGCTATCCCGAACGTAAATCCAAAAAATCACCGACTTCCAAAAAAAACACTAAAAAGGTTAAAAAATAACTTTACTTTCGGAAGTCGGTGGCAATAAAAGTCAATGAAATAAAAAAGTGACCGATTTCCGAAAGTAACTGTTGTATTTTTTACTTTATTTGTGTTTTTTTGAAAGTCGGTTATTTTTTTTTGCAAAAATGTTTTTTTTATTTCACCCTTTTTAGTTTCAGTTAAGATATTCTACACGTTGTCGTGTTGTCATATATAAATTTTACTTTACGAAGAATAAAAAATACGTATTTTAGAAGATAACTCATAAATTATCCCAGTTAAGTTATATGGGACCACCGCGCAAGCTTCCTTCATCAAAAGAAAAAAAGTCACGAAAATCGGACCAAAAAAAAAGATGCTGGTGTTCTGTTTTGACATTATTTTTTATTTGCGTTGCCGATAAGCTTTAATTAGGGCCAGTTTGTGCTTTCGTTTTATTAATGTTCAGAATCGTGCTCTTTGTTTGTTAAAAAAGGACAGAACAAATCTTCAAAACATTAACTCAATTTTCTTCTTTTCGTATTCTTGCCTTTTGAGAAGGTTCTATTTTTGTTGAAGAAAGTCTTTTTTATGATAAAACGGTACCTAAGTCTTTTGTATGATCAATTTTGTCCTCAATTAAGTTCAGCTATGATTATAACCATGATTATACCAATCATTCTATGCGGCTTCGTGGCATCGGCCTCGACAAACCTCGTAACAGGCCTTCGCCACATGCGTTTGGCCCTCATCATATGAAGGCAACCGTTTCCCATTCAAGTTTTCGGCAATGGGCGCCTTAGGGTCGGACTCCACCGAAGCGGGGACGAGAGGAGAGGTGAGGAGATGTGTTGTAAACTCAAACCAACAAAAAAAGGAAGCGACGAACATCAAAAGTGAAGCCACAAAAACCGTGCTCCTGCAAGTAAATAAACACGCCCACACACACACCTACACTAAAACCATGCTGCGTACTGTGTACGTAGTGATGAGCGTACTACGTGCGTAGCGATGAGCATAGTTTTAGCGTAGGTGTGTGCGTGATCGTGTATATTTACTTGCAGGAGCACGGTTTTTGTGGCTTCACTTTTGACGTTCGTGGCGCGCCGTCTTTCTTTTTTTGTTGGTCTGAGGTTGCTTCTCGTCTCCGCTTAGCTTTAGTGGAAACGGTTGAGCAGCAAGTGGAGTCCGGGCCTTACACCGTGTACTTTATTACAGCCTATAAACATAACTATGCAAGTTTTGGACCCACATCTTCCTAAAACTATTTAATTCAATTTCTGAAAGCACGAAATACGTATTTCGCATTCACTCAGAAACTTTGATGCATTAGAGTTATAAACATTTCCATCCTTTGTTCTCATATTATTACATTCGCAAAATATTATATTCGCAAAATATTATATTCTCGAATTATTATATTCTCAAAATATTAGAAGTACAATCAAACACAGTGAAAAATAAAAATGAATTTATTTAAATCAAAATCTCTTTATTCCAATACCTAGGCATCATGGAAACACTTTCGAACGTAATACGAGTACAATATTAAAATAAAAACATATGATGTTAATGGAAACACACATCAGTATTGAAATGGGACTTCCAAATCATAATCATAAATTTAGAAGTCGTTATAATTGCAAGTTTGGTGTTATCATTTTGAAAGTACTCCATGGTATGTTTAGGTTTTTAAAGGCCACAGACACGATGTTTTTAAACATCCGTGATTTAAAAAGGGATTGGTCACATTTGGATGCCATTTGTTCATCAGCTGGCTTCTGTGAAATACGATGATGCCCGATTTTTTCCAAGTGGTCCCTGAAAGGCATGATTGTACGTTTCAGCTTTGGTAATGTCGCAAAATCGCCAATCAGCGATGTAGAAGACATAAACTTAGTTACTGCTTGTAAAATTTTATGGAACTGCCTACACTTAAAATACATAGATCATTTAAATGGTCAATCAATTTGTAAAGCATGGTCAAAAATGTTACTCTACCCGTTTTGGGATCACCTAAAAAGGTTTTTATTTCAACCTTAAAATTAAAAGGCTAAAATCCTAGAAAGACACTGGGTCTTCGACCCAGTGCTATTTTGGTCGTTGATTTTGTCCAGTTTTTTCTGCTATCTTTTACAGAGTCCATACCCTACAAAAATTATATAAACTTACCTTTAAAATCATCTTTATGTTTGTATCTCCGCAATGAACGCTTATTACCGCACAATTATCGCTGTCTACACATCTTAGTCCTTATTAGCTTAAATGATCAGTAAACGTCAATTTTATGAACAGTTTAACACCATTTGAAGTAAAAATCAATGCTTTCACCAATTTGGAACACTTTTCATAATGAAACACTATTTTCTTTCATTTTCCATATTTTGGAAGAACAATTTATTTTTGTTTGAGTAGAAATGATTATTGTTGCACTTGTTTCTTTAGAATTTTGTAATGATTTACGTTTCTTGATACACTTTTACCGTTGGTGAATTATTTTACTTGGCACTTAGTTTCATTGATTTTAAACCAACTCTTTCACCGATTTTAAACAGAATTGTTTTTAGAAGCAGCGCTTTAGTCAGATTTTCATTTGGTAAAGCTCGCACTTTGACGGGCACCTTAACAACACAGACTTATTATAAACACTATTTTGTAATTAGTTGAATCCTCAATAAACAACAAAGTCTATCAAAATAATAGATCAAAGATCATCACAATTTCGAGACAACTCGCATTTCCGGTTAAGTCGATCATTGTTTTAAAACACACAAAAGTTTATATTTTTTTCTGAACACATCTCAGTAAACTATAAACATTTTAAAATCTATGTTTCTGTGCTGTGCACTATGTTTAGTCTATGAACATATAACAAAAGCCGTAAAGGACTGCAGAAAGGAGAAACCATCTAAGATCATATCCGCCATTTTTAAACACCCACTTTCTTTTTTTTTCAACATGGCGGGTGAAACAATGATGTTTAGAGTTTTCGCAGTAGTTATCGACTAGGATAGTTTATAAAAGTTCCTTGTTAGTAGTCGAACATTCACTAGTTAGGTCAGATGTCTATAATGTACTTACAATTAATTGTTTCTTCGGTTTTAATCAACTTTATAGATGCTGGTGATATACATGTAAGTTCTTTTTAATTTTATCTTATTCCTTTACTTCATCTTAATCGTCATTCTCCTGTCCTTATCCCTATTTATTTGGGGTCGGCGCAGCACGTCTTCTTCTCCCATACTTCTCTATTACTAGTCATCTCAGCAGTCACCTCCTTTCTAACTATAACATCCTTCAATAGTCGATCCATCGTTTGGTTTAAAGCTTAAATTACTTAAAAAGCAAGAATCTAATAAAGCATTAGTATCATCAGTAAAATTATAATGTATCCACTGGACTGTTCTTGACCCCTTTTTTTTTTTTTCGGATGGGAAATCATCAAATGACCCCCCACTCTGGGCGGAGCGGAAGGGAGTGTCAGACTTGTACTGACTAAAACCCATCCATGTTCCTTCTTTGCCCTTTGTGTTCCAGGGCCACGGTATCTCTTTCGAACAGTCCCGCAGCACTTCTTGACCCCTGGGTTGGTAAAAGTCTTGTCTTCAAAATTTTGGTACGGTGGTTAAAACATAGTGTGTATGAGGCAATAGTAAGTCCATCTTATTGTCATGATACTCATACTGATACTGTTAGCCTGCGTCATCCCACTGCTGGGCAAAGACCTCTCCATGACTTCCAAATTCTTCGATCCAGCACCAATGTGGACCACTGGTTGTTAGTTTTGTCCAGCTCGTCCCGCCATCTCCTGCGAGGTCTACCGCGTCGCCTTCTGGCTGTGTCAGGGCTCCACATCGTGGTTATTGTCATGAATTGAGCACAAATGTTTCTGGACTGCTCCTGGGAAATTCCTGATGTCAAAATGGGATAATACTTTGACCGACTTGGGAATAGAACGTAAAGGCTGTTACAAGACCCTTAACGAAGCCAAAATGTACTTGTTCCCTCCGTCATCGCGATATTTTTTTGTTCCACACTATACCTGGGAACCTTCTAGTTACGGAGATATTAGGGGTCAAAGTTCCAACTTTTTGCCAAGTTTTTTTGAAATACATTTTTTTAATGGACGATTTTTACTTTAAACACCTCCACGATCCACGTTCTATTCAATCCGTCCATCAGCACAATTTATTGAGTACGTTACATTGAGTGCTACCGTCAAACGTGATTTTTCACCCCAAAAAAAAAAGTCGTTTCCCAGCAATAAATTTTGCGTATAGTTACTTAGTTTGATTTACCATATGCTTCTTTTTTTTTTCGGATGGGAAATCATCAAATGAACCCCCACTCTGGGTGGAGCAGACGGGAGTGTCAGACTTGTTCCGACTAAAACCCATCCATGTTCCTTCTTTGCCATTTGTGTTCCAGGGCCACGGTATCTCTTTCGAACAGTCCCGCATGTGCTTGGTTGACGGCTTCGTGTAGGGTCCGTTTACACCCTGTATAACTTTATCAGCAACAGCACTTGCGCCCATGGGACCAGCTAGGCAGATATTAAATAACACAAACAAATACTAATCTGGCTTTCTTGTTAAGTTTTTGTACGTAACCATATTTATTTTTACCGTTTTGTTGGCACTAAAGCTTTTTTTTACGTGTAGAGTGGAACTGGCTTTGTATTTTGGGCTCTAGGTTAGTAACCTCTAATTTCTGGATAACGTTGATTAAATCACTTTTTATAACTTGCCAAGGCGAAAAGTGTGTTGGAACTATATACTCATTATTGTACTATAACTTATTGCAATGAATGTGAAAGCGTCAGGGTAAACCGCGAAATTTTAAATTTTCGTTACGTTTTTTGCAATTTGCAGGTCAGGTCGGGTTGTATGTTGATAAAAATATGATTCGCGACCGTAACACCTATGGAATTATAAACATTAATATCATCAATTCAACCCTGTACCATCTAAGTTCATTTAATCACATTGGATGACTATTTCATTAAATAGACACGTGGCAGACCTGCAAATTGCAAAAAAGTAATAAAATTTGCGTTTCGCGGGCTACCCTGGTCCTTCCTCCTTAAGCCATCTCAACAGCGTTTGCAGATATATGAAGTTTGGCTCAACTTCTCTAAATAACTGTAAAATCAAGTCAAAGTCAAAATTATTTATTTGTGGTAAATGTGGTACAAAATGTGGTAAAAATAACATTTAGTGCAATGACACATTTCGCCATAAAAATAGCATGCAAATATTAATAAACACAAACATTAAATTAGGTAGGTAACTCATCATCTGCCTAGCCTTTTCCCAACTATATTGGGGTCGGCTTCCAGTCTAACCGGATGCAGCTGAATACCAGTATTTTACATGGAGCGACTGCCTATCTGACCTCCACAACCCAGTCTGTACTGGGTAATACGTATTACCAAGGGGTATCGTACGATACCCCTTGGTAAGACTGGTTGTCAGACATTTTTGGCCACTGACTGCCTAACGACTGTCAAAGATAGGTAGGTAACTAAATAAAGTAGAATATTACTAAGTTTAATTAACTAACACAAAACAAAATTTTGTTGTTAAATACTAAAAACGAATTGTTAACATATTAAAGTATTTTTAACATAAAATAACACTCTTTTGCACGATGTAGGGCTAAACCCATATGATATTATGACGCTTACGATGCGCTGTCCCAAGAAACCAACATTAATGTGCTCTTTTTCTGAAAACTCAAACCGTTCGAAAAAAACGTTCTTTTCAAGGAAACTAGCATGACAAACACCTCAAAAGCCTTAGGAAGAACTGTAGAAGACATTGATTAATGATAAGTACCTCGTAACACTTGGGGTAATAATTTCCGTGATCCTAACTAATATTATCCTTTCCTTACTAATTTTATAAATGCGAAAGTAAGTTTGTTTGTTACCTTTTCACGCCTAAACCGACCGATCATCCTGAAATTTTGCATATACGTTGTCAGGTCTACAGACGCGGACTTAGGGTACTTTTTATCCCGATAAAAGTACTGTTCCCGAGGAAAACAATAATAACTTTCTTATGATAATAGTTGGCGCCACGGGTCTTTCGAATCATATAGCATAATCAGCCTACAATGTTCCCACTGCTGGGACACATGCCTCCTCTCTGTGAGAAGGAATGGGCTATAATACACCACACGGGCCCAGTGCGGGTTGGTAGATGTCACATGTCTTCGAATTTTTGGTTCTAGGACATGCCGGTTTCCTCACGATGTTTTCCTTCACCGTTTTTTGAGAGCAGTGGTGATGAAATAAATTACACAAAGGAATGCGCCTGGGTTCGAACCCACGACTTACTGCTCGTAAGTCGGAGCCGCCACCACTGGGCCACCGCTGCTCTACCACCGGGCCACCGCTGCTCTCTGCTTTCGAATCATGGTTGAATCATAATATTATCATAGAAAGTTAAGTTGTGTGTTAAGAGTTTAATTGTCAAATTCTAAATTAACGGGCCGAAACCGCGGGTAAAAGCAAAAAGCTAAAATTAAAATATACATCACAATATCTGAACGCAGTCATTATCATGCGTCGCTGATTGAGAATAATTGGACTTCTTAATGATGATGATTAGTAAAGCATAACATCACATCACGCCTGTATTCCCCAAAGAGTTAGGCAGAGCCGTATCTAACAGTGCACCCAGATTTCCACAGTTATGTTTAAGTCCCATGTAACAGTGATCGAGTCTATTCCCCGCTATCATCATCATCATCATTTCAGCCGAAAGACATCCACTGCTGGACGCAGGCCTCCCCCAAGTGTCGCCACATTGACCGGTCCCGTGCGACTCGCATCCAGCGGATCCCTGCAACCTTTACCAGGTCATCGGTCCACCTAGTGGGAGGCCTTCCAAAGCAACGACTTCCAGTTCGCGGTTGCCACTCCAGAACTTTCCGGCCCCATCCGCCATCCGTTCTGCGAGCAATGTGCCCTGCCCACTGCCACTTAAGTTTGGCTATTCTTCGGGCTACGTCGGTTACCGTGGTTCTCTTGCGGATTTCCTCATTTCTGATTTGATCACGCAAGGAAACTCCGAGCATAGCCCTCTCCATTGCCCTTTGGGTAACTTTAAGCCTTCTGATGAGGCCCATTGTGAGCGACCACGTTTTATATACCCCGGGACCGGCACAAATTCAAACTACTGAGAAATTCCTGACGGCAAAACCCAATAACACTTTGCCGGACCTGGGAAACGAACACAGGACCTCACGCTCAGCAGTCGCGCTTGCGACCACTACACCAACGAGGCAGCCAACTAGGTGCTATAATTTATCTACTATACAGGGTGTAAACGGACCCTTCACGAAATCGTCAACCAAGTATTCTGTACATCAAATTAAGTAACCCTACGCAAAAATTATTGCTGTGAAACTGCTTTTTTTTGAGGTGAAAAATCACGTTTTACAGTAAAACTCAATGTAACGCACTCAAAACATTGTGCTGTTGGATGCTTTGAATAGTTAACAGGTTTTTGAGGTAATTAAAGTCAATTAATTACCTAAAACTTGTCAAAAAATTGGAACTTTGACCTCAAATATCTCCGTAACTAGAAGGTTCCCAGGTATGGTCCAGAACAAATAAATGATCACAATGACGGGGAGAACAAGTGCCTTTCGGCTTCGTTAAAGTTTTTTTTACACCCTTTATAACAATACTCATTGGCCGTTCAAACATCGTTCATTGAAATATTTACACTAAGATTGTTCTGAAACACAGGTATTATCCTAGGTCTACTTTCATTAAATTTTCATACTAGCTGGCTTATAACATTACGACACATCTACACTCCGAACTTACAGCACATTTCCCTGTAAAACAAATGTTCGCTAACACAAATATGTTATACAACTGATGTATACACTAGTTACACACAACACCTACTGTAATAGTATTATGTAAAACGCAAACATGAGCATTTCATTATGGTATGTACATACTATTGTTAGATATTAGAATGGGTGTAAAAAGACCCTACAAGAAGGTCGTATTAATGATTTTAATGATTGTAATGCTGGAACTACATACGTATTACGGTCGCGAATCATATTTTGTTTAACATACAGCCAGAAACTGACCGGTAAATCGCAAATAAGAAAATTTGAATTTCGCGCTTCCACCTTATGTCGCATGAGTAGGGAGTGAGCCAATTGCCATCAACCGCTTTTGAAGGAAGTCCTTATGAAAAATCCCAATAAAAAATTGCCTGATCTTTAAAACGGACTCGGGATCTAACTGGTCATCGTTACCGTTTGTGACCACCAGACCGGCGAGTTGCCATGTTTACTGTTTGTTTTGAGTTCCCGATATTTGGTTATTACGGAAAACAAACAGTAATTATCTTGTTTTAGTGTTAGTGATTGAGTAAAAAAAAAAAAGCTTTATGAGACACACGATTTCTCAAAAGACAATGCGTCAGATGAAAGATGCGAATTGAACAACACAGGAGAACAGACACCCCACCCCTTCTCACTTCATCAATCCAGCAGAACATCTTCCTCCTGGACAGGAACTGCAGCGGCTAGTCTAGAAATCTCTTTAACGGGCCCAGGTTGGTCGCTGTAGAAATAATCTGGCCAAATGGGGTATCATCGACCCGTCCCAAACACAATATCAGTGTGGAGCCCCTCTGCAGGATATGCCTCACCTCTTTTCTTGCCCATCCTGCACAGCCACCTGCACCTTCCAGGATTTATACGAAGCCAAAGACAGAGCTGTGCAGGTGGCAATATACTGGTCGGGTATTATTTGAGTCTATCGACACGTAAAGAACATGAAGTGTTAGTATTAATGTTAGTGACGATGTCAGTTTAAAAACTTAAAATAAAGGAATATTTTCATTTATTTCAGTACATATCAAAGGATGACACAGAAGAAAATAAGGCAGTCATTGGCTCAAAGGTAAATGAAACAAATTTTCATAACAAATTTAGCAGACGGGACCCTTTTTAGTTTGGCAACAGTTGCGCTGCAAAAAAATCGCTTTGCATGGCTATTAACATTACCTTTCGCACTCTTTTATCAGGCGTTTCATTGGCTAACTTTTGTTTGTATGAGGTTCTGGTTACTCTGTTTGTAATTCATTTTTTTCTCATAGGGAAGGATGAAATCGACCGGGTACCGCCTTTGGAATCAGCCTCATTGGAAGCCCCGTAAAGGAGTAATTAATACTATTTTATTTCATAGTTTGTTCTAACAGATCTTCTTTTTTTCGACTTTACTATGCGTTTCTTTTGGAAATTGTTTCAAGATATATTTCGCGGGCTTTTATGACGTTTTTTTTCTCAGTCATTGTTTTAGTGTGAATGCAAGGAGAGAACCAGGACCACTTGGCAAGCGCTTTGCTACAAAAACTGCCAAACAAGATGGGTATTAGCATTTCGGTAGCTTTTTGTCAATGCGATAAAAAAAAAATCTATACTCATTATCGCTGATAAGATGTTGCTTTTTGAAATCGTGTGATTTTTAAAGTTAGATCAAGTGTGAAAAGCGAAAAAAATACTAAATTTGCGAAAAAAATACAAAGATTGCGAAAAAAATATTAAGTTTCCGAAAACATGTTCTGCTAAAATAATCGTTTACTTAAGCTCTATAACTTAGGATGCAAGGGGATTTGAGGCACCCCAACTCCGGACAGGTTAGGTTTGTAGGGCCCTTCGTGTTAGGTTACTTTAAATCCTGCAGACAGAAATAGGAGCCCCGCGTAGCGGGTGTACGTCGCGTCGACTACGCCTTATTACATTTTGATATTTATCTTGACGTTGATTTTATTCCTGTTTTATTTATTTTATAGGTTAAAACGCAATTTAAGCTAATGGGAAAATCTTGCGTCAGCTGTATTGATATTCGAAATTTTAGTATTTTATTCGGTCGTTTCTTTGTCCTTTCAGTTGTCGCAAAATTAGTATTTAAAGCAGTAAATTTCATATTTTGAGTACGCTTATTTTTTTTACGGAGCTTAAAAGCTCCGACTGACTTACTGACCAAAAATAACTAACATTTTAGTCTAAATAAGCTCCTAAAAAATGTTGAGGCGACGCTAAACAAATATAAATAATCATGAAACATCAATCACCATAATTATACGCTATATGTAATTAATTTGCTTATCGTATTTGGCGCCGCCCCAATTTTTTTGTTTGCATGTGTGTTTTAAAAGCAGAAAGTAAAAAGAAAAACACAAATTCTTCTTTTTATTTTCAATACATTTCAATAAGAGTGTAAAACTCATTGCAAACAATAATTCTGTTGTATATTCTTCCATAAATTCTTTTAATCGAATTCCGAATTTGCTATTAAAATAATGTGTTTAAAATAATGTCAGTCAAATTTCCTTTACAATTGCCAAAGACATTTCTAGCAATGAATTGTGTCTCGTCTGTTCCCAAATTCCCGAAAAAATCCTTCTGTATCTAATAATCGTCCAATTCGTCGCGTTACCGAGAAAATAAGATTTGTTTAATTAATTAACGTATCTGAGGGCCTTTGTAATGACAGAGTTTTGTTCGCGACTTAACTCGTCAAGCTCTTAATCGGCTGTTACGCACTTAAGAGGTTTCATTTCAATGTTAATCTTTGGAACTTAAGGCTGTTCCCAACATTTGGCGATGCGACTTATATCAAGCGACGCACTCGGTTTCATGCTATACCACGATCTGTCAGTGGGGACGCCAACTTCGAAGGTAATCACAGGACACCGCTCGTCGGGTGCGACATCCCTGGATCTCACGTCGCAATGATTTCTGTGAAATCTGTTGATGCCTTAAACACGACACAGCCCGACCGCGCGGACGAGCGGCGTCGTGTGATTATCGCCTTAGCATGCTCGCTCTAAAGTCGTCTGATTTCGTGGTCACCCCGCTATTATCAAGTCTAGTACATTTTATTCACTCGTGCGTCAAATCCCTTGTTACTTTTTTCTTTTGTCTCGCCACTCGCGTCTTTGAAATTGTTGTCGCCTTGAATTTGTTTCCTTCTCATAAACCGTGGCAAGGTTTTAAAACTCTGTTTTTTTTTTTTTCCATTTCATTACAGATTCCCTACAACATAACATACATAGACAAAGCAGAAAACATGATCAGGCTACCAGCGTTGAGAAATTACAACGAAGAGGTGAAACACAAGAAGAAAGCATTTAAAAAGTCACCAAGGAGAACTATACAGAAGATTATAAAGAAGAATAGCAAAACTAAGATAAAGAAGCTGTATGCTGCTCAGATAAGCTCGAAACCAACAGTGCCACCGAAGTATGACTTTGACAATGATGATGTATATTCTTCTCGAAACGCAGAAATGACGACTAGACCTAACCAACAGAAGAAAATGAAGAAGTACAGTGTAAAACAAATGAAGCTACCTCGGTACCCACTGCCTTACAAGCAAATGCAGAGAAAGACAACCTTTAAGAGACCAAAACGGGAAACAGACGACATGTTTATAATCAAAGACTTTGATGCAATGCAGGTTTTAGACAAAGGAAAGAAAGATGAGAATTTAGATGAGGATTACAGTGTAGTGAATGCGCATTTGAAGAAGTATTGGTAGTTGATAGATCCGTAGTTAGTGAAATTAATTGTTTATCTAATAACAAATAATTATAATTTTATTAAGCTACAAGCGCGCACAGTTATATAAATCGCAAACTAATATTAGTCAAGACACTAGACTGTAGGTTTAAAATTATCCTACAGAAACGTGCTACCGGCGTAAAAATCCATATCCTATGTCCTAACCTAGGTCTTGGTCTATCTGAATGTCAAAGCTCATCGAAATCTGTTCAACCTTTCAACCGTAACAAACAAACTTAATTTCACATTTATCGTATTAGATATTATTATCACAAAGGAGCTCGTGGCTAAATAATAATAGCCTAACGGGTCGATCTCAAAGGTTAAGCCGCGCTTGCCAAGGTTGGTTCGTGGATGGGTGACCATATGATACCGGGTTCCCTCCGTGCCTCGGAAAGCACGTTAAGCCATTGGTCCCGGCTGTCATTTGCAGATCTTTGACAGTCGTTACAGGTAGTCAGTGACCCGAAAGTATAACAACCAGTCTTACCAAGGTATTGTATTACCAAGTGAGAACTTCGTTGTGGAGGTCTGAGAGGCAGTCGTTCCGTGTAAAATAATGGTATTCAACTGCATCCGGTTAGACTGGAGCCGACTCCAACATAGTTGGGAAAAGGCTAGGCAAGATGATGATAATAATATAGACAAATAGAAGCTTGTGTAAATACAAAAAGCCTAAGTTGAGTCTGCTTTAGATCGTCTCCGTGCTACACAAAATGACAATGTGATTTAAAACGGACAATTTAAGTTTATAGTAAATTTGCCAAACAATTTTTCCCTGACGTGGCATGGTTATTTTTAATTGATTTTCGAATATTTTAAAAATCCCTTCATTATCACTGAAAACGGGATAGTTACCATGTTTACTATTTGTTTTGAGTTCCCGATATTTCGGTACTCAACAGCTGTTGCAGCGATGTTGACGCCATGATCACGGATAACTGATGTTTATCCGTGAGCATGGTGCTTGCAACACCTGTTGCAGCTGTTGCAGCGATATTGCAAGCATGGTGCCTGCAACAGCGCTGAAATATCGGGTACTTATATCAATTAGTAAACATGGTAAATATCCCGTTTTCAGTGTTAAGTTAGTTAGTTTAGTTACCATGATAATTCATTTAAAAAACGAAGTATTGCCGGGGTGCCGGAGAAGAATCATTTTATGAAGTTTAAAAATAATGTTTAGCATTAGGTATTAGACAAGTAAACATAAGTAATTGATTTGTGATCACTCAAATAAAACAATTTTTTACAAATTGTTTGTTTTTTGTTTGGTTTGTTAGTAACTGGGCTACTACTGATTAATTCCTGTTTCTGTTCTGAGGGTTCGATTACCAGAACCCAAATCCTTATGATCAGTTCACGGACGCTTTTTCGCCCTGCATGGGCCTGATGTAGACCTATCAGAGTCCGCAGCCTGGTTACGTTCCGGGGACCCCTTTGGAGAAACTGAAGGTTTTGTCTGTGCAATTATGGATGCAGTTTTGATGACGAATAACTATCGGAGATTTATTTTGAAGGACGGTACGGTTGACATATGTCGGGCATGCCGCCGTCCGGGCGAATCAATCCGTCACATTATCTCCGGGTGTTCTCGTCTGGCTAACGGAGAGTACTTGCATAGACACAACCTTGTAGCCAGGATTATCCATCAGCAACTTGCTCTAAAATACAGCCTTGTGGAATCGGAAGGGCCGTACTATAAGTATGTGCCTGACCCAGTTCTCGAAAACGGCAATATTACATTGTACTGGGATCAATCCATCATCACTGACAGTGCTATTGTAGCCAATAAGCCTGATATAGTGGTGGTGGATCGATCAGAGCGGCGCGCAAATGGTTGTTGACATAGCGGTCCCGCATGATGAGAACCTCGTGAAAGCCGAGAAATATAAGCAAATCAAGTATCTTGATTTGGGTCGCGAGGTTGTCGACATGTGGGATGTGGACTCAGCGATCATTGTGCCGATAGTCGTATCAGCCCATGGCATAATTGCCAAGAGCCTCGACTAATACCTGAGAAGGCTCTCGTTAGGCAGCTGGATCAAGGGCTTGATTCAGAAAGCGGTACTCCTGGACTCGGCTCGTATTGTTAGGAGGTTCCTCTCTCTAGAGCCCTGACCGGGCGTAGCTTGGACCTTGTTCCCGATACCGGTGGGCTCCAATTTTTTTATATTGTTTTTATTTTAAGGAATATTTAAAAATGTATTAGATTTGTAGGGAAATAAATAAAGGAAATAATAATAATAAGCACCATCAGGATGGAATTTGGTGTGGACAAATGTGCAGTCATGTATTTAAAGCGAGGGGAGATTATGGAATCAGAGGGACTTTAGCTCTCGGACTCCATACACCTAAGATCACTTTCCTCATCCGAAAGCAATAAGTATTTGGGTATGTCGCAAGCGTTAGGCATTAACATAACTGACATGAAGCAATAGTTGAGGGAGCGCTTCTTTGATCGCCTGAAGAAGGTATTAAATAACCTTCTTTCAGGTGGGAACAAGGTGCGCGTCTTCAACGGTTGGGTCATGCCGGTTTTAATGTATTCTTTCGGCATACTCAAATGGACTCGGACCGAACTCGACGCCCTGGATAGGAGAGTTCGTACACTGCTGACCGCAAAACGGATGCATCAACCACAACCATCGTGCGGAGGTCGAGGCTTTTTAAATGCGATGATCCTCCACAACCGCGAGGTGTGCAGTCTCAGAGAATATTTTTTTAAAGCCGAGGTGGGTATGTACCGAGATGTGGTCGCAGTAGACAAAGGACTCACCCCGCTGTCCATGGCTAAAGAGAACTAGCGCAAACCTGTAGTACTTACTACCGATGACTGCAAGGAAGTATGGCAAGGCAAGGAGCTTCACGGGCGCTTCTACCGGGCTCTTCATGGGCCTGATATAGATTTTCTAGCGTCCGTGTCCTGGCTACGTTTCGTCGACCTCGTTGGGGAAACTGAAGGTTTTGTGTGTGCGATTATGGACGAAGTTATGTTGGCGAACAACTATCATAAATATTTTATGAAGGACGGGACGGTTGACATGTGTTGGGCATGCCACCATCCGGGTGAGTCCATCAGACATATTATTGCCGGTTGTCCTTGTCTGGCTAACGGCGAGTACTTGCACAGGCACTACCAAGTAGCCAGGATTATTCACTAGCAACTTGCTTTGAAATATAAACTTGTGGAATCTGAGGTACCGTACTACAAGTAAGTGCCCGACCCAGTTCTCGAGAAAGACCATGTCACGCTGTACTGGGATCAGTCTATCATTACTGACAGGACTATTGTCACTAATAAGCCTGACATAGTGGTGATAAACCGATTAGAGCGCCGCGTAATGATAGTCGACGTTACCATCCCGCATGACGAGAACCTCGTGACAGCTGAGAAAGAGAAACAAATAAAATATCTCGACTTGGCACACGAGGTTGTCGAGATGTGGAATGTGAACTCTGCTATCATTGAGCCGAACTTGTGGAGGTCAGATAGGCAGTTGCTCCATGTAAAGCAAAGTTCGAAGTGATAATTATCATTATTATCAAGACTACCAGTTGCTGTGACCTTCGTTAAAATTTAAGTTACTCCTTATAAAGTCAGCTATCTAACAGTAAAAGTCCCGTCAAAATCGGTCCAGCCGTTTCGGAAATTAGCCGGAACAAACAGACAGACAGACGGTCAGACGGAGACAATTTAAAAAAATGATTTTTTTTTTCGTTATAAGTACCTTATGTATACTTTCATATGCATCCAGTAAAAAGCTGTTATTTTGAAATTACAAACAGACACTTCCATTTTATTTATTTTTGTTGATGTATTCAAATTCAAATTCAAATTCATTTATTGCAAATATGGGTAGTTATACAGGTGGGTTTTTGAAGAACAGGAAAGTTGTTAGTGTCACCATATTCTGCACTAGGCATGCAACATTTTGTTCGGAACGTGGTTAGTCCCTAAATTAAAAATTTAAATACATTAAAGTTCAAAAACTAACAACTGATAACTTTTATGATAATAACAAAAATCATTGACAACATCACATACACGTGTAACCGAACGCGATTTGCCGCTTTTAAGCGTATTTAAACGTGTTAAGTATCAATTTTAAAAAAATGGTCACGAACGATGTTTTTAATTTTAAAAAAAAATTTTTTGTATAATATTTGTGTTTAGTTTTCTTTATTACTTTTAACTATTTAGGACGAAAATAATCATCATCTTCCCGCTCTTGTCCCATGTTATTTTGGGTCGGCACAACACGTTTTCTTCTTCCATTCTCCCGCATCAATCAACCTATCCATTACTCAATGATTTATAAATAAAAAGAGGTAGATATCGCACTATCGCGCGCAAATTGTTGCAGACAAATTCAGACAATTGTCGTAATTTAAGTACTTTAAGCGCAATAGCTATCTCTTTCTGTATCATATGTTCCGTATTATCTATCGCAGTCGTAACAACGCAACGATATTGAACGCCGCTCAGTTTGAACGTAGCGTATCATTCTTTATAATATCATTGCCTTTACTCCTTTTTATTTCATTTCTTTGGGACCAGGTGCCTACCATGACATCTTAAAGCAGGAGTAATTCCAGTGTCGGAAAGAGACAGCTATACATTTCGTCTAGCGCCATCTCTTTCCCACACTGGAATTACTCCCAACATAACCTCCCAGAGTGATAGTGACAAAAATGATAAATACGAGTAATAAAGACTTTTGGACTGCCTATGAGTGCCGCAAAAAAAAAAGCTTTTTTAATCATAACAATCCTACTCTGTGTCTTTGTACTAACTTTGTTATGATGTTTCCATAAGTTCTCTCTTGCTCTTCTTCTTTATGAACAACTTATAAATGATAAAATAAATAATTATCAAAGAAAACCTTGATAATTACGAACCCTTATGTAAAGTAAAGTGAATAAAAGAAGACCAGTCTTCAGCTCCATCTGCTTAGACTTGGAGCCAACATAGTTAGGAAAAAGTTGGGTGCAGATTATTGAAGCAAAAACTACACTAAAGCTGAAATCTATTCAGCGAAATTAGACTTCAAACTTAGGTAAGTCAAAAATAATCATTATTTGTTTAAAGTTACTGTTCATATTCCTACCAGCGGCAGCGTCTGTGAACCATCGTATCATACGAATAAGGACATTAACTATACGCAAATAAGGGTTATTTTTGGTTGAAGCGCGACTGAGCTGAACTTGAGCTAAAGTCTAAAGCGCAGGCCACCCCGCCAGCTAGCGAGCACGCGAGCGACCTGGGCGAGTCATCGTTTCAGCTCTTTTTATACCTGGGTTCACACCGCGACCTACCGTAAGAGCCAAAACGAAGAGGCTTGCCCGGCTCGCTCGCTCGCTCGCTAGCTGGCGGTGTATCCTGCGCATAATTTCGCTCTATAGATATTTGCCTAAGTTGGTATTTCGAAAAGGGTTTAGTTGGTATTTTAAGTTAAATTAGCTAGCAAAACAACAGACGTGATGGATACCGATCGAGTACGGGTGTCGACAAGATATTAATATTTCATAATTTTATGGGTAGCAGGTTAGATATTTCGAAAAATTTTAACACGTGATCGGTATGATTTTTTAAACAAGACAAAACCTAAACCGGTTTAAAAAAAAAAAGTTTTAACAAAGAAAAACATTTATTGGACTCGCACAGGACACGCAATAAAACTATTATTAGTTATTATTGCTAGCTTATATTGTCCCACTGCTGGCCGAAGACCTTTCTCCATTTTTTCCAACGGCGTGACCGTTGGAAAACGGTAACGACCATTATGCGCTACTTCTTTCAAGAAAGACATAAATTAAAATAAATCATCATCAGCCAAACCTTTTCCCAACGATATTGGGGTCGGCTTCCAGTCTAACCGGATGCAGCTGAATACCAGTATTTTACATGAAGCGACTGCCTATATGACCTCCACAACCCAGTTAGTACTGGGTAATACGATGATACCCCTTGGTAAGACTGATTGTCAGATTTTTTGGGCCACTGATTGCCTAACGACTGTCAAAGATCTACAAATGACAGCCGGGACCAACGGCTTAACGTGCTTTCCGAGGCACGGAGGAAACTCGGTATGTAATGGGCGGTCACCCATCCACAGACAAATCTAGGCAAGCACGGCTTAACCTAAAGATCGAGCCGAGCGGCTGTTATTATTTAGCCACGAGCTAAATAATTAAAATAAAATAAATAATACTAAACTAAAATAATAAATAAACAACAAAAATGGAAAAATAACATATTTAAATACATTTATATATTACACGTCACGTCTGTGGAGTTTACTTGTCTTACTTATTTGCAGTTCTATTGTTGTCATTTCAAATGATTAAATTAGAACAGCATTGCTAATATTTTAAGTAGGTATCAGCGGAAATCAATGACCCGGATGCATTGCCCGGATAGAAATATATAATAATTCTTACAAAAAAAAAGGTAGGTAGGTACTCGATAATTTATTGAACATAATAATGTGTAACCTACTTATAGAAAACGATAACCTAATTTCTGCCTTGCATAAAGTACATAAAAAAACTTTAAATCAAGCATTCATTAGATATACTACAGTCAACTCATTTTCACAATCCGTTTCACATAACATTATCTAAACCAACAAGAATTAAACCAACCTTTATCATTGTCACAGAAAAAACACAACGTCATCAAAAAGGTCAAAGGACCTGAAATAACAGTAAAAATATAACAGTCCTAAAATGTTTTCTTATTTTGATCCTTCGCGGTCATTGACAGCCAGATTTAACACCTAACTGGTAATTTTATCCCCATCTCTTTCTCACTTATACAACTTTCAATGCAAACGACAGAGAAAAGAAATAGAAACGGTACATCTTTCTTATGGTACTGGAGTTCACAGTCAAGGACGAATGCACTCGGTGCGAGAAAGAAACGGAGCTATACAAGGGATAAAGACAGCGATGTGGTCTCGAGTTGGACCAAAAAAGATCGTGGAGTCGTTGCTCGCACGCCGAACGCGGTATTCGAATTTTAAACTTCTTTTTCTATTTATTGAAAAGTGTTATAGCGTAATAAAAATATATTATTTATATTTTTACGTGTAGCAACATTTCAATTTAGATAATGAATACGTGTTTTCACAGTAACCGGTGAATAGTCATGGACTGTCATATCTCAGTGAGAAATCGTGATATCCGATAATAATTATTTATATAAAGATAATTACTTATTTATTTTTATAGCACGTATAGTGATTGTGTGAGTTGGGTGTTCGTAAATACTAGGATATTTAAATAAAGGTATGTTTAAATGTATTATTTAAAATAAGCTTAGATTAAATTGCTTCAATATTTTTGCCGTCACGTATTTTTTTTGTTTATTGTTATTTTTTTTTATAAGTAGCGGCAAATAAGTTTCGATTAACTTTAGTTACCTTATTATATAAAAGAAAACCCTAAAACTTGGGAAAAACATTTTACAAAGAATTGCATGTAATAATTTATCATCAATTTGTAACAAGCGCATCTTCGAAGTTTTTTTAAATTTTTATCGGGTCACACTAATTTTATTTTACATAAACTTTTTTTACCATTAATTATTCATATTTTTCCAAAAGCAAATATCTTGAAATATTAATTTTTTTAATGATACCAAATAGTAGATACCTAGTTAGTCACTTACACTACCGCCGTAACCAGAAAAGCCGCATTTGTGTCTAAAACTAATGAAAAATAAGTCTTACTAGACGAAAAGGCGCATACGCTATATTTATATACGGCTTTTTGTCTAGTTTGGCTTATTTCCCTTGATAGTTTTTATCCAGAGGACCTTTTTTGTTTACGGCGCTTACTCCACAACCCAGTCCTTACTGAATAATAGCATACCTCTTGGTAAAACCTGTTACAACTGTCAAAGATCTACAAATTTAAGCCCTTGGACAGCCGGGACCAAGGGCTTAACGTGCTTTCCGAGGCACGGAGGAAACTTGGTAAGGGCGGTCAAGTGGACACCCATCCACAGATCAGTGTAGGCAAGCGCAGCTTAACCGAGTGGTTCTTATTTAACCACGACATCCTCCGAAAAAGCCTACTGCTGGATATCTACAAGTAATTCTTCGTTACGGGTGACGCCCGAAAGTCTGAAAACCCGTACGAAGAATTAGTTGTTTCAAATGCTAGTTTCCCAATTTATTGGCACACATATCCGAGGAGGAGCTCGTGGCTAAATAATAACAGCCACTCGGGTCGATCTTTAGGTTAAGCCGTGCTTGCCTAGGTTGGTCTATGGATGGGTGACCGCCCATTACATATCGAGTTTCCTCCGTGCCTCGGAAAGCACGTTAAGCCGTTGGTCCCGGCTGTCATTTATAGATATCTGAGAGTCGTTAGACAGTCAGTAGCCCAAAAAGTCTGACAACCAGTCTTACCAAGGGGTATCGTATTACCCAGTACTAACTGGGTTGTGGAGGTCACATAGGCTGTCGCTCCATGTAAAATACAGGTATTCAGCTGAATCCGGTTAGACTGGAAGCCGACCCCAATATAGTTTGGAAAAGGCTAGGCAGATTATCCAGCACACATGTCCAGAAGCAACTTATTCTTCGTTACGTTACAGTCTACGCATAACCAGTAGTACCAAGGTGTGTTAATCGTATGATCTAGTAACTGGGTTGTAATAAGCCCGATATTCATATTCATACCCATTTTACAAAAGGCTTACAGCTAAGAACAATTATGGACCCTGTTAGCACATCAATATAGAACATTTAAAAATAAGTAGTTAATAACTTACAACCATTTCCACTTATTATTTACAAATGGAGAGTAACACATAGTAACATACTTAGTCCAACTACACGATAACAGTTATGGACATAGCCAGACGCTCGGAGGTAGACGCTCCATGTAAAATACTGGTATTCAGCTGTATTCGGTTACATTATGGTTAGATTGAAAGCAAGCTCCAGCATAGTTGGGAAAGGAGTAATTCTACATACAATATTAATGGATTCTTTACGGATTAAACCCTTAATCAACAATACCGCGCTACGATAACAAATAAAAAAGCAATTATAAACCACGGACGGAGCCTACTTTAACAAGGTCAAAATAAATTAGCTGGCGTAACTTCTCAGAGGAGCTCGAGCCGCTCGGCTGTTATTGTAAACCGAGCTTGTATTAAGCCGCGCTTGCCTAGGTTGATTCGTGAATGGGTGCCGTGGATCCTCCGTGTTTCAGAAAGCACGTTAGGCCGTTGGTTCCGTGTTATTTTTAGATCTTTAACAGTCGTTACAGGTAGTCAGTGGCCCAAAAAGTCTGACAACCAGTCTTACCAAGGGGTACCGTATTACCCGGTACTAACTGGATTGTGGAGGTCAGATAGGCAGTCGCTCCATGTAAAATACTGGTATTCAGCTGCATCCGGTAAGACTGGAATCCGACTCCAACATAGTTGGGAAAAGGCTAGGCAGATGATGTGATTTTAGTCCACATTAGGCAGTATAATTTCTGTACATGATACAAAGAAAAAATTAAAAAAAAAACAAAAATACTAATTTCTTTCAAGATATTCAATAATAAGAAACACGTACGTACATAATAATTTTCATTTAAGCACGTAATAGTTTGGCGAAACAATTTAGATCCTATCAGCATTTATTCAATTTTATTATGATTACAAACATGTTTAAATTTGCTGACAATCAATTTACGATTTTACTTACAACTTCAATTTATTTAAAAGTAGGTAAATATGTAAAGACAGTACTGCACACATTAGCATATCTCGTTGCACTTTTATTATTAACGTTTTTTTTTTAATTCGGACATAACCAGCTTACAATGTTACTATATTTTCGAGCCGTTTGGGGTTGAAATTCTAGAACCGTGGCGTCAGAGTGCTCACAGCCTTTTCAAGGACATTTCAAAACGCTTAGTTGACACTTCCCGTGACCCAAGGGCTGGTTTTTACCTTTTTCAAAGGCGTTTTTAGCGTTACCAACGCCGCCAGTGTCTTGGGTACATTACCAGTTGACAGCGTTGAGGACGAGTTTTTTGACGCCATTTTTTAAGTTAGTTACTTTAGGTTATTTTAATTTTCTCCTTAATAGATAAAGTTAACTTAAAATCAGGTAGGTACTTTATTGTACGAGTTTAGCCCCGAATTAATATAATTTATTAGGCTAATGGATGACGGGTGAGGCAGTCGATATACCAGAATTACTTAGAAGAGGCATTCATATTGGTGTTTGTGTGTTTATCACGCTCAAGTAAAGTAAAGTAAAGTAAAGTAAAATTTATTTGCTTAGATTGCAGGTACATGTTGACATAGTGGTACTTAGGATAGATACCAGCTTTAGAACCCATCACCTCGTGCTAGAATATACGGTCTCTAGTCATTATAATAATGCGCATGACAGCTATAAAATTTACAATTCATCTTTTCGCGAGTTCCCATAACTTACTGTGGTTTGCGGTTGTAACGGTACTTGTACCTGACCCGTTTAGTGAGCGAAATGAAACAGCACTTAATTTCTTTTGTATCGGCAAAGCATATATTTCAGTCATTCTTTACAATGCCGAGCTCGTCTAGGCAATGTATGAAATACCGTCTTTTCCCGCGGTTTCACCCGCGTGGATCTTAGTAAATGTCCCACGGGATCGTACTACCGGAATAAAAAGTATCTCACGTGTTAATCCAGGTTATAAACTGTCTGTTTGTCAAATTTCATCCAAATCCGGTTAGTAGTTTTTGCGTGAAAGAGAAACATCCTCACAAACTTTCGCATTAATAATATTAGTAGGATTTTATCTATCGTTTATCATTGTTTACCCTGCCAAGTAGTCAATTGTATACAATGTCTAGTCATTATACAAAATGCCTTGACGAGCTCAGGTAAAGTATAAAATGTAGGGTCTATCGATTTCATGCGGGCAAAGTCGCGGATTGAAGCTTGTGATTTTATAAATAACTATACGAGGTCAAAGTAAACGATGATGATGATGTAATAGTGATGCGTTTCAATACCTAAGTAATGGCGATAATAACAAAAAATTATTCCAAATTCATAATTTCAAAGATCTACTACTACTACGAGTATTTTACAGTGACAGTCGACGCCAAATCAGCTGTAGATAATTAAAATGAGGTTTCATTTTTAATTGTCATTAGACATGGACTCTCCTCGTAGATATGTGAAGTTAATCTGCCTAGACTATTCTCAACTCTGTAGAGATCGGCTTCCAGCCTAACCGAATGTAGCTGAATATCAGTATTTTACTTGGAGGGACTGCCTATCTAACCTCCACAACCCAGTTAGTACTGGTATTACAATACCTCTTGGTAAGACTGGTTGTCAGACTTTCGGGTCACTGACTACCTATAACGACTGTCAAAGATCTAAAAATAACACGGAACCAACGGCCTAACGTGCTTTCTGAAACACGGAGGATGCACGGCACCCATTCACGAATCAACCTAGGCAAGCGCGGCTTAATACAAGCGCGGTTTACAATAACAGCCGCTCGGGTCGATCGTCCCAATGATCGACCCGAGCGGCTCGAGCTCCTCTGAGAAGTTACAAATGACAGCCGGGACCAACGGCTTAACGTGATTTCCGAGGCACGGAGGAAACTCGGTATGTAATGGTTGGTCACCCACCCACAGTCCAACCTAGGCGAGAGCGGCTTAACCTAAAGTTCGATCCGAGCGGCTGTTATTATTTAGCCACGAGCTCTTCTCTGTGGACTAAATCAAGAATAATATAAATAGATTTAAATTATTGACAATTAAACCGGCCAAGAAAACCAAAGGAAGCCTTCATGATTTTCATTCTCAGCTGTTATTGTAACCAGCCGCGTCGTAAAATTGGCAACTAATAAAACATTTTTATAATAGGTTATAAAATACCGGAAATATTCAATTCCATGTATGGGAAAATGTTACTAAAAATAACATTGAATCTTATGTTATAATATTTTATAATAATTGAATGAGGATAATTCACCGAGATCACAGACGGTATACCAGTTTTCACCCATATCCTTAGTAATAAGATACTTTTCCAACATTCTGTTTCTTCTGCTACCGTCTTTTGCAAATTTTGCCACCTCATTGAGGTTTGTTATCAGGAAACCAAATTCAATTCACGCATATCTTGTATGTTTGTTTGTGTTTAATACCTCGTATGTTCTAAATGGATGGATTTCGACGATTAAGGTTTCATTAAATTCGTCTGAAAAACCCAAGTGCCATTAGAAAGCAGTTTAAAAAAAAAATGGCGGATTTTTGGCGGTAAATTATAAGTCGTTAATATTTTTTTTTCAACCAAACCTATCGAGTAGGGTATCAAAATGAAGGAAATTAAAAGGAGATTACAAATACATATTTATATATATGCTTACTTACATAATTCAAGTTGTAGTTGGTTTTTTTTTATACTTTTAATTTAATGTTACTGGTCTTATTTCACCTTATCTGCGCGTATAGCTGTCTGAGGCCAGTCCTTTCTATACGCAAAGAGCAGTGGGCCTGCAAAAATTTTAAAGCACTTTTTGGGAACGAATTCATTATTATCGCCAATATTCTCACTCATTGATTATATTAGTAAATTTTCAGAAAGGCCTCTTAAGAAATGCAGTTTTTAGGCCACCCATTACAGTTATCTCATTGAAATGTAACATTCCTTAGGCCACATCAATCAAAATTAAAACAGACTCAAAAAGTAACCTACAAAAAAACTATAACAGTAGCCATCTTCATGACGTAAGAACAGACATTAACACTAAATCGCCGCGCACAAGAGTGGGCCGTGGCGATTATAATACAAGTATCAAGACAGGTGGGTCAACGACTCGAGGCAGGTTATGTGACGTCAGAGATATACCGCTAGGTAGTACACTCCGTGACAACTAGGAGCTTGTAGCTCTGGTAAGTTAAAGTTTATGGGGCTTATTCATAACCGTTTGTTAAAGTTACGAACGATAAAGATAGTCAAAATTGTATGGTTGTGCAATCATTAATCGTTTAATACAAAACCAGCCATATGCATAATGGACTTGACCTGATGTGAGGATATTTGCCAAAAAAAAGCCTTAAGAAACACTAAAAGCACACTGCAGCACTGTCTTGTTAAGTATTTTGTGTGTACATAAATAAATAAATAATAAATAAAAGCTAAGACCGCTTGCACCACAAATAACTAAACATATACGTTCAGCGCCAAACGGGTTTAAAAAATCTGTTTATGTCAGCCATTTTGAAAGATGACAGACAGATAAATGCATGTGATTTGTGGTGCGAGCGAGCCTACAGAATAAAACTCGATTAATACCATTTGATTGGCTGAAACTTGTTTTAAGTAATGCTCGAGTCTTGACGTAGATTCTATAATATTTATACGTGGATTCTATAATATGTATAAGCCATTAGAGGATGACCAAGGAAACGATGAAGAAATGTATGGTAGAAGACATTCTGCGCGAGCCTCAAATAAAGTGGGATAAGGGCAGGTCAGTGATGATGAAATGCAGGAGAAAATATCTAGTTTTGGTCAGAAAAATTACTAAGAGGAAGCTTTTTAAGGCAACCAAACCAATTAAGAACGAATATACAACATTATTTTTAGTATATGCGAAACCTGAATATAGTTTGTTCAGAATAAGTAACTGAATCGATTCTTAAACCATGTTATATTTAGGTTCAAAAATATTTTAAAAAGTTACAAGTTGGACACCGAGCGATATTACGTACCTATCGCAATAATTTAGGTACCTACTGCCAAATTATAATATTATTACCAATGAGCTCAAGACGACGCTGGAGGCGCGCCCGCGGGCTCGCTGCGTGGTAACCACGTTTTTGCGTGGACAACCTGGTAACCGAACAACCTTATAACTTTGAGATTTTTCATGATAAAGTTTTGAAATTTTGTACATAGATTCTTTACATAAAAATACTAGACACGTGTTACACACACACATATACTAAAACTAAGGTTGTATAATGATTTAATGAAGAAAGTTAATAATTGAATAACAAGCGGTTGCTGTGTTTATGATAAGTTAATAAAGGAGGATCCGGACTCCTTGAATTCGGTTTACGAAAAATGAATAAAGTTTTAATTATAAAACGTAATTAGTCGTTTCGTAACCCTCGAAGCCGTAACATCTTTTAATTAAAAACTTATTGGATTTTGTGTAAACCAAAATTAGTTCCCATCTTACTGACTGCTTTATACAGGATGTTAGAGAGATAGATGCGCAACCTGTTGCGAACACTATGTAATAATTATTTAGAATAAATTATAGTTAATAGTGTGTGTGTGTGTATTTAAGTGAAACCGAGTCGACGTAGCCCCGTTGCGCGGGGCTATTATTTCTGTTATGTGTTAATCCAGGTTATAAACTATCTGTATGCCAAACATTCAAATCCATTCAGTTAAAGTTTACTTGAAAGAGGAATAAACATCCGTCCATCCTCAAATCCATGCACCCTGACAAAATTTCTCATTAATATTAGTAAGAAATTATGACTGGCTAAAAACTTCTACACGGGAGATCTAAAATCATAAACTGAATTCACGGTAGCAGTCTTTCGATGTTTTTGGTACTTTACAGTTTCTGAACTACACTTTCACCGTAGAGGAACTGTTAATACGGCAGTACCTGGGCGACCGAGCTCTGCTCCGGTGAAAATAGACAAAACGAAAATTCCCAAATCTAAGACTTAGCTAGAGATCGATTTATCGTCCCCCTAAATCCGCATAACACAACTTTCATCGAAATCGTTAGAGCCGTTTTCGAGAACGTGATTATAAATATATTGACAGGGCGAATGGGAGAAAAAACGTGTTGCGCCGACCCCTAATAACATGGGACTAAGGCAGGAAATGATGATAATACAAACATACAATTATCGCTTATTTAATAGTATAGTATAGGATAAGCTATTATCCTATACTATCCTTATTATATTATTAGGTGGAGCTCGTGGCTAAATAATAACAGCCGCTCGGGTCGATCTTTAGGTTAAGCCGTGCTTGCCTAGGTTGGTCTGTGGATGGGTGACCATCAATTACTTACCAATTTTCCTCCGTGCCTCGGAAAGCACGTTAAGCCGTTGGTCCCGGGTGTCATTTGTAGATCTTTGACAGTCGTTAGGTAGTCAGTGGCCACAGACAACCAGTCTGTCCAAGGGGTATCGTATTACCCAGTATTAACTGGGTTGTGGAGGTCAGACAGGCAGTCGCTCCACGTAAAATACTGGTATTCAGCTGCATCCGGTTAGACTGGAAGCCGACCCCAACATAGTTGGGAAAAAGGTTAGGCAGATGTGAGTATAGGATAAGCTATTCTCACTTAGTTCGTGCCAAAACAAGATAAAAAGATGAATAGTAAAGTAAAAACAAGCAGCCAGCAATGCTTGACCAAACAGACGATGTCACTAGATCAGCAAAAAATCTAACAATCGTGCAATAATGTAGGAGACATCACTTGCTGTGGCTATGTGTCACCGTTATGGCATGTGTCTTATGGACGGTCGCATATTTGACATAGTTTGACAGATCTACACATAATAACCATTGTTTCTTTGACATAGGCATATCTCGAGGGTTTAGGATCTCGGACTTTTCGACAAGTAAAAGGAGCCGAAGCTAACTCGCAGAAGTATCGATAGCGAATCAAATTTAAATCCACATACAACCGACCTGATCTGCAAATTGCAGAATACGTAAGAACTTTTGAATTCTCAAATACTAAACGAAAGGTTTATAAAAATAACGGTCAGTAAGGCAGTAGGAATCAAGTTATAAAACGTTGCGAATTACAAAATGATAAGCACCGTTATTCAAGAAGCCATTCCATCGGGCGTGCGATGACCAACACGACGACGACGCGTACATATTTGGAATACTACTTATTGAATACCGGTGACTCAAGCTTGAGTATTCCATTGAAACTATTTACGAGAATTCGATAAAAGTTAAAGCTTTGTCAGTTCTTAGAAATATGATAAAGCTTTTTAGAATGAATAGGCTGTAAACAGGTAAACCAAATAAAACTACAGATAACATAACATGAGTCAGGGTTTACCAATCTCAGTATAGAATCCGACAGTTAGCTCAAACAAATGATGAAAATATCACTTGTATTTCTAACATTTCAAAATAATATTGGGAATTATGGACCTATTCATACGAAATGACTCAAGCAAATTCTTCAAATAGTAGAAGGATGGTGCAAGCCGAAAACGTGTATCTTTTAGAAGAACTCCTTATGATCTATTCGTATTCCGTTATTATTTTGCTACAAAATTCTTCTCTACGTTCTTTAACCTGTATTTCTGACGCTAGCCATCGTCAACATTTCACTGCCCTTATCGCAGCATGTTATCATCTTCCATACTTCTTTATAATCATCTTCCTGCCTTTGTCCCATGTTACTTGGGGTCGGCACAGCACGTTTTTTTCTTCCATTCTTTCTTGTCAACCGTCACCAAATCGCTATCTGTGTACTCGTTTTTCTTTCATTCCCCACACTCCCTCCCTCTCCATCCATCAACATTTATTTTCATCTCTCTTTTAGTCACATGCCATTCATCCCTCCTCATAACCATGTCCATACCAAGACAGTCGATTCCCTTTCAATTTTTCTGTAACTGACACAACTTTCAAACTTCCTCTAATAAAATGTGGAAGGGATACCGACGCTGAAACGGTTACCACGTATGCAGTACATAATTCTGGACCCCACACAGAAATTTGTCAACTTTTATAAAAAAAAAATGTTCAAAATGTAATGAAAGGTGAATGTACTGAGAGCAGCGGTGGCCCAGTGGTAGAGAGAGAGCAGCGGTGGCCCAGTGGCGGAGACCCCGACTTACGAGCAGTAAGCCATGGGTTCGAACCCAGCCAGGCGCATTACTTTGTGTAAGTTATTTCATAACCACTGCTCTCAAAAACGGTGAAGGAAAACATCGTGAGGAAACCGGCATGTCCTAGAACCAAAAATTCGAAGACATGTGACATCTACCAACCCACACTGGGCCCGCGTGGTGGATTATAGCCCATTCCCTCTCATTGAGAGGAGGCCTGCGTCCCAGCAGTGGGAACATTAATAGGTTGATTATGCTTATGCTTTATGTACTGAATACCTGGTAACCTTGTATACTCATTCTTTACTTTATCCATTCTTTCACACCACACATCCACCTCAACATTATCATTTCCACTACATGCAATCTTTCATACTTCTTATTTCCTAAAACCAATATTCATAAATTCTTTACCATGCACTGTGCTTGTTTAAGTAACTTCTATTCTGTACGCCTTTCAGAAGATTCAATTTCATTTGCTACTGTGATCGTCGTTATATCTTTTACATCCTAACTTCCATTATTTATTTACCCACACACAATTAGTACCAACTGAAAAGTACCGTTCGGTACCCCGTTGTAATACACAAAGGTACCATTAAGTACTTTCTTTAAATCACTTGGATCTTCCAGTCATCATCCAACATGATTGTCCTGTAATTATAGCTCTCCAACTTGCTTTCAACCTTGGAGTTTCGAAATAAGGTTGGTAATCTATTGTGCTTTTGTTCTGGAGGTATTTATAATACGTATTATAAAGTGGTTTAAGATCTATTGTGTTTTTAGTATAATGGAGACGACTAGGATTATGATAGACTAGCTTTCGTTTTTGGTTTCGCTTGCTTGGTGGTTGTAAACGGTTGTGTTACACATGACATCCGTTCGGTCTCATTTCTGTATAAAGTGCGTATTACCGTGGATTCTGTACCTACATAATTCCAGAGACAACATACCGGGTGTAAGCAGACCCTTCACATATCCGTCAACCAAGCATTCTGTACATCAAACTAAGTAACTTTACGTAAAAATTACTGCTGGGATACGTTTTTTTTTTTTGGGGTGAAATATCACGTTTTACGGTACGACTCGATGGAAAGCACTCATAGCATTGTGCTGATGAATGGATTGAATAGTACGGGGGTCGTGGAGGTGTGTAAAGTAAAAATCTTACATTAAAAACATGTGTATTTAAAAAAAAACTTGTGAAAAAGTTGGAACTTTGACCCCCAATATCTCCGTAACTAGAAGGTTCCCAGGTATGGTCTAGAACAAAAAAACGATCGCAGTGACGGGTAGAACAAGTGCCTTTCTTTTGAATAATTGTAAAGTTAGTTTTCCATGAAAATGATTAGAATCAGGAAGACTCGGTTGAAATAAAGCAATTATTATCATCAACTAGGGTTTTTACGGAGCAATTTCGCAGTCTTCAGGCTTTTGATTACCCGTGACGAATGGCTATTATTTACTACCACATCAAATAGACCTTGGAATATTTCAAACCACTACTTTTGCCCGTGTCTTCGCTCGCGTTAATTTAGAATTTGGCAATTAAATTCAACACACTACTAAAGTTTTTATAATATAATTCAATCATGATTCAAAAGACACGTGGTGCCATCTATTATCATAAGAACGTTATTGTTGTTTTCCTCGGGAACAGTACCTTTTTCGGGTTAAAAGGTACCCTATGTCCGTTCCTGTACACCTGACAACGTATGTGCATATTAGAATTCTGACATCTAAACTGACTGCAGTAGTGGTTATAATCGCTTTAAACGTCTCACGATCCAGCCAACTTACAATTTCTATTCCTGCATCCGACATTTGATGGAGATTTCACTTTTATATCACTCGATGCAGGTATGTCGGAGAGAAACACGGATCTTTTGAAGCGAGACGATCTTACTGTTCTCGCTATCTTTTATTCATAATTATAATGTGCAGTGGACAGTTTTTTGGATGCCGATATTGGAGCTAGGGTTATCATCTATCAAAAGATTATCAGTTTCTTCTATACAGGGTGTAAACGGACCTTTTACGAAGCCGTCAACTAACCATTATGTATATCAAAGTAAGTAATCCTACGCTAAAATTATTGCAGGGAAACGATTTTTTTTGGTGTTTAAAATCACGCTTTACGGTAAAATTCAATGTAGCACACTCAACACATTGTGCTGATGAATGCTTTGAATAGTAAACGGAGGTAATAAAAGTAAATTTAACCTTAAAAACCAGTAATTAAAAAAAAACTTGTGAAAAATTTGGAACTTTGACCTCCAATATCTCGGTAACTAGACGGTATGGTCCAGTTCAAAAAAAGTGATCGCAATAACGGGGAGATTATGTGCCTTTCGGCTTCGTTAAGGGTATTTTTACACCCTTTATAACCTTTCCTGTCTATTATTTTTGTTTCTGTCAATAATTTCCAGTCTTCTTTTTCTCTCTTTCCTTATCTCCTATCCTAGTCTCCCTCTAAAACTCCAGTCCTAGGTTCGATTGTGAGGTCGGGCATGACGTGTTATTGCGATTATCCTTAAGTTTGTCAGTAGCATCCGCGTAGTTTGGATTTGTGCCTGGCCTGGTAAAGCAATATGCTCGCCCCATTACCTTCATGAGACTTAAACGTAATTGGCGAAATGTGAATTTACTATGGTACACCTCTGGTTCACGCTTTGGGGATAAACAATCGTGATATTATTTTTACTTACATCACTACATAGTATAAAACGAAGTCGCTTCCCGCTCTGTCTGTCCCTATGTATGCTTAGATCTTTAAAACTACGCAACGGATTTTGATGCGGTTTTTTTTAATAGATAGAGTGATTCAAGAGGAAGGTTTATATGTATACATTGCACCCGTGCGAAGCCGGGGCGGGTCGCTAGTAATTAATTAATTTATTTATTTATTTATTAGGCTTCTCAACAATGAGAACACTGTTACATTATAATTTGTACATTGCAAACTTAAGTCTAAGCGCCTCATCACTTACAGAAAAGCACAGCATGCACTACTGTATGCGCGGGAAATTACACAATTAAATAATTAAAATAACTAAAACAAGAATAAAAATAAAAATAAAACTATTAAAACTTAATTGATTACATTGAATTAAATAACATAGATTAAAATAAATTAGAATAGATTAAATTAAATTAAAATGGATTGAATTATTTTATTAAAGATTATTTTTTTAATATAAGCTAATTATACTATAAGCATTAGCAGTTCTAATTAAGAAAAATTCCTTGCCATGTGTGTACATCACTTTGATTAAAGATAGCTTTGTTCACAGGAAAAAGTCAGCCATTTCTATATATCGTGCACAAATATGATAAAATCATTCGTGTTTATGATAACCGCGAATATTTTCCGCAGCATCCCGCGTGTTTCATCTCTGTATGTGCATTGTAATGTGTTATTATCTATTCGTTTAACTTTCTGGTTACTATGTTGCATTGTGCGGTTTGCACGCAGTCATGGGGCGATGGTTTCATTGCTCAATATGGCGCTGCTGTAAACCGTTTAACAATTCGTTAGAAAAAAAAAAAACAAAAAAAAAACCGGAAAAAAACACCAATAAAAAAAAACAACAAAAAATAAAACAAACAAACAATAAAACAACCCGGTTAATATCGGGAAACAAAACCGTAAACATGATAAATATCCCGTTTCTAGTGTTAATAAGAATTCGTTAGAAATTGACAAGATTTTGAAGATATCATCATCATTCTACTGTCCTTACCCCAATTTATTTGGGGTCGGTGCAGCATGTGTTCTTCTTCCATACTTAGAGAAGTAATAGAGATTACTCGTCATCTTAGCAGTCACCTCCTTTCTAGCCATATCATCCTTCACACAGTCCATCCATCGTTTATTTGGTCTTCCTCTACTCTTATAGCCATCTACATTTATACTCTAGATGCTGAAGATATATTTATTTAATGTACAATCGTAGTTACTCGTTAGGATTCCTCAGGATGATTTCCTTCACCGTTTTGAGAGCAGTGATGATGACATAAATTACCCAAAGTACCGCGTCTACCTAGATTCGAATCCACTAAAAATGGTGTGCGTAGTCGCAACGTAAAAACGTCGAATTTCTTCATTTCAGTTTACCAGATATTTAATGTATGACGTCGTGTAATTGTGTATGGTAAGTACAATCAACCAACCATTGGGGAGCTATTCAACAAAAACTATTTCCGCTGGAAATACGTCATCCTAACGGCACTTTTTTTTTTCTATGGACTTACAAGAAAAAAAAATACATACAACTAAAGATGCGATACTTTTATTGACTAAATACTTATACTTACTTACTTAATTTAAAAGAAGCGAAAATGAGAGTTAGTCGGGCCTAAAGTGTGAGATATTTTTGTGTATTTGATTTTCCAATTTTCACATTCGTGCATATGTAATTAAACCAGTTATATGTCAATGAACTTGATAAACCAGCTTTTCGTTTCCTGTCGTGACATAAATACAACCAATTAACTGAATAATTTCGATAAAATATCGGTTTATTAAAAGACCGCGGCCTCACCCGCATGCAGTGCGATGATTGCCCCACGAACTCGTAGGTACTACCGGGACAAAAATTATCCTATTTGTGTTAATCCAGGTAATAAATTATCTGAGTGCCAAATTTAATCCAAATCCGTTCAGTAGTTTTTGCGTGAAAGAGTAACAAACATCCATCCATCCTCGGAGACTTTCGCCTTTATAAAAGTAGTAAGATTATGAATTAAGATGGGTAGGTAAACCAACTTGGCGTAAACATAATCAGCCTTACCGCTTGGCCACGCCACATGCTCAAGCGACTGCGGAGAGAAAACTATGAAAGAAATTGCTTAGAACATGCCACAGGCCACTAAGCTGTGTAGCTAGACGCGAGTCGGATTGTCCGTGGTCGTTAGTAATAATGTTCCTACTGCTTGGACATAGGCCTCCCCATAAGAAAGAGTGGGTCATGTTATCCATCACAATGATATGGGCCCAGAACGGGTTGTTGGTTGTCCCATAGCATAAAGCTTTTCAGAGTTCATTTATTTGTTAGAAACATAGTATGCACACACAAAGCATGCAAGATGTTAAGTACATTACAGAAAAGATCACAGTCATGTTTTACCTTTACGGAGTATAAATATGTATTATAATAACATTTGATCAATTATAAAAATTATTAATTATTAGAATATAAAAAAAAAAAAATAATTAATTGAAATTCATTTGTCAACGATTGCAATAAATTTTAGTTATAGCTTATAGGACACGCCGGTTTCCTCTCGATGTTTTCCTTCACTGTTTTGACAGCTGCGGTTATCATTATTTGCCTAGCCTTTTCCCAACTATGTTGGGGTTGGCTTCCAGTCTAACCGGATGTAGCTAAATATCAGTATTTTATATGGAGCGACTGCCTGTCTGACCTCCACAACACAGTCAGTACTGGGTAATACGATACCCCTTGGTAAGAATGGTTGTCAGATTTTCAGGCCACTGACTACTTGTAAAAACTGTCAAAGATCCACAATTGGCAACCCGGACCAACGCCTTAACGTGCTTGCCGAGGCACGCAGGACAGTCGGTATGTAATTGGTGGTCACCCATTCACGGATCCATCTAGGCAAGCGCGGCTTAACCTGAAGATTGACCCGAGCGGCTGTTATTATTTACCCATTAGCTTTTCGCCCGCGACTTTATCCCCAAAAATTGTGATAGCTCGGTTAATATGCATGGTATAAATATAATTTATAGCCTATAGCACTCATGAATAACGTACCTTTCTATCAGTGAAAAAAAAATTAGAAATGGATCATTCGTTCCGGAGATTACCCTCTACATCCAAACTCACCAACAAATTTTTCTTAATAATATTGGTATACGCGAGCTCTTCAGTTTGAGAGCAATGGTGATGAAATAAATTAAAAAGTAAAGTGCCTAAATGGTTTTATTTATCTCGGCCTACAGTTTAATTATAATTGACTTCACAATTATAATACCCATGATTTGAGGTCCTCAATCGACACGAGGGCAACGTTAAATTCTCCTGTATTGTTCGCTACAGCCATGGATTTCATACATATACCTCGGTTATGGTGACCATAACTCCAGAATTACGACAGACCGTCATAAACGCGACTTCTGAGCCATAACCATAAAACCTCCTTGTGAATATATATTGTTTATGTATGTAAAGGAAGTATATTATGTACTGCAAGTGTTGACTGATTATTTTGAACGTATATTGGTTCCTATAACTAATTGAAAAATATGAATTTAACAGAGTGGTAAAAACTGATGAATTTAAACATATCATCACGACGTTAATCCTCGAAAAGTTAGGCAGAAGAGTAACAAAAGAAAGAAACCCCATTTTTACGCTAGTTACGTTTAAGTCCTATCTAATAGGGGACGAGCCTATTCTCATAAATCGGGCACGACTCTAAAAACTCTGGGATGCTACTCAGAAATTCCTGATGGAAAAACTGAATTTCACTTTGCCTGAGTTTGATTCCCAGATCAAACTCAAGACTTCATGCTCAGCAGTGGCGCTTACGACCACTAAACTAACGAGGCATTATGAATACCTACCAACCTATTACACCTAATTTAATAGCCTGACAATTTGTGAATTCTGTAATGAACAAAATGGCTGAAATATATGTTTCCTCATAGCTGCTTACTTGGTCTGAAACGAAGATAATTAAAATTAAATATTTACACAGCTGATGAGCATTCTACGTATTATTTACTTTATCAAAAATGTAGTAATTGTTCTCCAAGGACGTTAGTGAACATGGTTATTATGTATGTTAATTTTAATTTAGCATAACATAGCATAGCATAATCAGCCTATTAATGTTCCCACTGCTGGGACGCAGGCCTCCTCTCTATGAGAGGGAATGGGCTAAAATCTACCACGCGGGCACAGTGCGGGTTGGTAGATGTCACATGTCTTCGAAGTTTTGGTTCTAGGACATGCCGGTTTCCTCACGATGTTTTCCTTCACCGTTTTGAGAGCGGTGGTGATGAAATAACTTACACAAAGTAATGCGCCTGGCTGGGTTCGAACCCACGACTTACTGCTCGTAAGTCGGGGTCTCCACCACTGGGCCACCGCTGCACTCTTGCTGCTCTAATTTTAATTTATTCCACTTCAATTATAATGATGGTCACAAAAGCAAAAACACAATTTTTAGTTCTGGATACAAACGCGACTGAAGAATGTTATTTTGAATTCTTTTATTCATTCATACTAATTACATTTTAAATATTTTTATCCAATTAAATTTAAAAAAAAAAACATTTAAAAATATAAAAAATAGTAGCCCACCGGCAACGGGGACAGCGTCCGAGCTACCGAGGTGGTCAGGGCTCTTGAGAGAGAATTAGTTAGTTTAGTCTTATGTTAGTAATAGACTGTCAAAATATAATTCATATCTATTACTGCTACCATTGCCTTATCGTAGTTACTTACTCATAGAAATTAGCTTTTTCCAACTAAGTTGGGTGTCGGCCCTTGTTGGGTCAAACAAAAATAATAAACAGGAAAGGTTATAAAGGGTGTAACAAGACTGTTAACGAAGCCGAAAGGCACTTGTTCTCCCCGTCATTGCGATATTTTTTTTGTTCTGGTCCATACCTGGGAACCTTCTAGTTATGGAGATATTATTGGGGGTCAAAGTTCCAATTTTTTCACAAGTTTTTTTTTTTTAATTCTACTTTTTAAGGTTATAACTTTACTTTAATTACCTCTATGACCGGTTTACTATTCAAAGCATTAATCAGCACATTTTTTTCAAGTGCTTTACATTGAGTTTAACCGTAAAATATGACTTTTCATCCCAAAAAAAAAAAGTCGTTTCCCAGAAATAACTTTTACGTAGGGTTACTTAGTTTAATGTACCGAATGCTTGGTTGACAGCTTCGTGAAGGGTCCGTTTACACCCTGTATGTATATATGAACAGCCAATTTCCGCAACCCAGTTACTGGGATAGCAGGCTACCTCTTGGTATGACTGTTCTTCAGACGCCCCGAAAGCTTTTCTCGAGACACGGAAGGTACGGTCTCGGTACGAAATGGCCCCTTCTAAATCACTGACATAAAAATTAGACCTGCTATACGAATTAAAAACTAAAAAAACGTTATGAATTTCCAAAAGTCGTAGAAGAAAAGTTGGTCTATGGTCTAAGTCACCACACGAGAGATAGTGCGTTTATTACATACATGTACGATGTATCTTTTTAGTAAAATAAGCGACAGGCTAATTCGCGGGATAATGTTAGTACTAGAAATTAGGACAAAATATCTATTTTGTCCTAATTTAAAACGTGTCCTAAATTTTAACGTTTAAAACGTGGCTGATCTCAGCCACGTTTCAGATTGTCAAAAGTGCGTACACACTTCTTTTATGGGGTACTGTGTAAAATGTTACACGTGCTTGTCACGGGTCTATTTGAAATAAATGCTTTGAGTTTGAGATTAAGTTACATCTTGTTTCTCAAAAAAAACTAAATATATTTATTGACATAAAAACATTGTACGCACGATGGCCAGTCAAGCTATGCAAACCCAGTTTATGCTGATCTCTCATTGTATAGGAAATCTATACAAAGCGAGGCCAAGTTGTACTGGAAATGTACAGCTTCATGTGCCGCCGTGTGTACGCGGTTTAAGGGATTATCTGACTGCTGCGATAGTTAAAACTGTGTTGCAGGAGCCATATAATTTCTAAATACAAACTAAATTTTAATGTACCAACTTTTTATTTTTCCAGAATCATGGCGCGTCTCAGCATACTCCTGGTAATAGCCTGCCAGTTGGTCAGCATCCCATCCATCAGGACAGCTGATGACAACAACTTTATGGCTGATATAGCATCCTCCTTGTTGCAAAACATGATGACTGAAGGCAACAACAAGAACAATATGGATGGCATGGCGGCTATTGGGAATGTAATTGGGGGTCTGATGCAGGCTCAGGGAGCAGGGAATGGAAACGTTGGGGATATGTTGTCAGGTAAGATATTATCAAAAGTGGCTCCAAATGGTTCGTGTTATATTACACACGGTGCTGCTCGCTAGTTCTGTTAGCTTGAACTTGGCTTGACACGCTACACGTGTCTTGATATTTTGTTAAGTTTTTCTTTAGAACGTGCCTAGACAAAATAAAAATACATTCAGTACAAGTGGGTTCATTAATTGTGTAGATAATACCCTGTATGTTGGAAGGATGTTAATTTGCAATAAAAACCAGTTAGGTAGGTACCTAACTAATCTAAAAATTTACCAGTTTTAGTTCGAAAACACTCTGCTATTTAGATTACCGCATTCAGTAAGTAAAAACCACAATTTTTACTTACTGATTTTGAATTTTTATACCTGCCTACTTAATTGGTATTGAACTCGAAGTAAAAAAGGTTTTATCGTTTTATTCTTTACTATAAGTTACAAAGTAATCGATTAAATTAAACACATTGTTGTTGTCTTACAACCTTTATTTGAGTGTATAGACGCTAGCACATAAAGCTACCTGAAACTAGCAAATTTTCTCAATCAAACTTGAACCTAATCCTTTAGCGATAAAGTTAAATTTGAAATTTGATTTGTTGGCGTCTGTCCAGTAGTTACCTACGTATTTGATGAGAAGCATTAGTAATTTCAATAAACTGTTACTTTGCTCACGACTAGGGTGAAGCACCCAGAATAAGTTTTCAACCTTATAACTCAGGACATAAGAGTGAAAAGTGGTCGAGAGTCAGTGAGCGTGGTAGTACCTACTACGAAGATGAACAACATCTTGCGCCTTCAATTCATACAATAGAAACATTGGCATTTCTTATGGAGTTCAATGACCACTATAGCCATTTTCGCAAAACAAATAAACATGCAAAAACATGGCGGACCTTGCCAAATAAATAACGGGTGGAGCGATAGACATTTCCGTTGTTGTTAAATAAATAACTAATGCTTTGTTGTTCCACCAGGAATTTTTCTGTAGCAGGCTCGGAGTCTAGATTTGTCTGGACTTAAACATACCTGGCGAAATGTGGGTGTACTATTAGGTACACATCTACCTAACCCTTCGGGGATTACAGGCGTAGTTTTAGAGATAATGGTGATGACGGATATTTTTTTCGAAAGTAGTCAAACAATTATGTGTTCGACTATACGTAGGTACCTACATTGATTTTCTAGAATGTGTTTTCAGACATCGCGTCGTGTCTATTGTACAAAAGATTATGTAATAACCAAACCAAATAATATTGATTAGTATAGTATTTAATTAGTACCTAATAGAATCACATCTGTTCGACATTCATGAGTTATTCGAGTAGGTACCAACTTAACAATTAAATTAATATTAGCGTCCTTCCATATCGATAATATTACCTACAAGTACATATATTTATCTTTTATAGCTGTTGGTTCTCCTATTAATAAATAACATAACATAACGCTTGTAATCCCCGAAAGGTTAGAGCAGAGGTGTACCTAATTTAGTACACCCACATTTCACCAGTAATGTTTAAGTCCCAAGTAATAGGGGCCTATTGCCATCAACCGAGCACTAATCTAGACTCCGTGACTGCTAGGTACTGAGAAATTCCTGATGGAAAAACCCAATAACACTTGGTTCGTTTCCCGGGTCGGGAAACGAACCCAGGACCTCATGGTACTGTCCATCACTAAACCAACGAGGCAGTCAGTATATTAAAATATTACCTCTGACATAAAAATATAGCAAAGACATTAAAGGTCACTGCTGCGGAATTACAGGTAAAACAAACAATGAAAGGACAGCATATTCAGCATTTATTTATTTATTTCTTTTTATGTTGACTGATAAACATTTTTCACGTTTTAATTAGAATGTACACAGACACTTGAATGTTGTTTAGATAACATCATTTTGCTTATCAAACTGCCTCATTATTCGCTTAATAGAAAACAATCTTATTCTTACAAAATAATTACTTAGGTATAGTTATTTATTTAGCAAACAATACAAGGACTATTTTCTGTTAGTACAATGTAAGGCAAAAATCTCACAATTAACAATTAAGATATATCTATCTATTATATTCGCTTCAGACCCACAAAAAAATAAGACCGCATACTAACCAAAGCGATAGGCATTCATATAAACTTTGTTACGTGAACCTCAACGGGTGGTCACACCGACCGAGGGCGCCTTCCAGTTTTCCGAACTCGTGACGATCATGTACGATATCATGCGATGATCATGTAGTCGTGCGACCGATAGCTTTGGTTAGAACGCCGGCAAGAGCTTTATTTCGACCCAAACCTCTATCACCGAAACCCAAAATTCTAATAACAGCACTACTACATTCCTAATTCTTTTCTCAGGTCTTGGCAGCTTACTAGGAGGGCAAGATGGCAAAATAGATCCCGCTCTAATAGGATCGGCGATATCCATGTTTGCCCAACAGATGGGAACCACGGAAGCCCCAAAACCAGCTAGAAAGAAACGAGAGAACACTGAAGGTGATTTAAACTTAGAAAGCATGATGAACCTTGCCTCTGGTCTCCTCGGCAACCAAAATCCTGGAGCTGGGGCTAGAGCAAATAAAGAAGGAGGCTTAGACATAAACAGCATGATGAACCTAGCATCAGGTCTACTCGGGAACCAAAATGGCGCTGCAGGATTTATGCCCGTAATAATGAACGCATTAAACTCATTTTCGGATACAGAAACCCAAAAACGTGCAGATGACCATAAAGACCATGCTTCGTTCCTACCACCAATGCTGGAAAAGGTTCACGTATACTGGGACATCTTCATCAACTCAGAATTAGGGAAAACGATTTGGGAAAAGTCAGGATTGAAGAGGACGCTCAAAGCTTTTACAGGTCCTGATGGTAAAATAAGCTTCCAGCAGATGTTCAAGAACTTTGAAAACCATTCGTTCAGGAGACACTGGATTAAAACAGCAGCGAAGTATTTGACTGACATGGTGGTACATATCGCTAAACCAGAGGTTTACACCAGGTAACTAAAGTTCCTTGACATAGTTTAACTCTCTTTAAAACAGGGGTTCTCAACCGCGCCTTTTTTCTCGACGTGGATGTCCACCGCCCTGGGGAGAGCGGAGGGGTCTGTCAGACTTTAGCTAAAACCACACCGGTGCTCCCTCGCACACTTGCGTCGGGGGGCAGCGGGATCTAATGTGCCTTCAGCTGCCGGGACTAGTACCGGCCAGCTTGATCTGCAGGCTTCTAAAATGACTACGCAAGACAATAGGGGTTGCAAATTCCGCTTGGCTCTGAGCTAAACGCTCAAGAGACACGCGTGTTGCAGAAGTGACTGTGGAGAACACAAATAAATAGTATTCGACCGAAGTCCATTTCCGGCCGTAGCAGAAACCATCATCATCATTCTAATGCCCTTATCCCAGTTTAATTGGGATCGGTGCAGTATGTCTTCTTCTTCCATGCGGTTCTATTACTCAACATCTCATCGGACACTTCCTTTCTTGCCATATCATACTTCACAGAGTCCATCCATTATTTCTGAAAATGCCGAAGCCGAAACTTATAAATCAGCAACTACAAAATTAAAATGAATATACTTACGTACAGTTTATTTTAATTTATTGCCAGGAGCTCGTGGCTAAATATTAACACCCGCTCGGGTCGATCTTCAGATTATGCCGCACTCGCCTAGGTTGGTCCGTTGATGGGTGACCACATACCGAGATTCTTCCGTGCTTCGGAAAGCACGTTAAACGTTGGTCCCGGCTGTCATTCATAGATCTTTGACAGTCTTCAATCAGTGGCCCGAAAGTCTAGCAACCAGTCTTACTAAGGGGTATCGTATTACCCAGTATTAACTGGCCTGTGGAGGTCATAGGTAGTCGCTCCATGTAAAATGCTGGTATTTAGCTGCTTCCGGTTAGACTGGAAGACGACCCCAAATCGTTGGAAAAAGGTAGCAGTTGATAGTTCATTTTATTGTCCCTAGGTTGGGAACCTATCTTCTATAATAATGAATTGGTTAGTCCAAAACTTCAGCGGATCACGGTTTAACATCGAGCAAAGTCACACCGACTTTCTAAATACTTGGGATAACTTAAATTGCTTTAAATGGTGCCGACGTTGGTAGTTCAAAATTTAGTTTAAAACTAACAATTAGGACTGTGAAAATTAATTAGAGCAGGTTTTAGAAAAGTTAACGGTAACCTTAAATGCAGATTGTTAAAGTCAGTTTTAACAAAAAGGTTAATTTGACCTTCATAGACACTAACTTTTGGGATAATAATTCAATTTAGAACTCTAACTAGTCGTACCCTATGTCAGTATCAGTTATTCTGTGCTTATGGGGTGCTACACACTCGTTATTCGGGTCGATGTATTTGATTCAGCAGTATTTATTGAATAACACAGCCAACCCGATGCAAATATAATAATAACTAATAAAATAAGTTCAAATGAATTTCCAATAATATGAAACTAGACATTTTAAACAATGAATGAATTTTGAAAGTTTACATTGTCTTGATACAAACTGTTTAAGGAAAGCTAATTATAAAGGGTGTAACAAGACCCTTAATGAAGCCGAAAGGCACTTGTGTGCACACCGTCATTGCTATAATTTTTTGAATCTAGACCAAACCTGGTCTACTGTTTGGACAACCTGGGAACCTTCTAGTTACGGAGTTTTTTTTATACGTGTTTTTATTTTAAGAACTTTTGTTTAAGCACCTCCGCGCCATCGTAACATCCAATCCATCCATCAGCACAATGTTTTGAGTACCTACGTTACATTGAGTATTACCTTCAAACGTGATTTTTCACCTCATAAAAAGTCTTTTGCCAGCAATAATGTTTGCGTAAAGTTTATAGTTTGATGTACAGAATGCTGGGTTGACAGGCTTCGTGAAGGGTCCGTTTACGATACTACTTACAGGGAGTAGTATCGAAAACCTAAGAGAATAAACTCATACCCACACATACTCATTCTTGGCTTTCGGTCAACGCTACACTGAGTCAAAAGCATTAAATCTGTTTAAAAAATGATTAATTATTACTCCTAATCAACAATACAAACATAGAAAATGAAGAACAGTGAACAGTTTGGTGTCTTTCACAAACGTGTCGTCCACTAGGCGAAATATTTTAAAACGTTAAAGTCATATTTATCTTCACTGCGTACCATGCTAAGCAAAATTATGAAACTGTAGCTTCCAAAAATCTTACAACCATAGCCCTACGCCCATTTTTCAATCACCGTTCATCTCTCCCCAGGTACCTGATCTCAGCCCAATACATCACGAACAGCTTCCTCGACTCCCAAGGTATACCGAAGAGCACCCATTTGAACCTGAAGAAACCGGAGCAGTCCATCACGACGTTGCTGAACTATGTGCTCAAACGCTATCTGGATATGGACACCGATGTTGGCGAGTATGTGGTGCCGGCCGTCGAGTATGTTAAGGTAAGGCGTCTGAGGATGTGGAAGGAAGTATATTTGAGCTAACTTATCAGGCTGGGGTCCATAAGTCGTGGGTTTGAACCCAGTCAGGCGCATTTCTTTGTGTAATTTATTTCATCACCACTGCTCTCAAAACGGTGAAGGAAAACTTCGTGAGAAAACCAGGCAAGACATGTGACATCTACCAAACCGCACTGGGCTGCATGGTGGATTATAGCCTACTCCCTCTCGTACATAGGGGGCCTGTGTGTGCGTGGGAACATTATAGGCTGATTATGCTATCAGTCTAGTGATCTTCAAGGATCCCATTCTACACCTGCGGTCGCATATACAAGCATGCAAATTTTTGAACAAGAATTCGTTTAACGTTAGCTCTGAAGTAGAATTTTTAGAGAAGAATTTCAGAAAGTTTGAAATTTTTGCTGATACGAGATATTCCACCAGGGGCGCACAGCTTGTGTAGCAATAATGAACTAGGCTGGTTACTTTGTGTACAGAATATTTTGGCTCAGATACAGTAGAAACACACGCATAAAAATTGTCAGTAGCCTACCAGCTAGACTGACAAAAAAAGCCCCATTTTTACAACCGTGATTGGAGTACCTACTACCAAGCAAATTTGCAAAAAATTTAACCTATAAGAAATTGATAGGAACCAAGACATAAAGTACTTTTTTTTTAATTTAAATGTCAAAAATAATTTAATCGGCTCAGCTTACGAGGAGAAAAAAGAAGAATGCGAATCCTCGATCTCGTCAATTTTTGTTTGGAAATAATCGGTCTGAGCTGAAGCTATCCCTATCACATTCTACGGGACAAGCTTGACGAAGGCCGACGACTTATAGTTTCATCAACTACCTACCTCGCAGGCCCTGTTCCCTCTTAACTTGAAAACTACTGTAAAGAAAGAAACCTGTACCTCATTTAAATGATGCATCTCTTCCACAGCTAACCCTGAAAATGGCAGAAACTAAAACCAAGACCATGTCTTCCCGAGGCGACTACAACGCCATCGCAGACCGTCTGACAGACACCCTCAACCTGGAGGTCATCGAGCCGGTCCTGAGGGTCTACCGCGCGTACCAGCACTCGGTGAAGGCGCCTCATTGCCAGGAGCACCTGATGTGTTTGGTTAACAGGCACCATGATGGGGACAAGAAAGGTAAGTTGGAGGAATTCTTAAATTATCATCTACCTAGCCTTTTCTCAATTATGTTGGTTACGGCTTCCAGCCTAGCCGGATGCAGCTGAATTTCAGTATTTTACATGGAACGTCTGCCTATCTGACCTCCACAACCCAATTTTGGGTATTACGATATGCCTTGACTGGGCTTGTTGGCAGACTTTCGGGCCACTGACTACCTGTTACGACTATCAAAGATCAACAAACTACAGCCGGGAATAATGGCTTAACGTGCTTTCTGAGGCACAGAGGAACTCGGTATGTACTGAATGGTCACCCATCCAGAGACTGACCTTGGCAAGCGCGGCTGAACCGATTTTACCAGGACTTTTACTGACAGATAGCTGATGTTATAACAAGTAACTTAGTCTTTTATTTTAGAAAAAGGATTAGGTTTACACGCAAAAAAAATTAAAACCATTAATTAATATTGTTAACAAAATCATATTCAAATAGGAAGCTAATATTCTTATAATAATTACACGCGGACGAAGATCGCGGGCAACTAGTCTAGTAATAAAATAACAATACTAGCAATAACAATAAAATATAAAAAAAAAACAGTATTCTTATCAAAGGAAATTGCGTGACCATTGTAACGCATGCCACACAATAATCAGGCATATACATCTTTCGTAGTAACGGACGGTTTTTTATAATTTCTAACTTGTTTTTAGCCCTTTATTTGTAATTATGTAGGTAACTTTGTGTTATCACGATAATAGCAAAATAATAGGTAAGTACCTACCTACGTAAGTAGGTAAGTACCTACCTACGTAAGTAGGTAAGTACGTATGTAAGGACATCGACGCGCAAAATGTTCTAGTTCTGTGCAAACTTTATGGCGGCTCGGAAATTAGTTGCGAGTGACGGTCTGCGCAGTCAGTCAAGAGGATGCGTGCTCTGCGCCCCACTGATACCTTAAATTGTGTGTTCTGCGCAGCGTAACGTTAGATGTTCCGAGTCGCCATAAACTTTGAACTGTTATACCTGAGCAGACCGTCACTCGCAGCTAACTTCCGAGCCGCCATTAAGTTTGAACAGAACATGTATTCAGCACATTCTAGAATCACCAAGATTTAGCATTTTTCAAGAGTTATTTAACAAAATAAAAATATTTCATAAGAAAGTGCAATACTAAAATGTACCCATAGATACGGTCAGCAACAAAATTATATTAGCACATTTTTTTTTTTTTTTTCTAAATTTGAAAAGTCTAAAAGCAGGAAAGATAAAACCGAAGTTAGTGATAATGACTAAATTACATAAGAATAGGTAACACTTAAACGTACACAAAGTACGATGATGCGTCGAATAAATGAGCGATAAACCGAAGCAGATATCAAATCTCTATACCTTATGCACCTATGAAAAACCTACCTCCAAAACTTGAATTAAACTTTGTCTAATTTCTATGTTCAGGTCTCCCAGGCTTCAAGGCTGGCCTCACTAAGCTGAGCAGCTTAGCAGCGTCTGCAGCACTCAGCTTCCAGAACGGGAAAGGATTCTTCGACCTGTACAACGCTATCCAGAATGATGTCAATTGCGAAGTAAGTCTAACAAGGAAACTAAATTGTTGTTGAAAGGACAGTTAAATTGTTTCTCTGGGACTTCGTCGAGCTCCATTGTCTCGGCGCTCTTCTAGTGGTCGCCACTGTTGATTCTGACTTTCAGGAGGTGCAGTGGTTTGGAAAAAGTGTGGCGGAATTGACACAAAAAAAAAATAACAAGGAAATCTTGACATTGTGCTGAAGAATGAAACTATCATCAGTCTGAAAATCAAAGGCATATGGCTGAGTTGAGAATGTTAAGGGCAATGTGTGGTGCAACGTAAATAGATATTAAAAGAAATGAGTACATAAGAGGAATGTTGAAAGTGGCACCGGTGACTGAAAAGTTGTGTGTTAATCGGTTGTTGTCGTATGTGCATTGGATGCGGAAGAATGAGAAGTAGCCGTGAGGAAAGATTTAAGTATGAATGTGGATGACAATAAGAGTAGGGTGACACCAAATAATCGATGAAAGGACTGTGTGAAAGATGATATGGCTAGAAAGAGGGTCACTCACGCTGCGCCACATGCGTCTATAAAAAAGACGCACTGGAGATATATTTGTTTACATCACTGTGGTTTAAGCCGCAAGCAATCATAGTTTGTCAAGAGGCACTTCACGCATAGAGCAGTGGTGGTGTCAATTACAGACTTTTCGTTGTCCCCACCAGTGGAGCAGGGCAGCGGGGACAGTGGAAACAAAATTACAGACAATGAGACGACGATTTTGATATTTCCCACTGTCCCCACCAATGGGGACATGGCAGTGGGGACGATGGGAATACACCTGCAGTAGTAACGACACTAACGTACGACTTGCAGGTCGTGGACTATAACTCAAACTGACACGACTTTTTCATTATTTTACTACCATTGCTCACAAAACGGTAAAAGAAAACATCTCAACCCAATGTCCAAATATTCGACGGCATGTGATGTCCACCAGCCCGCACTAGGCTTGCGTGATGGATTACGGCCCACTTCCTAGCACAGAGAGATTTGTCCCAGCAGTGGGAACTAAATAAGCTGAGTCGTCACGAAGATTCTGTAAACCTTTTCCAATTAATCGAAACCGTATACAAGCTCAAATTAAAGAAAGCCTGTTATAATAAATTATAACATCCTCTAAAAAATTGTTTTTGGTTCACTCAAAATTCGCAATTTAACCTTTATTTTGTCTTTCCAGGCGGCCTACCCAGCTGACTGCTCAGCGTTCCACGAACACGAGATGAAAGTAACAACAGAAGTATACCACAGTGAATTATAAGCCCTAAGTAGACAAACTGGCCTGGCGTTTGCCCAGCAGTGGGACAGTGTGGGTTATTAAAAAAAAATATGATAGAAATGATGTTACTTATTTATGCTTTCCGTATTATCTTCGGTTTAATATCCGCTATACCTACGCCAGCAGTCGCAGCTAACATAGATATTGTTTTTACTTTTTTTCTTACTCTCTCTAGTAGAAATTATCTTTACTTGGTAATTCAATTCATTTAGCTATTTTCAACGACCATTTATTCAATAAACCAACATTATTATTCATCCACGTTCAGCAGTCATTCATTAGTATTTGATTCAATAATTTTGTTAATCTTCATCAGCAATCAAAACCAATTTTATATACCACTCACATAATTGTACACCTTTCATCACTTGTCATATTTAAATATGCATTTATAATTTAATAAATATTCACTCATCATTTTTATCACTATTCATTAAAATCATGAAATCCACCATAATTAAATAAATGTTCATCAAATTCATTCACCAATTTGATTCACTAATGCCATCACAAATTCATTCACTAATTTGTTCACTCTTCATTCAATTCATGCTTTTTTCATTTTTACAGACAAAATGCATCATTTTAGTACTTTCATTTATTGTTATTTGTAATTTATACCTACCTTAGCGTTACTTAATTAATTTAATAATATATCGTGATACGTTGCTTTTATTGAAACTATGTGTCTAACTATTATTTTAAGATGTCGTCAAATATTTTTTTCATGGAGAATGATTTCAGTGAATTTCAGTTTAGACGTTTATACATATAATTTCTTCAGAATATTGTGGTTATTTTGGAATTTATTTTTAATTGGTGTAGCAAAAATGAAATAAGTATTCCATTTTTATGATGAAATCAAACAATAAATTAATGCTAAAACTTTGAATTACTTTTTTATTTTGATCACAAATCATATAAAATGGAATATTTATTAATAATATTGTACTTATGTAAACATAGTATTATAGTAACTATAAAATTGAAAGTAAGGGAAATAATTTTAGTTTTTTGCTGGACATTTTGGTGCTAAATCTTTCGTTGCATTTAATACCCCTGCTTACCCTAATAAACATAAGGATTTCAGGGGTATCTAGATAGATTATAATATATTAAAATCTCGAATCTATATTTAATATTTTTACATAATAAGTAAACTATGGTTTGTGTGAAAAACTATATTTTAAATTTTTTCTTTCTATATATTTCCTACCTATTAGATTAATTTCTGAAGTCTTCCACATCATTTTCAATTTAAAATGTAAATACATTCCACATTTATGTAAGATATCAAATAAAACATGACTGAAAACTCGTATTTATTTATTAAAATGGAAGGTACCCACAGTGTGCAAATTGCAATCATATAAAAACTAAAATAGAGCAAACAATGAGAGATCAATTTTGGAAAAATATGCACATTGATGATAGTTTCATTATTATATTGATAGTTACATACATAAAATTCAATTAATATCTTGTTACGTTACAATCAATTGACACGAACCGGTATAACTTTACGGAATTTTAGCAAAAAATAAAAGTAAACAAGCAGATACAAATATCGTGAACGTTATTAATTTTAACACAATTATTTTATGCATTCATTTAAAATACAACATTATTTAGGAAAAAGTACTTTAAAAACCTTTGATGCTGAGTGTACGTCTCTTTTCTCACAATATTAAGAATTAACGACTGGCCAGAAAGATTTAATTATAATATCCGGTTTTTCCCCGAATGGAAAGGCGGGATTTTTCCTGTAGTATACCCGCATTTTGCCAGTTATGTTTCAAGCCCCATTTTATAGGAGCCGAGCCTATTACCACTAACTAAACATAAATACTCCGAGAGGTTTAATTCTTTTTTATATTAACCGTAATCGGCACTTAACTATGTGCAATCAAAATCACCAGGTACAATGAGAATTCATTATTATTTTTTCTCTTGAAAAAATACTAAAAACTTGCAGAAATATAATGGCAATACTTTCCGCACGCAAAATACGCGCTTTGAAGTGGAGTTGCGGACACCAGCACGTTATACAATACAATAGGTATTGGCAGCATAAGAAATAATATAACTAGGTACTAGCTAATTAAAATTAAAACGAAATCTTAAAAACAAACATAATTACTTAAGTATATTTTTTAAATGATCATAATATTAAAATGACATGATAATAATACCTAATAAAAATAAATATTTTTATTAGTATTCTGAAGGAAACGACTGGAGTTTATGTGGCATTTTTAGGTTGTCAGAAAACATCATACCGTGATAAACAAACATTTAAATAATTAGATTCGTCCCACCATTTCAAAGCATATTCAATTTTTTTAATTTATTTATTTGATAACGACACGGATGATATGGCTAGAAAGGAGGTGACTGCTGAGATGACGAGTTATAAAGAAGAATGGAAGAAGACATGCTGCGCCGACCCCAAATAAATTGGGATAAGGGCAGGAGAATGATGAAGATGATGAATTACTTTGATAAAGACAATTGAATAGTGTCGTCTCGGTCACTCATTATGAAAGTCGAATCTATCATTACATGTGGAATGTGTGGAAATACCAAAGAACGGAAGACACTGTTTTAGTGTTTAAATTTCACGCCACATAAGTACGGTACGGTAAGCGTATCAAACGATTTAAATCTTTGCTTATAGAAGTATTATTGGTTTATTCCCAGTCGTCTCCACCTCGTCGTCCCCACTGGGGACGAATGGGAAAAAAATTGTTTCGTTCCTCCTCAGTGGTGACGATTGGAACTTTTTATTTCCCACTCGTTCCGCTATAGACCGAGAGACAAAATGCAATAATGGGGATTTTAATAAGAGATTTCAAGGACTTCTTTACATAAATTCTTACAGTTTTAAGTTGCGTATCACAGATAATCAACGAATTACAAATATTTAAGAATAAGTATTATCTGAGATTCATAATTTTGAGAGAATTATTGTAAATTCGTTGATTACCTGTGTTTCACAAATACTGTACCAATTGCCTCAGTCTTTTTAAATTATTTTTAATCAAAAACATTGCTCACTCTTGGTCAGAAAGTCGTAATTAAAACATTTTAACAATCCGTGAAATCCCCATTACTGCATTTTGACTCTCGGTCTACAGCGGAATGAGTGGGAAATAAAAAGTTTCAATCGTCACCACTGGGGAGGAACGAAACCTTTTTTTCCCATTCGTCCCCAGTGGGGACGACCGGGAATAAACCGTATTATTCATACTAAAATGATGCCATCATTTACAATAAAATGTAATAAGAAAATCAATGCCACAATGATCTCCAAGATTTTTAGTACGAAATCACCTTTGGTAATAAGCCACTTGGTCCGTTCGCGTATAACTAGTTTCATTCTTATAAATAAACCATAAGTACACACGGCGGCACATCAAGCTATATTTCCAGTATAACATGGCCTTGCTTTGTATAGATTTCCCGTACAATGAGAGATCCGCATAAAGTGGTTTTGTATAGCTTGACTAGCCGTCGTTTTTTATTCTTTTAATTGGATTTATTTTTGATGCTGGCTGTTCAGTTCAATGCTGTTATTGCCTCCAAAAATTGATATTAAACATTTTTACATTCTATTTTATCGAGATATCTTTCTTTTATCTTTCCTTCCTTTCTTACCATAAACTAATAACAAAAAAAATTAAAATAAATTTTAACTAAAACTAATAATAACTTTGGACGGATTTCATTAGACTAGAAAAACTTGTAAATTCAAAAGCTATTTTTTTTTTTCTGATTGGTAGTGTTTGTCAACAACATTAACATTATTATTTAAAGATAATGATAGAGCTTCTAAATGTTAAGCGTAAAGAATTACTATTTTTGTAGAATAGTTATTTCTTAGTCGGGATGTTTTTGCAGACCCACTCCATGCCTTCCTGTAACGAGAAAGAGACAACCATATTTATAGTTACTAACATCGTACTAATAATAATTTTCTCTTTTCTTCTTTTCTCTCTTTTCTCTATTTTTTTTTTCTTTTTTTTTTCTTTTGTTTTTGCATTATTATTATGAAAAGTGAAAATGGACCAACCTTGACTCCGGTGCCGTCGGTAGCGACACACGCCTGTATCTGCCAAGTACGATCTCTGATGAGATGTAGACCCAGATGCTGGGCTATCTCACTGGCTGGTAAGGCTGTACAAAAGATAAAAAACCCTTTAAACTATTATGTAGGTAGAGTAAGCCAATAAATATACACCAAATTAAGTAAATTATTTTAACCTGGAGCGGGAAACATTAGGCTCATAATATAAAAAATTAGTTAATTAATAGTAAATTTTCATTAATATTGTTTATTTTTAAATGTTTTTATATTGTTTTTTCTAAGGAATATTTAAAAATGTAATTGATTTGTAAAGATATAAATAAAGAGAAATAACAGTAAATTATTATATAAAAAAATATTTAGAATTAAAGAGTGTTTTAAATTAGATTATAAATTATTTAAAACCTGCTATGACGTAGGTTTTAGTTTTTTAATTTATTTAAGCAAGGGACAAGAAAGAATTTAAAAAAATTGTATCTTACTGTTGAATGGTGTTACTAAAAAAACTTTACTAATAATATTATTCACCTGTAGCCAAGTCCTGTTTATTGGCATACACCAGTAAGGCTACTCCTCGCAATTTCTCATCTTCCAGCAGCTCTGCTAATTCCTGGCCTGTCTCCTCTAGTCTTTGGTGATCAGAGCAGTCAACTACATAGATCTAGAAATGTATGGACACCACATTTTTAGGTAGGCACTACCTACTTGCCTACCTCATAAGGTTCAATTAAACAATCTTACTGAGTTTAATAAATAGGGTGATAACTGATATGTTTTACTTATGTAGTGATAGTTAATATAGATAAATTAAGAGCAGTCAACCCGTCATACTTTTCATACTAGTACGTAATTATGCCGTTGTAGCACATCTATCTTTAATTTTTTTTTAACCGATAGGTATCTTGTGCACTATATCTAGGTTTCTATCAACGCAAAAAAATAAAAATTGTAGAAACAAATTCAGTATAAGCTGCCAAAAAACTGCTGTTTTGCACATATTTTACCTAAACTTTGGCCGTTCATAATGTAGGTACTCATAAATTGTAATGGAGATTCTAAATGACAAATATTTATTTCACAAACTTGTAAGCCTTTTTTAAAAACACGTATTTCCTAGAACAAGTTTATGAAATTTTCGAACACTATTTTTCGTTCAATGTTATCACGTTAGGCGGTATGAGGTGCGCGGGAGATGAGTCGTGCGGGGTCGGGACCCCCTGAGACGGGGAAGTTGAAAAAAGATCGCCACTGTGGCTCTGGATGAAACAAGCTTTTCGACCTTGCTCGCGTTGACGATAGACGGACCGGAAAGGGCCCTCATAATTGGATCTTATGAGGTAGGCAGTGGCTTCCTGCAATTCAGCGCCTGAGTTGGAGGTGAGCCTATTGATTTAATGACTTGGGCTGCTACTGACAAATTCCTGATGGAAAAACCAAATAGCAATGCCCAATGTGGACATCAAACGCAAGATACATACTAATGAATTGGGTAAACTGTAAGTGTGTAATTTGAGAAACAAATAAGGCAAAACTGATAACTGAAAATTCATGAAATGCGGGTCTTAGTCACACATGACTCAGCTTAAGTTCTGAAGGCCATAGGTACATACAACATTATTTATTTTTTAAATTGCACAAAAAAATATTAAGTACAATAGATACCAACCAAAATATCAGTATTTTCGAAATAATTCCGCCAGTAGGGTCTTATCTTTCTCTGCCCGCCGATATCCCAGACGTTTAGCTTAAAACCATTGGATAACACTGATTTTATGTTAAACCCTGCAGTAGGGGTGACATGGTTCACATCTTCGGAAGCCAGCTGCTTTAGAAGTGTAGTTTTGCCAGCATTGTCTAGCCCAAGCAACAGCAGACGCAATTCTTTATCAGGATTAGACCTCAGCTTTTTCAAAATATTCAGTAGGCCCTAGAAATTGTAAGAGTAATCAGCACAACAATAAACATGTTTTACCGCAAGAAGTAGGTTATTATGCTCAAAATACCATCATGGAGATAATCTTTGGAAGGTTGACTAGATGAAACTTGTTAAACTTGAGTTATTGTTGGTAAAACACAATGCTTTTCATCGTAATTAAATTATTTCTTCGCGACTTGCGTGAATTGAAGGAATTTTGTTGACATGTAGCCGTTTCCATAGTAACGGGACAAGAAAACGTTCCGTTCCTAAGATTGAAATATTTCGGTGGTTTGAAACCTGTGGATTAGTATTTTAGAGATTACCTCTCCTTGTCTCCCAATTTGAAATTATAAAAATCATGTAGTACTAGGTTGTGACTTCGAGAATTACAATAAAATATTGAAAAACAAAAGAAATAACTATAAACTCAGTTCAGAAACTTTTTCGAGATGTGGACGTTTAGAAACGTTTACGAAGATATTTAGTTCTCAAAAATGAAAATAATATTAATTATTTTATTGATTTTCACGATAATTATTCTTTGTAAACACATTAAAATCATTTTTATACAACTTTGTTACACCAGAAGGCTTTATAAATTAGTTAAATAAATCGAAGACCCAAAATCGATAATAAACTGCGAGAAGTTTTCGAACGTCAAATCATTCGTCAATTTAGCGTTTGCGTGTTGTGCGCGCGCACGTGTGTACGGCAAGAAAATATAACACAAAAAATATTATATTTTACCCGATTTTACCAAAATGGGCAAAATAAAGCAAGAACCAATAGATCAAGATGACCAGGGAGATGCCGGCATCAAAAGTGAGCCACAAAGTTACGACGACAAAGTCGAACACTGCAGTGTGATTGCAAAGCCCATGGCGCCGAAGAAACTAAGCAAAAAGATTTATAAACTCATCAAGAAGTCTACTTCACATAAAAACTTTATTAGGAACGGGCTAAAGATCGTGCAAAAACAGTTGCGGCTTGGCGAAAAAGGGTAAATAAACATGGTACTTTTAAAATTTTGAGGTTATGTAAATACGCATCGGTATAAACCACTTGCACAGAATCAAATAAAGCAGAACAGTGCTGACCTAATTATCACAAATAAATTTATGATAATTATTCATGTCACCATTGAACTAAAAACTGCATTGACATTAGTTTCCAATAATATCTTCATTGTTGTTTCACAAACTAGTCTAATAAATGCAGTATGAATAACCTAAACCCAAAAACGCGTAGTCTTTTATCAAAACGCACTCCTAACATGACCATGTTCCCAAAAATGCTTCTCAAAACTACTTCTTTATTACCAGAATATCATAAATACTTTAAATATTTTCAGTACCTACATGATTAACCAAAACAGGCTAAATTCTAATACATCCCCTATTGTTTCCAGGTTAGTCTTCTTCGCCGGAGACATATCACCAATAGAAATCATGTGCCACTTACCGGCAGTGTGCGAAGAGAAAGACATCCCTTACTGCTACACCCCAAGCCGTAAAGACATTGGCGCAGCCATGGGAACCATGAGAGGATGTGTAATGGTACTTGTCAAAGAGCATGACGATTATAAGGATTTGTACGACGAGGTTAGGGGAGAAATTAAACTGCTTGGACATCCAATTTAGATTATTAATTATAGACTGGTATTTTGTAGTTATGGGTCATTTTTCTGTGTTGTAAATAATTATAACGAGTTGTTTACTTTGTTTTGTACTCATGGCGGCACATCAAGCTATACATTTCCAGTATAACATGACCTTGCTTTGTATAGATTACCCATACAATGAGAGATCTGCATAAACTGGTTTTGTATAGCATGACTGGTCATCGTGCATTCTTTTAAAACAATGGTATTTTAATTGCACTGGATAATTGAGAACATGGATTTTATGCTCAAGTTTTTGATGAATTAAGTGTTTGACTTTGTTCTAAGATACAATACAAGAATATCATTTAGCTTTGACTTGAAAACATTTTCATCAATTCCAGGTTGTATTATATTGCCAACAATAACTGCAAAATATCCTAATAAGCTACTGCTGGCTTACCAAGTACTGCATTGTCAAGAAATAAGTCACAGATTTGTCCAAAACCTGTGAAAAATATCTTGTCTTGTAGTACTTGCAAGGCTACTTAAAAATCTGATTGATGCAATTTATTTGACACATTTAAATTGTATGAAAAAGGTTTATTAACTTTTAAGCATAGGTTAAGTTCAAAATATTGGTTTACAAGAAAAATATTGTGCGACAAGTTCTTGTTTACCAAGATTTTTTTTAATATAGACAAATTATTCCTAGGTTTTTGTTTTATTTTACCAACACATCTTGCTAGAATGTTTGCCTTGTTGGTGATTAAGGTAGGTAGTTTGTTTCCTTAAGACCCAAGTAAGGAGCCGTGGTCAGTCTAAATTATTTTTACTTTACTACAAATTCAAATAAATTGAAAAAATAATTTGAACTTTATGAGCATCAGCATAGGATACCCTTGTCTTATCATTCTGAGAAGTCATGTAACATTCTGTATTGTAGTACATTTTACCTGGTAAACAGATCTTGGATTTTTGTAAATTAAAAACCGGCCAAGTGCGAGTCGGACTCGCGCGTGAAGGGCTCAGTACCATCGTAGTAGGTTGTAGTAGTAGATGTAGTTTAAACAAATTAAAGGGGGTTTCCCTTTTATTTTTAATTTATTTTTATTATTTGGTGTTAAAGCGGCAACAGAAGTACACATTCTGTGAAAATTTCAACTGTCTTATCTATTACGGATCATGAGATACAGCCAGCTAACATACAAACGGACGGACGGATAGCGGAGCCTTATTAATAGGGTCCCGTTCTTTACCTTTCGGGCACGGAACCCTAAAAAGGATAGAAAAATAATAAAACAACTATTTAGTTACACATACATTTAATACACTTATTAAAATCTATGGGTACGTAAAAAATGGCAGATTGTCATTATTACTGACTGTGAAGATTGGCAAAATACAATTACTTTTAATTACGCACTAGGATCACTAAAATATCTAAGCTAGAAGTCTAGATTAGCTTTGAGGAGCAGATTTCAGTAAACTTTTAAGTCACTAGGAAAGGGATAAAGATGAAATGCTATACTATACTATCCCTTAACATTTGGCATATTAATCGTATTTTTTAGTTCAATGATAATTGGTACTTTGATGGATTTTTTTGCCCCAATTTTATATGAATTACTAGAAAACATGATTATGAAGTTCTAGTCAAATATATCATAACATTCAATGTCTAGTGCAGTGAAGTCTACTGAAATCGTATCCTAAATAGTAACTAGTAATTGAAGCAGTATTTAATTTCATAGATTAACCCTGCTTTTGAATGAGTGCCCAGTAATGTATGAGATCATAGTAAATATTTATTAAAATTTTACACTTGCTTGCAAAAAAATTACTACAACAAAATAACAATAGAAGAATAAAATAATGAAACAGTATTAGGTCCATTAGTTGGATGGACACTTATTTGGCGAAAATATGGGGTACATATCTGCCATACCCTTCAGGGATCATGAGTGTGCAGTTGTGTTAGTTTGATGAAGAAATTGGCTTTAACAATAGACATGTTTCTCATAGTCGTCGTCCAGTTTTTTGCAAGCAACTGTTTGTACACAGTTATGAGAAAGTATATAATTAGTGTTTTACAATATGTTTAAAAAAACCTGTCCGATCGGAAAGAGGCATATACAGGGTGTAAACAGATCCTTCACATAGCCGTCCACCAAGCATTCTGTACATCAAACTAAGTCACTTTACGCAAAAATTATTGCTGGGAAACGACTTTTTTGTTAGGGGAGAAAAATTACGTTTAGGTAGGACTTGATGGAAAGCACTTAAAGCATTGTGCTGATGGATGGATTGAATAGTACGGGGGTCGTGGAGTTGTGTAAAGTAAAAATCTTAAATTAAGATAATGTATTTTAAAAAAAAACTTGTGAAAAAGTTGGAACTTTGACTCCCAGTATCTCCGTAACAAGAAGGTTCCCAGGTATAGTCTAGAACAAAAAAATGATCGCAAAGACGGGGAGAACAAGCGCTTTTCGGCTATGTTAAGGGTCTATTTACACCCTTTAGGTAAGGTATCTCAATGACATTACCAAATAAAATAAGATAAATAAAATATTTATAAAATAAACTTAATGAGTATTTTAAAATGCATGAGTTTTGTGCCCAAATTACCACCCCAAAATCTAGCAAATTTTTACACCGTTATCGATTTAGTATGTTCAATCGTCAATCATGGTTTATAACGTCTACCCGATAAGCGACCAGAGTGTCGCCGTCCGCGCCCCTGTGTTGCCATGTAAGTTTCTTCGTTTTAGTACCTTTAATATTGGGGTATTTTATTTACTAAAGATTTCATATGTAGAATCGCATCTCGATAACTAACAACACCTTCACGGATCGGACAGGATTTTTTTAACATATTGTTGTATAACATTATGGATTTACGGCGTGCTTGTAAAAAATATATTTTTATATCTATTTTAATACTGTTTTATATAGATAATAATAACCTGTATGCAGTGGGAAGTGATGATGACATTTTGTACTTCAAATTCTTAGGAGATTATTTAAACTACAAGTAGTAGGTTATTGGATTTGTTTTAAGTACGTTCATTATAGAGGTAGCTTAACTTCAGTAGGTAAATAAGTTTTGCTTAAATGTAAGCTATGGATCAGGTTTTCACATCACTAATGCCCGTTTTCACCAAGATACACCTAAATCAAACTGAAATCTAAGCCGAAAATTGTAAAATCCAACTGCGCTATACTTAGGCATTCATTTAATTGTTTCTTAGTGCCGGTGAAAACGGGCAACATTTACGTAGGAGCCCAATTCCTGACCGAAGCGATCGGTCGCGTTAGGGCACTACCTAATGAAGGAAATGGTCGTGGAGATACGAGTCGAAAATGGCCAATATGCATTGAGCAAGCATGATGATAAATATTCGTTCTTTATCAAAGAAGAAGGAATTTCTCTCACTTTTCAATTTCCCTAAAACAAATCCAACACTGAACATCACTTAATATTACAAAAACGTTAAATCTACGTTAGATGTGTTAAATAAATCGTTTCATCGCGTCTACATTCAAAGCCGTAATCCAATTTCGATCTTACAACACTCACTTAGGGTTTAAAATTGTTCGCACAACTAATATAAGCTTAATTATAGCTAGTCAGGCTTAAAGAAATAGGGTTCTATGATCGTTGTGCGTGAATTATTATTTTTTTAAATTAGAAAGTGCTAAACTAGCAAAATATTTGCAAAAAATTTCTAAGACGCTTTTTTGATGCCATTTGATAATACACCTTTTCATCACAGCGTTAAGACCACAATGATTAGGACGTTGATGCAGACATCATCTGAATTCATTAGAATGGATTCAAGTTGGTCGCAAATATTTTGTTAGCAAGGCCACACATTCAAGAATTTTAAGCAATTTGAAGTCTTAGTTGATTTTAGCATTGTTATCACTAGAAAATAAATGGCGAATTTTCGCACTGAATTGAAACTAGTTTAAACCATTTTCACAATTTTCGCTTATTTATTGAGCAGAGTCAAATTAACATTTATTTGGAAATTCAAAACCTTTTTAGCTTAGCGTATTATTCTTTAATTCTTGATGCTGCCACTGACATCATAGGGCGCACATTTAGCCATTTAGCCTTTGGCTCAAAAACATTAACGACAGCTCTTCAATCATTTCATCAGGGCTGACCCCTCTTAGACAATATTATCACACTCGCAAACAAAATTACGTACCCACTACATTCAACAATCGATATAACTCTCAACACACATCACACATCACTTACAATATTATGGTCAGCAAAACAATCCCATTCCCATAAAAAAATATCAAGGCTCGGATTTTATGGTTTCACATAAATAAAAATCTTATTCAATAATGCCATTCGAAGAAGATTTAGGTAAGTACCTGGTACATAGGTATTTGTGTACAGTACAGCAAGTTTCCACGAAGTGGCAAATATCTCCAAATGATAATAAACCATGAAATGTGATGGTTAAGTTCAAAATCGAATGAGAAAATTTGACAGTTTATAGTAACTTGATGCGCTCGCGACTGTACACAAATACCTACCTATGTATCAGATACCTATAATTTCTTCTATTGGCAAGATGACTGCTAGAAACAGCTGGTCTGCTCTCCATGATTTGTAATCCACCACACGGGAGCAGTGCGGGTTGGTAGATGTCACATGTCTTCGAATGTTTGGTTCTTGGACATCCTCACGATGTTTCTTTCACCGTTTTAAAACAATTGCGATTAAAAAGTTTCAAATTTATACATTAATTATGTTCAAATTGAAGTGATGGTCTGTTTTGCTGACCATAAATGACATCTTTGGTATGTTACGCGTGGTTTGACCTTACTGATCACAGTTCTGATTATTACCTATCACAGACTACACCTACCGAGCTCCGTCAAGCAATACTGACACCAACAATATTCACTTGCTAACTTTGGGTTTGATTTTGTGGTGAAATAAATTCTAGAATATCTTTTGAATTTTCAAGTGAAGTTCTATTTGTAGTTATAAATATTGTGCTATTTTTTCACTTCTGTCTGTCTGTTTCATATATCAAACTTTCGGATGGGCTTCTCTGACCATTGTCAAAGATATTACAAATGACAGGACCAACAACTGATATGCCACCCGTCCACGGACCGACCACGGCCACCGAAGACAATTTGTAACAATATTTTGATTTAAAAGAGTGTCCATGGAGTTTCTTGCCCATTCTTCTCCATAGAGATCTACGCTTTGGAATGTGCAACTACAGTACTTTCTCATTATCATCATCTTAGCCACTATGCCTGTGACTGTAGATTCGCTTCTTTTTGTTTTTTGACATCCAAAAATGCCAGTGATGGTCTAATTGAAATAAATGCTTAGACTTTGAAGCTAAACCTTTGATCGTCTCGTACGGCTGTTTTCTTTTAACTACAAGCCTCAACATATCAAATTGAATACCCTTATAGAAACAAGATTTTATTCATAAGACAATTCTACCACAAAATCAAATCCAATTCACCATACTCCTAACTTGAACAGAAGTATAATAATATAAAATTATAAGCAATTGAATTCGGCGCCTTACTCACTAAATTACATACTAAGGGAGGAATTGTGATGTATCTAATACGGTGTACAAAAATATTCTGATGAGTAAATAAGGTAAATAATTTTTTACTTTAGCATGATAAATGTTGCCTGGTTAAAAGGATTGCCAGATTTACATTTGTTTAAAAACTTTGTTTAATTGATTTTATTACATATTTTAAGCGAAGGTAATCTTTTAGTATGCCAATTTCATTATACTGCCGGAACGCAGATCTACGACAAAACGACATGACGCGGTTTTTTTTTTAGATAACTTTAATTTAGTTCACGGATCCACGTTCCAAAGGTTAAAAGACACATGCCTTACTTCAATTTGCCATGATAGATACATTTCATACAGCTGTCAAAGACACTTGCGATTTGAATTTAAGGTCAATTTAAGTTAGTAGTAGGAATTTACTTAATTGATTTTCCTTGACTTTTATTTCTGCTTTTCGCGATTAAAATAAATCTTTTTAGAATAAAACTGTCGAGACTTGGAAGTCGATGAATGTAACATATTAAAATGTTTTATGATTAGTCTCTCTCAAATATCTTAATTAAAACACTTTTCTCAAAGCTACAACTGCTGCTGACACATTCTCATAAACACCTTTATTTTTTAATCCGGCAACCTTTAACGAAGAAAACTATTATTTACTGGCAACCCTGACATAAAATGGTATAAACCGTACTCTTTTCATAAAATTCGTTCCTAAAAGACTCCTAACATGAACTTCTACAAGCACCAAGCTAAACTACCCTCTTATCTGCGCTCATTTTTACTTACTATTTTATATTTGAAACTTAACGCTTTTGAGTTAAGGTTTAAAATCTTACTGGGAAATTATAGTGCTGGGGTTTATAAGTTTTTATTAGAGTAGAAAAAAGAAATATGAGTAATTGGTGATATCTTGCGGTATTTTTTAGTATTATCTTTGAAAAGTGAAGGAAGTCTCACAATGAGAACTTCAACATCATATTAATTTTAGGAACCGAAATCGACGTGTAAACCATTATATATTAAAATTAGACAATTATCCATCACTCAGAATCTGGACAACACAGTATTACAAAAAAAAAACAACGAACTTCTTGCAAGAGACCTTTAGCTTTAAGAGATTGAGCTCAATTTCCTTTACCTTAGCCGCGAGAGCAACGCAATTTATACATTAATAGAAAATAGACTAAAAACTATGTTTAATAAGGTCGAATTTCGCTCCGGGCTTAGTGACCAAACACTGAGGCTGGTGTTTTCATACCATTAGTAAAAAAATAAGTGCTTCATTTTAATAATACTAATTTTAATAATACTAATATTATTTTTAAGAAGGAAAACATTTTAAATAATTCATTGAAAATGTGCTTATTACAGACTGAAATATTATGAACTATTTTTAAAACGACGTCCTTTACAATTGAATAAAACATATTGATTACATAGATTTTTATAAAATCATTAAACTAAAAGCCAATCTGCTACAAATATACACAAGAATTAGCAAAATACAAGTACATAAGCTTTCAATAATCAAAATGCAATGAATATAATTATAATACCTAAATTTACCCGAAAAAAAAATTTTTGAAGATAACAATAATTAGAGAAAACTGGTTACACAAATTATCTTCGTTTCATCTTACTTGCATACAAAATATTATCAATCAAATCTTTTAAATTATACAAATTTTTATCTCATCATGGCTATGTTTTAATTGACCATTGACTTACCGTTATTTCTAATTACTTTTGAAATGTTTACGACGTGTACGTGTGTTTTTGTCAACACATTACATGGTATCAATATCTAGCACTAGTAATAAAATAAATAAAACATAACTCATAATCTCTAGTAGCTACATACCGTTTGCAGCGGCCATTTATTTTCACGTTGAAATTCTGAGATATCGATAATTCGATCATCATCTACCTAGCCTTTTCCCAACTATTTTGGGGTCGGCTTCCAGTCTAACCGGATACAGCTGATTACCAGTATTTTACATGAAGCGACTGCCTATCTGACCTCCACAACCCAGTTAGTACTGGGTAATACGATACCCTTTGGTAAGACTGGTTGTCAGACTTTTTGGGCCACTGACTGCCTAACGACTGTCAAAGATCTACAAATGACAGCCGGGACCAACGGCTTAACGTGCTTTCCGAGGCACGGTGGAAACTCGGTATGTAATGGGCGGTCACCAATCCACAGACCAACCTAAGCAAGCACGGCTTAACCTAAAGATCGACCCGAGCGGCTGTTATTATTTAGCCACGAGCTCCTCATATCGATAATTCGATATATCAAAAAAAAAAACCCAGACAAATTATCTCTAATCAATTGATTTTGACTTTGTAAATGCGCAAATTCGCCTAAAAATATACCATAAAAATGTGTACAAATTAGATTTGTCAAATAACACTTTGAGCAGCCAAAGAACACCTCCCAGAAACACCAGCCTCCTAGCTAACCCTTGCCTTGTATAATACATTACATTATAACAGTAGTTAGTGCAACGACAACTATTCTAATGAGCAGTGTTTAAGTGTAGATGTGGAAAAGTATCAGTATGGTCAGTATTGTGCTCATGAAGCACATCGATACTGGCAGGAGCACCGCGAAACGGAGGGACCTGGAATTTAACAGAAAAGGTTACCAAGTTAGGCTTTTATGGATTTAGTACAAAGTGACCTGTGTAACCTTCTCCACTGCCAGAAACTTTGTGTGGTGTAAAAACCCCGGCCAGACACCTTTAAAGTATTTTAAATTGTAAGCGAACTTGCGTCATTTTTATTAAATCTGAATTTTATAAATGCTACTTGGGCAACTATTAGTTACATTTCACCTACCTTTCACTCAGACCTACAGGCGACCTTCAATTATGTCTGGCAGTGGGAAGGAACCATCAAAACTGTCTGGAGAGACAATGATGAGTGAACTTCTTTAGGCTGAAATGTTGAGATGCAACAAAGAGAAACTTAAGTATAGTTTTACCTCCAGTAAGGCAGATGTCAGAGCGGCGGCTGGTGCTGGTTGAGTGCGGGATGCGCCCGGAGCGGCGCGTCGGCCGAGCGGCACAGCGCGGTTGTGACGTCAGGCCCCGGCTCGCTGTCGCGCCGTGTCTTGCCTACATACACACTGTTTTTACTCAATCATGTGGTTGTGAGACTAGTGGGAAAATTATGTGCTTGGGTAGACACAAATCGAGAATATAATTTTTTTGAAAAAAAAACAGAAAGTAATCAGTAGAATTCCTTTTGCGTTCATATCTTGTGCCATTTAGTAGAATTCAAGACACGTAGCACGTGATTCGCTGAGAACAACAAAAAAACCAACAAAAAAGGCTGTCACTTGCTACAAGAAATCATCGTTAAAGGGAGTATTATTTTGTATCTGCTTTTGAACGATTGTTGTTCACATATTTGTGAGATTTATATCGGTTACCCTGTTTTGGACATAGAGTATTTATATTATTATGTATCCGGCCGATTCCGGTATGTGTATGAAGTTTTGGTGAAATGAATTGTTTACCATGTTTTGTAGCTATACATTGTATACACAATTATGAAATAATGGTTGTAAACAATGAAATGGTTCCTTGTCCGTGTTTACATATCTTTCGGGCTGACTGTACACTGAAAGGGTGAAAAAAAAAACTATTCAGAACTCACTAGTGAAACACAGACAGCCAGTCTGCTGGTTGGCCTGCAGCGACGTGGTGAGTCGCAACTCCTTCTGCTCTTTACTCTGCTCGTTCATGCACTTCTGGTAGTAGTCGAACTCTTTCACGAACCTGTTAGAAGCAAAACTGGTTTAATCAGGTCTAAAGTCACTAGCTACTTCCGTTTAAAGGTATGTGGGAATAAGATTAAAATGTCCTTAAAAGAAGACTGGGTTTGACTGGATGCAGATACGGAGGATAGGGTGAAGCAGCTCAGGGGCGGATCCAGAAGGGTCGTGAACGAGCTTGATTCGCTCGCTCTTAAGTTCTCTTCATCTTGATTAAGCGAAAGACTGCGTAACTGGAGTAGCACTTTTCCACGTTCACAAAACATAACTATTAAAGTGGAGGAAGTAATTTTGTTATTTACTCGTAATTAACATTGTTTCGACATAAAACAAATTCTTTTTAATTTTTTATATTGATCGGACTCGACTGGACCTAGACTATGTGACAGCCCCCCTGACTCGAAGGCTGGATCCGCCCTTGGCAAAGCAGCTTGGGAGACACCATGTGCAGCAGTGAACTGCAATAGGCTGAGCTGTTACAAAGAATCAAAGGTAAACTTGTAGTATCTAAGGTTTTGATGCACTTTTGACTACTATGTGCATCATAACTGGATGATGATCAATTGGCATGATCTACCACGCCGTTAGAACGGCAAAACGGCTAGAATTCCCTAAAATAGTATAACAAATAGTGTGTGTTACCAGACAGGCGGCCACCGGTTGTCGGAGAGGTAGTCGCGGGAGGGCTGGCTGAGATGTCTGGCGCGACACACGCGGTCGTAGGCCCCGCACAGGCGCCACATGCACCAGTCGGCCAGGTTGTGTGCGTTGTGCAGCTGGGACAGGACAAATGTTGAGGATGCAATTCCGTAAAAAGTCAGTAAGACCAATTCTTGTGCTAATTGGCTTCAAAGAACGATTGTTGTTTAGAACAGCCGCACCGCACGGGTTTTAGATAGATACTCTTTGGAAGTGTTCAGTTATATACAGGGTGTAAGAGACAGCCCTCCTCTAACTGTCAGGGTGCATTCAGCTCCTTATTTTGAATCATATTCCATCGAAATTTTTCTCCGGATTTTATATTGTTTTGAATTTTTATTTTCAGTTACTATTCCTTTATTTCAATGTAAAATTATATTCCCTGCACGCAGCACTCCATTTATGTAAATAATGTATGTTGAAATACTCTAATGAACGACGCGTGAAATCAGCTGATCACTTCCTGCTTACCTACAGAGTTCATCGAACTTGTCGTCGCGCTTGCCGTTCGCTACGTGCGTTTTGCCATGGTAACGATACATTGCGTATGAGGAAATGAAACAAATCAAATATATTGGATTCCCATAACATTCCTGAAATAATTTCTTGTACCGGTCATCTTAGTTTGATATACTGAATTCACCCCATCAGTTTGTGGAGGGCTGTCCCTTACACCCTGTATTTATCTTTTTTTAGATTTACGTCAATCACAAAAATTGAAGCGGGATTTGTCTTATATGATAATTACCTTGACAGGCTCCAGTAGGGACAGAGCTATCTCGACGACTTGATCATCATCGCCGCACACTCTGCCAACACAGTAAAGATCATAATAATGACAAACTTCCATATGAGATCACATGGATTGAAGATACTTGCGAGGCTTTAACATGCCTCAGCAGCACTTAAATGTCTAAGGGGGCAATGACCACACCTATCGACGCGGAATCGGCGTGAGCTGGTTTAAAAGAGGTTTTATGTCCATGCGATAAGAGCCAATAGTTTGACGCAGTGTCGAAAGTCTAGACACGTCGTTTGAATCGAAACGAGGCTAATGGTCTTCTAAATTCTAAGCCGATTTCTAAAGCCACAGCATATAAAGTTGGACCCACCTGTCTCTCTGCTGCAACTGGTCTATGACTCTGGCCTCCACCAGGTTGACGAGCCGGTTCATGCACAGTCTGTTGGCCAGCTCCAGCAGTTCCAGGCATCTGGTAGGGTCCACTGCTGGGATCTTGTCGCTGTAGATGTAGCTTAGCAGGATGTGGAATGCATACATTTTCACTCCGGGGAATGAAATCTGGGTAAAAAAGGGTGGGTTTAGCTGGGTAACTGAAGTATTGGTGAATAAAAATGGCTGTTGCTGTGTTATATTATAAACGAAATATTTCTTAATGCTGGCTGCATTAAGAAATATTTCTTAATGCTGGCTGCATTAAGAAATATTTCATTTATATCGTGACAAAGTAATATTTAGGAGGATTACAACCGAATTTAGTAATGAAGAGACACAAGAATAAGACTATGGAGTATTTTAATTTCTTATCACCATGACCCATCTAAGGTCGTCGACCACTACAGGATTAGCGAAGCAAAAAAAAGTTGTGACACATTATGTCGAAGTTGCAGAAAAGCTCCCCGCGGGGGACTTGCTGCCATGGCGCGCATGGAAGACCACAAAACCGATTGCAGTCAGGTGGGCCGCTGCAGATACAACTCGGTCCCGTGGTATTCCGATGAAGCCGTCTGTGACTGCGGTGTCTCAACGCATACTATAGCTCACCTCCTGTCCGGCGCTATGTGCGGTTCCATCTGCACTTTGAGTGACCTGTCCGAGGCCGCCACCAACGCCGTCGAGGTGGCAGAGTTCTGGTCAAAACTAATTTAATTTAAAAAAGGGAATCATCGACACGACGAAGAAGAAGATCTAAGGGTTTTTGGCTTGCATTACATACCTCCTTCGTCAATTGTCAGTGTCTATGCCAACTTCCCTCTCAAGTTTATTTTCATGTTGCTTCATGTCGCCTAACTTACTGAATTGTGTTGGGAAGATTTCCACTTCTTCCTTAATCTCGCCTTTACTTCAAAATGACTTCAGACAGTGTGACATCTCTTTTAAATATTTTTTTTACGCAAACCCTGCGTACGGAACTACAGCTGTTTCGAATGATGTTTGTGTGTTTGTTTTGAATCAGAAGGTCGTAGGTTCAAACCCTGCTCGCACTCGAATTTTTCTTTCCGTATCAAAAACAGTGTGACATCTGTTTGGTATACTGACTACTCTGGAGGTACTCTCGTGGAAATACCTCTGGAACATGGTCTTCTCGGGGTTTCAGCAGGTTGTGGTGGTAGCACATAACTATACAGGGTTATGGTGGGCTGTGATCTGTAAAAGACTTCATGGTATACTGACCACTCGTGAGGTACTCTCGCGGAAGTGACCCTGGAACATGGCCTTCATGGGGTCACAGCGAGCCATCAGCACGGCGCGGTGTGCGAGGTGGATGCCGTCGTCCAAGTCGAAGGTTACGTCCGCGAATAACGCGCGTTCCACATACATGTCACGGAGACGGGCTCCTAGAGGCTGGGGGATAAAAAAAAAGTTGTTGATAGATCTAGTTAACAAAATTCTCCTAGTAAATAAAAATCTTCAATTCATTCATTAACTGAATGACAACGTACAGTCTAAATCGCTCGGTCTAATAAAATAGTAAACCAAATTAATATTGGGTCTGTGTCTCTTTTCAATGTTACATTGCTGATTTACTATTAACATCAAAACCAAGCCAAGAATTATGTCATTTGCAGATGAAATATGTAATTGTTCAATATAAATATATCCTGTCAAATTGAGTAACTTTAATCTGCAGGAAATTAAGGTGCAAAGTGGCATAAAGGAAAATACCCAATGTAGGTACACAAAGATTAAAAGTTGCATTTGGCGTAAAAATTACACAGGCGTAATCATCATCATAATTCTCTTCCTTATTTAAGGTCAGGGGGTCTAAAATGGCCGCTTTAGCAGAATCATAATAGGATAATAACATGAATTACGTTACAATTCGTAAAACGGTCACAAACTGACAATTCATAATATTAACTGAATCTGTGACCATTTTAAAAATTTTAATTTAGACCCCCAGCACAGCGTCATCTTTTCCCATACTTCTGTATTAGTCGGCTTCCAGTCTAACCAGATGCAGCTGAATACCAGTATTTTACATGGAGCGACTGCCTATCTGACCTCCACAACCCAGTTAGTACTGGGTAATACGATACCCCTTGGTAAGACTGGTTGTCAGACTTTTTGGGCCACTGACTACTTTTAACGACTGTTAAAGATCTACAAATGACACCCGGAGCCAACGGCTTAACGTGCTTTCCGAGGCACGGAGGAAACTCGGTATGTAAGGGGGGTTACCCATCCACAGACCAACCTAAGCAAGCGCGGCTTAACCTAAAGATCGATCCGAGCGGCTGTTATTACTTAGTACATATCCTGAATGTGATTATATTATTTGTCTATAGAATACTGACTGAGCCATTTTTCAAAGGGAATCCGGTAGGAATCAAGTTGTATGGAACCTTCGCCACTGATAGCTATATATTCTTTCACACAGCACGTATCGTTTCTAATTTTATTATTAACACATCATCATCATCTGCCTAGCCTTTTTCCCAACTATATTGGGGTCGGCTTCCAGTCTAACCGGATGCAGCTGAATACCAGTATTTTACATGGAGCGACTGCCTATCTGAATTTTATTATTAACAAATTGAACAAATAAAACCAAACCATCCAACTAAAATTACCTTTACGCAAAACTCACCGTATGAAACTGCAGCATGAATCCCTTGTCGAACAACAGGTGCTGGTCCAGAATGAACTGACTGAGCTTGGTCAGCTCATGGAAACCGAGCAGCTCTGCAGCCTGTCTGATTTCCTGGTAAAGATGTAACAACAACAGTCAAAGATGTGTTACATGTGTTTAACTTTGTGTTTACATGTTTTTAACTCAAATATTCAAGCTCCTTTATAGGTAAGAAATGCTATGCTGCTGCTAGTACGTCCGGCGCGGCGTGTGCTTACCTACCTTTTCGACTAACATATTATTTTACTTACTAATATGAACTTTTCAATATGTTGTACAGACGATAGAGGAACGTCACGATATAAAAATGATGGCATAGAAAAGAAAGCACTACACTAGAAAACAGTCTGTGGAAAATTCGTCGCATCGAATGAAGCCAATTTAAATAATTTAGGTTATTTCAATCGGATCCCACATTAGTCTTACTTTATGCGATCTATACAAATAAATAAAATGGAAGTGTCTATTTGTAAATTCAAAATAACTGCTTTTTACTGAATGTATATGAAAGTATAATCGGTAATTACAAGATAAAGATATATTTTTGTCTGTCTGTTTGCTCTGCCTAATCTCCGAAACGGATGGATGGACAGATTGTGACGGGATTTTACTGGCATAGCTGATATTATAAAGAGTAATTTAGGCTACTTTTATTTTAGAAAAAGGATTAGGGTTCCGTGCCAAAAAATTGAAACCCTTGAATTAGTTACAAAAATCCGATTGAAATAGGGAAGTAATATTTTTATAATAATAATTTCACGCAGACGAAGGTCGCGGGCAACAGCTAGTTCGTCAATATAATCATATCCACATTATTATCATTATTATTTCCTTTATTTGTTTTCACACATATTAAATACATTTTTAAATATTCTAATATAAAACAATATAAAAAAAACAATAAAAATAGTAGCCCACCAGCATCGGGAACAGGGTCCGAGCTACCGGTGGTCAGAGCTCTTCAGAGAGGAACCTCCTAACAATACGACCCGTGTCCAGAAATACTGCTTTCTTTCTTTATAATCATTATTATTTCTTAAGCTATACCAACTACTACGGAATTGTTATAGTTGTACACAGAAAAAACTGCTCTCAACATCAGAAACTTGACGACAATTGTATTACATCAAGAATCTGGAGACTTATTAGGCAAGTTGTAGCATGTCTACATCATACTGGAAGAAAAGATACGCATAAAATAATTTTTGTTTTATTAATGAAAACAATACAGGATGGTAGGGATACCGACGCGAAAACGGTTACCACGTATACAGTACATCATTCTGAGCCCCCAACATAGAAATTTTTAAGCGCTTATTAAAAAAAACAGCTGTTCCATACATTTTGACGTGTATGTATTGCACTTTTGTAGGAAACAGGTCTTTCCTTCCACCCTGTATAGGTTTCGGATAAGCTTCACGCAGAGCTGCAGTCTATACCGAAAGACAAGACTGTAGGTAAATAACTTGAGTATAAACCACGTGTGTAAAATATGTAGCTAAAATATTATAATTATGGTGATAAATCTAATGAATACAAAATTATAATATAGACATTGATACCACACTTTCTTCAGACATTATTTAAATAATGTTTTTTTTTATTGATTTTAATTACTATATTAAAGTACTTGTTCTTTTATAGAAAGAATAATTTACAAACGATCAATAAATAGGTACTTCAGAAAGTGCAGTGAAAAATATGATAAACTACAAAGAAATACATTCACAACATACAGGGTGCTGTTTTTATAATAATAATAATGGTCGAAATTAATAATTATGAATTTGTTTTAATGGTATAATTTATTGCAATAAGGTTTACCAGTAACAATCCGATAGCAGCTGACTGCAAAACATTTTTGTTATTATAAAATTATTAATTTTATATATTTTTAATTTGCAATATATTTTATTTGTAGTGGGTAATAGGTACATAAAATAGAAAATGGAAGCACAGTAGAGTAGAAAAATATTAAATATAAATTAATATGATTAAATTTCTGTCTCTTTATTAAAAATAAATTTTATTAAATAAATCAGAATCTTGCAGTGACCAAACTGCTAGAACAATTTTTATAAGGTTTTTTAAAACTTTTTTTATAATTATTTATTTTGATAAGAAGACAGGGAGAAAATAGCCGAAGTCAATTCATAATAATATTCAATAATTACTTAAAATACACGTAATAAAATATAAATATATTTAAATACTGATACAAAGCTAAAGCTTATTTAAATTTAAAATTTAATAAGATGTGATTTGGTGACAAACTGATTGATATTTATTAAGTGTTTCTTAACAAAAACTTAAGTTTTGATGTGTCCGATTTCCAAAGTCCTAATAAGTAGGTGATGGTTTACTAAGTTTATGAAATACGTTCCAAAACATGAAATTATACAGGGTGTAAACAGACCCTTCACATAACCGTCAACCTAGTATTTTGAACATCAAACTAAGTCACTTTACGCAAAAAATATTGCTGGGAATCGACATTTTTTTTTGGGGTGAAAAATCACGTTTTACTGTAGGACTCGATGAAAAGCACTCAAAGCATTGTGCTGATGGATTGAATAGTACGGGGGTCGTGGAGGTGTGTAAAGTAAAAATCTTACATCAAAACATGTATTTAAAAAAAAACTTGTGAAAAAGTTGGCATTTTGACCCCCAATATCTCCGTAACTAGAAGGTTCCCAGGTATAGTCTAGAACAAAAAAATGATCGCAAAGACGGGGCGAACAACTGCGTTTCGGATATGTTAAGGGTCTATTTACACCCTTTATGTATGTAGATACGGAACAAAGACACATCTTCAGCCTAGCCTTTTCCCAACTAAGTTTGGATCTGCTAGTCTAAATGGATGCAGCTGAAAACCCAGATTGCTGTTTACCTATCCGAATTTGAAAATCCAGTTACTAGGCAACAGAGTAGTCCCTTTGGGAAGACTGGTTGAGTGAATTTCAGAACAACTATGATGTTCTTGCCCCAGTCCCATGTTACTTGGGCTCGGCGCAACACGTTTTTATCTTCCATTCTCATCTGTCAACCGTCACGCTATCATTTACTCCTTTTTCTTTCATATCATTCCTCACACAATTCATCCATCGTTTCCTTGGTCTTCCTCTCCCTCTCCATTAGGGAAGAGTGAATCCCTCAATTGTATGAGAATAGGTTCAAATGCTTCTACTTTGAAGTCGAGGCACTTTTATATTCTGCCAGAAAAAGTATTAGGACCTGTTTTAGTACCAATTGATTTGGCGGTTTTTGGCGTCTCTGCGCATACTTTTATACATGATATAATATGTATTTTTGTGATGTTTTTGTATGTATTTTGCATAGTTATTCATTCCTTTAGTAATTTTAGGTATCAATATCTTAGTAAAGATAGTAGTAAAGTCGTAAATAATGTTTTGTTAGATAGACGAAAATTATTTTTATTCTAAAATTCAAACCTAGTGCGCCACCTTAAGATATTGAATTAAATAGCCAATATTTTGTATGAACACATCTATTAATACGTATCATCGATTAAACATACAGGAATCTTAAAACTTGAAAAATATTTTTTTTCACTCCACTCTACTCTCCATCCATCAACATTTATATTCATAACTCTTTTAGCCACATGCGTTTCGTCCAAGAGACGATTTGCTTTCGGAACAGAAATACTCAAAATGTGTTCAGAACATTTTAATTGCAAAATCTAAAAGCTTGAAGTGAAAAATTGCATCCCGGTACTTTTATGACACTTCGATCACTTCATCACCAAACCACAATAAAATCCAAACCGAATACCTACAAGCATAGAGCTCAATATCGACTGACCTGCTGTTTGAAGGCGCTGCTGTCTAAAGCCCCGGTGTATATAAAGTTGACGATCTCTTGCATGACTGTCTGCGAGATCAACTTGCTCATCGTAACTATGGTTTGTGTTTGGGATGTCGCGTGTTGGATCTTGTCGCACTAAAATGGAAAATAAGACTTAATTTTGTCAAGAGATTATTTATTTATAATATTAGCGGGACTGCCTCGTTGATTTTATGGTGTAAGCGTTTCAAGTGAGTATAATGAGGTCCTGGATTCGATTCACAGGTCGGACATTATTCACTAGTTGTTGTCCGCACATTTCGCCAGATAAGTTTAAGTAGGGCACAAATTCAGACTCCGTGGCTGCTATTGAGAAATTCTTGATGGAAAAACCCAATAACACTTTGCCTGATCTAAGGATTTGTGTCCGGTTGATGGCAATAGACTCGCCCCCTATTACATGGGGGCTTAAAACATAACTGGCGAAATGTGGGTGTACTATTAGGTACACTTAGGTACACCTCTGCCTAACTCTACGGGGATAAACAGGTGTGATTTTTAGTCCCCTGTGTTAGAGGGCGTGCCTTTTTCCATTTATCACATTTATCACAAAACCGGATTCTAGGCAGTTTCTGAGAAATTGCCGATGAAAAACCCCAATTACAACTTTCCCGAATGGGAAATCATACCCAGGACCTCACAGTCAGCAGCCCTTCTGACTACTAGACCAACGGTACAGTCATTTTAGTAACTTTCAACTAATATAAATATATATATTTATATATTTTTTTCTTTTTTAAACTTTTCCCCACACTAGGAAACAAACATTTAAATTCACATACACAAACAGCCAGACCCGGAACAACTACCTGTAGGCCGTACAAATATTTGTTTCGTGCGGGAATCGAACCCGCGACACGAAGCGCAGCAGTCAATCGCTCAGCCACTGGGCCAACCGTCAATATATGTATCTAAGCATATTTTTTTCCTAAAGACTATCTATAGTCTATAAGGACAGACTATGTTATTCCAATGTATGTTACCTTCACAACTCTGATAGAGATGATAGCAGGATGGTTGACCTCTCTGTATAAGTCCGGAGGCTTTTTACAACTGTCGCTCAGAGGCAGGATCTGACATGAAGACCGACGCTTGATCTGATCCCATACTCTGGAAACAATAATATTTTAAATGTGTCGATTGTAAATCTATACAAGGTGTTTGTATTTGTTCACAGGAAAATAAAAACTCATAGGTTCATCTACATACTAGCATAGTACCTAAAAACAGTTTACTGTTAAGGTGGAAGCGCCAGGATAGCCCGCGAAATTCAAATTTTCTTAAGTTTTTTTCAATTTGCAGGTCAGTATCAGGTTGTAAATTCAAATTTTCTTAAGTTTTTTGCAATTTGCAGATCAGTATCAGGTTGTAAATTCTAATTTTCTTAAGTTTTTTGCAATTTGCAGATCAGTATCAGGTTGTAAATTCAAATTTTCTTAAGTTTTTTGCAATTTGTAGGTCAGTAATTTCTTTTTTTTTTTTTTCGGATGGGAAGTCATCAAATGACCCCCCCACTCTGGGCGGAGCGGAAGGGAGTGTTAGACTTGTACTGACTAAAACCCATCCATGTTCCTTCTTTGCCCTTTGTGTTCCAGGGCCGCGGTATCTCTTTCGAACAGTTGCAGGTCAGTATCAGGTTGTAAATTGATGAAAATATGAATCGTGCCAGTAACACGTACGTAGTTACAGAATTATAATCATTAAAAGCAGAACAAAATCAACCACCTGTATAGTACAGGGTAATATTTTTAGACTAAACCATAATTCTTTAGTTAGAAAATTAGACATGGTTGGGTTTTTAATGACCGGTCAAGACTTATTACAAGTACCTCATCTGTTTCGCCTGGTCCTGTCGTATTAAATACTCAGTGTCCTCGTTAAACTCGCCGGTAGTCGCCTCGCCCATACTGCTCACCTACAACAATTTATTTACACTTGGTGAAAAGTGTTTCGTTGCCTAACTCACGTCACTCTACGTTACTCCGTGACTCTTGGGCTGTAATTTATAAAGCGTTTAATGTTATAGAAATCAGAACATAATTTCTATTTAATTAATATTCATATATGTATGAAACGCTCGCTAGAGGTGGCTAAGTACATTGTCAAAGGGCGTACGCCACAAAAACACATATGTACTGTCCGCCGCGGATCATCCGCCGCGGATTATCCGTTGCGGACTGTTTATTGCGGAAGCAGGTTGGCCTAACTTTGTAATCACTGAAAATTTGCATTTGAATTCGTGTAGTACTGAGAGAGACGAGATATCTCACCATGCTGCTTTCGCTGGAACTCCTAGCCAACTCAGCGGACAGGCTGACGCAGTCGTTGGTCAGCAGACGGTGGAACGCTTCGCATGCTGCCGCCATCATGAATCGGTGGACAGGAAAGCCTTTCGCGCCGCATATTATCACCATGTCCGAGAAGTACTATTGGAGAAAAAATTGATTAGAAATGATCAAAGTATGCAAAAGAAATGTGGGCTTTCAGATCTCAAAGATTTAGGTAAAACATAGTTTAGTTTCTTTCAACCTCAGTTTAAAGAAAAGATAGCATTATTGTACATCAATAAATAAATAAACAAATATCACACATAACATCACGCCTGTAATCCACGGAGGGTTAAGCAGAGGTGTAACTAATACCACACCTACATTTTGTCAGTTATGTTTAAGTCCCATGAAATAGGGGGCGAGCCTATTGCCAGCAACCGGGCACAAATCCAGACTCCGAGACTGCTGCTGAGAAATCCTGATGGAAAAACCCAATAACACTTTGCCTGACCCTGGTATCGAACCCAAGACCTCATGATGCTCAGTATTAGACCAACGAGGCAGCCTACTTTATTGCTAAATTTATATTTTATTGCTAAATCATGATCGACAACGAAAGACCTCTCTAATGTAATTATTGCATGTGAGAAAGTCAAACAGAGGTAATTTGAAAAAAGTGCCTTATCCCATTTCGTGCATGCCCTGTATAAAACTACATAGTAAAGTGTTACATCTTACTTCATTTACCTGTTGTCGCATTAGAGTGGTCATGTTCTCGAGGTAGGTGCTGTTGACTACCGCCACTTCGGGCTCCATTGGACGGGGAGGCCTGAATGGTGCCTGGAGACAATAAACATAACATCAAGGCTGTAGTCACCTAAGGGTTAGGCAGAGGTGTAGTAATAATACACCCACATTTCGCCTATGTTTAAGTCCCACAAATCTTGCTACTGAGAAATTCCTGGAAAATCCCAATAACACCTTGCCTGACCCGGGAAACGAACCCAGGACCTCACGCTCAGCAGTCGCATTTGCGACCACTACACCAAAGAGGCAGTCAGAAAATAAAGTTAGAAACAAACTAAGAAAACAACTCTCTGTGCTTCTGTCCAGATTTTAAATAAAAAGACACGGAGAATGTCTCGTATGAAATTCGTAGGAAACTTGGCAAAGATAGTAACATCAGATTACAAAAACGAGTAAACTGCGGCCATCTAGGAGGTACGAGATATAGAAGCAACTGTCAGATTTGTAACACACCGAAATAAGTGTCTACTTATAACAAGCAAGAATTTTGCCAAATTACATTCATCTTCCTTGAATAGCATTCCTTAAGTACAATAAACACCAGTGGCGAAGGTTCCATACAACTGGATTCCTACCGGCTTCCTTTTGAAAAATGGCACAGTCAGAATTCTATAGACAAATAAAATAATCACGTTCAAGATATGTACTCCGGTTTACCTCTTACAAAACTGACCCTTCGCTACTGCTAAATACACAGGCATAATTTACAAATAATTCACAATAATATTATAAAGTTCAGTAACTCGTCTTCAAGTCTTCTTATTGTGAATTTATTGTAAATCGTGAAGTACGTGTTTTTGTCCATCCTCACAGATAAATCTATGGTCTTTATGCTCTTACTTCGTTTTCACAAACTCTAGAGACAAATAAAGCTTTTTTATTAGTTTAAAGCGCTTTTCACGCTATGAGAAGCGCTTTAAAATAATCTTATTTAATTGGAATTGCTACTACTTTATTCGCGAGGGTCCAAGTATTTTCCACCTACCTGCAAAAGCGGTCTCTGCACCCTCTTCAAGTTGGTCATCCAGAACCTTTGCTGCCTCCTGGCTATGAGGGCAGCCCTGATGGCGTTCTCGAACACCTCGTTGACACCGTAGTAAGTAAACACTGAGGTCTCGTAGTAGTAGATGCCGAACTCGTGCGCTAAGGCACGCCCTTGGTCTGGCATAACAAGGTCGCTTTTTCTTGGAGCCCTATATGACAGAAAAGTGTTTTTAACACCGTGAAAACGTGTGTTATAAGTTTGTAGAGTGTCTGTCTGTGGCATCATAGCTCCCGAACAGATGAACCGATTTTGGTTAAGTTTTTTTCGTTTGAAAGGTGTTTTAATCGAGAATGTTCTTAGCTATGTTTCAAGAAAATCTGCTAAGCCATTGGAAAATCATCACCGTTTTTCTTAGTTGATCAAGAGATATAAAATTCCACGGGTCTGATCGCTTCGAAATTTGAAAGCGCAAGAATAATGCTGTTGTAGAAAGGATAGCTGCTATTTTACTTTTTTGTAATATCTACCTACTTAACTACTATTTAATGTACTTAGCAGTCTCAGGACGCAACGACGCTTTGTTTAAAGTACTTATTCTATTTATACTAAATTTAAAGGGACAATCATCATCTGTCTAGCCTTTTTCCAACTATATTGGGGTCGGCTTCCAGTCTAACCGGATGCAGCGACTGCATAGCTGACCTCCACAACCCAGTTAGTACTGGGTAATACGATACCTGTTGGTAAGACTGCTTGTCAGACTTTTATGGCCACGACTGTCAAAGATCTACAAATGACACCCGGGACCAACGGCTTAACGTGCTTTCCGAGGCACGGAGGAAACTCGGTACGTAATGGGCGGTCACCCATCCACAGACCAACCTAGGCAAGCACGGCTTAACCTAAAGATCGACCCGAGCGGCTGTTATTAATGATTTTTATATATTTTTTTCGAAATATCCTAGTGAAAAAAAAATGTTTAGGCAGATAGTATCCATAAAAATGATGGTTCACTGACTACTCACACTTAAATTAGCATTGTGATGGTCAGTCATAATATGCTACAATCAACGACGAGCTTTCATATACAAAACAGATTATTTTTCTTTATTTAATTTAAGTTCGGACTTGATCTCAGTAAGGAGCTAATTACAAATGAAACTCATAACAGTAATTTAAGTCTTACCTTATGAAAGGGCTGCGGTCCTTACAGTAATTCAAGTAGGTCTCATCTCTGTACATGTAACGAAGATCGTTCTTACATCCCACTAATAAAATTGGTGTATTTGGGCAGAACCGTCTGAAAAATCATCAAGTACTTTGAAATATGTTGCATATCAATATTATGAAAGAAAGAAAAAGTATTTATTAGACTCAGAAAGGACAAAAAACAAAAAAAAATTGATAAGATTACACTAAATACAAAAATTATATCAAAAAGTAAACATAAGAAAACAATTTAAATTAGTCCTGTACGAGGCCAAAAGGTCCCTATCTCAGTATGGTGCCGTAACATTTAAAAAAAATATATATATACATGTGGTGTAATTATCATGAGCACTAATATGTACCTTTAGACATCATCGTCTGCCGAGCCTTTTCTCAACTATGTTGGGGTTGGCTTCCAGTCTAACCAGATGCAGCTGAATACCAGTATTTTATATTGAGCAACCGCCTATCTGACGTTCACAACCCAGTAAGTACTGGGTAATATGATACCAGTTGGTAAGACTGGTTGTCAGTCTTTCGGGCCACTGACTACCTGACCTACGACTGTCAAAGATCTACAAATGACAGCTTGGACCAACAGCTTACATGCTTTCCAAGACAGGGAGGAAACTCGGTATATAATGGGAGGTCACCCATCCCCGAACCAACCTAGGTAAGCGCGGCTTAAAGATCGACCGGAGTGGCTGTTATGATTTAGCCATGTACTCCTAAAAATGTACCTATACCTACACACTTAGTAAAATTCTGCGATTTTATACGCGTTTGATCGTGGTATAACAACTGCAACTTTAAACCTTTTTACTTTAAATAGTATGGGCTCCAAAATACAATTGTCATAATAACAGGAATTACAATTAAACTTGTGAAAGTTGCTATCTTAGATAGTAATGCTCGTGACTTGTGGCTAAACTAAACAATCATGCGAATTCAGTTCAGCTTACCTGATCTCAGGATACCACATAGCTCCACAGTTTCTCAAAGATATAGGGTTCGTTATTGAAAAGCATAGGAGAACTACATCAGACCTAGAAGTGGAATAAAGTTTTAGCATTAATTTATTGCCATCCAGTGCCATGTCCAAAAAATGGATTTGAATGGTTTAAAGAACAGTCAATTTTGGAAAATATCTAAATTTTCTCATTATTTTCTTATTATTATTTTCTTATTACCTTCCATAAGCGAATCTCCTGTCTTTTTCATGGTCACCAAATGTGTCCCAAAGGCGTAGTGACACATTCACACCATCTACCACTTCCCATGATCTTTCTAGAACCTGTTGGAGCACATATAAAAATAGAACTTATCAAAAACAATAGTATGAAAAATTACTTACTTATAAAAGCACATAACAGGAGGGTTAGGAAGAGGTGTACCCTACAGTAGTACCCAGATTTTTAAAATTATTTTTAATTAACAGCAAGCGAGCCTATTGCCATCAACAGGCACGAAACCTGGATCCAAGCAACAACCCAATAACACTTTGCCTGACCTAGGAATCAAATGCAGGACCTCACACTCAGCGGAGGTCTAATGAGACTATAATTTAAAAATAAGTTAATTGGTAGAAAATGTCTATGGCTTTAAGTCAAACTCTGTACTTAAACTGTCAAATAAATAACCAGGTCTTTTACTGGCAGGCCTAAGATTTGTATTAAAAGTTAAGTTTTTTTCTGTATGACATCTTGCAGAGACAGCTGCTTAGCAGGTCTATCCTCTGGATGCCACTACTGCTACAAAAAGTAACATCCCACTTACATCTTTATATATCCGGTACTGATCTATAGCCCACACAGTCGGCACATGCGTGGTCATCAACTGAGATAGCGACACATGCTTGTTGCAAGCACGTGCACAAATGAGACGTGTCTTGCCGACTGCTGTGTCCCCGACAACAACGCATTTTACCAACTCTTGGTGGGGCTGTTCGTTGTCCATTATCTGGAAAAAACAAATTAATAAGAGATGTTGAAAAGAATGATTTTAAAATATGGACTTCAACATTATCATAATCGCAGAATACAAAGACCTGTCCCAAACTTGGTCATAAAACAGTTACAATTAGTAGTATGGACCCTATATTTTTCTTAGGTCATAAATATAATTATTCCAAGTGAGTAGTATTTTTGAATTTTGCATATATTTACATAAGGGAGTGAAAAGTTATCAGACAGACAGAAAAAGATAAATTTCGCATTTATAATATTAGTATTTATGGATGGTATTCTATGCATATGAAAGAAAAAAAGGTGTTGCGCCAACACCAAGTCACATGGCTTAGTAGATCACCTGGAAATGGGCGACAACAATTTAAAGTTTTGAATTTTATTAAAAAATTATCTAAGCTAAAAAATTTAACAACAAGCTGGTGTTTATAATATGTGAAACAAACCCACCCAAGAACATTTCGATGGATCCCATTTTTAGTTTATTACAACCACCTACGAATATTTTAAAAATAGTGTTCTTGGTTTTTTTTGGAGATTGAACAAAGATAATCTAGGAAAAAGCTAAGATTCAGCACTGAAATTATTTCACAATGAACACAACTATTTAAAAAAAGCCTAAGAAAATAAGTTATGCTAGAGCAGTTGGTTTAGATTAGTTGTAATTAAATAATTATGTTAATACAAAAGAAAAAGAAAAACATAAGAACTAAGAATCAAAAATAAATTCACGATAAAAATAGAACATTTTGAATTCGAATTTCTAAAATTAAAAACAAACTTCTGTCAAAAACGATTTTGACAATTGATTGACAGTAACATTTTGCAAAAATGCAAAAATTAAATCGCGTTCAAAATAATTATCGACCTCTGAATTTCATTCTTTTTAATTTAATTATATTACAAACTCCACAAAAAAGAATAAAATCGTTAAGATTTTCATACAAAGAGAACGTGAACATATTTTATGAAGACCAGCCGGGCTTTATGACTATGCAGATTTATTTTACAGCCTGTAGATTGTATAACATAAGAAAACCCTCTAAATGTCGCTTACCTACAGCGTTTATGATTTTATTCCTTAAATATTTCGTTGTTCACAAAATAATAATCCAAACCACATTCATAAAATTGATAGAATGATACAGCAAGACTTTAATTCACTTACGTTTTCTTCAATGAATTCTTAATTGATTCATACACACGAAAACCTTTGTGACCACTCAAATTATTTGAACATCATCACTTCTCACTAGCACTAACTAATGATCACTAACACAGAATAAAACCTGCATTATGTCGTGTAAAAGATATTATTGCAAAAAAGATTATCTTTTCACGATATTTGAGGCAATGGAGTGAAGTTGATTTTGTAGCATTGCAGTGATCTGCGCATGTTGGACGTCTTGCGCAGAACTGTAAGAACGCGTACAGGGCAAGCAAGTTCATTTTAATTTTGTTATTGACAATTTTAAGTCAACGAACTTCGTCGCTATTGTTGAACTTTTGAATATCTTGAATACAGCAGCAGCTCAATACTCACAATTACAGTATACAATGAAACACGTCCCAATTGTAAATAAATACTTCCTTCTATTACCTATGGATGCGTTCAAACACACAAAAGCCCTGTGTAGTGTATCGTACGTTACGGAACTCAAGTATTATGTATTTTAACGTACCTATACTAAGACATTTGTGTCTAGTTGAATGTTTTAGAGTTTAAAAACTTTGTAAAGTACAAAACGACTGTGGGAATCAGTCCAGAGATTGTGTAGCTTAAGGGTGCCAACTCATTTTTACATAACAAACATTTTAGTGCTAGCGTCTAGCGAGTAGCGTTAGGATTAGTTTAGGCGCCGACAACCCGGACCGGAAAGCGACTTACCACCACCTAAAATATTAAGAATAATAATTTTGTTAAAGTTACATGAAGGTTCCATCCATTCCATCCAAACTTTTTGCGCTTCCAAATGTTTTCTTCTTTCAAATGAGCGTAATGGAAAAAAGGAAAATATTAACTGTCTTCTGTCAGCGTTCATTGTGTGGGTGTGATTATAAAACGTGTGTTATAAAACTGGATACAAAAATGTGTTTCGTATACACAAAGAAGAGAGTTTTAGCAATAAGAACTAAATAAAAATCCATCCAGCATGGCATACTTCGCCCTAATTTGGAAGGCGAGAACAATAGAAAACTATAGACTCAAATATGAAAAAGAGAAGATCGATTCCATAGTGTTGGGAAATCCACAATTAGAACAAACACTATCCCAGAGATGGCACCTCTATCGTTTCGACACAAAAAAGAGAATATCAAGGTTCTTCAAGAAATTGTACCATGATGGAAGTGTTACCTCCAATTTCTTTTTGTACTTGATGACTGATCAGACCTTCCCGAATTTTCTCCTCAAAAGTGTGATGGGATTCGTTGGAGGCATAATATTGACGTATCTTTGCTTCATGTTCTTTGTCTTCCAGCTTTCGATATCCCTGATGCATGCGACCATTATGAGTTCTATTATTGGCGTCCTTTTGACTCTGGGACTATCTTTTAGCTATAGGATTAGGTGTGTATGACCAACAAAGATACTATTATTCTTAGCAGGAAAGGTCTTTTACAGCGCCAGCACCTACCTTTGTTTTATACTATGTAAAGATAAAGAAGATAAAGATTCCACGCGGACGAAGTCACGGGCCGGACTACCAACATGACAACATTTTTCTGGACCCGGAAATGGGTCCGATGACTGAGTTATCCTAAGACCGAAACCTGGGACTAGATTATGCTTATAAGTCACGCTTACCGCCATTATGCCGTAGAGGGGTAGTCAAAAATGGGGGGTTATTTTAAATAGCTAACTTGAAGCAGGTTCGCGAGAAATGGAAGGAATGAAGCCTTTGCCTTTGCCCAGGAGTGGGACAGAGGGAGCTAGAAAAAAAAGTTGAATATTCCTATGCAATAACACCCCTATTTGTTCCAGATGCCTCGTCTTCTTACTGATCCCTCAGTTCTTCTCCCGCGTTGGACGGTACACCCTGACCTGCTACGCTCTGGTACTCATCCTGACAGGTCCTGCCACCAACACGCTGAAGAATTCCGAAGTACTGTCGGAATCCATGGGTTGCAGTCAAGTAAGTAGTAAAGTATTTTTTATTATGGCTAGCATTTGTCCAAACACCGAAAATTCGCAAATCTGAAACCATTTTGGTAATGGCAATGCCTTTTATGACAATACAATTCAACAACATTAGTTAGTAGTATTTAGCGTTATTTACGTTTTCGAGTAAATGAGTTTTACAAGCAATGGATTGATAATTTTAGTGTGATAGTGTGTTACGATAAGTATGGGAGTGCAGGTCATGATCTACCTTAGGCCCATCGAAAATTGAAATCCGTTAAGGCGAGGTTACCCCGAGCGCCGTATGTATCAATCGCTTACCCCAGCCCCCGCACAGAGAGGCGATACGTAACAAATTACGCAGCGCGAAAACGCGGGCGCTTAGCGCACTGGTCAAGAGTTCACGAACTCGGATAGGTACTAAGTTGCGTTACAGGGTAGACCGATGCAGTAAAACAACTTGAATTGATATGTATAAGTTCACTTTGTTTTATTTTTATAGAAAGTATTGGTTATAGATAGATTAGGAACCTACGTATTCTATGAACGTGAACCTAATTACTAACAATTAAAATAAGTAGATATAATTAAAAATAAGAAGGTATACTTATTTATTTTTGTGAATAACGTGAATTTAAAATCTGACTGACACTAAGATCATGAATACGGGTATGATTCAAAACTACACGCCACGCGCCATTCGGTTTTTAAAAAAAATATGCTTTACTTTTTTTTCGGTTTTGTTGTCATGGGTTTCGTTTTCGTGGTTTTTGGGGTCGCTGATAACTAAAATTAGGTCAAAATGAAAATCCAAGCTGCCGCCGACGAAAATTTTCGGTATTTTCATCATGGGTGTCATTTTCATGGTTTTCGTGGTCGCTGATAACGAAAATTTGGTCAAAATTAAAATTCAAGATGGCGCCAATGAAAATTTTAGCTTTGTCGTCATGGGTGTCATTTTCATGGTTTTCGTGGTCGCTGATGACGAAAATTTGGTCAAAATTAAAATTCGAGATGGCGCCAATGAAAATTTTAGCTTTGTCGTCGTTCGTTATCAACGACCCGAAAATCCCGAAAATGACTTTCGTGGTTTTCGGGGTCGTTGATAACGTAAATGAGTACAAAATGAAAATCCAAGATGGCGCCAACAAAAATTTTTGGATTTTTCGTCATGGGTGTTATTTTTATGGTTTTCGGGGTCGCTGATAACGAAAATTAGGTCAAAATTAAAATTCAAGATGGCGCCAATTAAAATTTACAGCTTTGTCGTCATGGGTGTCATTTTCATGCTTTACGGAGTCGCTGATAACGAAAATGAGGTCAAAATGAAAATTCAATAACACCAAAAATTATTTTTTTGTTTTTACGTCATGGGTATCATTTTCATGGTTTTTGGGGTCACTGATAACGCAAAATAAGTTCAAAATAAACAGAAACAAAAAAAATTTTTTTTTTCATCGACTCCGAAAACCATGAAAATGACACCCATGACGAAAAAACCGGAAAATTTTCGTCGGCGCCATCTTGGATTTTCATTTTATCCTCATTTTCGTTACCAGCGACCCTAAAAACAACGAAACCGACACCCATGACGAAAAAAAACAGAAAATTTTCGTCGGCGCCATGTTGGATTTTCATTTTCGCCTCATTTTTGTTATCAGCTACCCCGAAAAAATAACACCCATGACGACAAAACTGAAATTTTTTATTGGCGTCATCTTGAATTTTAATTTTGTTCTCATTTTCGTTATCAGCGACCCCGAAAACCATGAAAATGACACCCATGACGACAAAGCTGAAAATTTTAATTGGCGCCATGTTGAATTTTAATTTTGACCTAATTTTCGTTATCAGCGACCCCGAAAACCATGAAAATGACACCCATGACGACAAAACCAAAAATTTTTGTCGGCGCCATCTTGGATTTTCATTTTGACCTCATTTTCGTTATCAGCGACCCCGAAAACCATGAAAATGACACCCATGACGACAAAACCAAAAATTTTGTCGGCGCCACCTTGCATTTTCATTATCAGCGGCCCCGAAAACCATGAAAATGACACCCATGACGACAAAACCGAAAATTTTCATTGGCGCCATCTTGAATTTTAATTTTGACCTCATTTTCGTTATCAGCGACCCCGAAAACCATGAAAATGACACCCATGACGACAAAACCAAAAATTTTTGTCGGCACCATCTTGGATTTTCATTTTGTCCTCATTTTCGTTATCAGCGACCCCGAAAACCATGAAAATGACACCCATGACGACAAAACCGAATTTTTTTATTGGCGCCATCTTGAAGTTTAATTTTGACCTCATTTTCGTTATCAGCGACCCCGAAAACCATGAAAATGACACCCATGACGACAAAACCAAAAATTTTTGTCGGCGCCATCTTGGATTTTCATTTTGACCTCATTTTCGTTATCAGCGACCCCGAAAACCATGAAAATGACACCCATGACGACAAAACCAAAAATTTTGTCGGCGCCACCTTGCATTTTCATTATCAGCGGCCCCGAAAACCATGAAAATGACACCCATGACGACAAAACCGAAAATTTTCATTGGCGCCATCTTGAATTTTAATTTTGACCTCATTTTCGTTATCAGCGACCCCGAAAACCATGAAAATGACACCCATGACGACAAAACCAAAAATTTTTGTCGGCACCATCTTGGATTTTCATTTTGTCCTCATTTTCGTTATCAGCGACCCCGAAAACCATGAAAATGACACCCATGACGACAAAACCAAAAATTTTTGTCGGCGCCACCTTGCATTTTCATTTTGTCCTCATTTTCGTTATCAGCGGCCCCGAAAACCATGAAAATGACACCCATGACGACAAAACCGAATTTTTTTATTGGCGCCATCTTGAAGTTTAATTTTGACCTCATTTTCGTTATCAGCGACCCCGAAAACCATGAAAATGACACCCATGACGACAAAACCAAAAATTTTTGTCGGCGCCATCTTGGATTTTCATTTTGTCCTCATTTTCGTTATCAGCGGCCCCGAAAACCATGAAAATGACACCCATGACGACAAAACCGAAAATTTTCATTGGCGCCATCTTGAATTTTAATTTTGACCTCATTTTCGTTATCAGCGACCCCGAAAACCATGAAAATGACACCCATGATGAAAAAACCAAAAATTTTTGTCGGCGCCACCTTGAATTTTTATTTTGACCTAATTTTCGTTATCAGCGACCCAGAAAACCATGAAAATGACACCCATGACGAAAAAACCGAAAATTTTCGTCACCGCCATTTTGGATTTTCATTTTGACCTCATTTTCGTAATCAGCGACCCCGAAAACCTTGAAAATGACACCCATGACGAAAAAACCGAAAAAAAGTAAAGCATAAAATGCAGAGGAAGTAAAATAAAAAAAATTAAAGTGATTTTATCTTTAAAATGTAAATAAGTCAACAAAATAAAAAAACTAGTAGGTACACACGGCGGCACATGAAGCTGTCATTTCCAGTATAAATTGGCCTCGCTTTGTATAGATTTCCTATACAATGAGAGATCGGCATAAACTGGTTTTCTACAGCTTGATCAGTCGTCGTGCGTACAAAATACAATATCGACCATTACTCTTTCTATCTCGTTCTCCCCTACATACTTTCTTTTTTCTGCCCATGTCGAACTCGATAATCTTCGGCTTACCGGGCTCTCTACAAAACTTTTTTAGAACTCCTTACAAAAAAAAAAAATTGGAATAAATGTTTTGATTTTAGTAGGCCAGTTACAGGCAGTTTTGAATTGTCGAAAAAAAGATAATAAAATGAAGCTACAGTCCCATTCAAAAGGCATAATAACTGTGAAAGTACTGTAGTTGCCCATTCCAAAGTTACCGAAATTTATAAATAATATTGCGAAATCATAAATAGCGATTTTTGCGACGACACAATAAAGTTCAATTCAGGCCACGCACGCTAATTATCTACAGTTATATTCTCCTAGAAGCTGCCTCTCTTTCTAATGCGTAACTCTTATCTTATACCTTCTGACTACGTTCCCTATTAGGTACCTACTGTACTTTTGTGAACAAATGACATTTCAAATAAACCTAGGCTCGGTGTTTACTAAGTATTATTTTTTACAAACTATTTTTGGCTCAGTTCGTAACAGAACTTAGCGGGGGTGGGGTGGCGGGTTCGAAAAATTGGCACACGTCCGACCTCCAACGCGTTCCGCTCGGGACTGAAGCACGCGATGCGAGTATGAAATGATGAAAACAGCACATTTTGGAAATGGTGGTATAGGTTTTTTTAATATTTCAAATTATGATCGCCGTGTACTGTCACATTTTTTACGACCTTTATAATGGTATAAGTTTTATTGTTAAAAACCTAATATAACTCAAATGAAGTAATATTAAAAACCATCATTTAGACTTGTCTTTGCGATTTAATTGGATGCAACAAAGTGCAAGTAATCGTGTATCGCTGTACCGAAATATCTAGATCGAAGTGTGAAATATGTAATATATTTTTTTCAGAATTTAAATCCGTGTCATATAGGAATAAAGCACAATACAAAACGACGTTTATCTGGATAACCTCGCCTTAAGGCGTAATAAGGTTTATAACTGTCAGACTGGCCGAGTTAATTTCGTATTACCTACATACAAGATTTTATTTAGTTTTTTATTAAATAAAAGCTCGTAAGTATGGATCGTGTGTAGTGACTTTGCAGCGTGCCTCACGCACGATTCGTACAAATAAATCTAATCTAAGCTACTAAATCTAACTAGCCTGTTTCGTGTTATGTTATTGTCCCGTATGTTATTAACTGCGGGGCAAAGACCTCCCTCTTTCTCTTTCTTCACACGCTGAATAAAGTTTAATCATAGTTTTAACGACTACCCTAAATATTTTAGGTACTCGTTTAGGTGTCGTAGACATTCCTTTAGCTTTAGAGAAAGGGTCAAAAGAAATACCTACACCACCAAAGAGGTTTAGGTACCTACCTACATATTTATTCACGAAAAAAAGAATTCAAACATGGAAACAGTCAATGTGAAATCTCTATGAGACTTTTTCAATCCACTCATCTGGTCCTTGTAAATATCAAAGTAACATTTTTGAAAGCCCTCCTTTCTTAGCTGCTTCCTTCTTTCGCTACTTATGACGCCTTTCCAGATTCATGAATGGTTATGATGAGAGGTGTAGGTTCAGAGATGAAGCAGTATGTCGATCTACCTACCTATACTTATAAAATCTTTTGTCCTGCATTACTATGAACGCACAGCTCAAAGCCTTGGCCGGATTATGACGTAGTCATCCGCGATGAAAGGATTTTGGAAAATTCAAGCGGGTAAATTTAGGGTTAAAAGCTTGTATGACAATCCGTCACCGGTGCGGATCTGCTCGTAGTTGATATTCTACAAACCTACTGAAATCGGGTAAAAGAACGAGTACCTACGACGAAAAAAGACGACCTTCCACAAAATAAGGCCTATTGAAAGCATCATGAAAGGCAGTAATTTGTAATTTGGACTACTTATGGCGAAAATAAATAACTATATTGGGTTATGTTGGAAAATACCTACTTATGGCGGCTTTTCTGAAAAACAAATGAGAATGTTTTAAGTAACTAATGCTGATGTGCTAAGTTATCATCGGCTTCCCAATTACCACGATAAGCAGGATAGCCATGTACTACTTGGTAGACGGATTGGTATAGTCTGTTATTGCCAATAGGATGCTCCCGATCATCTGTAGGTATAGTTTTAATAAGTACGTAGTTTTCTATCAGATATTTCGAGTACTCAAGTGTAAACCGCGTATTGGCAAATGGAAAATGAGACGCCCCCAGCTAGATGAACCTTTCAAAAGTTTTCCGCCTAAATGCAGAACTAGGACAGGATGTTGCGGCGCTTTTTTAATTGAGGTTTGTGTCCAACAGTCGACTATACGGGCGTGGTGGATGATATTATGTATCAATTTCTTTCATCATCTGCTCAATTCGTGTCTCTCTGATCAACTCTTATATTATACAGGGTGGAAGGTACAGCGACGTGAAAACGGTTACCACGTATTCAGTACATCGTTCTGAGCACATCGTTTCCACATAGTTTTTCATCGGTTATTAAAAAAAAACAGCTGTTCCATAAATTTTCGCGTCGGTGTCCCTTTCACCCCGTATCTAAACTACTGGAAATCTACTGGTCTCTCAAGTTAAATCTTAAAATCGAAGGGTTCTAAAGATACCCCAAACTTTCAGCTCGTTTAGTTTTACTCTCTATAAAAGTTTATCTCCAGTAGGTATTCGAAGGGTGTCGCGAGGTCGCTAGACGCCTATAAATTGTGAAACTTGGGATATAACCAGTAAACATGTTGGGTGCTTAACCTCATAACTCATATCTAGTCTGCTGTACCAAAATAGAATGAAAAACGTTTGGTTTTATTGAGATTTGCTACTGTCTGTAAAAATATTTTTGAACCGATAACCGCTGCATAGATTTGGAAATCTCCAGAAAGGCTCCCGACTCTTGGTAGCAGTAGGAACAGTGGGGTTTTCCTCGGAAGGAGTCCGATATAACCGTTCTATCCACGGAAGGTTACCAGGAGGATTAGAATGGCCTTCAACAAAAAAATAAATAAATATTGGAATCTGACTACTGAAAAGTTCCACTAGACATCTGAATTTTACCAAAGGCAACGCTCGCTGGGCCGATAACTATCATGATAGAAATTCTGTACATTCCAGAGACTTCACAGGTGCTTTGCCACTTCAAATACAAAGCTAAACTATACTGGCACACAGACCTTTCAAATGGAAACACAAATACTCTTATCACCTTTCTGCCCTGGCTCATGGCGTTGGCACAAGACTGTCGACCATCCCCTGTCAATCATTCGAAACACATCGTCACTTCTTGGCAGAAAGAGGTTTAAAACAGTATTTCGAGCTCGACGAAGAGCTCAACAAATTGCTTACTGCACGTCAAAATCACTAAGCCAGAGCACATTACCAAGTCCAACTTACCTCGGTTTTTTTAACTACTTCTTCTAATTTCAGGAGCAAGTAATGACCAGCGTACACCAAGTCAATGATCTTATGAAGAAACCGATCAACGCAATGAAGGACTCTATGAAGCTGACGATAGACCAGCTGAAGACGATTACGGCGAAGGTAAAACAGACTGTGATACGACTCGATCGATTGGTGCTGAGTATCGGTAAGTTATAAAGTTGGGCTTTGACTAAGAAACAATTGAAAACTTGTGAAAACCGAGTTCATTGGTAGTGTTGTAGTAGTAGGTGCACCATTGCATATGGTGTGGAATATAACTGGCCGTTGATACGTGCACCGTTGCCAGATGGTGTGGAATATAACTGTGGCTGTTGATACGTGCACCGTTTCCAAATGGTGTGGAATATAACTGGCTGTTGATACGTGCACCGTTGCCAAATGGTGTGCAATATAACTGGCTGTTGAGACGTGCACCGTTGCCAAATGGTGTGGAATATAACTGTGGCTGTTGATACGTGCACCGTTTCCAAATGGTGTGGAATATAACTGACTGTTGATACGTGGACCGTTGCCAAATGGTGTGGAATATAACTGACTGTTGAAGCCTTCAAAAAATTGCTACAATTGACTGACAGTTTGACGGCACGGTTCGCAGTGGCTAAGCGATTTGCTGCTGCGCTGCGTGTTGGGGTTTGAATGTCGGGGGGTATAGGTAGTTGTTCCGGGTGTGGCTCTTTGTGTATGTGAGTTTAAATGATGGTAAACGCACTCACGAATTCACGAGAAATACCTAGTGAGGTGCAACTTTAAAAAACCTTTCACAATAATTAAATCTCTGGTAGCGGTAAGTCAACCGCAACCTTATTTGACAGACAATTAAGTGGCACAAATGAGAGAAAAAATAATTTTTAGGATAAATTTTACTGTGATTTTGATAGTGATGCAAAATCATAGGTAGGTGAAATAGCTGTACCTGTTCTGATACAACCTCTGTTGACTACCTCGTTGGTCTAGTGGACGCAAGCTCGGCTGCTGAGGATGAGGTTCTGGGTTCGATTCGGGGGTCGGGCAAAGTTTTACTGGGTTTTTCCATCAGAAATTTCACAGTAGTAGCCACGGAGTCTGGACTTGTGCCCGGTTGATGGCAATAGGCTCGCCCCCTGTTACATGGAACTTTAAACATAACTGGCGAAATGTGGGTGTTATAATAAGTACACCGTTGCCTAACCCTTCGGGGTTTACAGGCGTGATGTTATGTTACGAATCCGATACAGAAGATGATCGTTGTGGTGCATCTCAATGCATGCATCATACAATCCGTTTAATAGGTACTTGTGTTGTTCAAACACACTTTTTTTAGTACAGACGCCAGCACATCAAGCTATACGAAACTGTCAAATTTACCCAATCAACCTTGAACCTAATGCTTTAGCGATAAAGTTGAAAATCTATTAAAGATAATTTTTGACAGATTGCAGTAGCTTGATGTGCTGGCGTCTGTACAAAGTACTTGCCTTTTCAAGCTACACGAATTGAAGCGCAACAAAATTGTTGTTTCGTCTGCAAACGGCGTTTTGCAATTCTCGGTAATGCATATTTTATACAATCGATAAGTGTCATGTGTGCTTTCTCATGCTTTAACAGACAACAAGATTATTTTAAATATGTTTTTTTTATAAAATTAGTTTGGTATGGCGACTTCTATACAACATTGATTTGGCTGTAATGTCAACGTGTTGGTTTAAGTTAGTTCGATACTTTCTTAAATAGATGGCGCCAACGTCACCGTAAGACGTTATTAATGGAACGAAAAATTTCGAGAGCTGTAAGCAGGGTGCGATGGTCTAATTGGTTAAGACGTCCGGTGGACAGAATCGGAAGGTCGCAGGTTCAAACCCTGCTCGCACTCGAATTTTTCTTTCCATATCAAAGCAACAACATTATTATTCTGCGCACATATATTATTTAGAGAAATTCTAGTTATTGAAGAATTTTAGCACGTGTCTAAATACAGCGTGTAAGGGACAGCCCTCCACAAACTAACAATGCATTCAGCTCCTTATTTTGAATCATATTCCACCGGAATTCTTCTCCGGATTTTTTTTTTCAGTTACTGTTCCTTTATTTCAATGTTAAATTACATTCCCTGTACGCAGCATTCCGTTTATGTAAATAATACGGCTAAAATCAAAATCCAACAATGGATGTTGAAATACTCTAACGAACGACGCGTGAAATCAGCGGTTCACTTCCTGCCTAGCTACATTTTGTTCATCGAACTCGCCGTCGCGCTTGCCGTTCGCTACGTGCGTTTTGCCACGGTAACGATAACGTATGAGGGAATAAAATATATCAAATTTATTGAATTCCTATAACATTCCTGAAATAATTTGTTGTACCGGTCATCTTAGCTTAGTATGATGTACTGAATTCACACCATCACTTTGTGGAGGGCTGTCCCTTACACCCTGTATATTGGTAGAAAATATGGTGAATTTCATGATGTAATTAATTAATTAACAGTAATTTGCCAACCATTCGTATTTTATTCCAGAATTCTTTTAAAGTTTTTCTAAGCATTTTGGAAAAGGTCATAGACAACTAGGTATAGTTTTTGCCCCTAGAGCGTAAATTCTGCTTGGCGCAAAAAGACAATCTCTGAACCTTTCAAGCACTCGTATAATGGAGAATCAACATCGAAGTTACATTTTGTAGAACAACATTTTGCAACATGATATAAAATCTCTAAAAACGTAACATTTGCGGCCATAATTAACTATAACTTTTAATTAAGTACTAGCTTATGCTCGCGGTTTCTCCCGCGTGTAGTTCGGAAATAGTCCCACGGAATCGTACTACCGGGATAAAGTATTCAATGTGTTAATCCAGGTTATAAACTATCTTTGTGCCAAATTTCATCCAAATCCGGTCAGAATTTGGGTGAAAGAGTAACAAACATCCATCCATCCATCCTCGCAACCAAATATTAGTAGACTTTATTTTACTAACTAACAACTTCGGTGTGATGCACCTTTAACGTTTTTAATACCCTCTAAAATTGACGTAGGATTTTGAATATCTGGTGTGTCCACACCAAATATCGATATCGATAATGATACTAAAACGCCTTTCAGTCGACGCCTACCAATCCTCCTTCTTCTGGCTTCATTCAATAGCAGACATGTGCAACGCCAACCTTGGGACACCCTACGACCGCTGCAGCAAAGCAATACAAGAAAGTTTTTCTCACTGGCAGAAGAAGTTGGACCATAAAGTCACAGAAGTTTGTGACGTGGAGTCTATAATTCAAGGTGCTTGCTATACAGTGAAACCTTTCGAAGCGTTTTGCTATGCCAGCGATTTTATGGATGAAGCCATTTTGGCTAGCCTCAAGAAGAGTAAGTTTATCGGTTGACATTTTAACTGGATTGTAGTATTTAAAAAAATATTACGAACAGTACAGAATATTGGTTGTAGATAATAATTTGAACTACAAGTAGACAACGATTGGGTTTTTTTTAATTTTTAGTACCTATTAGTGAGGAATTGGTATGTAAGAAATTAAAAAGCATTTAGTTTTGCGACTGCGGACTATTTTTACCTACACTAACTTATGCCCCCGGCTTCGCCTGCGTGGAGTTCGGGAATCTTATTTACTTCTGGGATAATAAGTAATCTATGTATGTATAGTACATACATATATTTATATATAACTAATACACATGTCTCATAATTTTAATTGAAGAGTGTGCACACCAATTTCCGAGTCAATCAGCCCAGAAAATATTAAGTTTCTCATAAAATTCAACCCCCATTTTACCCTCTTAGGGGTGGAATTTCGAAAAACTGTTTCATAGTAGATACCCACTTTTCACAAAGAATACACCCATCAAATTTCATGTCTTTAAGAACAGCAGTTTAGGCTGTGCGTTAATATATCAGTCAGTCAGGACTTTGAATTTTATATTGGGGGATGATTTTATAAAAACTGTGATACACGTATCTCATAATTTTAACTGCAGAGTAGGTACACAAATTTTCAAGTCAATCGACTCCGAGAATAAAAAGTTTCACGGAAAATTCGACGTCCCATTTCATCCTCTTAGGGGTGGAATTTAAAAAAACCCTTTCTTAGTGAATACCTACTCTTCACGAAGAATACACCGTTCAAATTTCATGTCTCTAAGACCAGCGGTTTAGGCTGTGCGTTGATATATCAGTCAGCCAGTGAATTTGGAAAAATCCTTCCTTTTCTACATTATAAAGGAAACCTCTGTGCATAATTTCAGCTTTCTAGGTCCAAGGGTTTGAGCTGGGCGTTCATAAGTCAGTCAGGACTTTTCTTTTTATTATACCTACATGTCACATAGCAATGAGCCCTAATTCCAGTATTCAGTTGCTAACTACTTCGTCGTGAATATACCTAACCAATTGTAGACACTATCTATACTTGTATATGAACAGGCACGTCTCAAATTCATCGCATTCCGGACATTCTAGCTAGCCGCAATTCGGTCTGGAATTTCCACCTAACCACAATTGGAAATGCACATGGATAATTTTAGCTGCCAATACACTAAAATTATTGGCCGCTAAAACTTTTTTTTAGTTGTAAGGCAATAATTGTGTCACAGTGCTCCGAAACAAGTAAATCTGAATTGTTACATTACAAGTTAATGCTCCCGGTGCGGGAGTGCTTTTAGGTAATTGTAGAATAAGCCGCCGCTTGATCACAATTCTCTGAGGAGGATACGTGTCTTTCGATTTCTGAAATGACGATATCTGAAATGTCTCATTCTTTTTCAGAACTAAGAAACTTTACCGAGCAACTGAGAGCAATGTTTCAAGTGAAAGTCGTTATTCACCATTCTTACTCCTATAGTAGCAACACCAGTCGCTCCGCAGGCCAGGTCGCCGCTGGCATTGTCACTGAGATCAGGAACAGAGCTGATCCGATGTTGACCTGGATTTCTTGGAGCTCCTGTGTCACTAGCTTGTTTCTACTACTCATTATATTCAGGTAAAATGATTCAACCGTCATCAGTAGTAAGGTCAATCAAGTCGCTGCAGGGCTATCACGGGGATCAGGTCAGCGTTGATCCGATGTTGACCTGACTTTCCTGGATTTTCTGTGTCAGTAGCATGTTCTTATCATTTTCAGGTAAATTTCCACCTTCTTCAGTGGTTAAGTTACTAATTGCTATACTGCGTAAACTGCACTGTCTCTCAGATCTGTCACAATTCCATTTGCGTCCAAAAACAGGAGATAAAAGAGGTGTTTTAGCCAAGCTGTACCTTCCTTTAAGTCGTTGTTGTAGCGCGGTGCCTTGGGGGAGACTTATGCAAAGATGTGGACATCTATCGACTGATATGTATGACGATAATCCATTTTAGCTTAATGCAACAGTCCAAAGCAGCGTTGGTCATTTGATTTAGAAAATACGTTATCTAGGTTACAAAATTTTACTTTATCGATTCTTCTTATTTATCGCAGGGCAAAATACTACCAATACATGTATGAAACCCGCTCCCAGTTCGACAATTGTTACGTAACGAAAGAGCTACAGGCTTTGGATCTGAAGAGGCAACAGCAAGGTAGAGAAACGGTACTGCCTTTGAATAGAAGAGAGCGTGCTAAATATATCACAGTAAGATCATTTGTTACTTTGAAAGTCGTTATAAAACTGATTGATTTCGCATACATGATACATCAAATAAAGACAGAACACAGAAACTCTATTCTTTCAAACGGAAGAAAACTGGAGGAATCCTTTCTTTTTATGTATACTTGCATCAAAGGTACCAGTTTCAGCTGCATTAAAACTATAACTTCATAATTATTGATCTCTTCTCTATTTCGAAATGAATTTTAATAAAGTCTTCACAAAAGATATCATTTCATTTTTTTTTCATTTTTGTTCTCATTCTTTTTTTTTGTTTTTTCATATAATTTTTGGGGATCGCAAAAATAAATAATTTCGTTTACATGGAATCTTCCATGTAAACGAAATGCAGCCGGAGATTTTCGTAAGGAGCTCGTGGCTAAATAATAACAGCCGCTCGGATCAATCTTCAGGTCCGCCGCGCTTGCCTAGATTGGTCTGGTTTGTGGGTGACCACCCCTTACATACCGAATTTCCTCCGTGCCTAAGAAAACCACGTTAAGCTAGGCTGTCATTTGTAGATCTTTGACAGTAGTTACATTAGATAGTCAGTGGTCCGAAAGTCTGACGACCAGTCGTACCAAAGGATACCGTATTACCCAGTAATAACTGGGTTGTGGGTGTCAGATAGGCAGTCGCTCTATGTAAAATACTGGTATTCAGCTGCAGCCCCTAAAACTGGAAGCCGACCATAACAAAGTTGGGAAAAGGCTAGGCAAATGAAGACATGGAAGACGTCATAACAGTTGTATTTTTCACAGCCATCATCCTTTCATCTCGTGGCTTCAGAGAAGGTTTACCTGAATCGTTCAGCAGTGTTCATGGCCATAACTACCTTCAAGCTACTGATACATATGATAGCTGACTATAGCTTGTACTGGGTTTTAATGACCATACGTTGCCATGGGAGATTTCATTCGGATTTGATGCGTGAGTTTGAAGATTTTCATTTACAATAAGCATAATTTCTTATAGGTGCAATTCTGAAGGCGGCCACATCTGTTTTCTTAGGTGGCAAATTGCAACTGTTCCCATTTTCATAGAGTTAAATAGTATCAGTCGTGCAGCTGCAGTGTGTCCTTTGCGATTGCAGCTTTACCGTTGCGGTTTCCTTCTTCGGAAACTTGAATGAACTTACAGAATATGTAAGAATGAAAATTACCATTTTCAGCCGGAATACCCCACTCAGGAGCCCGTGTTTCTGGCAGCGGTTTTTTAGCAAGAGTCTTCAGTTCTATCATCGGGATCTTAGATATACCACTGTCCTTTCCAGCACCTTCACCCATTTCGTGCTTGCCAGATCCTTATCCCCCTGATTTGAGACGTTATACCCAGATTGGTGTTCTCATTTTTCTTCTATGGTTCTTCGCACTCTTCGAACCTTACGGTCTTCGTCTACGTCATTTGATTATGGGACAATATAGACCTGAACGAGCTAAAGCCAGAGCAACGTGGTTGTATAACCATATTTTGAGGACCAGAGGTAGGTAACCGTTAACGTTTTTCATAGTGACTTTTAGTTTTTGTCGATCTATATCTTGCGTCACGTTTTCAACGCGAGGGCACGTGCACGTGTTGGAGTCGGGCTGACTTGGCAAAATTCTACAAAAGCAAATCCTAGCGTAAATTTTTTCGAGTGTGCCGAATCAGGCCATCTCACCCATACATGTGTGTAGGACGCCTTATCATTCGTTGAAATAAAACTAAATTACTTTATTGATATTCAGGTAGCTTTATGAAATTCGCTAGAAGAAAATTACATCGAGAGTACAAACATACATCAGAAGGTTTGCTTACATTGCGTCAGCGGATCAGTGATCTTGTACCGTAAGTTTTAATAGCTTTAATATTCTCAGCAACACATTAAATGAAATTCTTCTTTAATCCCTATAATATGTGTCAGTTTTCAGTGTTTGAGGTCCTTGTTCGGATTAGGTCCAACGCAACAACATTGTCTATTGTGTGGAATCACTTCTTCCAGCGATCCTAACTCGAGAATGACGAAGTGAGACTAGATTTTATTATTTATTTAACTTTGTGGATCTTAATCAATAATAAGTCATCCATATTGTATATGTCGCCGAAAGAGTGTATTTTTGCAAAGATTATTAGTTAATCTAATTAATAACCAACTTACAATTCTCATTCATCATAATATTGATGCGAACCTGCCATCTGTGAGGCGACTTATTACAACGATCGAATCGATTGACGGGAGAGACTAGTGCCATCTATTAGTTTGTGTCTTAACTACTACCGAGATGGATCGTGATTAGTTCTTCTGAAGATTAATTTAATAAACAAAAGTCTTTATCTAGAACTATAGTTAAAATTAAGGTAAGCAAATATTTTTCAATTGGGATTATAACAATTGCTCATTTACACTAAGATTTGTTTTGAAGCAACATTCGACAATATTGTGGAAGATGGCGCCGAATACGATTTAAATGATCAATAACTAATTTGAAACTACAACTAAATCAGTTTCTGTGACTAATTACAAACTCAAAAAGTAACAATATTATTTTACAGAGCAATGTATTAGTGAAAGACCTGTTTGTAGTAAATCCTTTGATCGGCCGGAAATGGTTTTAATCAAGATCCCATTGTTGTAAAAAGTAATGAAGCCACTAATTAGTTTTAACTCAATAACGCCTTTGCATTTATGAATATTGACATTGTTTAATTTATTAAAGTGATTAATTGTGAAGTATTCTAGTATTGTTTGTAAGTTTTAATGAACTTACCACGTAATAAATTACTGTACTGGGTGTGTGGCACTTCCGCCCAGACAGCGCACACGCGTAGGTACAACGAGAGGTCAAGTTAGCTAACTAACTCGACCTCTCGCTCTCGCGATTGTAAAACAATTGAAGCATGTAATTGAAAGTGGTTTTTGAAGTGAACAATATTAAGTTGTGTAAATGAGAACTGTAACACGATTTAAAAGAGGTGTAAGGAGTTTCTTAGCCCGTTCTTCTCCTTATAAACAACCATGTTCGCGAACGGGTGGCTCAACTTGTAAATGGTTTGAAGTTTGAGTCAAGTATTGTGTGTGATAAATCACAACTACCCACCTACCTATCTACCAACAATGAAGAATCGTGTCCCACGGTTAAAGACGCGAAGACAATATGGCGGCTGGCTGATGGCGTTGATATTTGGGATTAGTGTTCCTTCTAATCCGTTCCCTGTCGTAACATATATCTTGAGATATATTCATAGATTCGAATATACCTATTTGTATTTTCCATAGTCATTTTAATATTATTAGTCAATTAACATTAGCCAGTTACCGTTGCTAATAAAAAACAGCCATACGCTTCTCGTATTTAGTTGGCTACCCCATAAATATTTATTCATAAACGACAAACTTTATCCTACAAATTCCTGTACTTAGAAACTAGATTGAAATTCGTAAAAAACTTATTTGTAGGTGTCAAATCCCTAGCTGCCCAGGAGTATACTGCATCAGCTGCTTCAATGACATTGGTGAGCTATGCACCATATGCCTGAAACCAGCCGATTATGGTGACCTAAGTGATATCAGCTTGGAAAAGTAAGTTAAACCCTTTTATTTACCCACCTAGATTGTTCTAACGCTGGGTATAAAACTTACACAATATTATTATTTTAAGATGATCACAGAAGAAAACCCACAGGCAGAAGAGTAGAAACCTCTGTGTGTTGCCTTTTATGGTCAATCTCAAATGAATAATTGTCAAAGTATCCAAAAATATATCAAAAAAATTGTAAATTACGTGTTTGATATTAAATTATTTTATTTTTAGAGGTTCTTCTGAGGACAGTGACAGTGATGGCGAATTAAATGAAGGGAGAATTAATGAGAACGTAAGTGAAATAAATCATAATTAATATTTAAAATAAGAATGATAAAGGTCAGGGGTTCCCAAAGGGTGTGCCGCGGCACCCTGGTGCGCCGTAGAGAGTAAAGAGGGGCGCCGTGAGGCGTTCTTATTTGCCATTCTCCGGAAACAACAAGGTTTTTAGTTTATAAATCCAAAGTCTTGTTGTCTCAGAAGGTTTGATGTCTCTTTTCACGGAACACCTTTTGAAACTCACTCGATGATTTTCGAAATAGGTACTTTGCCGAAGTCGACGTCAAAAAAATTTGCGTGGATCCAAGATACTTTCTATTCACCAGATCCACCAGAATTCACTTCGCAAGAAGAAACGAGACTCACTTAACTGTCTTGCGAAAGGAGCCTTAAAACAAAATTCTCATTCCGATTTGATTTTATAATAAAACCTATACACAAAAAGAATAACAAAGAGGAAATGTCCAACTATAGACCTATAGCGTTAATTCCTATATTATCTAAAGTATTTGAGAAGATTATTTGTAAATCATTAATTCATCATTACACACATTAAAAAAAAAAATCATATTATGCAATGAACAAATGGGTTTTAGGAAACATAGAAATATTAATATGGCAATATACAATTTCTTATGCAATATAATGCCATGTGTGTAGACAATAAGACTCCTGTGTGTGCTATATATACCGACATGACAAAGGCTTTCGACTACGTAAACCATGACGGCCTTTTGGAAAAACTATATAATTACGGTATAAGGGGAAATGTCCTAGACCTAATAAGCCTCCTGTCTTACTGGACGAACTCAACATACAAAAATGTCCATATGTCTTGACACCAAATGTGAGCTTAGATATACATCACCCGGTAGGGAGGTCAAAAACGGTGTACCGCAGGGGTTGTCTTGGGACCTCCCTTATTTCTCCTATATATAAATGACTTGCCACGACAATCCATGGTATTATTTGCAGATGATAGTACAACGATAGTAAAGTGTTCCAGTAAAGAAAACTATGAAAGGGAAATTAATAACACATTAGAAACAATTATACATTGGCTTGATACAAATAACTTAATAATTAATCTAAAAAAGACGAAAGTAATGCACTTCTACCAAAGGATACGCGCTGATGATATAAATGTTAGTTATAATGGTCAAAAAGTGGATACAACTTGTGTAGCGAAATTTCCAGGCATCCTGATTGACAACAATTTGACTTGGAAACCGCATGCTGATGACGTATGTCAGAAGTTAAATAAATCAGCCTACGTACTATATAACTTATCACACAAAGTTAGCAATGATACACTTCTACTAACTTATCATGGGTTGGTTGGGTCAGTATTAAGATTTGTAATCATATTTTGGGGTAACTGTAGTGAGAGGGAGGAGATTTTTAGGGTATATAAGCACAGACAGCTGTGAACCTGTGTTTCGGTCTCTGATGATACTGACTTTTCCTTGTTTGTACATATTGGAGGTGGCAATTTTTGTAAAAACAAATCTACATTTATTCCCGTCACTAGTCAATATTAGAACACGCAATGGCCCCTTGAGATCCCAATACAAGAACTTGTTACATTCGGGAAATTACAAAACAGCACTGTTAGGGAAAAGTGTTATGACAATGGGACCTGTCATTTATAATAAAATACCTCATGGTTTTAAGAATTATTCTATAAACATTTTTAAATCTAAGGTAACTGCACTACTTTTAGGCAAATGTTATTACTCAGTGACAGACTTTCTAAATGATACGAATTTATCCAGATTATGATTGTTATAATTAACTGCAAATTTGACCATGTAAGACTAGTGTACCTGACTATAATATTATTAATTGTCTTCACTTTAATTTCTTTGTTTTGTTGACATTATTTTGTTTGTATTAATATTTTATCTTGTGTAATAATTTGCACGCTGTAAGGTAGACTCTAGCCGATCTCATTAATTTATGTACAACAACTAACCTGTACCTACTTTCATAGCAAATAAAATTCTGATTCTGATCCTGATTCTGATTATTCTTGAGTGTCTATGTAAAGCTTCATATTGTGGATGTTTTAATTTTTGTGCCTATCAACCTTGTACCCTATTTTTACTAGCTAGGGCGCCGAGACAATATACTGAACCTGTAAGCGCCGCGAACCGAAAAAGTTTGGGAACCCCTGATATAGGTAATACAAACGTTTATAAAAATTACAGATACCAACAAATGCTGAAATGGAACATACAAACTCAACAAGAAGTAAAGAAGAAAATCGAAGATGGAGCTACTTCGGGCATACCAGCGGTGGAATGAGACCGCTAGATACAGTTGCTTTGGTTCAAACCCATACTTATAAAAATAAAAACAAACGCACTGTGTTCACTGCTTTCCTTCTTAAACGTTTTCATAACTTTAAAAGGAAAGTGAAGAACCATTTTCGAGTTAAGAAGCGTACCCTTGATTGGGTCGACAAACTAACCCGTGAAAACAAATTAAAGGCTTTTCCAAAGGAAGAAAATCATAAAGTTTATTCAAAATGTCTTGAAATTAAAGAGTCCGGTGAATTTAACGTTGTTACCAACAGGTCTATTGGAGTTAATACAAACAGAAATCGAGGAGGTTTAGTAACTATGATAATGAACAGCTTTAATAGACGAAAGGCAAAATCTCGTTTGGAACAAAACAAATACAAGAGAGATCTGAAAAAACTTAAAAAACTACCAATGCGCCGAATAAAAGATCACACAACAAGAAGTAGCAAGAGAACATTGTCCGCAACAAAATCTTTTCATTCATACAATATCACAATACGCCAAAGGAATTTGAAGAGCATTGTAAGAGATAACAAGAAAAAAAGGACAAAAAATAGAATGAAAGGGTATAAAGAACTGAAAGGTATTATAAGAGCAATACGGCACAATAGCAATGATATAAAAAATATATCAAATCAAAATAACTACAATGCACCAAATAATTCTGCTGCTGAAGATGGAAAGAAATTTACTAGGTCTTCAGATAACGCTATCTTTGGAAGAAAGAAAAATAAGAAGAAATGCTCAAAAATCAATAAACCAAAGAAATCTAGAAAACAGAGGGATATCAATAAGATTAAAACCAAAAGTTCTCGCAACAGAATAGCTGAATTTCATCAATTCTTCTCTAACCACTGGAATAATTTTAAATCCAGTATAATGCCTGGCAATGCCCAAAACAGATCTAATATTCCAATGCTCAAGGAGAAAAGAAATCACAAACGCAGAAAAAAGCAAAAAGGCGTTGATTCGAATGAAACCGGCATCGAAAATTGTTTTGCGAGAAAGGATATTAAGCAAACAAGAAACCTTAGAATATCTGCGTTTTTAGCTGAACTGGAATGGACTAAAAGAGAATTTAGAGGTAAAACCAACATTGAAGAAGAAAACGATTCTTTTTTGCGAAGGCTGAAAGAACCTGCCCCACTAAAAACTAATAAAATAGTAGGTGTAAGTAAATCATGAATAAATATTGTAGACACCACGGATACCGTTAAGGTTTGCTCGAACCGGTACAGACAGAGTGCAGACCGCCTGTGTAGACAGCGTACACTGACAGATATTTCAAAACATTATGGTCGCGTCCGCAATTTCTGAGCTACATGAATCTTTTGGCGCGTTTATGACATTGACAAGAAGTGATCATTATATGAATTTGTTTTGTCGAATGTATTGAAAAATCAAGATGGCGGTGCGAGTTCCGATATTTTAATCAAAATCCCTCTTTCAGATGGCCCAGCTAACGAGTTTGCCATTCCAAAGGCGCGAAGCTCCGAAAACTTGCACTTGTGCCAAAAAATGTATTTGTCAGAGGAAACAATCAAATTCAAATACAATAAATCAATCAGCTACTAGACTATTTGAATCGTTATCTAAACGTAAGTATGTATAGGAGAACAGCTATGTAAATGAAATATATTCTTTAGGTAATAGCCTTGAATGTTCCAATGCTGGGCTACGGCTCCCTCATACCTTTCCAGGCCTCGGCTGCGACGTCCATATTTAAACCATAAAAAAATGTGATAGCACTGTAGGCAATTTTCATAAATTACCTAATCATTCTTTGATAAAACTTGGTTACAGAAAAATTCATCGCCATGAAAACTATCGACAGGTTTCGTAATAAAATCAAAGAGTCTTTTAGCATGGTGTCAAAAGTGTCGAACAGCGTGAGTGGTCCGCGAGGGGAAAGTATTTTCATTAGTGGTAAGAATCGCTGTACTTGGATAATAATTCATTTTACACACTTGCATTTGAACACTTGCTATTCGTTTTCAAAACCAACAAATTTCATTGCGTTCATTGCGTTGGAATGCCGACGAGTTTTCAAACAAATGGAGCAATAGATTACCTACGTGTGTTACGCAATTTTGGTGCTGAGAAAAGTGAAAAAGTCAAATATGGACATTGGTTTTTTCATTTTTCTCAATAGCTCGTACCTTGGTAAAAAGATAAGCCAGTCAGCAAGATGATAGCGAGGCTGACAGGCCAGGGTACGCGAACCATTGACTGTAATCAGCTAATATGTTTACGTGTGGCGACATCTACAACTGACGTCACACAAATCCTACACCGTCCAAGCAAAATTTACCGCGAAACGTCTAGATGTTTTAAATTAGTGGCCCACCCGAAATTATCACCCGTCTGGTATAAGATCATCCCCCTCTTCAATGGGGGATGAAGGAACCTCCAACCTGTTCTTGCCTCTTCTTGGCTTGCAGTTCTTCCTTGCCTCCAAGTACGGAGGTACCCTGACTTCTTTCTTAGTCTGAAGAGCTGTCTAGTAGTCACAAGATTGCGAATACCTTCACATCAAAGCACATTATGTCAAAAAAATAGTTTAATCACTGCAATAAAATTTTTTAACAACATACCGAAAGAGTTAAGAGAACTCCCTTTAAAATATTTTAAATCCAAATTGCATAAATGGCTTGTTGACAATTGTTTTTATAGTTTAAAAGAATTTCTTGATAAAAAAGTATCCGATAGATATGGCTTCTGAGTTCTTTAAGTTGATTTAATTTTTTTTTAATTTTTCTTTTATTAAAAGAGTCTATTATTGTTATTTTTATTAACTAGACATATAAACATATACATATTTACACTAATGGTTGTTGTAATAAAATTCTATGTTTAAGATGTTCAAAAATTTGTATGCCATTTTATGGCGAAACATGTAAGTTCACAAACCTATTTATAAGACCTTAATGTACCATGTTTTTACACAAATAAATAATTCTATTCTATTCTATTCTATTCTTGATCTTCATGTAATAGAAAAATAAGTCAGATAAATTTGTTTCACAGAAAGTCCGATTTGCGTATCAAAAGACGGGTTTGCCTACCGGTCATTTAGTCCTGTACTGAGTCAAGATTCCGAGTAAGTCATAAAGTCTCCGTAATAAAATGAGTTACCAAATCGATATTTTGTTGATTATTTTTATTTTCAGCATAACAAACACTGATTTGATATATGAAAATTCTAAATACGGCAGTAACTTGATGCAGGTAAGAATACACAGTGTTACCCATTGTCCACGAACTACACGAGCAAGCGAAGCGACATGCGTGTTTTTTTTTGATCGGCCCTTGAGAACCCCTTCCTGGTTGCTGAAATCTGTTTGAGGAGCGCGTGGAACACGAACGCGCCGTCGACACGACCTGTCGTCATAAGACGGCCGGACGGCGAGCTAGCCCGTTACTAACCGTCCACAGGCCCGCGCCCAGGGTGACAGGGAGCCACCACGTGGTTCCCGATGCTCGGGGCGTCTCCCGCGGTGGCTGGGACGTGAGGTTCTTTCCCTCTCACGTCCCGCCACCTCCTTCGCTAATATGACTGCTTCGCAAAAGGTGGTGACGGCTTCCCATTCCCTCTCGCTCCGGACCATGGCTTGAACCAGGGCCTGATCTTATTTGATAATATTTACAATTTATTGTGCCTGTCCATTAAAAACACTGTTAGTTTACATTTGATAACAAACGAGTTAACAACTTTATGTAATTACCCATATTAGCAAATAATTGATTTTGAATTTGAAACAAATATGGCTGCGCGGGGCACAATGACGTTCAACCAATCAGCGCGCGATGTGCGTTCCGTCGCATGCCATTTCACAATTTGACGGTTTCACTTTGATATATTATAATCTACCGAAAAGTAATGCGTTAAATTGTAAACATTATGTTACGGTTCACAATCTTTCGACAATCTAAAATAATAAATAATCAATAGATAGATTATAATCTAACGGTTTTTACAATTTTACGGTGACATATACAAGGCAGGAAGTGAAAGAATTTGATGTTTTATAAAATATGGTTTACAACTTTGTCTGTAATTTTAAGGCCAAACTTAGCTCTTATGCATCCTTTTCCTAAATATAACATCTGTATGTGTAGTTTCCCCAGAAAATAATGCCGTATCTAAGGATAACAACAAGTCCGTGATAGGCAGTAAGCAATGTATCCGTATTTACCATTGGGGCGAGGCCTAAGGCCCGGATTCCACCAAACCGGGGACGACCTGTTTGAATGGTCTAGGACACTTATTGAAGGTACCGTCGGAAAAGTCATCATCATTTCTCTAGCTTCTTCCGAAGCAAAAATTAAAGTACGTTCGCATTCGTGATGATAGTCAGCCAAAAGGTAGGTAAGGTAGGTATCTTTATGATCGTTGCACATTTCGACTTCAGTTTCGACACTATAAGCCGTCTTTTTAACTCCCTGTTTTTTATTTATCCGTCTTTAAGCGACCGATTTAAAACTTTCGTACCGTAGTAGTGTTTCAATAAGGTTTATACCCATATCTTTGAAAGTGGCCACGGCCTTTATAAATGGCAGGTACTGTTTCTTCTTTCTTCTGCATACGGCATTTTTGTTTTCATCAGGCATAAAGTTATTGGAATGCTCACGTTTTTTCACAACGATTCATCCTAAAAAATAAAATGACTATGTATACTTCCCTAATTCTGGTAAAAATAAGCTTGTGAAACATAAAAAAAAACCCTGCGACCCGTGCACCCCCCGGCGTCATCCACAAGTGTATACATATTTTCTTTATCATAAAAGCTACGAACGTGCCTCTGTAATGGTAATCGTTCCTGTACATTTGGATTTTTTTAAATATCTACACCTTATGCTATCTAAATTTTTGTACTGTGTGTGAAAATGGTGTTGATACCCTTCGAACAATAAAAGTCTTTCTCGACTTTGTGCAACAAAAGTTAAATTAGTTTCGCTCATTGTAATTTGTTCTATAGTCTAAGCTCCAATTTTACAATTATTGACATAAAATGACAGAATTGAAACAAAATAGTTACCATGTCAACACTTAAAGAATATTAGAACATATTGGCCTGTGGACGGCGAGTTATGGGCTAGCTCGCCGTCCGGCCGTCTTATGACGACAGGCCGTGTCGACGGCGCGTTCGTGTTCCACGCGCGCCTCAAAGAGATGTCAGCAACCAAGTAGGGGTCCGCATGGGCCGATGCCTGCCAGGGCTGTGGGTTCGAAAGAGATACCGTGGCCCTGGAACACAAAGGGCAAAGAAGGAACATGGATGGGTTTTAGTCAGTACAAGTCTGACACTCCCCTCCGCTCCGCCCAGAGTGGGGAGGGTCATTTGATGATTTCCCATCCGAAAAAAAAAAAAATAGAATATTAGAACATGCAAAGAGGAAATACTTTGAGGAAACACCTACAACCGTATTGATAGTAAAATGTCATCACAATGGTGCACATGAGAACATACTATCAATGCAGTTTTACTTGCACCATTAATAGTGCAAACGAAACTAATTAGTTTCCTCTGCACCATTGATAGTGCAGGTCAATGGTGCAGATGGTACAACGGGCCAAAAATAAGTTTATTAAAACGTTTTCTGTGTTTCCCAAGGATCCTTCCCAAGAAATACGTTCGAACTTTCCGGAAGATTTCTCAAACCACTCGTCTGTTTTAGAAAAAGAAATCAGTGAGTATTTGTTAACTTTTTCATTCAGTTTCAATGGTGAAATTGAACCATTTAACTAACGAAATTAAGCGTGATCAGCACATCTGAACCTCGTTCAAAACCTCTCAGTGTCATAATATTGATATACACATGTTACGGGTAATGCTAGAAGAAGAAGTAAACTTAGGTTTATCCGGGTTAATTATGTATTATCCTAGCTTTTTGGGTTGAGTCCGAATAATTACTAAAATATGGATTTCTGGCCTTTTTATTAGCTATCTGATGCAACTGACTTGATTGTAGCGCTCGCCGGCCGTTGCTGTGGCACCGCTCGTTCGCCTCGCGTGCTATTTGGTTGGTGTGCCCTAGCAATAAAAATGGTACACCTAAGTTTATCCAACTGCTACCGTCCGCACTAGCCGCACGGCCGTCTAGATGTAACCGCACTTCAGCTTTTAGCCGTAACATAGATATTTTTCGAACTATACCCAACAAACTCGAAAATGTTAAAGGTAACCCGGTTAAACCTAGGTATACTCCTACTTCTAGCAGTCCCCTTGACATATACAACATTATTTTTAGTATATACGAAACCTAAATATAGTTTGTTCAGAATAAGTAACTAAATCGATTCCAATAATTTTTAAACCATGTTATATTTTGTCCCAAAAATATTTTAAAAAAAGTTATAAGTTGAACACCGAGCGACATTACCTACGCCAATACCTATCACAATAATTTAGGTACCTACTGCCAAATTATTATTATCAATGAGCTCAAGACTACGCTGGAGGCGCGTGCGCGGGCGCGCTGCGTGGTGACCACTTTTTTGTGCGGACAGCCAGGTAACAGAACAAGCTTATAACTTTGTGATAAAATACTAGACACGTGTTTCAGGTTTCGCGTATACTAAAACTAATGTTGTATAACACACGTTGACACTGACAGTTGTTGAACGCCGTTTAGATATACTGAGCACGTTCAGTGTTATTTGTTGAAATCCGCTCTCAATCATCAGGTGGTGAAGAAAGGTTTGAGTATGAATGTGGATGTCTGTAAGGGGAAGACCAATGAAATGATAAATGGACCGTTTGAAAGGTGATATGGCTGAAAAGAGCATGGATTGAGGATTGAACAGGAGAATGATGAAGATGTCATGTCATCTGCATTAGGAACGTCTGTTTGATTTCCTACGGCGTTGATTGTACTGTACGATTTATTACAGTAGTCTTTTGCGATAAAATGTTTTAGTAATATATCTTTTCTACGCTCTCTCAGTTGTTTCTTGCGGTTCAAGTTCAAAAAAAGTAAAACCAAGAAGCACTACCACCACCCCTACCAACCAACCTCCTACTAACTGTAAGTGTGATATGTATGATGATCTACAAAGAAAATGGGACCATCTGAAACTGTAAGGGATAATTATAATACTGAACTGTGTGTGCTCTATTTGTTCATTAGTTTTTGAATCAACATTTTTAGTCTCATTTCAGGTCTTTATCTGATTTACCAGGGTAAATTAATAAATAGTATATCGATGATATACAATTTTTTTAAAATGACTCGAATTCACAGGCAGTTTTTTTAACTTTTTATTTTAAAAGCTACGTGTAATTTCGATCTCCCGAAGCTAGAAATCCCAATCTCGCCAGATAGCCGAACGGGTACTCGACTCCAAGCTTAGTGAGATCTTGAGCTTTCAAACTCGAGATTTTTACGCAATATTTTTTTATAAATTACAACCTATTTGTTATTTCGATGCATGCTATAGATATTACTGTAAAACTACATCAAAATGCATTTACAAAGAGTTTTTACGCGAGAGAGTAACAAACATCCATACATCTTACGTCACAAACTTTCTCGTTAGTAATATTATATAATAACCTATTTAATATCATAATTACAGAACTTTATTGATGTTGAAGAACTTCTGTTCCTCTTTATTTGGACCTAATACGTGTGACGAAAACACTTGTCAAAACAGAACTAAAAAAAAAGTTGATGACGAAAAAAAAGTCGATGACGAAAAAAAAATCGATGACGAAAAAAAAGTCGATGACGAAAAAAAAGTCCATGACGAAAAAGAGCTGAAGGATACAACATCCAAAACTAAGGAATTGCAGGAAATTGCGAAAACTGGTATTTCAATTAAAATTCTTAAAAAGCACTCGTCAGAGGCCCGCACAGATATGGCAACAGGAATTCAAACGCCAAATACAAGGAACATGGAAACGCAATGGAGTGGTAATATAGAAAAAAAAGCAAGTACCCAGTGTCCACCACATGATGGAGTTGAAAAACAAAAAGTTGGTGGGTAAAATAAATATTGGGTGTAAAAATACCCTTTATAGTTTAATAATATTTTTTGTTCTAGGAACTCTTGGAAACCTTCTAGTTACGGAGATATTGGGGGTCAAAGTACTCATTTTTTCATAAGTTTTTTTTCTAATACAAGTGTTTAATGTTATAACTTCACTTTAAATACCTCGACAACCCCCGTACTATTCAATGCCTCCATCAGCACAGTGTTTAGCATGCATTATAACTATGTCGTAAAACGTGATTTTTCACGCCCAAAAAAAAGTCGTTTCCCAGCGATAATTTTTGCGTAGAGTTACTTCTGTACAGAATGCTTGGTTCCCGGCTTCGTGATGGGTCCGTTTACACCTTGTATTATTCGTGCTAACTTAACTAGTCCAAGAAAAATATTCCATGGCACTCGGCAACGGTGTCGCTTTCCATAGCGAAAGAATTTTTGAAATCGAATGAGTAGTTTCGTAGATTTCCACCTCCATACAAAGCGTACAAGCTGATGTTATAAGGAGTAACTTAGGCTACTTTTATTATAGAAAAAGGGTTTTAGGGTTCCGTGTAAAAAAAAAAAAAACCCTTGAAATTGTTAACAAAATCCGATTCAAATAGGGCAATAATGCGGGGTGGAAGGGACACCGACGCGAAAACGGTTACCACGTTTTCAATACGTCATTCTGAACCCCCCCACATATAGAAATAACCGTTTTCGCGTATTTTTATAATAATTTCACGCTGGCGAAGGTCGCGGGCAACAACTAGTCCTTTTTTTTTTCGGATGGGAAATCATCAAATCCCCCCCACTCTGTGCGGAGCGGAGGGGAGTGTCAGACTTGTACTGACTAAAACCCATCCATGTTCCTTCTTTGCCCTTTGTGTTCCAGGGCCACAGCTAGAACTGTCCCGCAGCCCTGGGCAACAACTAGTCCTTAAATATGACAACACCATTCCGATACATTCTGTAGATCGCAAGACTATTTTTTTTTTTTTTTATGCTTTAAGCAAACAAATTTAAAAGATGTACAGAGGCAAACTGTACCCCTCTCACTATGGATTATGAAAAGGGAACCTATGGTAGGTACCTACTTTGAATAAGATCATATAAAGTTTTCAACTGCCCCGTTTAGTGTCATGGTTGCAACTTGTGCTACTATTTAACATGAGGTCTTGTTTTCGATTCTCAGGGTGAGCAGTATAGGGATTTTCCATTAGGGATTTTCTCAATGACAGCCCAGAGTTTTTGAGTAATTGGCGTTGATAGCATTGATCTCCTTGCTTTGGAAATATCGCTAAGACAAACTGCGTACACAATAAAATAGTACACCATAATATCTCCTGCTCTTTTTTTTTTTTCGGATGGGAAATTATCAAATGACCCCGCCCCCCCCACTCTGGGCGGTGCGGAAGGGAGTGTCAGACTTGTACTGACTAAAACCCATCCATGTTCCTTCTTTGCCCTTTGTGTTCCAGGGCCGCGGTATCTCTTTCAAACAGTCCCGCAGCCCTGGCAGAATATCTCCTGCTTTCTTCGATAATCTCATTATGCGGTCGGGATGTTTTAGAATTAATAAATTAATATGAATATGAGTATGAATATAGAATATAAGATTTTAAACTTTCATGGTCACTAAAATTATTATAACTAGAAGACGGGATATTTACCATAAACATGGTAAATAACCCGTCTTCTAGTTATAATAATATAGAATATATTCATAAAAAGTTTTCGCCTCTGTCTGGCATATAGAAACCTCTCTCCAGGAATTTGTATATAATTATGTAATACTAATATTTTATTATTTCCAGAGCGCAAAGAAGTTCAGTGGGCTGATAAATCTGAGATGGCTAAAGAGTAAGTTATACACGAGCCTCGTGTAGGTTTCTGCCCCAACACTGACGATAAGCGAAAAGCGAGTTGGGCTACCAACTAAAGAGAAAGAGAGAGTCCTCCCCGGCAATGCAACCAGTTGGCAAGCATCATCACCATTCTCTTGCCATTATTCCAATTTATTTGGGGTCGGCTCAGCATGTCTTCTTCTTCCATACTCCTCTATTAGTCTTCATCTAATGACTCACCCCCTTTCCAACCATATCATCTTTCACACAGTCCATTCGCGGTTTTGAGTATATTTCTGGATATTCAGACTCAAAACTTTCCTCACGATAATTTTCTCATTCCTCCGCATCACATACCCATCTATACCATGACAACCGGATTACAATACAACTTTTCAGTCACTGGTGACTTTAATAATACAAGGTGTAAACAGACCCTTTACGAAGCCGTCAACCAAGCATTCTGTACATTAAACTAAGTAACCCTACGTAAAAGTTATTGCTGGGAAACGGCTTTTTTTTGGGGTGAAAGATCGCGTTTTTCGGTAAAACTCAATGTAACGCACTCAAACATTGTGCTGGTGGATGCATTGAATAGTATGAGGGTCGTGAAGGTATATAAGTTAAGTTACAACATTAAAACTTTGTATTTAAAAAAAAAAAAACTTGTGAAAATATTGAAACTTTGACCCCCAATATCTCCGTAACTAAAAGGTTCCCAGGTTTGGTCTACAGCAAAAAAATGATCGCAATGAGAGGGAGAACAAGTGCCTTTCGCCTTCGTTAAGGGTCTAGTTACACCCTTTATTAATGTATCAACTATTAATATTTTTTATAGCTTTTACTGACACGACACCTACATGTTTTTATGTCCCTTAACTTCAAATGCTATTCAGTACAACAATTGGTACATTTCAGCCCTTCTAAATCGGTCAACTTCCCGGAGCACTGTCATCGCGAAGCACAATATTATCAGCAAGATGCTCGAGTCCCGTTACTACAGGTTACAGATAATAAACAGGTTACAGATAAAGCTATCGGATCTTTTCTGTGCCTGTGTGGTGAGCCTATTCTTGTTTATAAAGTACTAGCTTTTACCCGCGGCCTCGCCAACGCGGTCGGACATTATTCCAGGGTAATGTACTACCGGAATTAAAAGTATCCTCTAGTAAGTATCCTGCTAGGGTATGGATAGTCTACCTGTGTTTTTAACCCCCGACGAAAAAGAGGGGTGTTATAAGTTTGACCGCAATGTGTGTTTGTCTGTCTCTGGCACGGTAGCTCTTAAACGGGTGATCCGATTTGGATGCAGTTTTTTTTATTTGAAAGCTGGTTTCTTGGCGATGGTTCTTAGATACGTTTTATCAAAATCGGTGCAGCCATTTACTAGATATGGGGGATGTAAGTGGTGAAGAATAATCAAATATTTTCAAAAATACCCAAGTGGGGTATCAAATGAAAGGGCATGATTTGTATATTACAATGAGACATGTTTTATCAAAACCGGCTCAGCCATTTTATTGACTTTTCAAATGTTTTTTCGCTTTTCTTTGTTGCGATGGGAGTTTTTAATTTAATTGTTATATTGTTATCCATAAGAGAAAAATCCGGTGAGCAGTTAAGTTTTTTTGCAACATTGTCATGTTGAATATCAAAACAGGGCACTGAAGAGACATTCCAATATTAAAACTCACATTTTTTGTAAACTCTCCTGCTAAAAACAAATAATAAAATTATTTTCACAGACGCGGAATGCCAATACAGTAACCACGAATTATGCACTTGTGCTACGCAACACGTAACCGGAATACATTTCTCGAACAGAAAACAGAGACTGTTAAATTCTTTGACAGTGAATGGGACTAGACCTGTGAGCCACGCTAGTAAGCAGACGCAGCATGAGGCTACTCGTAAGTACCTTGGTACAGATGTCTAAGAAAAACTACAAGTTATGAACGTATGCGCATTACTCGAGCGCGCCTGCCCGGCCCACATAGCCTTTCCAACCTTTTTTAGGGTTCCGTACCGTACCGAAGGGCAACCAACGGGACCTCATTACTAAGCCTCCGCTGTCTGTCCGTATGTCTGTATGTGTATGTGTGTGTGTGGGTGTGTGTGTTGTATCTCATGATCCGTAATAGGTACTAGGTAGACAGTTGAAATTTTCACAGAATGTGTATTTATGTTGCCGCTAAAACAATAAATAATAAAAATAAATTAAAAATTAAAGGGACAAAAAATTAAAAGTAAAAACCGACCAAGTGCGAGTCCGACTCACACTTGGTCGGTTTTTACTATTCTGTGATTAACACAAGTCTGCATCTCAGAAGCCTTTAAGTAATGGGCTTTTGGCTTTTGTTTTTTTAGCTGCGGTGGCCGACAAAGCAACTTGCTGCAGTGGTCGAAAACACAAAAGAGGTAAATGTACATACCATACTCATCTTATTGCTAAAATGAAAAAATAAAATAAATATAATAATGTGTTTAAATCAGGGTGAGAATCAGCATTCTTTAAACGACGAAAGCAAGACAACCCCAAACTTCAACTTTTAACTAGGAAAATGTCACAAAAACTTCCCAGTAAGCCAAGAAATCTGAAAGTTGAGAATTTTTTTTTTTTTAATTACTAAAATAATATCGCCAAAAATGATAAAATTATCATTTCAATGCTTGTCTTAAACTAATATATTTTTTTCTTTAGATGTAAAAGCCGTTGTTTCACCGATGAATCTGAAGCTATCCCTGGAAAGCATGGTAACGTTAGACTGTAAGTGGCCACTGTTACATTTCTTCGAAACAGTTAAGACTAGGGTTTTAACTGCTATTTTGTGAGCATCGTAAATAATGATTTATGCAATAATAAAATCTGCAGCAACATTTGCGAAACAATTACTTCTGATTACCATGCGTATTCCATTATTATACTGTTAAAATTATTAGTAATTAGGTAGTGGTTTATGGGAGGCCCATGCGCAGTCAAAACGCATAGTTCAAATATAAGCTTTAACTTTAGGTCACAAAAACGTAGTTCAACCATTGAAAGAAGAGCTAACGGATACCATTAGCGATTCATCAATCAGCTCAACGTCCTTAAAAAGCGATGGAAGCAAGACAGACACAACGATCTGCAGCCTAGTGACGATGAACTACGACGATACCCCGCGACGCAGAAGGTTTAGAGTCAATGTCGTCACCAAGGCCAACCAATCAACATTGACTGACAAAACTCCAGTTTGCGACAGTGGAATGGTAACCGATGATTGGTGGAGCCCCATAGTAGAAAGAAGAGCGAAAGACACAATTCAGCTAGAAAAGGACAAAGGATTAAATGTTATAGAGAGGCAGAAGAAGAAAATGCGGGAGCTGAAGGGTCTGAAAGAATTACAGGAGCTGAAGGGATTGCAAGAGTTCAGGGAGATTAGAAAGAGGAGGAACAACTTTGGGATGACGACTTGTGGTAGGAATATTACTTTTAGGAGCACAACGCAGATTATTCCGCCTGGTGAGCTATTACAAGAAGTTGATAAGTTTGTTGAATTTAGAACTCTCATAGATGTACAGTACTCGCGAATAAATATGAAGCATCAATCTTTAAATGGAGGTCTTTCAGCCAGGTATGAGTGACAGTGAGACGACAGTCTATAAATCCGAACTTTTCCGCCAAAGCTTATTACATCGTTCGTAATGCCTCTTTGGTCTCGTGCAGCCACGGAGTCTGAATTTGTGCCCGGTTGATGCCAATAGGCTCGCCCTCTATTACACAGAATTTCAAAATAACTGGCGAAATATGAGTGTATTAGGTAGGTACACTACCGGCTTCCCTTTGAAAAATGGCACAGTCAGTATTCTATGGACAAATAATATAGGTAAGTATATTAAAGATATGTACTCCGGCTTACCCCTTACAAAAATGGACCTTTCACTACCAGACTGGCGTGATGTTATGTTGATTACCATATTGTATTGATGTCCTGAGGGCTAAGGGTCAGAGCATATCATATTTCTAGTTTCTACATCCCGTTTCAACAGAAGAGACATAACTTTCCGGAACACACATAATTATAAGACAATCTTACATATTTAACATTTTCCATCATCATTCAAGCTGATTGGTCACTTTTTCTAGACTTTGGTTTTAGCAAACAGAAGATGAAGGCAACAGGAGTTGAAGTACATATTCTGCAGTCATAATAAAGTCTATTCTTAGAACTTAAGTAGTGTAATCTAAATAACTAAGATGTTTACAGAGGCCCTAGCACGAACGCGTGGTGTAAACGTAACGTAAATACGTCGATTTTAAAATTAAAAATACTCTTTGCACATAAAGGGTGTAAAAAGGCCCTGAGCGCGGCCGAAAGGCACTTGTTCTCCCCGTCATTGCGATCATTTTTTTGTTCTAGACCATACCTGGGAACCTTCTAGTTACGGAGATATTGGGGGTCGAAGTTCCAAGTATTTTTTTTTTTTAATTCTTGGTTGATGGCTTCGTGACGGGTCCGTTTACACCCTGTATAAATTATACAGGGTGTAAACGGACTCTTCATTTCATCATCATAATCAATTTCCTGTTCTTGTCTCTTTCTACTTGGGGTTGGCGCAAAACGTTTTCGTCATCCATTCTCCCCTGTCAGACGTCACGGCATCATTTACACATAATATTTAATTTTAAGAATGTATTAATATCTATGGATGATACGGTACTGATTGTGCTTGTTGCAAACAATTTAAATAAAATGCTATAGGATAATTGTATTTTCGATTGAAAAATCGACGTATTTACGTTACGTTTCATCATCATCATCATCATTTCAGCCAAAAGACGTCCACTGCTGGACATAGGCCTCCCCCAAGTGTCGCCACATTGACCGGTCCCGTGCGTCTCGCATCCAGCGGATCCCTGCAACCTTTACCAGGTCATCGGTCCACCTGGAACACACATGTGTTCCAGTTCGTGTTGCAGTTACGTTACGTTTGTATGCAATTTATCACTTGCTTCGGTCAAGGAAAACATCGTGAGAAACTAGCATACCAGGTTAGGCACTAAATACACGATAAAGATAGAAAGAAAGACCGCGTGCTCGTGCTAGAGCCTCTGTTTACCCAGTCTAGTGACCTCGCCAATTGTAAATAATGTACCTATACGACTCTCTGTCAATTTGATAAACGTGTGGTACCAATTACAGAATTAGGAAGGTACATCGTTTGAATGTGAGAATGATGATGTTTACTCCTTGAAACTCACATGCCTAACACAAGCTAAAAAAAAACACTGGCCTAGATTCAAGATTCAAGATTCTTTATTTTGCATGAAATATGGTACATGATGGTCTTATAAAATAAAAGGTTTCACACATTTCGCTGACTTCCTTCAGCATGCAAACTTAAAATTAAAATACCTAGCACAATGTACTCTTGGTTTAGGTACCTAGTACTAGTTAAAAATTTAACAAAATGTAATAAAAATTAGAAGAAAAAAAAAAGTGCGAGTCGGACCGTACCATCGTAGTAGGCGAGCTCCCTTTAATTTTTAATTTATTTTTATTATTTGTTGTTATAGCTTTCTTATAGGTTTTCCTGTAATCGATAGGCAAAGAACTGTTTTTTGTATTTTTTTTCATAATTTTTGGTCCTGTAGTTTCGGAGTTATGGTCAATTTTCGCCTATTTTCTTAAATAACTTCAAAACTTTTTATCTTAAAATTATAAAAAAAATATATGAGAATCTCACAATGAGCCCTTTCATTTGATATGTAACACGATATAGTTTGCAAACTTTTTTTTTTCCTTTTTTAGTTTTCGCCCCAAAAGTGGCCCCCATATTTGAAATTCATTCATTTACGTTACACATCCGTCTATGGGTCACCGACTTACATATGTGTACCAAATTTAAACTCAATCGGTCCAGTAGTTTCGGAGTTTGAGTTGACTATGACAGACGGACAGACAGACACGTGAGTGATCCTATAAGGGTTCCGTTTTTTCCTTTTGAGGTATTTAACCCTAAAAAGCTAACCGGTATTTTAGAAATCGTCTCTGTTACTCATACCTGTGTCATAGTCTTTCTAAAAGGCTTCGGTAATGATCAACAGTTCCTATTCAACACGTAGATGTGGTGTAAAATTGTCATCCGGGTCCTTTACGCTCGATAGAATTTACGGCACTGTACAGAAGGCCACACATCAGTGATAACGCTTGATTTTGAGCCGGCCTAGTACGGAGTATCTGCTTGTGTTACCACTGACACACAGCCTGCAGCACCGACGTTGTTGATAGTAACCTTACCTAACCTCCAGTTCAAACATATGCTGAACAGTTTGGATTCCGATTTCTAAACACTCCTTACATGCTAACTGTGTTCAATATTATTATTTTGCAGCTCTTTTAAATTGTAAAGATATTTTGTCGCCGGCTCGATATCTTCTGGAGGTAAGACAACTACACTTATTGCGATATAGGCAAATATTTCCTTTTGGTCTGTAAAGTATCCACTGTTAACTTCGGACACAGGCCTCGTCCTTTCTGTGAAAGAGACTATGATCCACCATATTGTCTGGAGATTTTTAAGGTTAGCTTAAAAAGATAAACGAATCCTTTTCAGTCTTCCTTTTTGTTCATCTGTCACAAAGATTTTTAGTTTCTAGAACATTTTTGGCTGTATTAAAAATATTTGTATTAAGTTACTATTACTTTTTTCAGTCTCAGAAATATTATAACGAGCTATTCGCCTACAACTACCGCCTTCCTCCACAAAAGGCGCATAACGGCGTCACTCAAGTGCCGAAGTTTGACGAGAAGGAGAAGAACAGGTCACCTTTTGGAAGTCGGAGAAGTAAGAACCTTTAACTTTTTTACCTGGCTGTTATTGCTACAAATAGAGCGTCTAAGTGGGGTTACCATTTAAATGCTCCACTCTGATAGCAATAATAGGCGAAAAGTGTAGTGCCATGCTAAGCTGGCTAATAGGTAAGCGTCATCATCACCTTCCTGTCCTTGCCCCATATTACTTGGGGTCAGCGCAACACGTTTTATTCTTCTTCTCATCTGTCAAACGCCATGCTATCATTTACTCCTTTTCTTTCATATAATTCCAATACAATCTTTCCATCGTATCCTTGGTCTTCGTCTTCCTTTCCATCCATGAGTTATCACATGCCCTTTCAATGATAGTCAATTCCCTTTTAACTTAAGCCCGTATTCGTCCGAAGACGAGCGTACTCGACCCTGTTCTTTTACTTGGTCGTTTGTTCAACTTCCAAAGGCCACCGAATTCGGGCAAACGATCAGTGTAATTGACATATAGCGCAATTACTCTGGTTGTTTTCCTTAATTCGATAAGGTTGATTGCCATAAGGCGGGACGCCCTCAGGCTAGTTGGAGCGACAATCGTCGAGTTGCTGAGGATCGATTAAAAGCGCGTGAATGGAGTAGCATGTCTAGCAGATGACTGTTTTAGGCAGATGAAGATGATAATGCGTCAATATTAGTATCTTGCGTAGAATAAACAAAAGCGTCAGCCCCTAATGTTCCCACTGCTGGGACACAGGCCTCCTCTCGATGAGAGGGAATGGGCTATGATCCATCACGCGCGACCAGTACGGGTTTTAAGATGTCACATGTCTTCGGATTTTCGATGGAGGACATGTCGGTTTCCTCGCGATTTTTTTATCACTGTTTTGAGAGCAGTTGTGAAGAAATAAATTTCACAAAATAATCCCCCTGCCTGACTTCGGAGTCAGGGCCGTTACCACTGGGCCTATGGTTATCTTGCGTATTTTGCATCGACTATTACAAGCTTTTCGGGTGACCTATCTTGCAAAGGGCAATAGGAGGACCCTCGCAGACTGTACTTTATAAGTTGTTGCGCATTCATTGCAGATTGTCAGTGTTATAACAGGTACATGAGATATTACAGCTTAGTCTTTTTAATAGCAACGCATCTGATATATCAGATGACCATAGACTGCACCGACGAAATTATCCAAAAAGTGTAAATACTTTTTAGTTCAACAAAATATTTATACCATTTTTGCAGATCACCAACGTAAGACGAAAAGGCTAGATGAATGCTACTCACCAAGAAGACAGGTAATGAATATGTCACCGTAAAATTGTAGATACCGTTAGATTATAATCTTAGTAAATAAATGATTTTGAATTTGAAACAAATATGGCGGCGCGGGGCACATGACGTTCAACCAAACAGCGCGGGAGTTGCGTTCCGTCGCATGGTATTTCACAATATGACGGTTTTACTTCGATTATACTCTACTGAAAAGTAATGCGTTAAATTGTAAACAGTATGTTACGGTTCACAATCTTTAGACAGATTACAATCTCGCGAAATAGATTATAATCAACGGATTTTACAATTTTACGGTGACAAATACATATATGAAACTTTTAATTTTCTGTCCCTATTCTAGTTATCTGTTAGCGTGCATGATTAAACTTAATATCAATTATACACTTCCCAAAGATCTCCAGCGATTTCAGAATAGGGGTAATGTGGAAAATCGTTTGTTAGTTTTCCCCTGCTCGTAACTCAATCTTCTAATTAAGTCTGCTACTTCGCTTTCTTCTTTCTTTCATGCTTTTCCGCTATACTTATTTTTATTGGATCTTCTTCTATGAACCACATACCTACTTCCTTCAACATGACTATAATGTTTCAGGTGTCTCCAAGGAAACGTAAAATGGAATCTATGAAGTCAACAAATTTACCTCCTCGGATACATCGACAAGATCAACAGTCAAATAACAGGTTGGTGTTATCAGATTCTTCTGAAGTAAAATCATCATCTGCCTAGCTTTTTTCTAGTTCGAGCAGCGGTGGCCCGGTGGTGGCGGTCCCGACTTACGAGTAGTAAGTCGTGGGTTCGAACCCAGGCAGGCGCATTACTTTGTGTAAGTTATTTCATCACCACTGCTCTCAAAACGGTGAAGGAAAACATCGTGAGGAAACCGGCATGTCCTAGAACCTGAAATTCGGAGACATGTTACATCTACCAACCCGCACTGGGCCCGCGTGGTGGATTATAGCCCACTCCCTCTCATAGAGAGGAGGCCTGTGTCCCAGCAGTGGGAACATTATAGGCTGCTGCTATGCTATGCTTAGCCTTTTTCTATGTTGGGGTCGGCTTTCGATCTAACCAGATGCAGCTGAGTACCAGTTTTTTACATGGCGGGTCTACCTATCTGACCTCCACAATCGAGTTCTTGAAATGTCTAAATCTAAATAAAATACTAGCCAAATTCAATTAAAGAACGCTCCGTGACTTCTGTCTGAACTGAATACATAGTGCACAACTGCAATTATGCATTTTTTTTTTTTCAAAACTAATCAATTTCATCTTTGAATATTGTAATGGTTTTATTTTGATAAGTTGAGATTGTTTTATTATTGTGATTTTATTAATTTAAGTATTATGTTGAAATGTTAGACTGGAACTTTCAAACTTCTAAGTTTAATTAATATAATGTTTAAATGTAAAAGTTCCTAATGATCTATGTAAGACATATTATAAACAATAATAGATACTCTGCAATATTAGTTTTAAGTTGTCTTGCAGCGCCCTAACAGGGTCATGAACTCACTAGTTTAAGCTTAACGTGTAAAATTGGTTGTGTACATTATGTATTAAAATAAATAAATAAATCCAACAGTATTACTGAACGAAACAATTTTTTTCAGATATGCAAAATATTACACTCCTAGAAAAAGAGCCTAAAAAAAAACATTATACGAACATGTTCAAACAATATTTAAGTTAAGAATAAAAACAGGACTGACATTACCAAGGAAGGAAGACATTTGTTTTAAAAAGATTTCGTGAATGATGAATTGTTGATGACACAAATGTTGTTTGCTATTTTATTGTTGTTTGGTTTTTATTGATAGGTAGGTACATAATGTGTTTCGGATTGTGTATTGTAAAAATTTTCAGCGTAATTATGATTGTGTGTATTTTTGGATGCGAAATAAAGTATTTTAATTCTTAAAATATATTTTTACTTCCTATTTTTATTACTAGCTGTTGCCCGCGACTTCGTTCGCGTGGGAATTTTGATGTGTATGTGTGAGAAACAAACGAAAACCTATATCATTCCGCAGGATATAATCTATCTCCTTGTCCTATAAAGGGTGTAAATAGACCCTTAACATAAACGAAAGGTACTTGTTCTCCCCGTCACTGCGATATTTTTTTTGTTCTAGACCATACCTGGAAACCTTCTAGTTACGGAGATATTGGGGGTCAAAGTTCCAACTTTTTCACAAGTTTTTTTTTTAATACATGTTTTTAATGAAGATTTTTACTTTACACACCTCCACGACCCTCGTACTATTCAATCCATTCATTAGCACAATGCTATGAGTGCTTTCCATCGAGTCCTACCGTAAAACGTGATTTTTCACCCCAAAAAAAAAAGTTGATTCCCAGCTATAATTTTTGCGTAAAGTTACTTAGTTTGATGTACAGAATGCTTGGTTGACGGATATGTGAAGTGTCTGTTTACACCCGGTATTTATTATTCTTCCCATGCACTTGAAATCAAACTTGAACTGGTCAGCGGATATAATTTTATGCGTTCTCGAGTATACAGAAGGCAATCTGTCAAATTTCTTTAATAGATTTTTAACTTTATCGCTAAAGCATTAGGTTCAAGGATGATTAGGAAAATTTTAGTTTCGGGTAGCTTGAAGTCGGTACAGGAATATCAATTAAATGAAATATTATGTAATCAAAAAGCCGACAGTATTGATAAACTAACCTGAAATGTTTAGTAATGGTGATATAAACAGTGAATTTCAAGAAAAACCGAGAAACCATCGCAAGGTAATAAAAAAGAAACATTGAATAGGTATCATAATCAAACTAAAGGCCCACTCACGCATTCGGTCAGCTCCGGTCTTAAGCCAGTTTAGAAGCTATCCTGTCAGATGATATGAAATACTTGAATAAGACAGCAGAAAACCGGTTATTGCAATTTCAACAAGAACGATGGACCACAGTTGGGCCTTGTTGAGGATCGAGCTTGCTCTGGACGCTTACTTCCTAAAACCGAGGCATCAGACGTGCCTACCTAATCATTCTGCCCAAGAAACCATTTGATAGCACCATAAGCTTAATCAAAATCAAAAGTCATTCATTCAAATTAGATTGATAATCAAAAATTTTTGAAAGTCATAGTTTACAAGAGACAGTCCCCCAAAACGCCCACCCTTCGACACTTTCCAGGGTTTTAGCTGGGACGAAGAAGCGGCGGAACAAACTCCCCAGCAACACATCTGTCTGTTAGATTAGAAGAACCAGATTTTATGCAATAGTGTGTAAGTTAAGAAACAAAGAATCCATTACATTAAATTATTGTCACATGGCAGCTAGCACATATCAGTATTTAAAAGTAAAATTATAATGGGTGTAAAAATACCCGTAACGAAACCAAAAGACATTCTTTCTCCCCGTCATTGCGATATTTTTTTTGTCTTAGACCATACCTGAGAACCTTCTAGTTACGGACATATTGGGGGTCAACCAATATGTCCGTAACTAGAAGGTCCAACTATTTCATAAGTTTTTTTTTTTAATACAAGGTTTTAATGTTTTATGTTTACTTTAAATACTTCCACAACCCCTGTACTATTCAATGCATCCATCAGCACAATGTTTTGAGTGCGTTACATTGAGTTCTACCGTAAAACGTAATTTTTCACCACAAAGGGACTGAATGTTTTGATCCTTATGACATACTAGTTTTCACATAATGTTTTTCTGCATAATTTTGATCCTTCAAAGCACTGAATGCTACCATTTCCATTGTTGATTGGTGAAGAAAATAATCCCAAATTGATTATTATGATTCCAAGTTCCCACAGCATCATGAAAATAATGCATAATGATATTGATTGTACCATTGTACTTTAGTATAATCCGCAAGTACGACCGCATTGTTTTTTCATAAATACGCCTTCAGTCCAAACATTTTTGTTGGAAGGCTGATTCTGAAAATTTTTGCAGTGGCTGTAGGTATGCACGACGGCCAATCAAGTTATACAAAACCAGTTTATGCGGATCTCTCATTGTACAGGAATTCTATACAAAGCGAGGCCAAGTTTGACTAGAATTGTACAGCTGCATGAGCCGCCGTGTGTACCCACTTCCAGTAGTCGTTTCTGCAGGACCAGCTTATGCCCGCGGATTTACCCGCGTGTAGTTCAGTAATTGTTCCTCGGGATCGTACTACCGGGATGGAAAAAAAATTGTGTTAATCCAGGTTATAAACTGTATGCCAGATTTCATCCAAATCCGTTATGTGGGTTTTGCGGGAAAGATTAACAAACATCCATCCATCCGTCCATCCATCCCCACAAACTTATTTATATAATAGTAAACATGATGACTGATTGGTAAAATTGCACAATTTGCTCTAACGAGTTTAGGCACTTTAACCCGTTCGAGCCACGAGGCAGACCACTGAACTGGACCGTTTCTCTTCGTTAGGTATACAAATCGTAACCATCATCGTCAACAGCTCACAGCAGTCCTGTGCTGGACCTATACCTCTTCAATCGCATGGCAATCAGTTTAATTTTTGAAAAAAAACTCATCCAGCTGCTGCCATTCACCCTTCGAAGACAGTTCAAAAACTTATACACGAAGTTATACAGCAAAATCTGCACGAATTAAGACGATCAGATGTTGGCATACAGGTGGCAATCTCTGGCCATCAGAGTACCAAACCTACAGTTACAATGAAGAGCGTTCAAAGTAGCTTCACTACAACACAAGGTTGCAAAAGGCTTACCCATCAATAAAAGACCCATTTTTCATTGTTCAAGCATGGATTGCAGAATAACCCCTAGCGTTAGGTTTGCCGTTGGAAGGAGACACCGCAGTGCACCACAGTGCAGAGCTGTGCGTGGTGTGCCTCGGAACCATGAACATCTGTGTGCTCTGGTAACGTTGTTTATTATTTATTTTTAGATCGACATTTTTAAATTGGCTAGACATGCTGAGATATCGACTAATAGAGAAGAATGGATGATGAAAACATGCTGCACTGATCCTTAAACGTTGTGGTAAAGGGCTGAGAGCAGTCGTGGCCCAATGCGAGAGCAGGTGGTGTCCCGGTGCGATAGACTCCACCACTCCGCACTGGGTTCGCGTAGTGGTCCGCTGCCTCATCCCCATGGCGAAGAGACCTATGTTCCACTAGTGGAAACTTTGTAGGCTGATTATACCTACTTGATGTTGATAGTACACTTTATGGAGTTTAATTAAAAAAAGGCAGCACACCACTTTTGCAAAAAAATAATCAAATAAGTTATTTAAAATTATAATTAAAATAGAATAAACAAGATTGAAATAAGTAAATAAAAAAATAATGTAGAATAATAATTTATTTTTTGTGTACTGTTTAATAAACAAAAAAAAAATAGAAGTTAAATTAAGAAATCCTCAATTATATTGTTTCCAGAATTTCTTTTCTCTCCCATAGCTAGCGGTATTTAGTACCCGTTGTGTTTGTACGGTCTGATGTATGGAAGATTAGCCAGCGAGTTCAAAGGTTATATGATTATGATATATGGTTTATATGACCGGTTTTGCCGATCCTTAGATTTTTCAGCTTTCTCGCCCAGCTGTGTCGTCTGTTTGCCTTTGTTTCGTTGTGTCGTCTTGCTCGTAGGTCAGTTCCATTACCAGACATAGTTTTTTGTGATAGGCTACGTTATTTTATAAGAATAAAACGGTGACTATTTTATTTTCCCGATAACTCCTTTCTTCGTTAGCCAATTTGTAAAAATTCTGTCTGTATGTTGGTTTTAGACAAGTTGCTACTCCAACACACCAAAATTATAAGGATATTTGCGTAAACAAAAATTTTAATTTTCAAGTTACGTAATTATTCGTTTAGCACCATTATTGACACCTGTTAGTTCGATTTTTAAAAATTTAAAGTTGATGATTTAAAAGAAGAAAGTGGCTTTAAGGTTTTAGCAAAGAGGCTAAAATACAGAGGTTACTCTGCAACTTGTGTAAATATCGATCTTTAAATAACATTTGTCATTTTTCCGTCCACAGCGTCTTCCTCATTATTTGCGATAATGTGTTTAGCAAAAGTAAGATTCGACCGTTTCCCTCAGACTTCCACTTTGGAGCATCTACTTCTGCCTTCCAAGTCGAAGGTGGTTGGAATGAGAATGGTAAGATTAATTTATGTTTTAACTACTTATTAATTAAATAATGGACGTTTATAGTTACCTACGATTAGTTTTTATATATTTGTAGGTACAACTGTTTCTTTTCAGACGATTAATATCAGAAAGAAAGCTATCGTGAATAGGAATATCTCGTCCCAATTTCTGTCATGACAATTTAATTGGTTGCTGTTAGGCGAGTCGGGCGGTGAAGCGGAGCTCACGTCGCATTGACTTGTACGAAAGCCGTTGATTTCTAACACACGTGCACCACCCGACCGCAAGGACAGCTGTGCTCACCGCTCCTCTGCGCAGCTCACCGCTCCTCTGCGTAGCTCACCGCCATACTAATCTTCGCCGCCTCCGTCCCCAACCGCGCGGACGAGCGGTGTCGTGTTGGAATCGCCTTAGGCATTAACAATTTTATTTTAATGCACCACAGGTAAAAGCCCATCCATATGGGATTTAGCAACCCACACAGAACCTTCGCTGATCAAGGACGACAGCACAGCCGACGTGGCGGCAGACTCCTACCACCTACACCAGCAAGACGTGGCAGTAGCCGCGAATCTTGGCTTAGACTTCTACCGGTTCTCCATATCCTGGTCCAGGATCCTGCCAAATGGATTCGTAGATAAAGTAAATGAAATTGGAGTTGATTATTACAACAAGCTTCTAGACGAACTCTTAGCCAAGAATATCATGCCCATGGTAACAATGTACCATTGGGATCTACCGGCTAATCTGCAAAAACTAGGAGGCTGGACAAATCCTGCAATTGTCGAGTGGTTTACTGACTACGCGAAGTTTTTATTCGAAAAGTTCGGTGGCAAAGTGCAACAGTGGATCACAATTAGTGATCCTAAAGAAATTTGTGTAAATGGGTATGGATCTGATAGTCAAGCGCCTTTTCTGAACATGTCGGGCGTTGCTGAGTACATGTGCACTCGGAACTTGTTGATGGCTCATGCTAGAACGTACCATATGTACGACGCAGATTATAGGAAGCAGCAGAAAGGAATAGTTGGAATCTCCATTGGTTTCGTGTGGTATGACGCCGCGTCTGATACCGGCGATGACTATCAAGCTGGTGTTGATGCCAAGGAGTTCGATGTAAGTAACCAAAAGGCAATTTTAGGATCAATCAAGAATAAACTAGATTTTTAATGGATGTAGAAGACCCTTCACGAAACCTAAATGCACTTGTTCTCCCCGTCATCGGGATCATTTTTTATTCTAGACCATATCGGGTAACCTTCTGGTTACGGAAATATTGGAGGGAAAAGTTCCAACTTTTTCACAATTAAAGTAATTACATTTAAAAAAAAAAACAAGTTTTTACTGTAATAACTTTACTTTAAATACCACCATGACCCCTGTACTATTTACCGATTTCGCAAAAACAAAGTCGTTTTTCCCAACAATAATTTTTACGTAGTCACTTAATTTAATGTACAGAATGCCTGGTTGGCGGCTTAGTGAAGGGTCCGTTTACACCTTGTGTACTGCAAAGAATACTAATAAAATACATAATATATGTAGTCACGAAGGAGATGTCTTGACAACTTGGAAGTTTTCCATAAGGATTGGCAAGAAGAGTGTTGAAACTTTGAAAGCTGGACTGATTGAAAAAATGTAGGAAGGCCTTTGTCCATCTGTGGGACAATAAAAGCCAACTAAAAATATAATTATTCATTATTTTCCTTCCAGTGGGGCTTATACGCTCATCCAATATTCTCAAAAGTGGGCAACTACCCTTCAGCAGTTCTAAACACCATAGCAAGCAAGAGTGCGGAACAGGGGTATCCCAGGTCCCGATTGCCAGAGCTATCAATAGAAGAAGTAGCCTTGCTGAAGGGATCAGCAGACTTCCTGGGTGTGAATTCGTTTACCACTAAGATGGCATATAGGGACGCATCGTTAGAAGGCATGTACCCTGTGCCTTCGTTCATGGATGATATGGGTGCGGTTCTGGTCAAGGATTCTGCGTGGCCGCAGTCACAAAGTAGTTGGTTGCAGGTATTTTGTTCTACGGTTTTTAATATTAGCACGACTATTCCTTTATTAAACTCCACAAACAAAGCTCAAAAGTTTGTGATCGGAAGAAATTCAGTTCATGTCAATAGTTTAGCGATTGAAGATCCAACTCTCGATCCAGGTGATCTTGCTGGAGTTGTAAGATCGATTACACCACCGAAACTCAATCGTTAGCACCAGAATATGCTGCTGCTTCACAACAATATGCTGCGAGTGAGCGTGGGGTCCTAGGTTCAAGTTGTAAGTCGGGTAAAGTGTTATTGGGTTTTTCAATTAGGGATACTCAGTAGCAACCCGGAGGTTTCAAGCTAGCGGTGTAACACCCCCGTGCCTCGTAAAGCATGTGATGCCGTTAGTCCTGCGTCTGATCTCTCCCCGGTCGTGTCGGATTACTGTGCCATCGGACTATAGGAATAATTTAAGGAAAGAAATAGTGTACTTGTGTCTGTTTACACACTGGTGCACTATAATATCTCCAGCATCGATGATCATCTGGTTAGTCCCCGTTAACATTGTCCACCATGCTAGGTATACAAGACAAAGCAAACCATAGCCATCATTTAATAACCTTGACATTGCAGGAGGTACCATGGGGATTCTTCAAACTCCTTATGGAATTAAAGTCTCAATACGACAATCCGCCTGTGTACATCACAGCAAATGGCTGGTCTACCGCAGGAGGCCTGCTAGATGAAGACAGAATCAACTACATGAGGACATATCTGAATGCTCTACTGGATGCTGTGGATGAAGGCTGCGATATTAGAGCCTATACCATGTGGTCTCTTATTGACACTTTTGAGTGGCGAAGTGGATATTTGTAAGTTTTTTGAAGCCAATATAGAGACGCGTTTTCTCGCAAAAGTTAACCGTTAGGTCCAAATAATAGGAGTTGAACTTGAACTCACCGATTTTCTTACTTTAGAACTAATAATGTATTGGTTTTGTGGAATTTAAATGCTATTTCTTTTTTTCAGAGAGAAGTTTGGCCTATTCGAAGTGGATTTCTCAAGTCCAGAGACGACGCGGACCCCGAGAAAGTCTTCATTTATTTACAAAGAAATCATCAGGTCCAAGATTCTAGACCCTGATTTTGAACCTGAAAAGTTTATCGTTGAAGTGTCTAGAACACCAGATAGTCAAGAAGACGGTAGGACGAATGAAACTTATGGTTTTCAATTTTAAATGTACCTACTTATTATTTAATTTTATGAAATAAATATTTTTACATTTGTGTTGTACTTATTATTTTATCAGAAAGGGAAAACTCTGAATAAAGGGTTGAGGTTGCCTAGTAGAATAAGTAATGCTGTAAAGCCAGATTTAAGTACATTGGTCAAGCGTTTAGCGAAGTAGATCGGACAGTAGTGATTCAACAGTCGCTGTCCAGGTTTTCGCCACCAGCGACTGAAGTCACAACTCGCCACTGTCCTAGACCAATGTAAATAGGGCCTGAGCATAGAGCAATAGGCTCGAGAGACGGCATAGTTGGGATTACTCCTCTGACAAAGTACAATGGCCATTTGACTATTCACGTTACATAAAACTAGTTCACCGTCGATCGCCACCATTGTGTATATTTTTGTGTCGTAAACAGTTTTCTTCCACTTCAATCAAAACAGTGCTGTTTCCTAGCATTATTTACTTAAAATACTGAAATTATGCACCAAATATTATTATTTAAGCACAATGTCGATATACTTTTTACCGTTACGATAGAAAATGTTGTGGTTCATTAAGTGGTTTCCCCCCTCAAAAGACATGTGCGTTCAAATCCGTGATAGGTCTAAGTTGGTTTTTATACTTTGCAAAAACATTTTATTAATCTATTGTTTTGGTGAATAAATAAGTTTAGTTAAGTTAGTGTTCATTTTTAAAAGTCTATTTTTATTTTTATTTTTCAATAAAACATCATTACTTTTATAATTGTTTAGAAAGACAAGCAACAATAGAGTTAACGTTTACGGAAAGTTATTCAACGTCTAAATAGACCGAAGGTTTCAAGACCGCTCCATAAGGCTAATCCGGGGGTACCACACGATCTCCGGCGAGGCGAGGCTAGCCTCCTTGCCGGATTGCCGCCATGGGATCTGGAGGCGATAGTCCTCGCGCGCCTGCACGAATGGCGCACGGAAGCACTACATCGGGGGGAAACTCCGCTGCCGCGGCAAATTGCCGCTCAGCGGACAGACATCCGGCGTGATCTCATGGCGACATGGAGAGAGCGACCGTCGCAACCCCGTGCAGGGCACGCCACCATAGTGGCGATAAGTCCCCTCTTTGAGGAGTGGCTAGAGAGGTGCCACGGCGACCTCACCTACCGCCTTAAGCAGGTTCTCACCGGACACGGTTGTTTCGGGAGGTTCCTGCACCGAATCGGGCAGAAGGAAACGCCCGGGTTTCCACTTCGAGAATCGTCCGGAGGACACGGTGGAGTACACCGTGGAGGTCTGCCCCGCTTGGGTGGAGCACCGCCGTGTCCTCATAGCGGCGATTGGCGGCGGCGATCTCTCACGTCCGGCCCTGGTCCAAGCCATGGTCCGGATCGAGAGGGAATGGGAAGCCATCATCTCCTTCTGCGAAGCAGTCATGCTAGTGAAGGAGGTGGCGGGACGTGAGAGGGAAAAAACCTCACGTTCCAGCCGCCGCGGAGCCGCCCTGGGCGTCGGGGGTCACGTGGTAGCTTCCGGCCACCGTAGGCGCTGGCCTATGGACGGCGAGTTATGGGCTAGCTAGCTCGCCGTCCGGCCATCTTATGACGACAGGCCGTGTCGACGGCGCGTTCGTGTTCCACGCGCACCTCAAAGAGATTACCTATCAAATAGAAGTCAGGCTGTAAAAATCAGTGATGTAATTAGTGATAGTGCCCCAATTTACTTTGGCGTGCCGCAAGGCTCTGTGCTAGGTCCGACACTATTTATCATTTACATCAATGATTTATGCAGAATGAAATTAAAAAATGCAGAAATCATAACTTTTGCAGACGATACTGTGGTTGTGTTTCACGATGCTACATGGGATGGTGTAAAGAATGTTGCTGAAGAAGGACTATCATCTATTATGAAATGGCTCAATAAGAATATTTTAACATTAAACCTAGCTAAAACAAAATATATAACCTTCACTATAAAAAATAACGACCAACCTCTGCAAAATAGAGCCCATGTATGTGAATCAAATTTTTTAAACTGTAATTGCCATGTAGTAGATTCTGTCTCTTCAATAAAATATTTGGTTATCTTAATTGATCAAAATCTAAACTGGAAAATCCATATTAATAATCTCGCCTCTGGACTACGAAAACTAATAACACTTTTTAAAAAAATTAGACATATAAATGATGATAAAATAGTAAAGGCAGTTTATTGTGCATTGTGTCAATCTATTGCTACTTATGGTATAATAGCATGGGGAGGCGCGGCAAAAACTTACTTAATTAAAGTAGAAAGAGCACAACGAGCAATAATAAAGATAATTAATTTTAAAAATTTCAGGTATCCTACTGTAGATTTATATAAAGAATACTCAGTACTTACAAATCAAATCAAATCAAATCAAATCATTTTATTTGCATAATATGGGTTTTTCAGGAGATGTTACATTGTTTGTTGTTTCACCATACTCAGCCTATATATAAGCATGCAAAATTTGGTTAATCTTACACTTATGTTAAAGTTCTTCAATTGCATTAGATTAGTCATAAGATTAAAATTAAATTAAAATGAATTTAGATTATTAGGTATACATATTTAAAATACAATGATGGTGAGTTTTACATTACATTACATTTACATTTATACTTTACATTTGTCTGTCTTTATCATTCATAAATTACCATAAGGCAATTATTCGTTAGGATAATAATACTAAAACAACATACGAAAACATTACAAATTTCAAATAAAAGACGTCAATTTATGGTTTACACTGTTCCCTTCTATAGAACAGGTTTTGCGCAGAAATTCTTTCGTTACCTGGGACCTTTTGTATACAATAGAATCAATCAGTCTAGCTATATCAAAATGCAGCAAGTTTGTATGCAAAAATATTGTGGATAAATATCTCAAAAATATGGACTACGAATCAACAGAGAAATTATTAATAAGTGTTGTTTGACGTAACTCTATTATTCTGTATTTTAAAATGTCATATTTGTCTTTTTTTTGTTTCTTTTTCTCTTTTTTCTTTGTTTTTTTTTTACAATATTAATAACACGTGTAAAAATTTTGCTGTCATTTTTGCGTTAAGCTACAATGTCACCCAGTTGTATTTTTTATTGAAAAACATTATATAACATAAAATGATGTAATGTTGAGGAATAATGAGTATAACTCCTATGTAAGTCTAGTAAACTTATTGCACCACCAGAATTAAATAATATTATTGTAAACATAACATGCAATTAATCTGAAGGCGCGTCTCTGGCGCCATCTAGTAGTACAGATTGAAAACCCTATTTTGACATTGATTGAATGATTTATCGAATGAACATTGTGCGGACGAGAGTGACAACACAGTTGTCACTCTAGCGGAACGTCGTAAACGTCAAACAACCACCGGACTCGGGCAGTTTGAATCGAACGATAGCGTAGACTAGACGGTTACGACGAATCGCTTACGTCCCAAAATTAATCCGTTTTCATCTGTGTTGAGTTGAGTGATTGTTGTGGTTTGGATTGAGAATCGTGATTTTAAGGCTGCTGATCGAACACGTGTCTACTTATTTCCAAAATACCTCGTGCGATTACCCACTTTAAGATGAATGATTCTGATATAGGTACCCACGTGCCTTTATCAGAAGTGGGATTCGAAAAAGAGTCGGATAAAGATGCTCAGCCGCATAATCAACCTAGCAATAGTGGATTGCTCATCAATATGGAAGCCCTGCTAACCCGTTTGTTGGTGATGCCGCAGCAAACGTCGCAGTCTGCGGCAAACACTAACGCGGTTCAGTTGATCAAGTTCGACCCAGATGATGAAGATGCTGATGTTAAGTGCTGGTGCCGTGTTTCCGAGTTGATTATTAACAGCAAGAATCTGAGTAGCGTGGAACTTTTAGTTGCTCTGACAACCGCACTAAAAGGACGAGCGGCATCTGTTCTGACTAAGTTGCGTTTGGAAGACTTAACCTGGGAAGTTGTGAAGCAAACATTGCTGGCGAAATTTGCAGAGCCCAAATTAATACAGGACTATTTCGATGACGTGTTGCGTTTTCAGATCGGAGCAAAGGAGACTGCTAGTGAATCGGTTATGCGTTTATGGGCACTAATCGAGCGAATCCCTAAAGTCGAGATGTCAGAAGAGGCAATCACTGGGTTCGTTATTTCTGTTCTGAGCTCGAAAGACCACATGATTCGTCGTGAACTGAATTCCTATGCTATCACAACTCGTGCTCAACTCTTCCGGACACTCTGTGGGATTTCTTTAAAGCGTCGTACTGAAGATAATGATGGTAATGACAATAAATCAAAAAGACCTCGCCTGTCAGACTCGAAGTTCAATGGAAAATGTCATCGGTGTGGAGTTCCTGGACACAAAATAGCAGTGTGTAAAAGGCGACGTGACGATCCAGCTAATCGAGCTGATGGTTCCAACACTGATCAGGTCAAGGACAAGTCGGCACCAATCACCTGCTTCACGTGCGGGAAGCCTGGCCACGTATCTACGTCATGCCCTGAGAAGAGAGGCGGCGCAGCGGTCAGGGAGGTCAACACTTGCGAGCACAAGACTTCGAGAGGTAAACTGACGACGGCATCTGGTGAGCATATCTATTTCCTTTTTGATAGTGGCTCCTCTTGTTCTTTGATTAAAGAATCTGTGTCTTCGGATTTTCCTGGCACTGAACGCAATAGCACCGTTTATTTGACTGGCATTGGGGGAGACGATATTGAGTGTAATAGACAAATATCTAGCAAGGTACAAATTAATAATCTTTGCTTGACTCTCTTGTTTCATATAGTTCCAGACAATTGCATTTCGGAAAACTTTATTGTAGGTAGGGACGTATTGGAAAATGGAGTGCGGGTTGAGATTGATAACGAAAATCTTCTCATCTCCACTAATGAGAAAATAATTTTTTGCGAAAGTGTACAAGGTATTGACATCGCGGCTGTAGATACAGATTTAGTCGGGGACGGGAAGGAAGCTTTATTGCGTATTTTGTCGAAGTATAACGATCGCTTTATAAATGGTACTCCAACTAAATTGGTTAATACGGGTCTAATGAAAATTGAACTTATTGATTCTAATAAAATAGTCCAACGGCGACCGTATCGTTTATCTCCCATCGAAAAACAGGTGGTGAGGGATAAGGTTCAGGAGCTATTGAAAGCTGGCGTTATTAGAGAGAGTTCCTCGCCGTTTTGCTAGTCCGAATCTCTTAGTAAAGAAAAAAGACGACACGGATAGAATGTGTGTCGACTACAGAGAACTCAATTCAAATACGTGACCTGAGCACTATCCCCTACCACTTATAGACGACCAAATAAACCAGCTCACGGGAGCTTATTACTTTCCGTCTTTAGACATGGCCTCTGGTTTCCACCAGATTTTGATCCACCCAGAATCCGTAGAAAATACGGCTTTCCTGACGCCCGAGGGGCAATACGAATATGTTGCAATGCTGTTTGGTTTACGCAATGCGCCGTCGGTATATCAGAGGTGCATTAATAATGCACTTAAATATTTGAAAGATGAACCTCTGGTGTACATGGACGATGTCCTATGCCATTCCTCGGACGTTGCAGAGGGTCTGCAACGGTTAGACCAATGCCTGGAAGGTCTAACGAAAGCTGGGTTTTCGTTGAATTTACGTAAGTGTAAGTTTCTTAAAACCAAAGTTAACTATTTAGGTTATGCTATCCAAGCCGGCGAGGTTAGACCTAACTCCCTTAAAATTCAGGCTCTGGCCGATGCTCCTCCCCCGAAGACAGCGACTCAGGTTCGCCAATTTCTTGGCCTATGTTCATATTTTAGGAAATTTATTCCTAGTTTTACTCAGATAGTTGGTCCGTTGTACCCTCTTACAAAGTTAAAAGGAAGCATTAAGTGGACGGAAAAACACGAGGAGATCAGACAAAACGTTATTCGTATTCTCACGTCAGAGCCGGTTTTGACAATTTTTGACCCAAAACTGCCAGTAGAGCTCCACTGTGATGCTAGTTCGGAGGGATACGGGGCTATAGTTATCCAAAGAAGAAACAATATGCCACACGTAGTGGCTTATTTTAGCCGCCGCACGACTGAGGCTGAGTCTCGTTATCATTCATATGAACTAGAGACTCTGGCAGTCGTGCGAGCGGTTGAACATTTCCGTCACTATTTGCACGGCCGGAAGTTCACAGTTTATACAGACTGTAACTCGTTGAAGGCGTCTAAATCAAAGGTCGATTTGACTGACACCCCGCGTTCATAGGTGGTGGGCCATGCTTCAAGCGTACGATTTTGATATTGTTTATCGTGAAGGGAAAAGCATGGAACACGCCGATTATCTATCGCGGAATCACCTACCTGAGATCGCAACTGCAGAACATTGTTCAGATAAATTTGAAGCTTCTCCTAATTCTACTCCTGCAAAGAAAACAGTTAAGTTCGTAGAGTTGCATGCAGGTTGGTTGTCTGTCGAGCAAAAGCGCGACGCTGAAATACAGGACATTATAAAGAAATTTTCGGACGGCGATTTACCGGAGAATGTAGCACAAACTTATGACGTTAGGAATGGTATTCTTTACCGGAAAATTAACCGCAATAAAGTTGTTTCTTGGCTACCTATAGTACCCCGCTCATTGGTATGGACTCTAATCAGTCACATTCATTCGGAAATTCAACATTTGGGCTAAGACTCTCGACAAAATTTACGATCTATATTGGTTCCCCGAGATGTCGAAAAGTGTTCGCAGGTTTGTCGACTCATGCATAATATGTAAAGCCTCGAAAGGTCCCTCAGGTGCCCAACCAGTTAGACTTCACCCCATTCCTAAAGAGCCAACCCCTTGGCACACGTTGCACATAGATTTTACTGGAAAATTGACCGGTAAGAGTGATCAAAAAGAATACTGTTCTGTCATCATTGATGCGTTCACCAAGTACGTCCTGTTAGAACACACCACCTCTTTAGATGCGGCCAGTGCCATTATGGCACTGAACAAAGCGGTTTGTTTGTTCGGGGCTCCTAAACGAATTGTAGCTGATCAGGGTCGCTGCTATATTAGCGGTGAATTCAAGAAATTTTGTACGGAACACCACATTGACCTTCACTTCATCGCCACTGGCTCAAGTAGAGCAAACGGTCAGGTCGAACGGGTAATGCGAACTCTTAAATCTTTACTTACAATTATTGAAAATGATCCGCACAAGAATTGGCGCGTTAAGTTGGGCAACGTGCAACTTGCTCTAAATAGCACAAGGTCTACCGTCACGAAATATACCCCGAGTGAATTAATGTTTGGAGTTCAATCGTACTCGTTAGGAATTTCTAAGCTTTCAACTGGAGATGGTCCACACGATCGCTTAAATTTAGAAGCGACACGCATAAATGCATCCAAGAATATAGAGAAAGCTGCTAACGCTGATACTATTCGTTTTAATCGCGGACGAGCAAGAGTAAAGCCATTTAATAAAGGTGATTACGTTTTCGTAAAAAGTTCGGAACGCAATCAGACGAAACTTGACCGAAAGTTTAGGGGACCTTTCGTGATCACCCATGTTCTGGAAAATGACCGCTATGAGTTAAAAAGTGTTGATGGTCCTTGCCGTACGTTAAAGTATTCGCACGAAATAATATAAAAAAATATAATAACAATTCGCATTCTGAATGACGAGGAAGCCGTGAAGGCGGTAGATATGCAGTCAGAAGGCATTATTGATGCCGATTTTGAGATTATGTCGGCTCGCAGTGTTGACACCCTGACTGCAGATTCCGCTACTCTGACTGCATCGTCTGAAACGCTTACGGCCCCCTCTGGAACAGCTAGTGATGATTCGGTAGATGAGGGACCTATAGCCTTTGACGTAGAAGTAGACATCCACCGAGCATAGTGTTCAGAAACTAAGGTACGTTCAGATCTTCTTCTTTATCGTGTGGTTAGTTCCTAACCTGGTGTCAGAGTTTTTATGCCGCCCATGGGCCTCTGACTTGGCTTAACATGCCGTCAAGAAATATCTCTCATGCATGCAGATCAGATTATGTGATGTGATTACGTGTGGGTGTTGTTGTTCGGTTTTGCCCATTGGTTGGTAACTCGAAAGGACGCAAACCCAAAGACGAGATGTTGTCCGGTCCTGACTAGAGTGCTAGCAGGTTCGTAGGGACGCATGCGTCTGTGTGTCACGAATGGATAGTATTGTCCGGGCTTAGCGATGCTGGTCGAAGGGACGTACGAATCTAGTTCGTTGACGTGAGTGATGGCGAGTCGAAGGGACGGTGCTGTCCGGTCTTGCACTTGGGGCAAGTCGTAAGGACGCATTTGTCCGGGCTACGCATCATAATTATGAGTGAGCCGATGGCTAGTCGAAGGGACGGTGTTGTCCGGTCTTGCACTTGGGGCAAGTCGAAGGGACGCATTTGTCCGGGCTACGCATCGTATGAGGAAAAAGAGCGGTGCAAGTTGCGAGAGTGAGTTCAAAATAGACTGTGGCCTAAAGTAAGAGGCACTGGCTCATGTCAGGGTGGACGAGAATGGCGGCTCGATTAACAGTATGGTACCTTCTTGTTGCAGGAATTCATATTCGCCCGAGGACGGGCGATTGTCAGTCCGGCCGTGAAGGCGCGTCTCTGGCGCCATCTAGTAGTAGAGATTGAAAACCCTATTTTGACATTGATTGAATGATTTATCGAATGAACATTGTGCGGACGAGAGTGTCAACACAGTTGTCACTCTAGCGGAACGTCGTAAACGTCAAACAACCACCGGACTCGGGCAGTTTGAATCGAACGATAGCGTGGACTAGACGGTTACGACGAATCGCTTACGTCCCAAAACTAAATCCGTTTTCACCTGTGTTGAGTTGAGTGATTGTTGTGGTTTGGATTGAGAATCGTGATTTTAAGGCTGCTGATCGAACACGTGTCTACTTATTTCCAAAATACCTCGTGCGATTACCCACTTTAAGATGAATGATTCTGATATAGGTACGTGCGTACGTACGTGCCTTTAAATCTGTTTAATTTGCTTATACTATGTACATCGGAGACAGCAAACTGGCCGCACTACTCTGCCGTCGTACAGTTAACAACTAGTACGGAGGGTAGTTATCTAATTTGTTTGTCATAAAACTAGCCAATAAGTTTCATATACCCACCATCATCGTTTTTTTTCTACGCGATATGGACATACATGTTTTTGTAAAATTGTAAACATAGGCTAAGTTTAACGGAAATAAAGATTTATTATATTATTATGTCAGCAACCAAGTAGGGGTCCGCATGGGCCGATGCCTGCCAGGGCTGTGGGACTGTTCGAAAGAGATACCGTGGCCCTGGAACACAAAGGGCAAAGAAGGAACATGGATGGGTTTTAGTCAGTACAAGTCTGACACTCCCCTCCGCTCCGCCCAGAGTGGGGGAGTCATTTGATGATTTCCCATTCGAAAAAAAATAAAAAATAAATAAGGATCCAAGACTGCTTGCCGTGCATAAGCTTGGAGGTTCAACTTGCAGTAGAACGGTTATGGATCGAGTGATTAACACATATAACTAATTTAAAACTATACTACTGAAATAATAACAAAAGTTGCATGTCTCGCGACGGTGAGAGAGGGACTCTATGGGAAGCACCCGGGACCGAAGCTCGATGTTGCCACTAAACAAAAATATAGCGGGTGGCTCACAAAAAATATACATACGACGGCGACGCCACGTAATCTAAGGTGCGTTCATACTGCACGTTACATGACGCCACAGATACACGTATTTTTTTCAATGTGTGTGTTTCCTGATGCCTGTCTCTTTGTGTGATTGTCAAATTCCCGTAGTGTTCTGTATGTATTTACTTCGCCTCCCTCATAAAGCTCCAGAAGATTATTTTCAGCGATTCGCTCTATGCTAACGCTAGACGTTTTTTCTCTGTGGTTTTACTTTCTACATAGTAACAAGATCGCATCACTAACGCAGTCACTTTTCACAAATAGTACAAATCACCCATCACTAGTGCCGTGTCAAATTTGTTTTGTTTATATGTCACGTCAATAGCAGTTGCACTGAATTTTAGGTGTAAAAGTGGTTAAAAATGTGCGATATAAACGATAATCCTTTAAAACTAAGTGTTAAATGGAATGGCAAGGAGTATGAGATACCGGAGTTTTCGCCATCGGATTCCGTGGCGATGCTCAAAATCGCCATCGAAAATGCCACGGGAGTCAGACCGGAAAGGCAAAAGCTTCTCAATGTTAAATTTCAGGGTAATTATAACGTGTTTCTCATCATTATTTTAAATTTTATACACTCGACGGTGGTTCAACTTCAATAAATTGCAAAAGAATTTACAGTTTTGATACTAAATCTAGTTTTAAAAACCCATCATTTTGGGCAGGTTTTCTTTATGTAATATCACACCGGTAGAGACGTGTAATTCATTACGTTTCTCAGAAATGCATACAATGGCCTACATTTTGCTGACTTTTTAAAATCTAGAACATGAATAATACATACACATGTATAGATTAAATATTTTTTCGAACAGTACAGTGAATGCTCAAATACCCCTTGTTAAGTGGTTTGTCTTTATAAATATACATAAACTCACGCCCACGGGAGGAGGCCGAAACTACAGAATGCCGCCTTCTATGATCCTAACACTCCTTTTGTTTTATTCACATTCATACATGTGGTTTTGCTTTTGATCTCATTTAGCTAAAAAATACTGCTACAATTTACAGTTACTCTAGGATGTATTAAGTAGCTGAGTTTTACTACAATGCTTTAAAACATAATGAAAACTTGATTCAGGATTCCACCAACGCAATTGCAAATAAAAATCAAGAGAGAGAGAAAGTGGTGGTCTGAATCACACCCTGAACTATGACAAGACATATGGGGTGGAAGGGACACCGATGCGAAAACGGTTACTACGTATTCAGTACATCATTCGTCAATAATAACCCATGAAAATCAGAAGGCTCAGAATGATGTATTGAATACGTGGTAACCGTTTTCGCGTCGATGTCCCTTCCACCCTGCTTAAATACAACAGAATAGTGTTATACTGGGACACAGGCCTCCTGTTTGTCAGAGAGAGAGAAAGTCGTAATTACCACACAGACCTGGTGTGGACTGTATTTTGGTCCTATGTGTCCACAAAGAATGTCAGCAAAATGCTTATCATAATTCTACTCACCAGGTAAGGTAGCAACAGACAACTGCACCCTATCAGACCTGCAGTTGAAGCCAAACCTCAAGATCATGATGATGGGGTCACTTGAGGAAGCGATAGCCGGCGCACAGACCAAGCCGGATGTGGGGGATGAGGTGGTGAATGACCTGGATATTGAGGAAGAGGAGGTTGATGTGGAGAATCAGGAGGTATGTAGTTCCAATATCTAAATATTGCTCATAATACATTGTTTGGAGATGTAGAAATGAAGATGGAGGTCTACTTGTCTTGGTGCACTAACTCTGAAGATGAAGACTGGCCAATATTTTAACTATTGTATTGCGCAAGACTTGGTAAAAATATTAGCCAGCCAACAAGAGGGTCAAGGGCCCTTGACGAGTCACCAAGAGACGTATGGATAGATGGAGTTTTGCTAAGAGCATTATATTCCATAATTTGCGCCACTACTTGCTCCGCTTAACCAACCGAGGTATCCAAATTTGAACAAAGTGTAACATCATAATAAATAAGTTCATCACACTCCCTCCACCACACTCCCTGTCTTGTCCGATTAGTCGAAACGACAGCACGCCTAAAGTAGTGGTATTGAAAACAGTGTTTTGTGTACATTCGCCAGCACATCAAGTTACCACAAACTGCCAAATTTCTCCAAATGATTTAAACCACAAAATGTTGAAGGTTAAGTTCAAAATCGAATGAGAAAATTTGACAGTTTGTGGTAACTTGATGCGCTGGCGACTGTACCTATATCTAAGCCCAAGACGTTACAAGGGGTGATGAGTTTGTGAGTACGTACACCAATATATTTAAAAAAAATAAAAAACCAACGGGAAATATTATCCCTTACTTAACTAATATGCTATGCGGGGTTTAGAATTTATGTTATAGTTTAAAAATGTTCCTATGAACTATTATAACCAGTGCTACCATTTACTGTCCTGTACAGTAATCGCCGAAAGTGGAGAAGGTGTTTCCAACACGAGTAGTAAGTCGAATGTTCGTAATAATGGCTACTATTTTTTATATTTTTAAATGATTTTTTAGATTACTTTGTACAGAAATATTTAAAAATGTAAATTATATGTATAAAAATAAATAAAGGAAATAATAAAGAAAAATTAGAAATAAAATTTCCATGGTTGGCAGTTGGGACTAACAATAACAAATAAGATCACGGAAGTCGCGAAACTGATAGATTATGTGGGTAATCGGTATCAAAACATTACATTTACGAAGTAATTTGAAGAAGGTAATGAATATTTCTCGCCTAAACAAAGTCGAGTCTAGGAAATACATCTGTTTCGATTTATTAAACAGGAACCAGGCTAGAAATTTGATAAGTTTATGTTTCGCTTACAAGAGCATAGAGGTACATGCAAACATTATTGACCAAATTACCGAAAAATGAGAATCTGTTGAATTTAGGAAAGATAAATGATATTATAAAGACAGACACGCTATGTTCATACTGAGCGGCGTTCAAATATCGTTGCGTTGATACAACTGCGATAGATGATACGTATGCTACAAAAAGAGAGCTATTGCGCTTAAAGTGCTTGAAGTACGACAATTGTTTTAATTATCTAATTTTCTTATAAGCATAGCATAAGCATAATCAGCCTATAATGTTCCCAGTGCTGGGACACAGGCCTCATCTCTATGAGAGGGACTGGCAGTGTGGGTTGAAAGATGTCACATGTTTTCGAATTTTTGGTTCCAGGACATGCCTGTTTCATTCACCGATTTGAGAGCAGTGGTGATGAAATAAATTACACAAAGTAATGCGTCTGCCTGGGCTTGTACCCACGACTTACTGCTCGTAAGTCGGGCCCGCCACCACTCAGCCACCGCTGCTCTCAAAAATTACTCTACTTTGGAAATGCTGGTAGCAACTGGATGAGAGTTGCTGAGAATTTGGTTGAGTGGAGTGCGATTCAGGAGGTCTATGTCCAGCAGTGGACTGCTGTAGGCTGATGGTGATGATGGAAAAGCACAGAACTTAGATTAAGGATGCCCTTAGGTGATGGTACAGACGCCAGAACATGAAGCTACCCGAAACTGTCAAATTTTGCCAATCGACCTTGAACCTAAAACTTGAGCAATAAAGTTGTAAATCTATTAAAGAAATTTGACAGATTGTAGTAGCTTGATGTGCTGATGTCTGTACATGGACTGCGCTAACTACTCCATCAGATAAGCGGGATGGCCTATCATCATTTAAACCAGTCTAAAAATATGAGAAATATGTTTTTTTTTTTTGTTTAAGTAAAAAGTTGCCCCACACTAGGAATTTCTCCTGTGTCGTGGGGGCGCTTATAAACATTTAAATTCACACACACAAACAGACAGAAAAGTAAATAGGTAACACATAAATCATGTTCTGATTCCAGATATACTTAGCTAAAATAAACAAGCGCGTCCGAGACTACAAGATCAACATTCTGAACGAACCGCGGCCCGGCAAGAAGCTGCTCGTGCTAGATATTGATTATACGCTGTTCGATCATCGTTCTGTGGCGGAAACAGGTACAACCTTTTCTTATAAATGGAAGCTGATTAATCGGCTATCGCCACAGCCTTCGACTGAAGCCGAAGATTTGATAACCCTAAATAATTCAGTCCAAGATTGGTTAATTGAATAATATAATGTTTTTTTATTTACTTTTAAATTAAAAGTTAAAGCCAGCTACTAGCTACATTAAAATCTTTTCACGACAACAAACTCCTAAGTCATTTAATTAATGATTTATACTCACTAAACAGTAAACAAAATATATATAATAAAAAAAAAACACAAAACTCGCTTTAGAAGGACGTTATATTTTTTCTCGTATTCGTCTCAGCAAACCCTTTCATTTAGTACCCAGATCATGGGAATGCACAAAAAATAACTAGTCCGCTATTATTAGGAGTCCGCCATATTGGATTTAGAATGAGGTCACTTAGCTAACCATGCATTGTCATCGAAACTTAACATGTATACAAAATTTCAGCTCAATCGGAAACCGGGAACTGGGTCAAATTTAACTTCTAAGATTTTTTTAACAGGCGAAGCTATTAAAAGCGTGTAAAAATTTACATAGTTACAGGTGTAACTAATTTTATTAGTTTCGTGTTAAAAAAAAACCAAACCTACTAAAGGTGATAGATAACTTGAATGATCAATACTATTCTTTTTTCGCCAATTCCAGGATACGAGCTGATGCGCCCATTTCTCCACGAGTTCCTTACCTCAGCCTACGAAGACTACGACATTGTGATCTGGTCTGCCACCGGCATGAAGTGGATCGAGGAGAAAATGCGTCTTTTGGGCGTGTCCACTCATCAGGAGTATAAGATCATGTTCTACCTGGATTATTTGGCTATGATCACTGTGCACACGGCCAAGTATGGGACTATAGATGTAAGTAGTTTATTTTGTATCGCTCATGGCTAAATAATAACAGTCGCTCGGGGTCGATTGTCGGGTTAAGCTGCGCTTGCCTAGGTTGGTCCGTGGATGGGTGACCACCCATTACATACAGAGTTTCTTCCATGCCTCGGATAGCACTTTAAACATAACTGCCGAAATGTGAGTTTAGTATTAGGTACACCTCTTACAAACGTGATGTTATGTTAATTCACCACTATATTTTATTAGTTTAAAACTTTCAAAATAATTCACTTTCTGACCCCTAACATTTATCTTTCAGGTAAAACCTTTAGGCGTCATATGGGGCAAGTATCCCCAATACAGCTCGAAAAACACGATAATGTTCGACGATATTAGGAGAAACTTCATCATGAACCCTAAGAGCGGGCTGAAGATCAGACCCTTCCGGCAGGCTCACCTGAACAGGGACCGGGATCGAGAGCTCTTACACCTTTCTACGTATCTTAGGGATATAGCACAGTATTGTGAAGATTTTGATATGCTCAACCATAAAAAGTGGGAAAAATACAAGCCTGACAAGAATAGGACGCAACAGGCAGGGAGCAAGAGGAAAGCTGAGGACAGCACCCCGTCCACACCACAAGAATGACGGTAAAAAACCACAGACCGAACCCCTCGGTCTCCGAATCGCCTTAATCGCTTATAAGACTGCAGTCCTGCTAAACAAGCTTAAGACTTAAACAAAATATTCGAAAACTAAGTCAAACATTTAAAATGTTAAGAAAAAATGTTTTAAAAACAATCATTTTAATTATTACGTATGGAATTAAGGCGATTTGCGTTTTTAGTTAGTGATTTCGTTGATCAATATTGTATCGAGGTTGATTTCTAATAACGATAATTTTGTTGCTATTTAAAAAAAAAGATATTATCTAGAACAAATAAATGTTAATTATGAGACTAATAAATGTAGTTAGTTTCAAAAATGGCGCTAGTGGACTCGTAATATATATTTTTTAGCAATCAGTTGTGTAATTCTCAATTCAAATGTTTTTTTTTTTAATTAATTAATTTTACGCTTGGCAACATTTAGATACTGCCCAAAAACTGCACAGGAATAATATTGTAAGCCTTTATGATAATATGGCTCTTGTATCATTAAAGAAGAAGCATTGTTTATAGTCGACCTTTTAACGGCTTTTTCACTTTTGACAGTATTTTATTATTATTAGCCATTTGTGTCCCACTGCTGGGCAAAGGCCTCCCTTCCCCCCATCCACTTATCCCTATCCAGTACTGTTCGTTGCTAATCTCTGAGATAGGAGTCGAGTTAGTCCTTCAATTCCCGCCTGGGCCTGCCGCGCTGCCGTTAGCTGCTGTTGGTACCCACTGTGTGGTTACTTTGGCCCATAGCTCCTCCGGCATGCAGCAGATGTGGCCAGCCCAGTTCCATTTGAGCTTGGCAGCCGTGTGACCTACATCAGCAATTTGTTTTGGAACGCAGTATTTTATTTTATGCTATCTAAGAGATCTGTTTGTATCAGTGGCGAAGGCTCCATACAACTCGATTCCTACCGGATTCCGTTTGAAAAATATCACAGTCAGTATTCTGTAGACAAATAATATAATCAAAGTCAAACAGTACAATGTGGTAATCACATTAAAGATATGTACTCCGACTTACCTCATACAAAAATTGACCTTTCGCTACTGGTTTGTTTGGGAAAATAATCGGCTTGTGTAGCCTTAACTCCTAGGACACTGCGTTCCATTGCTCTCAGACATTAATTCCTATTTTTTTTCTTAGTCGAACTATCCCATTCTTGGGCAAAGGCCACTTTTGTCGGTGTTGCGCCTCTTCTCGTCATCTTCTCTTCGAAGTATCAAAATTGCTGACGTAGCTTATAAAGCTGCTAAACTAAAATGGTCCTGAGCAGGCCATGTCTGCTGGATGCAAAGCTGTGGGCCACATCGCATCACTGGAGCCCTGAGACAGCTAGACGGGGTCGCGGCGGACCGAGGAGAATTCCTATTAAATTGTTTTTTTTTGACAATAATTTCTATTAAATTCAAACTTGACTATAGTCCTTTTACAGTCATTTTACCTATGCCAGTAGCCACCTTATTGTAAAAATAATAAAGAAAATTGTAATTTAACAGACTTGTTAGGTGTGGTAACCTTATGCAAATTAAAATAAAGATCAAATTCATAATTTGAGGTAAAATAAGTGTAAAATGACCTTTCTAACTGTAGGTATACCTTGTCTTTTTATGACGTGCAAGTGTATTTCAACCTTATTACCTTATTTTCAACCTAGGCTGGTAATACCGATGTTGATTTAATTGCACTAGCGACAGCATGACAATGACTGAAATCGCGCATTTTGTCAAATCTAATGGATGTAATACCTTTACCCTTTACCCTTCACGAAGCCGAAAGGCACTTGTTCTCTCCGTCACTGCGATATTTTTTTTGTTCAGGTGCCCTACCATGACGTCTTAAAGCAGGAGTAATTCCAGTGTGGGAAAGAGATGGCGCTAGACGACCTGTATAGCTCTGTCTCTTTCCCACACTGGAATTACTCCTGCTAAAAGACGTCATAGTAACCCCCCTGGACCGTACCTGGGAACCTTCTAGTTACGGAAACGTGGAGGAGGCGGAAAGTTCCTGATTTTTCACAAGTTTTTTTATTTAAATACAAGTTTGTAATATTATGTCTTTAAATGAAATACCACCACGACCCCTTTACTATTCAATGCATCCATCAGCAGAATGTTTTGTGCGCGTCACATTGAGTCTTACCGTAAACCGTAAAACCGTTTCAACTTATTGAAGATTTTTCGGAATCCCGGGAAAAAAAATATAGTCGTAATGAAGTCTCCACTTTCTGTCTCTGTTCTCCGAAGTTTAGGCAAATATAGTCAGCCTATTCCGATCACTGTTGATCTCCCAAAAAGAATCGTTTCCTAGCAATAATTTTTGATGTTTAGTTTGATGTACAGAATGCTTAGTTGACGGCTTCGTGAAGGGTGCGTTTACACCTTGTATGTTCAATAAAGTTGTGACTCTGATTACTATCGCCCGTAAGATAGATACAGGAGCCATTAAATGCTTAAGGCTGTGTGTCATGACAATGCAGATGATACAGGTAACGAAACATTGCATTTAATGCGTTGTATTTAAAGGAGAACCTATTTTATTAGGCTCAGTATTTTTAAAAGGTATAAATGTAACAAAAGTAAAAAATTATTGACAAACACCAGTTTTGTTATTAATTTAGAGCTATTAGTAAACTACTGTCAATCTTATGTGTTTGGCAACACATAAGATTGACAGTAGTAGTTTTTTAATAAAAAAATAACAGCTACGGTAAAAAAATATCAAAACTACCATGGTGTAAGTGTCGTCCATATCCTGGCAACATTTCGTTTATCTTTCTAGAGTAACTGTTGTTTTAGTAGTGCAATTAAAAACCATTGTTTACCAATTTTTTTTTAAATTAAATTCAAAAATAGATTTAAACCTGCTTTTATTTAGATCAATTTTCATTTAAATAATACATGTACCATTGAAAAGAACTGGGCTTAATAACCTAGGAATTTTAGTTTTAATTAAAAATAAGTGATTTCTTTCATTTCAAACATAATTTTTCGGTTGTGAAACTATACTGTTTCGATCATACACACTTATTTTTATAATTATTACCTCAACGACTCGTAAGAAACAGAATTTGAAAGAAATTTTTTTTTTCTTCATTTACACGAAGAGAGATTTTCTCTTTTAATACTCATGTGATGAAAATTATCGAGAGGATATGGAAAGCAGGAAGTCGTCGTTCTGTACCTGCCTATAAATTTTATGTTTGTTTTTCGAAATCTGACAATCGACGTCCTACAAAAAATTGTGTCATTTTTCCATGTCAATGGGTGAGAATCTTTCTTCATGTAAAAGAACCTTAAGGTTCACCCTTAAGGGTGAAATCACATTTACACGCACAGATTAGCATTTTTCTTGCATCTTTTTCCTTTCCGTCAACTACAATTGCAACTCACTAAAGTGAAAGTTCCAATCGCACGATAAGTGCTTCCGATGCGAATGGATGCTGATGGTTGCGGCCGGACTTCTCGCTCCACCAAATGACGCCTTTACGTGACAGAATGAGATATATATCCTCGAAAACGATGATCAGTCTATGCAAATGTGATTTCACCTTACGCTCCCACACCGGGAGCATTCGCCTGTAATGATACAGTTCAGATCAGAGCATTCAGTGAATTAAGTGAACCGGGCATTACAATGCGCAACCTGTAACTATATCATTTGTAACAATCACTTGTTTCCGTACAAAATCAAATCTTGTATTGTTACGTTAGAGTCGTGTATTGCTTGGAAGTGTAGAATATATTCCTTTCTTGAGGTGGAAGCGCCAGAGTAACCCGCGAAATTTATATTTTATTACTTTTTTTGCAATTTGCCGGCCAGTATCAGGTTGTATGTTGATTAAAAATTGATTTGCGACCGTAACAAATATGGCTTTACAGAGTTATACACTTTAACATCATGAATACAACCGCTTTAAGTTTATTTAGTCCCACTGAATGACTATTTCATAAATTAAATGAACATGGAACATGAAATTTCAATGGGATTAAATGAACATGGTGGGTAAAAAACGTAAGAAAATTTGAATTTCGAAGGCTACCCTGGCGCTTCCCCCTTAACCTTTTGAACGCCAGAGCATAAACGCACGCGCGTGTCCTCCACGCCAAGCCATGATTTCACCGCAAATACCCACAAAAAAATGGATTCGAAAACTATTTAATTGTTTATTTCGCGTTATAGTGCACCGCAATATTTGTCACAATTTTGTGTCGTTGGCGTAAAGGGCATGCGCTTTCTTGTCACGTATATGTGACAATGGCGTTCAAAATGTTAAGCAAAAAGAGGACGATTTTTTTTTTAAATCACCTCCTTTTTCTACGTTATTTCACACGTAATTTGGCTAAGCATTATTTTCGTTTCTATCTAACACTTGTAGTGTGGCAGTGATAGAAATTATGCTTAACCAAAGTAAATGAACGTAATGTTTATTACTCTCTACCCAAGTTGATTTCATGAGTTACCCAGAAACCGATAATAATTGTAATTTTGTGACATTTGCAACAACCCTTTCAGTGCTTTTGAGTTCATTCGGGTAGTCATTTTTTATATTTTACAAAATAAGTCTTACAGTTACTGTCCATTTTTTATTAGATCTATAAGTCTTGGCCATGTATAAATGCCCATTGTACATAAATGCTACATGGTCAGTGTCTAATTAGATTATATTTCTAATTTATAAAATAAAATATTTCTAAAATCAATCTATTGGGTTTTATTTTAATTGTTCTGGATTCCCTTCTATAAATGCGAAAGTAACTTTGTCTGTTTACTTTTAAAATTGGCACAAAGTTGATCTGGGGTCCAAGCGTAGCATAGTAGGTACGTTCCAGAGGAATAAATTGCCAACATCCACGCAGGCGAATTCACGGCCAAAATATTTTATACATACATATACATAAAAGGTGAAATACACATCAAAGCACAAACGATTACCACATAGTCAGTATCATTCCGAACCAGGATTACTTTTTCCTGGCTAGGGATATCCATTTTCCAAAAATCCGATGGTTCAGTTTTAGTTTTCGTCAAAATCGGACTCGATACTCCTTTGAGCATTTTTCGCTAAACCTCATAGTTTCGAATTTGGCCATCCACGCCTACTTGAATAATTCACCTTGTATAACTAAATGTAATGTAATTTATAAAAAGTTTTGCTGCACCCTAACAGGTCCATGTGTTTATTAGTTAAGCCTAGCTTTTAACTGTATAGGTACCTCAATTGTGCAATAAATGAATAAACAAAAACATATTTTTGGGAAACACAAATATCTAACTAAATGTGCATACATGCTTAACAAAGTACGCAAATGACAAAGCCTAAATCGAATTTACGTCAAACTAAACCCGCTATTTTTAGCAAACAATGCAGCATACCTTCAGCATAAAGCGTTCTAATTCCTTCCAATAAACCACATTGCAAAAAATTTATTAATACCTAGTTAATAACAGGAAAACAATCCACATTAATGCCCGTGACCAGACCGTTGGATTTTCAACGCTGAGCTTTACTCCAAGAATTGCAATTCCAACAGTGTCAACATATGTGGCGTAAGGGACAGCCCTCCGCTGCGGGACTGTTCGAAAGAGATAACTCCGCCCAGAGTGGCCCCCCACTCTGGGCGGAGCGGAAGGGAGTGTCAGACTTGTACTGACTAAAACCCATCCATGTTCCTTCTTTGACCTTTGTGTTCCAGGGCCACGGTGTCTCTTTCGAACAGTCCCGCAGCTCTGGCAGGCATCGGCCCATGCGGACCCCTACTCGGTTGCTAACATCTCTTTGAGGCGCGCGTGGAACACGAACGCGCCGTCGACACGGCCTGTCGTCATAAGACGGCCGGACGGCGAGCTAGCCCATAACTCGCCGTCCACAGGCCCGCGCCTGCGGTGGCCGGGAGCCACCACGTGACCCCTGACGCCCAGGGCATCTCCCGTGGCGACTGGGACGTGCCTCTCACGTCCCGCCACCTCCTTCACTGGCATGACTGCTTCGCAGAAGGTAATAATAATAATAATATTTTTCTCCCCGCCGTCGACCCCATCACCACCACGACGACGAGGAAGAGGACGGCCACCAGCGGGCTTGGAACCTCGAGGCCAACAGGCCCCAAACAGGGTCCCCGCTGCCGGTGGAAATGTGTCGCGCATGCGATGGACTCAGTCCATTAATGAGAACGTCATGCGCGCATATTATGGGGCTACTGAGGGGGGAAGCAACTTGACTGCGTACCGTGGTCGGATGCTCTCTCTGTTTCAGGTGCTTGAGCCAGGTGTCAGCGTGTCGGCGCAACGGCTGTCGGATCAAGTGCGGGTCATACAGCGTAACCACATGTTGGATGACACCGTACTTGAGCGACTACGCTTCGATTCACGGAGTAACCTAGTTATACCTGCTTCGCCAATGATTGCGGTACAGCTACAAAATGTATCCAGTGCTCCACCGCGATCCGAACACGATGGTGAAGAAGATGATGACGAAGTTATATCCGTGAGTACCCAATGCAACGCACAATTGAGGAGCGCTTTGGAGGGTGCATTCCGGGAGTACCGATCCACACCGCCTGAACTTAGGCCACGTCTACCTCGTTTACCTATGCACAAGAAAAACAAGGCGCTGGTGTGTGCTTTAGATTCGCAGCTGTCAAACTGCTTTGACAGCAGCAAAGACCTCACCGATACCCACTCAATATTGTACTGTGGAGCTGTAGCGGCATGTCGTGTAGCTCACGTTAAATTTCCCAACAACGACAGAGCTACACGACCAAAATTTGCTGTTCCAGCTTGGCAATGCAGGATTGAGCGGCGTATCGGTGAGGCTAGAGCACTCATCGGCAAGTTAATCTGCTTCAGGGAGGGCAATACTCGACCTAGAGTGATGCGCTTTGTGAAGCGGGCGTTCTCGGGAACTGATGTTAGTTCTCGAGACTACTTAGCCCGCGTCACAGAGCGTATCGACTTCCTGAAGCAGAAGATCTGTGCATGGGCAAGCCGTATTCGTCGGTACAAGCGGCGAGTGGAGCGTTACACTCAGAATCGCACATTCCGAAGTGATGAAAGGTGGGTATATAGGGCTTGGGAACGACCGGACCAAGGTTTGACTGATACGCGTCTACCAGATGATGACGCCATGTGTTCGTTCTGGCGCAACATCTGGTCGGTGCCTGTCAGTCACACTGAGGGTGATTGGACCCGGGAGGTTGAACGAACGTGTGATTCGATACCTGAAATGGGGGCAATTATCATCAGCCCCCAAGATGTAGCTCGTGCAGTCCGTCCGTTGCCTAACTGGAAATCTCCAGGGCCGGATGGACTGCACAACTTCTGGATTAAATGGTTCCAGAGATCACATGTTCGCTTAGCATCCCAGTTTCAGTCAGCCTTAGAGTCAGGGTCGCTGCCCCAGTTCTTGACGACAGGAATTACCCACCTGCTCCATAAATCAGGTAGTACTGCGGAACCCAAAAATTATAGACCAATCACTTGTTTACCAACGGTCTATAAAGTTCTTACATCCATTTTGAGAGCTAAAATCAATCATCATATTGATAGTAATTCTATCATGTCTGCCTCTCAGAATGGATGTAGGAATGGGTCCCGCGGTACTAAGGAGCTGCTCCTTATTGATATGGCCATTAGCCAACAGGTTCGCCGCTCGCGAAGGGATCTGTCTACATGTTGGATAGATTACAAGAAGGCCTATGATTCTGTGCCTCATACATGGCTCATGAAGGTGCTGGAGTTGTATAAAGTTGATGCAACTCTGCGTACCTTCCTGATGTCATGTATGGGGCACTGGAGAACGGTCCTTCACTATCCAGGATGTCGACAGATCCAGGGGAACAGCGAACCGATAAAGATTGAGCGCGGTATATTCCAGGGTGATAGTCTGAGTCCATTGTGGTTTTGTTTAGCCTTGAACCCTCTCAGCACACTGTTGGAGGGTTCAGGTCTAGGCTATCGGTTGAGGAGAGGTGGTCAGGTCATATCTCACCTTCTTTACATGGATGATCTGAAACTCTTTGCCCCCAACAACTTGCAACTGATGAAGCTACTGAAGGTAACGGAAACTTTCAGTAGCGCCATCAGGATGGAATTTGGTGTGGACAAATGTGCAGTCATGCATGTGAAGCGAGGGGAGATTATGGAATCCGTGGGAACTCAACTCTCGGATTCCATACACCTTAGATCCCTCTCCTCAACAGAAACCTACAAGTATTTGGGTATGTCGGAAGCATTAGGTATCAATACTGCCGACATGAAACAATCATTGAGGGACCGCTTCTTTGGCCGCCTGAATAAAGTACTAAGCAGTCTTTTGTCAGGTGGAAATAAGGTGCGCGCCTTCAATGGTTGGGTCATGCCGGTTTTGATGTATTCTTTCGGCATACTCAAATGGACTCAGACGGAACTTGATGCCCTGGATAGGAGGGTCCGCGCACTGCTGACCGCAAATCGAATGCATCACCCGCGATCGTCGGTGATGAGACTGTATATCCCGCGGAAGTGCGGGGGTCGTGGCTTCTTAAATGCTAAGACCCTGCACAACCGTGAGATATGCAGCCTCAGGGAATACTTCCTAGAAGTCGACGAGGGGATGCACCGAGATGTGGTCTCAGTGGACAAGGGCCTCACCCCGCTCTCTCTGGCTAACGAGAACTGGCGCAAACCTAGAGTATTAGACACTAATGATCGCAAGGAGGTATGGCAGGGCAAGGAGCTTCACGGACGCTTTTACCGGGCCCTACATGGACCCGATGTAGACTTCTTAGCGTCCGTATCTTGGCTGCGTTTCGGTGACCTATTCGGCGAAACCGAAGGTTTTGTCTGTGCAATAATGGACGAAGTTATGATGACGAATAACTACCGGAAATACATTGTGAAGGATGGCACGGTTGACATATGTCGGGCATGCCACCGTCCGGGAGAATCGATCCAACACATTATTTCTGGGTGTTCTCGTCTGGCTAACGGAGAGTACTTGCATAGACACAACCTCGTTGCCAGGATTATCCACCAGCAACTTGCTTTGAAGTACAACCTTGTGGAATCAGAAGTACCATACTATAAGTATGCGCCCGACCCAGTTCTCGATAATGGTAATATCACGTTGTATTGGGATCGATCTATCATCACTGACAGGACTATTGTTGCCAATAAACCTGACATTGTAGTGATAGATCGATTGGAACGTCGCGCAATGATTGTTGATATAACGGTTCCGCATGACGAGAACCTCGTGAAAGCAGAGAAAGATAAACAATTCAAATATCTAGATCTGGCTCGCGAGGTTGTCGACATGTGGGACGTGAGTACAGCAGTCATTGTGCCGATAGTCGTGTCGGCCAATGGCTTAATAGCCAATAGCCTCGACAAACATCTGAGGAGGCTCTCGCTTGGCAGCTGGATCAAGGGCTTGATTCAGAAAGCAGTACTTCTGGACACGGCGCGTATTGTTAGGAGGTTCCTCTCTCAAGAGCCCTGACCACCGGTATTTCGGACCCTGTTCCCGATACCAGTGGGCTACTATTTTTTATATTTTTAAATGTTTTTTTATATTACTTTGTATAGAAATATTTAAAAATGTAAATTATATGTATAGAAATGAATAAAGGAAATAATAATAATAATAATTTATTTATTGGCATAAACACGCAAATACACGGTTGTGAATCACTGGTGCCTGTGGTAGGTAGTGAAACACCTGTGTTACAGGTCACCAGGTTTCCACTCCGAAAACATTTTACAATAAATCAATGTTTTGTACCAATATTTAAGGATGGTTAGCAAATTAAAAGAAACAAAAGTATAACATTAGAGAATTAAAAATAAAAAGCAATATAAGAACAAAAACAATTTAGAATAATTACTTTCATGGTGAGGATGTGTGTGTGTGTATGAGTGTGTGTGGGCTTGCGCGTGTGTGTTCATGATCATGAGTGTGTGTAAGTGTGTATGTGTATGATGTGCCTGTAAATTGGAGATTGATTAAGCCAACACCTGCAACAGACTCTCTGTTGCAGTATATGACTGCTGAAGTAGCCAATCTTGTAGAGTTACTTTAAGGTCGTATTGGTTTAGTTGGTGCACAGATAGAATTTTATGAATTTTATTATAAAGGTATGGTCCGAGGAAAACAAAGAAGCGACGGCTGAATGATGTTTTGGTTGGGAAAGATGTGGCAACAAGGCGGTTTCGACGCACTGGTCCCGGTGTGAACTGTGACAGAGAGTGCTGTTTGATGACTGTGGCCAGAATGAATAATTGCCTTACAGTCAGAACTTGGCAGTATTCGTACAGTTCATCTGTGGGAAATAGGCGGGGTTTGAAACAACAAACTTTGAGGACCGCTCTTTGAGCGCGCTCGACTTTTATCAGGTTAGATTTGGCGGCACCTCCCCAGGTCGTGTTGCAATAGTTTAAAATCGATTGACACAGCGCCTGATAGACCATCTTCATAATGTCTGCTCCTGCGGATTCGCGCAATTGCTTAAATATATAAATGAGCTTCCGTACACGGTTAGAGAGGTGATCGATATATTTTTTGAATGTCAGATGACTGTCTATCACGACGCCGAGATACTTGACGTGAGAAGGCTTCCCTTTTCCTCTCGCTCCGGACCAAGGCTTGAACCAGGGCGGGACGCGAGAGATCGCCGCCGCCAATCGCCGCTAAAAGGACACGGCGGTGCTCCGCCCAAGCGGGGCAGACCTCTACGGTGTGCTCCACCGTGTCCTCCGGACGATCCTCACAGTGGAAACATCGGGCTGGAAAATTAAAAAAAAAACATCAATTGATGTTGAAGTACTCAAAAGAACGACGCGTGGAATCAGCTGTTCACTTCCTGCCTAGCTACAGAGTTAACAGAGTTCATCGAACTCGTCGTCGCGCTTGCCATTCGCTACGTGCGTTTAGCCACGGTAACGATACATTGAGTTTGAGGAATTCAAACAAATCAAATTTATTGGATTCCATAACGTTCCTGAAATTATTTCTTGTGCCGGTCATCTTCGTATGATATACTGAATTCACCCGATCAGTCTGCTGAGGGCTGTCCCTTACACCCTGTATTTAGGTGTTATTTAGACGTCGCTTTGTGTTCGTAAAAACGGGCATAAGAACAATGAATATATTAACGAGAATAGGTACATACGCCGTACATATATATCTGACTTTACCTTCCCAGTTTCGGTTGACCTCGCAATATGCACAAAACCTTCACAATCCACGGCCAGCTTATACTGGATATTTATACTTTGGTACAAGAATGGTTGAGCGATATAGATTTAGAAACTATTCGTGGTTACAAACGGCTAACGGGAAAATAATGTGACGTCAAAGCCTACGATAATAAAATTATTGAGTCATTAGTAATTAAACTATTAATATCATACTGGGGTTTTCAAGGACTGGTGCGAGAATGAGGAATGGTGTGTTTATTCGAAGAGGTAAATGAATTTTTGGAGTGACTGCCTCGGTGGTCTGGTAGTCGCAAGCGCGACTGCTGCGCATGAGTTGTAAGATCCGATTCCCAGGTCGGGCAAACTGATATTGGGTTTTTCCATCAGGAATTTCTCAGTAGCAGCCGCGGAGCCTAGATTCGTGCCCAGTTTATGGCAATAGGTTCGCCCCTAGCAAATGGGACTTAAACATAACTGGCGAAATGTGGATGTATAGGTAGGTACCTAGGTTCCAGTAGCGAAGGGTCATTTTTGGAAGTGGTAAGCCGGAGTACATATCTTTAATGTTATTACCACATTGTACACTTAGTTTTGATTTTGATTTTGATAATATTATTTGTCTTTAAAATACTGACTGTGAAATTTTTCAAAGGGAATCCGGTAGGAATCGAGTTGTATGGAACCTTCGCCACTGGTAGGTTCTAGTAGATAGGCTGGTAGGTATTCCTGCCTAACCCTTCGGTGATTACAGGCATGATGTTATGTTAGGAATGAGGTGAGGTGAATTAATTAATGGGTTTTACGGATAGAGGTATGAACACATTTTACAAGATAAATGCCACTTTATTTGCCACCTACGTAATGGGCATTCCATACTACGATTTTCTCAAGATTTGTCTATGTAATATTTTGTTTTTTGTACCCTATCACAATGTTGTCCTGTTTAACCCAAACGTTGGCTGGTAGTGAATGCCCTGATGCATTAAGCCCGCCTATGTACAACTATTCAAGCAGCCCCAACCCTCATAGCATGACTTGTCTACCTTTGACGGAAGAATCGACACAATGACAGATTTCTTTGCACTATCTGTCATTTTGTCGATTCTTCCGTCAAAGAAATCCTTGTCTACCGTGGCAACCAAGCTACCCGAAATTGTAAAATTTCCCCAATCATCCTTGAACCTTATTCTTTAGCGATAAAGTTGAAAATCTATTAAAGAAATTTGACAGATTGCAGTAGCTTGATGTGCTGGCGTCTGTACATGAAGTTTAACACTTTAACTTGCATAGCAACCTGGGGCTGCAGTCTCGACATAGATAGCGACAAAAATCGGTCGTAACTTTATGTCGAATCCTTAAGGTTGAAAATCTATTAAAGAAATTTGACATCGTTATGACTTAACGACCGATTTTTGTCGCTATGTATGTCGAGACTGCAGCCCCTGGTAATCGGAAAATAATGCTAAATAGGCAGTGTCACTGGTACATAAAAAAAACTTTTTTTTTTTCTTTGAATATTTAATGAGTGATTGTATCACTAGAATAGGTGCCTACCAGAAACAATATTTAATTTTTGAGCTGAAAAATTACTGTGGTAAGAATATACCCTGTCATACAAACGGTTAAGTAAATAAATAGCAATATACCTACGTAACGTGGATTTCTATTACAAGTCTATTTCACGTAATTTTAGAAAACGTGGTCTAGGTACGGAATGACTTGAAATAGCCGTTTCAATCCATGCTAATATCATAATTGCAAATGGAACTGCATGTGTCTGTCTGTTTCCTTTGCACGGCTGAATGGACTTTTATGCAATTTGTCAAATGGGCAGACCACGACTTGAGTTACGGCATAAGATATAACACCTCACTACCCCCGAGACGAGGCCAGCAGGTCAAGCGGGCCGGCACTAGTCCGGGGCAGCGGAAGTCGCACTAGACCCCGCTGCCCCCCCGAGGCCCCGACGCTACGTGCGAGGGAACACCGGTGTGATTTTAGTGACTACGAGTCTGACAGGCCCCTCCGCTCTCCCCAGGGCGGAGGACATCCTTTGAGGATTTCCACATCAAGAAAAAATAAATGACAGGATATAGGTAAGCCGGGTTATGGTCTAGGTAGGTACCTGTGTGATGAAAATGCCTTCTTATCCTGGTATTAAGTTCCCGTAAGTTAATTTCCCAACAAGAGGAGCAAAGCTTCGGGTAAAAGCTTGTTAAATCTACTATCTTTGTCTCCAATCTCGTAATATCAAATAAGCGTGGTAGGAGGATAATGAGAATAAAAACTGCAGACAGACAGTCTTCAAATGAATGTGTGTGTGTGAAACGGTATATTGGTATTAAAGGAGATGACTGTAGCGTCGCGTCGCGTATCCCGTTCTGTTGTATCAGCGTCGTCGTAAGAGTGAGTGAGCAATATTATCAAACGGGTTTGCAAAAGTAATTTCAAGCTTGAATACACGCACTGGATTAAATAAGAAAGTGTCAATATTCTTTTTTCAAATCATTGAAGACTGTTTACAAAAACAATCTTGGAGTTTCCCATAAGACCTTGAAATATTGAGTGCGAAATCAGACTGGTTCGAAGACTTAAAAGTTTCGTAGAATATTATAGAGTAAGGAAAAACTAATACCGAACACTAAAATGTCGGAAGTGATATCTACCCAACCGAAGACAAAAGGCACTGGAGCAGACTTCCAACACACAGTAACGGAACCAACAGAAGAGACATGTAAAATATTTTGTTGCAAAATGTATTGCTGCGGTGATTATGACAAGCTGCAGAAGAAGAAGGCGAGATCCAACGAAGGATACTTAGACTTAGATTTCAAAAGTACACTTCGTAAATTATTAATAGATAAAACGTATTACAGTGTAACTGAGTTTTTAACGGACAATTTTTATCAAACTACCTCGAATTGTTAATTGATTAATTTATTTAGGTCTATTAATTAATTATTGTTTTGCTTACGGAATAATTATGGTGTATTGTCTATGACCTGGAATTTTAATGTTTGTTTGTTTATTTATCTTCGGACCACGATTTTGTATTTCTTGTTGACCTACTGTTACTGACAATTTTTGAGGTTTAATGTAATAATTAAGTTATTTTTAATGAATATTTGAATTTTAATAATTTTATTTATTGAGAATGACATAACTAATTCAATGTTCCAATAAGAATTTAAATTTTAACAATTTTATATAATAAAAATGTTTGCATGCCGAATGGTGAAATATGGCAGAACTCTGATGTAAACCTACTACTACCTAATTATGTACAACCCATATTTGCAAATAAATGCTATTCTATTCTATTCTATTCTATTAATGTCGGAGGCGATCATCTAGACATGGGCTTCAGGGCAGCTGACTAGTTACATCATCTGCCGAGCCGTTTTTTACCAACTATGTTGGGGTCGGCTTCCAGTCAGCCAGTTCCAGCTAAATACCAGTATTTTACATGGACTGCCTATCGGACCACCACACCCTAGTATTTTGAATTGATTGCGTACCCAAGTGGGATGCAAACATAATCTGGCAAAATGGGGTATTATTCCTCCAACACCGAGTGCGAGTGCGGCGCCACGGATCAAACTATGCCCCACCTGCTGGATGGTGTCCCAGGTGTCCGTTTACCTGCACTCTTGACGACCTGAATAGTGCCTCTGCCGCTGCAACAAACTTGGCCACCTACTGGGCCGAACTGTGTAACGTGGAACTCTACACAAAAATTATTGCTGGGAATAAACTTTATTTTTTGAGGTGAACAATCACTTTTTACCTACGGTAGGGCTCAATGTATCGCACTCAAAACATTGTGCCGATGGATGCATTGAATACTACGGGGGTCGTGGAGGTATTTAAAGTAAAGGTTTAACATTAAAAACATATTTAAAAAAAAAACTTGTGCAAAAAGTTGATGCTTTTAGCCCCAATATCTCCGTAACTGGAAGGCAATTACGAGAAGGCCAAGTCTTTCGACGTCGCGCGTCGTTTAGGGTATTTTTACACCCATTATTGTTAAATTATAGGTACTTACCTAAAATTGCTTGTACCGACCTAATCTGTAGTATAAACTTTTGTGATTCGCGCCTTTCGATTGTGTGAAAATATTACTTCCCTTTTTCAATGGGATTTTGTTCCCAATTTAAAGGGTTTTAATTTTTTCCCACGCAACCCTAATTATTTTTCTAAAATATAAGTAGCCTAAATTACTCCTTATAAAGTTATAACACCAGCTATCTGCCAGTAAAAGTCCCGTCAAAATCGGTCCACCCGTTTTGGAGATTAACCGGAACAAACAGACAGACAAAAAATGAAAAAAATGTGTTTTTGTTATAAGTGCCGTACCAACTGTATAATTTTCAAGTACCTACATGCAGTAAAAAGCTGTTATTATTGATATTACAAAAAGACATCGATTTTATTTAATTGTATAGAAAATACCTACGTCTAATAATAATAATAACTGGTCCATCAAAAAATACCTAATTATGCTAATGATGATAAAGGCATCATCTACTTACTAGGTATTTGTGAAAAAATGAAAATAAAAATTCTTTTTATGTCTCTATATTATTTTTGAGCAACTAACTATAATGGTAGGTAAGACTACGAGGTGCAATGTGAACAACGCACAGCATTTGCTATAAAATGTATATATGTATTTACGTAAATCGTTAACTCTTGTCGTGAAATGTTTATGTTAAATAATAAGTAAGAACTATTTATGGATTTCCATGCACTCATGTTGAATTTCGTGGCGCCTTAATTTTGGCGATAAGAGCAATGACCTTGATTTTGACAGTTAGCTGTCGGTGTTGCAAGAGTAGTTTTTAAATTAACACATTTTGCTCGATTAACGAAACAATTTGCGGTACAGCAGTAAGAATTAGTGAAGCTGTAATGTGCTAAATTAGGTCTAATTATATTGCTGTGTTACGCAAACTGCTTTCCGCAGATATGATGTCATTCGATATTCATTACCTAATCAATTTATTATAAAACTATTCTAAATTACTTCTATTTTATAATTGTAGACCTTCTATGTTTTTTAATGACTAGGTATTTCATATCATTTCCATTCTCGATAGATACTACATAAGTAAAGAGGCATAACAAAAAACTGTGCGTGGAGGACTACTATTTTTTGCTTCTAATTCTTGTTAAATAAATTAATACAAATAAAAATAGCAAATTCATATTTAGCTTAACGATATACGATATCTACACACATTTTAATTTAAATAAGGCAAGCTCTGTCCTTACACTTTTGAGTTTTTAATTCAACCACAACTGCACTAAAATACCTACCACAAAATTCACCGATTCTCCAATACATTCGGTAGAGCGCAGTCTTGTTTACTGCGTGGCATGACTCAGACCGTTTCACAGTTAGTGATTATTACTACAGACAGTCGCTGGTTCGATGTGTGAGTGCCACGATAACTTGTACTAGTTATCCGTAGCGTGGCTATTCCTGTCCAGTATTATTTTGCCTCCGCGCCAAACAATACGTAAAGCATAGTGAATTAAATGAAAAACGTGTTCTCAATAATAATTTCAAGCTTTGAAGGACAAAGTGACATTGTTTACCAGTTTCTAAGGCTGCAGTTTTGTTCAAGGTGTTTATTCTGTGACAAAAAAAGTAAACAACATTGACGTTGGAGTTTATCAAAGGACTTTTTATTCAAAACTGTGAGTGTATAATGTGATTTATGGCATAACTGATATAAACCTATTTACGAAGAGGACAGGATATTTCGAGCGGTTACGTCATGTTTCGGGAGCGGCCAGTCGTAGGTACAGACGAATAAATTAAGTGCAGTTCCAAATAAACAATAAGATGTCGCACGTGATATCCGCTCAGCCGTCGGCCACATCGCCGTATCAGCCGACAGCACTCCAAGAGGGCAACGGCGGTGATATCCCACCCAGGATACACAGGATAGACAGCGAACAACGCGATGATTGCTGCATCCACACACGCAACAAAAAAGGATGTTGTTTATTCGTTTGCACACTTCTATCAATGTGTTGCCAAGGCATCAAAAACTGTACCGAAAGCTGTTGTGATTTCTGTGCAAACTGCTTGAATGACTGTTGCGAAGACAAACCTAGAGAGAGGAACCAAAGGATTTATAACAAAAGATACACGAACTCCGCTGGCAGTTACTATGATAACAATGCGGATAATGATGATTGGGGCATTAACAGCCTTTCGGCTCAGCATATGCATGTGGGAGTAGGTAATAATCTTAGCGAGCCCACTCAAGACTTGCTGTCGAATTCGAATGATAATGACAACACTCGAGGTCCGGCAACTCATCATTCAATTCCTCACCGCGACTCGGTGACACATCATTCGAGTAATCATCACGACTCTGGCGCCCATCACTCCAGTAACCATCACGACTCTGGCGCCCATCACTCGAGTAGCCATCATGACTCTGGCACCCACCACACAAGTAGCCACGATACTTCAACTTGTCATACCAGTAGCCACGATACCGGTGGCGGATGTGATTCAGGTGGTGGTGATTCTGGGGGAGGATGTGACTCCGGGGGAGGAGGGGGTGATGACTAAATTGTAAATTATGGATAATATTTTTATACCTTTACATAAACTTAGGTGTAAAACATATGTCTTACGTCTTCGGGCGAATTTCAACAATCAAATTGACCGCGATCAGCACATCGCGTTCAGAGCTGCTGAGTGTTCATATTCAATAGCAATGAAGAGATTGACAGCTCTTGAGCGCAAATCAAATGCTCTGATCACGTTCAAATTCTTTGGTGGATTTAACTTTTCAAAGGCTTTTTGTACCGCGTCCACAAGACTACTTGCCTACGATAAATTTAAGGTTCATTGGTTTACGCTTGTCGTCCCAGATTCTCATGAACCTTGCCATAGAATTCTCTACTTAAACAACATTAGTTTGTCGTGGATGGGGTACTACAGATTCTTGTATCTTTAAATAATTTATGCTGTTTAATTAGGTACTTATGTTATTTGCTTTATTAACTTATTTGTGTATCGCGTACAATCAATGTCTTATTGTGTACTTAATTGTTAAATTATATTCTATTTTTGAAAAAGAACGCTAAAAATAAATAGAAATAGTACGCTACCTGCTTTTAAATTGATCTATTTACCTAAAGTGATCAGGTGAAAAATCTGTTAGAGCAAAATTCGTAAAAATGAATGCCTCGTCGTAAAGAGCTGTCACTCACAAAAAAAATACCTTTTACAGGTAATCAGTAGAATCTACTCGAATTATTTTGCAAACATACATAGTGGCTTAACTGGCTTTATCAGTCTGTTCCTAAATATAAATAAATAAGCAAAGCAAGGCCTTGTATCTACAGAGGTAAAATTTTTACTTTACTTGTACAAAAAATATAAATACATAGGCATATAATTATGGTATACATATAGATACTGATAATTTTGTGACTATGTTTTATTAGGTTATACAGTTCTTTTTTAATATTTTATACTAACATTTTGATGTATTTATGTACAGGTTATTCCGGCAACGCATTGCTCGCGAATACATTAGGTAAATGAATGTTCCAATTTCGTCGTTTGCCAAAATATGTAAGAAGACTGTCTTGTGCACCATAGATCTATGTTATTGATTAATAAAAGTAGGTCAGTTTGTACAGCAAGTCGGCAACAGACGGAAAAAGTGGCGCGATGTGATATACCACACCACAAAACTCGGTGTGGAGAAAAATTCATTATTTTATATGCGTATTTTTTTTACAAAATACGCACAATTCAATTGTACGATGAGTAACGATTTAACTACTCGATTTAACAATCAAAAGAAGTGTTCACGGTGTAACTTTTAGGCCTTTGTGACCAACCCTGAAATCGCGAAAACTAAAATAAACTATTGGCCTCATTTTGTCGAGTTATGCGCACATTATAATTTGAATTTTTTTTTTTTCGCCACTTCAAGGTTGATTCCATATTTGGTCCTTTGTAAAAAGTGTTGTGTTTTGTTTGTAAATAAGATAACAGATGCGAAAATGCGCTTAAATAACACTGTAAACATCAATGGTCTACCATACGTCGCATACTATATTAAAATGTAATAAGTCAGGAATTATTAATATTAAATTAGGGAAACATTGTGAGTTGTGCTTTTTGTATGTTGCATTTTTTGTGTACTTATTAAAATCGTAAACTGAATTACTATGACAAAAATATTTGTGTCTTACTTTAATTGTGTTCAGTGTTACCATGTTATTTTAACAATAATTATGGGTAATTTGGTGCTGATAGGTGTAAAGTTAGATCTGTCGATTGTCGGTGGGGAAGTTAAACAAAAGTTAAAAGGATAAAGGCAAAATTATACACCAAATAGTTGTTGTTCTATAATGGTAAATATTTTTTACCACGGCGTGAGCTCCACTTTCGATTGTCGTTGGTTGAGCTGCGCTGTAGGTTATTAAATTTATTCAAAAACAAAAAACAACAGTATAATATATATATGTTCCTATTTTAACCATGCCACAAAAGGTCCTTTCCCATCTAAAGGTACCTACTTATAAAACGATACGAGAGAACATCTTATGCTGAGATTTTACCAAAATCCGACCCAAACATGTGTGGTAACATACGAAACAGAATACCTACTTAGATAAACTAACGCATTTAGAACAATAATTTGGATGTTACACGTAAGTGTGACGTAAACAAATGCAATTGCATATTCTCAGTAATACTGGCTGTTTGCCACTGTATTGCTGATTAAAGGCTTGGTTTCCCTTCACCTGGCAAAGTGCATCCTCAATTATATGCATAAACATATACATAAACGTAACATCGCGCCTGTAATCCCCGAAGAACACTTGCCTAACTAGGCAAATGTGCACCTAATAGTACACCCACATTTCACCAGTTATGTTTAAGTCCCATGTCTTAGCCGCAATTTATACAGAAACGGCGTAAGGTTAACGTGCGGCGCAGGCGCAGTGCAGGCATGATGCCGCTTCAAAACGTTTTCATACAAAATGTACGTAGGCGTCATGTCGTGACACGTGACACTCAAGCGGCGCGGCTCAGGCATGCCGTTCTTTCGTTTCGTTATAAATTCCACGCCTGCGCCGCGCCTTCACCTTACGCCGTTTCTGTAAAATTCGCGCCTTAGGGGGCGAGCCTGTTGTCATCAACCGGGCACAAATCCAGACTCCGTGGCTGCTACTGAAAGATTGCCGATGGAAAAACCAATTAACATTTGCCGGACCTGGGAATCAAAACCAGAAATCTTAACGATCGTGGCCTTTGCGACCACTACCTAGACCGTCTAATGCTTATGAATTATACAGATGCCTCTTGTGTCTAATTGTAGCTAGATGATAGTTAGGAATAAAAAAAATAATAAAATAAATTGGCGCTGCGCTGAGCTTTGAAAATCCTAATAGCGAACTTTTAAGCATTCATATGGGTGTGACCTAGTTTTAGTGAACAGAGGCGACACTAGTGTCGGGCCTCAGTTTCTCGCACTTGCGTCATGTCAAGCTTGAGTTTGTCGCACAAGCATGATTTTGAAGTCCGAAAGCACGCTTGTACTGCGACTCACCACAGTTCGAAATTCGAACTATGGTAAGTCTCACTATAGTTCAAAACTCGAACTATGTTAAGTTGCAGTAGAGTTTTGTCGCCCAAGCGTTAATCGCATATTATCCGTTTGTCGAGCTTACGTAGTGCACTCGGAATCTTCAGGGTTTCTCAGAGATGTCGGTTTTGAAGTGCCAAATTTAACGTGGCGTTAAAATTGACAAAATAAACAGAGCTGTTCGAAGTTTCAGAGATTTATTGTCAGAATTTTATAGTTGATTGGGTATGTTACTATTGTGATAACCTCTTGTTATCTCAAAAACACGAGAAGGCGAACTATGCTCTATTTTAAGATCAAAACCAGAACATTGTAGGTAAGTAGGTACCTATGCCACTTAGACCTATGGGCGCATATGAAACTTATAATATAGGTGTACGGTTCAGGTTGGCCGTTTTCTATAGAGAAGAACCGGTTAGATACTGTGTGGTTAGGTAGACGTGTACCTACCTAAATAGTACCTACAACCAGATTTCGCCAGTTATGTTTTAAAGTCCCTTGTAATAGGAGGCGAGCCGATTGCCATCAACCGGGAACAAATCAAGACTCTGTGGCTCTGAGGTTACATTGATGTATGCGGATATTTTACCTGCTATTTCTTATTGCCCTCTCCATGCTGCTATTGAGAAATTCCTAATGGAAAAATTCAATAACACCGACCGACCTGAGAATCGAAAACAGGACCCCAAGGTCAGCAATCGTACTTGCGACCATGACGCCAACGGGGGAGAGACTTGAATACTTGGGACTTTGGAATTCAGTGTCGGGCGCCGGTTTCTCTGTTTCCCGATCTTTATAATCTGGATCTCTTCAAACTTCGAGTGAATTGGTTTCTACTAGGCAAGCGTGTTCCACCCTAGGTCGCACCATCGCTTCACATCAGGCGAGTTGCGGCTAAATGCAACCCTATTTAATAACAAAAAATAAAAATAAAAAGAAGACAAAAACAACATAGGTAAGGAAGTATTTCTGTCAGGCTCTGCGAGACTCGAATCCAAACATCGATCGACTGGAATACTCAGGGCTGATCGTTTGTTGATTACTAATAAGTGATACTGATATGAATAACGCGTAAATACTTGAAGCTCTACTTATCATCGTGTCGATGCAATGATTTACCCTTATAGTACTTGTTTACAATAAGGAAAACTAAATTAGTAATCCCACTTCGAAGATATCTAGGTACTGAATTATAAATAAAAAAAATAAAATATTTAATATTAAAAAAAAACTTAAAACAATGCTGTAGGAGAAACTGACCTTTAAAAGTTGCTACTTGTATACATAATAGCGCTCGTGACTGTACGTACATGAATATGAAAAATCCGAAAGGTTTGGAGTCTTTAACAGGAACAGTTTTACAGGAAGTTTATCATAGAAATTTTTAGAAACCATAGAAGTTCACATCATAGACATAGAAGTTTTTTTTTGTAGTTCTACAAGTTTATAACATACAAGGGGGTTCAGTGTCTACTGTTATGAAGTCTCAGCGGTATCTAGAGATCATTTAGATTATGAGTAGGTTATGGTCCGGCTAGCGGTCTGATCAAAACTGAATAAGTGAGCGAAGTTGTGTGAATAGTGAAATAAAATGATTGTGTATTGTGAAATCGTAAGCAAATACGAGTTAGTTGCAAACTAAATTGAGGAAAAATCCGTAATTCGTGATTTATGCGTGCAATCAATCGTAATCACGCAGTGGCTATTTTTGTATCCGACCAATATTGAATAAACAGATCTTCAATCAAGAAACTGTGAATTTTTCTGTAAGTCTTTAAGCGAGAAATCAAAAATCAGCATTACGTCAGCAGTTTGGGCACAAAACGAAAAACGGCTTTAGCTACCACAGAATGCCTTCAGCAAGATGCTCTGAATTTCAACCAGATAACACACATCCACCAGGCATAGCTCCAGATCCGCTGAAGGAACACACAATCCCCCAAAATAGGGAAATGGATTAAAAAAATCGATTATGAAAACATGATAACATTGTAATACCAAATGATTTGAAAAGAGTAACCATGGAGTTTCTTGCCGGTTCTTCTCCATAGGAAACGACCAACCCGAACCGTGCACCTTTTTGTCGACGTTTTATAAGTGCCCTTCTAGGCCTATGTGAAATAAAATATTTTGGTTTATGATTTGTTTTAGAATTTGAGTGGATAAGCTATCATAACCTACCGATTTTGTGTTTTTTAAAGACAGTATAATTTAGTAGATTTCGTATGTTGTTACTGGAGTTAAGAATATGCTAGCGTTATTAGGTTCTGCTGTTCTAGATAAAGTTTCTATATATTTTTTATTATGACGCGGTTGACTTTTTGTCAGCCCAATAAAATAATTATTAAAGGTATTTGATATAAGTTCAGCATCTGTTATGGTTTTATTGTTTAAATTTATTTTGTTTAATTTGCGTATTAAATTGATCGCTTTCTTTACTTTTAATTATTTTCCAGGAATCCCGACAAATATTCTTAGATCCCATTAATAATCGATCATGTTGAGTTGTTGTACTAAGTTTATACTTTTTTTAAATATTTTATTATGGGTAGATACTAGGTTTTATAAGACTGACTTGTAGATTTACAATTGTATAAACTGAGCTTTCTTTTAGTATTGAAAGCCAATCTCAGGCCTTTGGTTATCCAAGGCTGATTCTTTATTTTCTGATTAACTTTGATTTTTTTTACTGGAAAACATAGATTGAAGAACAGTGTGAGGGTATCACGAAATATTTGAAAGGCCTTGTTTAGGTCAGGTTGATCATATGCTTCTGCCCAAGAGAGAGATTATTGAATTCAATGAATTTAAGTATGTGGTCCGACGAATACTCTCGTTTTAGAACATACCATTGCAGTATAGAGGTTTTTTTTTTTGTTAACGGTGAGGGACAGTGTTTGACAAGTGTCGTGGTCTGATAAGCCTGAGGGTATAACTGCCTACGGCAGTGACGTCATTGCTGATTATTTGGTCTAAATATGATTCTCGTGTTGTTGGAAGTGTAGGTACCCCATTGCCCTGCTAAACGAAACAACGACGTTGAAAGTCAGGACAAACTGGATGCGGAAGGCGGAGAACTAGGTGTTGTGGCACAACTTGTGAGAACAACCGACTTTCTTCAAAAATGAGAATGTTCTCAATAAATTCGGTTGTACCTATTTGTTTTTTTATCTTTGTTACCTCATAACTCCGTCGTTTCTAAATCGATTTGAAATGAATGATTTCTTTCTATGAATTCTTCTTTTATGTGAAAGGATATTATATATATACTTCCCGATTGGTCCCATAGAAATTGTATCAAAACCGGTTCAGTAGGTAATTGGTTTGTTTTTCCGTCACATTAATTTCCATATCACGTGACGTCGCGTGATGGTGCCTTACAATTATGTACGAGCCTATAACAATGTAAAAATTAATTCATGACAAGAACTTGTATGGTATACAACTAAAAAGGGTAAAATAAAAAACTTTCTGCAAAAAAAAAAACGACTAAAATATTACTTTTACTAAAAAGTCTAAAATATTACTTTCGGAAGTCAGGGGCAAAAAAGTCAACGAAACAAACAAACTCACCGATTTCCGAAAGTAAAGTTATTTTAGACTTTTTTTCGCAGAAAGGTTTTTTTTTATCGGATTTAATCATTCGGGCGGAAGTATTATGCCATCACAAACCACTTAATCATCATCTACCTAGCCTTTTCTCAACTATGTTGGGGTCAGCTATAACTGTCTATAATATTGTTTTAAAAGTAAAACAATATTATTGACGGTTACTAAAAAGTGATGTAAACTAAACGTAATGTCTACTAAAGTTTGAAGTTTATAAGTTAGTTGCTGTCAAATACTCGTTTGACATTCGTGATTCGGTGGGTGATTCCATAAATAATATGATCATAATATCTTATGGTTCACATTCAAGTTTATGTGCAAGTGTCGGCTGACGTGAGGAAAAAAATCATGTATTTTTTGTAATTTTATATATTAGAAGTGACTTTTTTGAAGTAAAATATTTAAATAAATATAAGTTCACTGTACGCATTTAGTGCCTCATAAACTTAGTAAAGAAATAAATGTATTGTTAAGATTAGTGACTAGACTAGTGCCAAGTGTGCCGAACGTCCGAAAATACATAAAAATAATTCATTGATACTTGTGGTTTCAAGTGTAAATGAAAAACTTCATTAACTCTGAGTTAAAAGTAAAGAAGACACGAAGAAGATTTTCCTAAAGGTGCTATAACTACATTATAAACTCCAGAGGTACTTAGTTATTTTTTTAAAAGTTTGAATGAAATAATAGAGAACCAAACCTTTTGGCGGGATGGAACTGATTTAGAAACTAGAAGACGATCTATTTATTGTCTAGGTCTATGCAGCTTGCAAAATAATATTGAAGAAATAAGAAAACAAAACTATTTTGTATCTGAAAAATAATAGCAAATATAAAAATGTCTCAAACTACAGTGGAAGCCAATGCAATCACATCACAGCCTTTAATGGCAAACATGCCAAATATAACTGTGTCCCCTGATGCAGCAGCAGATGTAATAACAACTCAACCTTTAATGAATGAACCAACTGAAGAAGAACAAGAGAAAAAAAAGAAAAGAGACAACATTGATGTAGATGATGATGGTTGTATATGGTGCTGTTTTACTTGCGTCGACTGTACAAATGGCTGCAACTGCCATGGCTGTGATTTGGGCTGCGATGAATGCTGCAATGATTGTTGCAATGATTGTTCTGACTGTTGCACCGGTTGCTGTGCAGATGGGGACGGGGGCGTTGATGGAGGAGATATTGTGGGATGTCTTGAGTGTTGTGGCTCTTGTTTTGAATGTTGTAATGATTAATATATTTTTTTATACTATTTTTGAAGTTAGGGAAATGAATTGGTCATGATGTCTTAAATAGCTATTACATAAGACTGTCAAAAAAATTAAGGTGTGATTTGAATGTATGTACTCTGAGTTCACTGACAATCACCCACATTTCAGCTCTGCTGTAAGGTTGAAAAGTGGTTGACCGTGAGTGATTGCAGTAGTTCAAGAATTTTAATTTCCCTGGCTGTACTTACTCAAAATCAAAATGTTTTTATTTCACATATGTCTAGATGGGCACTTATAAAACGTCGACAAAAAGGTGCATGGTTCAGGGTTGGTTGGTTGGTCAGAAACTCTATGGTTACTCTTTTCAAATCATTTGGTATTACAATATTATCATGGATACAGTATTTGTACTTAAGTATGGGGGTCAGCATAGGCCCGACAATAAATCATTGCTTACTACACAAAAAATGTAGAACAAAATAAAAAGTTAACAAGCAGCTGGGAATCTACAAAGCCTACAATGTTCACTCATTCACAAACAATTGATAAAAAAGAATCTACAAAAAGGAAAAAAAAAAATTGTAAATACTTAATTAAACAAGTGACACAAATATTGTTATCAGTGCTGTAGTAGTGACAGGATAGTGGTGTGACCGTCGGACTGCCAAGTCATAGGTCTCGAGTTCAAACTCAAGGCACGCACCTCTGATTTTTCGGATTCATGTGCGTATTGTATAATCATCACTTGCTTCGGTGAGGGAAAACATTGTGAGGAAACCAGCATGCCTGAGAGATATTTCTTGAACGGCATGTTAAACCAAGTCAGAGGCCCATGGGCGGTATAAAAACTGACTGACACCAGGTTGGGAACTAACCACACAATAAAAAAAAAGCACTGTAACTATTCTGAGCAAAAGATGTATAAATGATTTGATAACTATTGTAAAAATCTAATTCGAAAGAAAATAAAAAATGAGATTGAGAATAGTTAGAGACATCCACATATTTGTGCCGTTTATGAGCTACCAGGGAAGCCGCATGCGCAGAAGGAACTAAAGCCAAACTTCTTTATCTTCAACGTAGTCCTTGATTTTGTAATAAGCTTTTTTATTAAGGATACGTTTGATGTAGTTTTTAAACTTTCCATCGGTCAGTTCAATAACTGACTTTGGCAACTCACAAACTTGAGCCTATGAGTTGTATAAGAAAATAATAATAAATTATGTAGGTATGTCATTAAGATATTTTTATCTATATTGTTAGTACTTATACCAATATTTTATATTTTTTAGGCATTAATTTTAATTTTGTTTCACAGTTATATTTTGATACTGTCAAGTCATAACAGTTCTATGTTTTTAATTGTAGCTTTGTTAAATTGGTGTCAAATAGTGTGCTTGATCAATGTGCAACACAAAACACAGTATGTACAGTGCCATATTTTTGCTATACTTAATGCATAATGCAAAAAACATAGATTAGTTCAATAAGATATAATATTTTTCAAGACATTTACATATAAAGGTAAAAGTTATTATAAACTGTGTGAAACAATCAAATAACAATTTAATCTAAAGTTACACATATATTACATCTCTAATATTACCATTTAATGTGTCTCTGTAATGTGTAAACTGCTTGTGTAATATTATAATGTTGTTAATTGTTCTCTATGAGGAGAGGGAGGGGGGTTATTATAATTTTGTTAATTGATCTCTACGAGGATGCTCTATTTAGAGTAATTAATCATTTAAATGCTATGCTAATTAAAACTCATTGTATTGAATGTAAGCTTAAGTCGAATTCGAACGCACATTTTACACCGTATTGCTAATTAATTGGAATCCTAATGTACCATATACATACTCAGGAATACATTATTTCTTTTCTATTATACCTACACGATAGATAACCAGCCTACAATGTCCCCACATCGGGGATTCTGGAGTCTTAAGAGAGGGAGTGCCTCCTCCATGGGTGATCTATTATAAAGATAGGAATAGCGAGAAATCTCAAGGCCGCAAATGCACATGCCGCAATGCGGAGTTTCAGATTTAATCTTTAAAATGCAAGCAATACGGTGTCAATTACTTAGCTGTCCGAAGTTTACGATCGCCCTTACAAATTAAAATCACGCATCGTAGGAGATCTTTATAGTATAGCTAATTAATTAGTCTTCCAAATTAAGGCGAATATGTAGTCTGGCCTGAAGAGGCACGGGAAAAGAGCATTTGGAGGGAATTGGGGGAGGCCTTTTCCCAGCAGTAGGACAGAAAAGGCTAATAAAAAAAATAAAGTCTGAAGAAATTTCCGTAATTTGATATAATTATCTTGCTTACCAACATTTCGGCCTAAGTTGAATCTAAGTAGCTTTAGGTGTCTATTTATGTAACAGTTTATATCTTGTAAACTGCACAATAGAGTTTGATGCGGTTTTCAGCATCATTAAAAGAGCATTTATTCCGAAATGTTTGTGCTAAGACGTTATTTTAAAATTGATACCTAAATCTTGAATGTTTTGTCGTAAAATAAAAGCCGTGCGAAGGAGGGGCGTGTCGTTAGTTAACAATTATAAAGTAATAACAAATAGAATTAATAGTTATTACTAGAAACGCCTGCCATTTTGTTTATTTAACTGGACAATAATATAAAACTTAACTATTATTATTACTAGTGAATATGATGGAATATAGGAAACGTTGTGAAAATTTATAGAATGATTTTAGTGAGGACAGACGAAAGAAACCGTTGATAGATTGTTGTAAAAAGTTGTTTGGTCAGAAAGGGGGCCATTAAGCGCAGGCCACACCTCCCTAGCGAGTCGGGCGAGGCATCGCTTCACCTCTTTGGTGGTTCACACCGCGAACTACCGAAAGAGCCGAAACGAAGTACCTCCTCGGTCTCCTCGCTCGCTAGCTGCGATGGTGCTGTGCGGTGTGGTCTACGCTTCAAGACTGAGATAAAGGCTGAAGATAGAAGGTTGAAAGATGTGACGTTAATCCTAAATTGGATATTGTACCTAAAATCTTAATAAAAGTTCGGTTATTTAATTAATTTTATAAAATTATCTAGGTAGGTACTTTGTTTTTGGAAGTAGTAAAATATTTATAAAAGTTATATTGTTTAAGTAATATAATATGATTATCTATTTTGTATTTAGAAGTTCGAATAAGTACTTTAATTATTTTATATAATTTTCTGCTTTGTATAAAAATATAATTTTGTACTGAAGTTATTATTGGAATTATATTAAACTGACCTTATACATCACAAAACATGTTGTATCGTTTAGCATCCTTACTTTTTATTAGTTTAAATGTAGAATGAGAAACTTCTAAATAAATGCCAAAACACACTTTTCGGTAAGGAACGGTCCGCTCAGACCACCAGGAGTTGAAATTCCAACACTGCAATCATATTGTGGTAGGTATTCATTAAGGGTCGTGGTGGTGAAGACGGGCATTTCCGAAGTTAGACAAGGGTGTATCTAGTACAGTACACCTAGTGGCGACTCTCATACAAGCTTACAAGCTTGGCTTGCCCTTATTACCTACTACTCTTCATGATGTCAGGGTATTTGAACAGAGAACTTATTGCCATCACCCGGACACGAATCCAGACACCGTGGCTGTAATACAGGGAAATTCCAGATAGAAAAACCCAACAACACTGCCCGACCTGGGAATCGAACTTAGGGCCTTGTGCTCAGCAGACACGCTTGCGTCCACAAGATCAACGAGGCTGTGGTGATGAAGAAAAACTTTTTTTAAATTCTAGTACAGTCACGAGCACCAAATTTTCGCGAGAAATAACGATTGTAACTTGGAGTTAGGATCTTTTTCATAAAATATGAGTTCCAGAATACTATGAACAAATTTATTCCAAATTTTAATCAGAACAGTAGGAGAAAAAACACTTAAAAGTTGTTAAGTGTTTCCATATTGGTGCTCGCGACTGTACTTGAATTAAAAAAAGTTTTTCGTCTGTACATAGGAGGTTACTAATTGGTGGTTAGATAAGGATAACAAATGCGTAAGGTGCAGTTTTACTGAATAATAAAATAATATATCGGCAAATAAGCAGGTAATTATGTGGGTAACGTACTGTACATTATCTACATACGTATAGTTACCTACATATTTTGAATTGGATAGTTAAGGAAAATATAATGTTTTTGATAATGTAGTTAATTACGACTGTTCTTTCCTATTTAAGTCTAATAATTATAGTAATTTGCATATTTAAAAGAAACATTTATTTCCACATGATGACGGAGCATTTAATTAGATAGTGTTAAGGAAAATTGAATATTTTTGATACTGTAGTTAATTACGCCTCTATTATTTTCGGTTTGGATATAAATAATATTTTTGTTTTTTTGTTTTCGTAGTTGTATTTTTTTTTGTGTTGTATTGTATGAAAGAAAATTTTGATAACCGTACTTGTCACTTTTTTCATAAGTAGAATAGCTAATTTTGGATAAAAACAACTAGCAGGTAGTTTCAAGTTTCTGATGTACAGATCGACTACTTGACTATCCGCCACTTCTCCTCAGCTAAAACTTAAGGAAGTGGTGAAGGACTGGCATTTTGGAGGTCGGTCTGTAATTTAAAAACAAAGTGTTTTTAAAGTAGTTATTAGGCCCGAAGGTATCTTTGACAAATTCGACGCTTCGCCACTGGTAGCTAGGTACCGTTTAATTCATCGGACTATTTTTGAATTTCGGACTTGATTCCGATGTTAAACTTTCAATATCTGACCTGTCTAAGTAGTTAATTTTGCATTAAGAACTTTACCGCTGTGAAAAGGGGTAATGAAATTCCGGTACCTAGACTTTTGTCTAGATCTTATAGGTAACCAGAATCAAATACTGACACAAATGCAAATCAATATGGTGGCTTGGCTTTGGCGGGCTCATGTTGGCTGACGTCAAGTACGTTACATTTTTGAATGTTCGAAATTCAGTAATGGCTCCGTGGTTAAAACCTCGTTAAAAAGTAATAAGACTTTTTCTAATAAATATGCATAACAATAAAAGACATCAAAAATATTTTTCATATTTTAATCACACCGATCACAATACACATAAAATGACTAGATATAGAGATGTACTTACAACAATAAAATAGTTGAAAATTGCTCATTTAAAGAGTATTATAGATAGACACAGACGTTAACGACATTCGTTATTGAGTGACGTAGATGATGACTATTTGTAATGTAACGATTACAAAAATAGTAAAATATTTAGTACTACATTACATTTTGAGAAACTTTTGCCTAGACAGGTGATTGTTGTTTCTTTTTAAGCCCACAAATCATATAATATTACCATTGTTTATTTTATTTTATAATTTATGTACCTACACACAAGAGAGAACATAAGGAAACAACATAACATAACTTAGAGTACAAAGGCATAGCTTTTTCAAAATAATTTTCTACCAGCACGCCTTTGAAAGGAAAACTGAAAGACCTTTAGTGCCATAAGACACAAATAGATTCATAATAGTCGATATAATGCTCTTTTTATCTTTACTAGTAAATAGGAATTCCACTAGTTCTGGTAATCATGTAGGTGAGTCTGCCTGCCTGCATCATGTTTTTGAACCGATTAATGAATTGATAATTTTCATAATCCATCCCCGCGAGGTCGGTGATTATTCATCCGAATTTTTCCTTATAAATATGTAAAGTAAGTAGGTGCGATTCGTTCAGTATGAGTCAACCTTTTTCGTAGTAGAAATTGAAATACCAAATATTTAAATTGATCTTAATTTTTTGGTGTTTTTATGAGGATTACACTCCTAAATCACTTTGGTAAATAAATGATAAAACTTTCACAAGTGAATTTCAACCGAAACAAGTTCCACATACAGTGTTAAACTGTTTGGTAGAGCTAATGGTAATGGTGTAGGTGAGAAAATAAATTTACGTTTACACTGTACCTATATTTGATGGATCAGCTACGTCACTCGAAAACAAAATATAAGTAATAAGTTTCTATAAATAGAACGACTAAAATCGACTAAACATACACGATACAGCACAGTTTCATAGTGAAATAACGCGAAGAGAGATGTGATCTATTTGCTATAAATATACAAACAATATTGTTATACAATACAATTCGGTATTTTGGCAAAATATGCTCTTACGTACTTAGTTTTTTTTTGCCATATTGTTCTACGTTGTAGACCTCATAAGTTTACAATGGATGGTATTTTTAATTCGGATTTTACGTTTTTACCCGTATCTAGCATAGGCTTTAAATCTCCGACTTTTCCTGTCCCACATTTCTATGGATTGGAAGAAAGAAGAATATGTATTGGACTCTCAGAGGACATAAAATAACATGAAAAAATGTTACCTTTTCACGACTAAACGGCTGAATAGACCGTTATGGAATTTGGCAAGGAGATAGATTATATCCTGGGGAAGGACACAGACTACTTTTATTCCTGAAAAACACATCAAAATGTCCATGCGAACGAAGTCGCGGGCAGCAGCTAGTAATAACATAACGAAAACAAGACGGGAAAAAGACAAAAATTAACTAAATTGGTCTCTATGATGCTGCGGCATTAAGAGTAAATGTCACAGCGCTGATATACTGATGAGGGACCTCTAGATTTTTTCTCCAAGGTGATTGGTACATCTTATTGGTGCCGCTCATTTTTGACTCGATAAATAGGATCATGCTTCAAAAATCTACTTTTCATAAGACTCTAATATCTACGTCGATTAGAAATATTAGAATCTCTTAAAACGGGTTTAAATGTCTTTAACGCATAAAAAAATAGATGATTTTATGACTCCATAAGTCCAGGAGGATATAATTGTACCCTCGAGGACTTAAATGAGGTAAACGACAGAGCTGTCCAGGTACTTGTAATATTTATTCTGTCGTCCAGGTCGCTACGTACTGGTCGGACACAATCTGAGTCATCGAGTCCAGTAGAAGGAGGATATGTAAAATACGTGATCAGGAAAACGTATGAGTCAAAAACCCCGAGAAATTTATAGTGATTCTAATTATAATAAAAAGGTAATTTTCCTCAATTAAGACCATATTATTGCGGTTGAACACATAGCTACATGAAAATTATTTATTAATGACTTGGCGATTGTATTTTGAGGCCTACAACTCTATTTAACAATTCTCTATCTAAAAATTTGAACACAACATTGATATATTAAAATCTCTCAACTTTGGTGTTCGTTACTTTGTATTTTCGTTATTTAGACAACTAGATTCTTTCAAATTTGTATCTATAAAGATTGCATACTTATACATATACTTGACACAGACTAATATACGACTATATTTGAGAAAAAAATATCGTAATATTAATTGTAGGATTCATCCCCGTTTTTACTAACACTAAAATACAGGGTACAACAGAATAACCACAATATGGTGATTCAGACCATCAAACTGGACAACTTTTACTCAGGAATTAAATGGGTCGAGAAAACAAATTATCTAATATAGACCGACCGCTTTAATGAGTCCTCCGCCTTGCCCCATCAAAGGCATATTAAGCGTCCACAGGGTCCAAAAAATAACCCACAGGTTATTTGCTTTAAAATAACCATAACCCACGTAGGTATTACGATACTAATTGAACCAATACGTGACCAACCTTCAGAATATTCCATTTAAATTGATACCTTCGCGAGGACTCATTAAAACGGTCGATCTATATACTAAATATCGTATTGGTTGACGATATAATATAAGTATAAAAAAAAAAATCTGTTTATAAATTCCTAAATAAGAGCGCACAGTTGGATTTTACACTTTCAACTCTCGGCTTTTGAGTGGAGAGTTCAAAGTTCCACACCGTGCATTTTTGTGTCGCCTAGTGTTGTATATATTTCAACTGTCTTTTATATTGCCTAGAGTGCAAGCCTGCTTTGAACTAACATCTACATTTTGGCCACTAATTTGCTTTGCTAAATATTCTTTTTTTTTTTGGCAATTTTTAAACTCGTACGAATAATTACTGGTTTCTAAAAGGCTTAACATCAGCATAAAAACTGACAAACTGTAATGAGGGTTTTAAATAATCATGTTAGGTTGCCAATTTTTTATGTATGACATTGCTATCGACCAATTAGTGAAACTGCTAAGTTTATAACAATAACATTTTTATGGTTTTGTGAACATATAGCTACACTAATTTATTTACTTTATTGAACATAGTTATTTCTCTGGCTAGCGTATTAATACATGTATAGTATATTATCTTAAAACTGACTAGAAGCTTATGTATTAATGATAAAAACATATTTAAATACTTACACGTAGGTAATTAATTGTTAACATTTTAGTGACGTTTTTAAATGATAAAATATATATAAGTATAATTAATGCTAAGGCAGGTACCGTTATAACTCACGAAAGTGACAATGATATGGTTCTAAGATTACTTAAAACTATTATTTTAAAACATTTAAGATCTATTCTTATAGCGAATTTTACCAATGAAGAGGTCAAATCCGCTCTTAGTTATAAGTGGCAAGAATTTATAATTGGCGAATATTATATCAATATTTAGAGTGTTCGAAGTATACATTAAGCCGTACGTATCTTAGTATATTTAACACTAACAAATAGATACCAACCACATATGCCTAGGACACTATTATAGCTAGAGACTACAAAGTTTTCCAGACATGCTCTACAGAGAAATTCTACGACATATGATATTCAATAACCCGCACTGGGCCTGCGCGGTAGACGACGGCCGACTGAATCTTTCAGAGTGACCTGCGACCCAGCTGAGAAGACATTATAGGCTAAATTTACTATGCCCTAGACGGCCTACATAGAGGTCAGTGGCGTGCATAGGGACAATAAATACGGCAAGCCCATAAGCCGAGCAGACAGATGCTCAGAAACCCTTATGAGGGCAAGCCAAGGTTTTCTTGTATGAAAGTACCGCCACTAACAGAGGTCCATTTTAACTCCTCTGGCTCAGGGTCTCAGCCTGTGAATCTAGAACTGTTCTCTTTGAGTTTGAGAGAGATTCAATCCGTACTTGGCAAGATAAAAGTGGAGAGAGATTATCTACTCTATATCTACCACACTTAAGCCACAGTTAAATTCTTGCCACAAACTACTACAGAAACGATAAATATTAAAATACTATACAGGGTTAGTTTCCAAAGAACAGCCAAATTCTCGCAGTACATCATTCTGGGGCCATAGAATTTTTTTATCGGTTATTAAAAAAAATCTGCTTTTCCATACATTTTGACCGAGTAGGTATTGCACTTTAGAAGGAAACAGCAGATTTTTTTTTAAAATAACTGATGAAAATTTTCTATTTGGGGAGCTCAGATTGATGTACCCACTGCATCATATTTAAGAATTTGGCTGGTCTTTGGAAACTAACCCTGAATTATACGTCTTAATAAAACCTTATTTTAAGGAAGAAACGTGTTCATAACAATTTCAAGTAATTTTATTTATTTAATTTACACGAATAACAATAAGGTCTTATGTTATAGTTGAGATTTGATGTTTATCTCAGGAACTACTGAACCGATTGAGATGTTTTGTAGAGAAGATAGCTTAAACTTCATGAGAACATAGCGTATACGTTATGAGCGGTACAATTTTTATGTTGGTTTTTTAAAGTAAAATAATAAATTATCCAGATGAATATAAAGTCAAGATACATAGCAAAATGAAACAAAACTTTTATAACTTTTAAAGGAAAACGAACATTGTTTCGTACCTATTACTCACGCAAATGGCTCATGCAATTTATACAACAGGTTTTGCCCGTTTTCGCCAACACCATCACACAACACTTACGAATGCCTAAAATAAAGGCATTCAGTTGGATTTTCAACTTTTGTTTTTGAGTGACAGATGCTGAAATTCCAAAATAGCAGTAATGTTTAGGCATTCATTTAGAGCTAGCTAAGTGTTAGTGAAAACAGGAATTTATGACGTAACATTACAAGTGTTCCGGTACAAGTGTCTTTTAGAAAGGTTTTTCTTTACCGTTAGTAAGTATTTACAGACAGATTTGTGATATTGATACGAGATTGAAATATTATGTTACATTTTACTATAATCTATATCTATGATGGCGGGCGAATGATTCGTATTTGATTATCACAATAGTGATGAGCATCGTATTATTATTTCTGGAGGGTATTATTATTATTAAGTACTTACTTATTATTTTACTACTATATTTTTATAAGTACTTATATAATTTATTGGCGATATTAAATAGACACCGAACACGATCTATGTATTTCTAGTATTTTTATGTAAATGTTGAGAGTCTGTTTAGCTAAGGTCATTTGTCTATAGTTTGCTTCCAGAAATGTTGTTTTTTTATTCTAAAACTCGGAGTTAAGGCCTCGACCACGATTTCGGGCTATCCGACTTGCGTCAAGACGAGCACGCGCGACAAAGGTCTAGGCGATTTTTTAAATTTGTTTTCTCCGTAGTAGTTGTCGCAACACACGCATGTCACTTGTGTTTGTAGCTCGTGGCCACAAGGTAGGTGATTTCTTTGAAAATATGATATCTTTTTAAACTTCTCTGGTATCAGGTTATAATAACAATAAACATACAGAACTCCCAAATTACTGAATATTTATATTATATATTTTTTTTAGTCACTTACTCGTCAATACACGCAAAAAATCTAAAATTGCAAATAAAGTACCCTGTGGTAAATCCCTGACTATATCCTAGATAAATAAATTCAATTGTTTATTACACAAAGTAATGTGAAAGAGCGAAAACAGCATTTTTTAACATAACTAAGACTAGATGAGTATTTAAATTGAAATGTAATTAAAAAATCAAGATGATTACATTTAAAATAAAAATTGCTCAAATTGTAATCATATTAAGATATGTAAAAATTATGATTAATAATAAATATTTGGAATGTCATAACTAGATTGTCAAAGAGAGATTATACAGGTTTTATTCAAATTGTTTAAAATTATCTAAAGAATGGCAACATTATAATATACCTGAATATAATTTATAAATACATATTTTTATTTAAACACACAAAACTTCATAGTTTCAAAAAATATCATACCATTTTATAATAGAGATATGACAAAACGTTATAATTTGAAATATGCTAAAATACTATATTTTGTTTAAGTAATTGGCGATTACTTAATTTATTTGTAGGGAGTAGTTTCTATATCTTTTAATGTCATGTTAGCAACAACAATTACTGTTGCGAATAAGTTTATCTAGATTTTAGTAATTGAAGGCAAAGCCCGTATTCGATTTAAACGTTCTAAAGATTATTCAAATTCAAATATGTTTATTTGTGACACATAAAGGGTGTAAATAGACCCTTAACATAGCCGAAAGGCAATTTTTCTCCCCGTCTTTGCGATCATTTTTTTGTTCTGGACCATACCTGGGAACCTTCTAGTTACGGAGATATTGAGGGTCAAATTTCCAACATTTTCACAAGTTTTTTTTAAATACATGTTTTTAATGTAAGATTTTTACTTTAACACCTCCACGACCCTTGTACTATTCAATCCCTCCATCAGCACAATGCTTTTGAGTGCTTTCCATCGAGTCCTACCGTAAAACTTGATTTTTCACCCCCAAAAAAAAGTCGTTTCCCAGCAATAATTTTTGCGTAAAGTTACTTAGTTTGATGTTTGTTGACGGATATGTGAAGGGTCTGTTTACACCCTGTAGGTAAAAGTAAGTACACGGTGTTATCAAAAAAGTTATGTCTCACTATGTGCTGCCTTTATGCCTTATTATGTCATGTATTATTAATTTTTATAACAAGTTGAACGCCAAGACTCTTTACAACCGCGATCATAAATTAAGGGGACAACCACAAACCGTAACCAAAGCTTCTCCAATCGCTACGACACACCGCAATGAAGTGACTGGATTTTATGTAACTCTATGAATACCGCCGTGAATGGCGAGAAAAGCAGCTAATAGAGAAAGACCGTCATAGATGTGACGTCATCATCTGCCTAGCCTTTTCCCAACTGTGTTGGAGTCGGCTTCTAATTGAACCGGATGCAGCTGAAAGCCAGCGCGTTACATGAAGTAACTGCCCATCTGACCTCCACAACCCAGTTAGTGCTGAGTAATACGATACTCCTTGGTAAGATTGGTTGTCAGACTTTCGGGCCACTGACTACCTAACGACTGTCAAAGATCTACAACTGACAGCCGGGATCAACGGCTTAACGTGCTTTTCGTGGCACGGAGGAAACTCGGTGTAATGGGAGGTCACCCACCCACGGACTAACGTAGGCAGGCGCGGCTTAACCTAAAGATCGACCTGAGCGGCTGTTATTATTTAGCCACGAGCTCCTCAAGTAGTTGTTGTCACCAGGGCTCGGAACCGGTTTAAAAAGAGCGGTTAAATACCGGTAAATATATCGTTCCTTCATTTACCGGTTAAACAAGAGAACTGTTTTTATGTAACCCAAATGATAAAGGTTACCGGTTACATAAGCACAAACGGTTTTGACACCCAAAATAGCCGGTTAATTTCGTAATCCGTAAATTTTTTTCGTCTAGTTTTTTAACGCTTCCAAGTTATAGTGACATTACCTCAGAAAATATTATAAAAAAAAACGTAAAACTTGATTTTAACCGGTTAATTTTCAATATCTACATCAAAATTCATGAAAAACCGATAAAGTGCAACCTATATAGATTTCGGTTGGGGGTCAATGACCGTAACCGGTTAAGAATCTTAACCGGTTTCTGAGCCCTGGTTGTCACAACTAGTTGAGGAGCTCGTGGCAAAAAATACTAAGTATCTGCGATTAGTTGCTGCAGCTAAGTAATGCGGTTGCAGCCATCCGAAGAGCACCTTAAATCGACTAACTCGATATCGAGTTTTGTGTCATCTCCCTCCCACATTTCATGACCGCGGCTGCCACGAAGGTTAGCGCACACTGCTGCACAATTTACATCAATTACTAAAAATCCATTTAAACATATAATTTATTTCTGACAGTATTATGTACTTAAATGTCTGTTTCTTTAAATATACTGCTGGGACTGTCAAGATTGAAGTGTATGTACCGTGAGTTCGGCGAGTCGGCAACCGTTTCCGTGACCGTTTCGGGGTCTTCCGGCTTGATATGCTTCGGAGACGATTCTGAGTGAAACTCCTGGCGGAAGTTGCCTGGAAAGTTAAAAAAATTAACGATTTACTTTTTTAGGTCAGTTTTTTAAACGCTTTCAAATTTTTGTTTCCTAATGGAAAGATTCACAGGATAATTTAAAATGTGTAACACAATATAATTTGAAAGAATATACAGGCATAGGTATTCTAAATATCATAGGAATCTATTCAAATTACTGTTTATTCTAATAGTAACAAAAAAAAACAGCTAACATACACAAACAGTGCTAAATAAAGATGAAATCAATACTTACAAGCAAAGCGAACAACGACAACATCTTACTGAAAAATAACACAACAACAACAACAAAAAAATACGCATTTTACAGAAGCTTATACATTGTCTGAAATACTATTCAAATGCAACTTGGCAAAACTACAAGGTGAAAAACCGATCACGTCTGGATTTTATTTAAACAAAAAACTTAAAATTTTTTGGGGGTCTTTTACCGTTTTGTTCAAACGCAATCAGCACATCTAAACCACGTTTAAGAGTTGTCAGAGTCATTATTATTTCGAGATATTGAAACTGAGAGCTCTTGATCGGAGTTTGGTTGTCCTGTTTGCGATGAGAGGCCCTCGCACGAGCGCGCAGTGAACCTAAACGTTACGTAAATACGTCGATTTTTAATCCAAATTACGAATATAGCATTATAGTTAAATTGTTATGAACTGGATTGAATTGAATTAGTAATGCTGTGTATGTAATGTGACTTTATGTGGGCGTAGTTATTTCTTCTGAGTCAGTGATGCTCGAATAATAATGTTTTTTTTTTTTTATTTACTGTCAGTATCATCCATAGATATGAAGAAATTCTTAAAATTATCAAAATATGATATGTAAAACGAATTTTTTAATTTTTCAAATGACGTATTTATGTTACGTTTACACCGTGCGTTCGCGCTAGGGCCTCAGTTTCAATGGTAAAACGGAACTTAACCCCCGAAAAAGAGGGGTGTTATAATTGGAATCACTCTACAGAAAACGGTTTAGGGCGTTACCGCACCAATCGATTGATCGTCGACCGATGCGATCGATCGATCTATTGGTGAGGTAACACTAAGTGATTAAAATTCACTGAAATGTTAAAAATACTTTGAATGCTGACCAAATTGCTGCTTCATGCAAAAATCTCAAAAGCAATATTAAAAAAAAAACAAAATAAAACTATATATCAGTGCAAATAACGTTTATTTAACGAATCCACCACGTCAGACGTGGCTTACATAAAAACGCGTCTTACGTATTATTCTTGAGTAAGCAATGGAAAGACCTTACGTTTTAAAGTTAACTAGGATAATATGGCTAGTCAATGTGCTGCAAACGGCCATGAATTTATTTGTATTTTAGTCTTTTTTATGTAGTCACATATACGTGACTACATACGTGACTACTTGCTTGTCACGTATATGTGACAAGCAAGTGCGTGCCCTGTACGCCAAACGACACAAATATGCGACATTGTGGCTTGGCGTGAAGGGCACGCGCGTGCCTTTATGCTCTTGCGGGTCAAAAGGTTAATTCACTAAGAATCCTTACTCTTAATCTATATAAATCAGGAACTGATAAATGAGATTAAAAGGTTAACCGGTTAGTCCTATGCATATGTTAATTAACCATTATACGGAGTAACCCTTATAATATTTGGGTTAACCATTTAAATACTGCTAATTACCCAGAATGAATAAGAACGCGAGCTAGCTCCATGACTTTCTTGCATATTGTTTATGTACAAAAATTAACTATGTGCGTGAACCGGTTCTTATAGGCCGATTAACCCTATAATAAGGGTTAACCTTTATTATAGGGTTTTTGACCTAACCTTAAAACATACCCCGATTAAAACCCCTATATGGGTAACCTTTTTGGTCCATTGAAATCAATTGCCGCATGTGTGAAAGATCATCACTTGAGAACGGCTCGACCGATTCTAGTTTAGTATCATTTTAAGTCTCAACAATAAAAGGTGAACTCAAAACATTGGTCATGTTCTTTGTATCGGTAAGTAAAAAGCTCTGTTTTAATTTTAAAAACACCCAAATGTTCACATTAACGGATACAGGCAGTTTTGCTTACATTTTTTATTTTTTTTTTATTTGTTCCATATGAACCACATAATTTTAAAATCAAGAATTCAATAGCAAAAGCGAACTAATTTACAATAATTTATTACCTAATTTCTAAAGTATATTTTTGACAATAAATATTAAGTCGTAAGGTCTTGCCACTGCAAAAATAATTAAGTTTTTTAAGTGTTACCAGTCTTAAATTAAATAGTGACTTCAAACCATAAAATAATGGTAACTAAAAGTGATAGTGACTATTATAATTAAGTTAATTTAGAATGATAATAAACCAATAATTATTTTAATACTTTTTTAAGTTAGTGGTGATAGAATTTTGTTGAGAGATTCTATAATAATCGGGCAGACTGATGTCTTTTAGGTCAGCAAAGAAGCACTCTAGATTTAAGGTATTGCGAAGAACACAGCTTGGTTTTAGTAAAAAAAAAAAGTCCGCTGCAACTTATTATCATTCCCAGACGAAGGCATTCCGACGATAGTTCGCCCTATAATCTTATATACCAAAATATTGGAATACATCAAATACGTATATGTATACAAATAAATAAAATTGAAGTGTCTGTTTGTAATTTCAAAATAACGGCTTTTACTGAATGCATATGAAAGTATATACGATAATTATGACAAAAAATTATTTTATTTTTATTTTTGTCTGTCTGTCCGTCTGTCTGTTCGTTCCGGCTAATCTCCGTAACGGTTGGACCGATTTTGATAGGACTTTTACTGGCAGATAGGGGATGTCATAAAAAGTAACTAGGGCTACTTTTATTTTAGAAAAATGATTAGACCTTTCTCTATCTGTCTATAGTAGGGTTTTTTTTTTAATTTTTCGCGTTTTTACTAGAGCCTAATTTGACAATGAGTCACACCAAAACATCAAAAGATGTATTTCTATAAAAATTAACGCTCGTACACATCATAATAGTTTTTGTTTCATCGAAATCGGGCCAGGATTTTGAAAGTTAAAACGTTGTAAAGTATCACCGCAATTTTTTAAATTTGCGTTCCTTCGCGCGCTACTGCGATGACGTCACGCTGCGAGTGTCATGTCCGATTGCGGGTGATGCGGTGTTTTCGTTCATAAAATTTGATTTGTAAAGTGGTTTGTACTTATTATTTTAAGTGTTTGTGTTAGCGGTTACTGAACTTCTTTTCATAACATTTAACCAATTTTTCAGAATATTATTATCATAATTTGGTACAGAAAAAAACAATTCTTTGTGTGTTTTTTCACTGGAGTTGGTACACACAGGCACGATACAAGATTTCTTAACCATTTTAGTGATCCACTATAAGAAAAACAATTTATAGCGAAACCGCGAGACCGCAACGAGCTAAAGTATGTAGGTGTACGCAAGCGCCGAGTCGCAGCTCGCACCGTGACGTCACACGATAGCGCGGTTGCTGAGTCGGATTTTGCTGCAGAAGCCGTACTTTAACGTTTAATTTCCAAGTCATTTTTGAAGATAGCAAAAAAACAAAAACAGATTCTTTTTTCTCGAGTTACCTACTTTTTAGACATGCTGATAACAAAAAAACATTGGTGTTACTCATTGCTTTCAAACCAGTTCGTATTTTGACGTCAACTTTCAAAAGGAAAGGTAATGAGGGTATTTGATAGGTTCAGTATGTCAAATTAATACATTTTTTTGTTTTTCTATCATCATAATAGAATGTCAGTTCGTCTAGACTCTTCACACATAAAACTTGTTCATATTCATTGTCCACACGGCGGCAGATCAAGCTATACATAACCAGTATAACCTGACTTCGCTTTGTATGAGCTTCCCGTACGATGAGAGATCAGCTTATTTGGTTTAGCATAGCTTGACTGGCTGCCGTGCGTACGGTATTATATTTTTTTTGTTCCGAATATAGGTCTTGTTTGCTAGAATAGATCAAGAAAATTGTTTTTATAAACGAAATACATATTTAGTTATGTATTTTAATCGCTTGAGCATACAGACTAGATATTATAGTGAGTGTAAAAAAACCCCATAACGAAGTCGAAAGGTACGTGTTCTCCCCGTCATTGCGATATTTTTTTTGTTCTAGACCGTACCTGGGAACCTGCTGGTTACGGAGATATTGGGGGGTCAAAGTTCAAATTTTTTCACAAGTTTTTTTTTAATACAACTTTTTAATGTTATAACTACTTTACTTTAAATACCTCCACGACTACCGTAATATTCAATCCATCCATCAGCACAATGTTTTGAGTGCGTTACATTGAGTCCTACCGTAAAAAGTGATTTTTAACACATAAAAAAATAATTTCCCAGCAATATTTTTTTCGTAAAGTTACTTAGTTTGATGTACATAATGCTTGTTTCGCGGTTTCGTGAAGGATCCGTTTACACCTTGTATAAAACATTTGGTATATTTTTTATTAAATTAGCTGAGTAATTTATAAGTAGGTATATAAAATTAAATTATATTATACCTAAGGCTAGTTTATTTTATTGCATTGAGTACTTCACCCCCTTTTAAAATAAACAATAAATTATTAATAGTAATGGAATTTAGGAATAATAAGTATTAGGAATCACTGAATGATGGATATGCATTGTCTTAAAAAAAGACTACATCATTCTATGGATTCTTGAAACTCTATTCGAATATCGAACACTTAGAGTGGTGACTCGGGGGTTTAGTCCGCGATTAAAAATATCGATTTTAATAATATCGACTAGTAGTAAGCACATAGTTTATCCCTAAGATATATTACAAAATAATTACAAAAAAATATTAAGGGCAGGTTTCACCAATAAAACTAATCGCGATCAAGGGGTCTATCATCGCTTTTCATATAAGTACGTATTGTTTTTACCTTATTTCAGTGTGGGCAAGCGATGGAACTAGGAGTCTTATACTGGATGGAAGGGACATTGACGTGTTCAATACATCATACCGAACCCATCACCAGTTTTTTTTTTTAAATTAGCATAAGCATAATCAGCCTGTAATGTTCCCACTGCTGGGATACAGGCCTCGTCTCTGTGAGAGGGAATCCACCACGCTGGCCCAGTGCGGGTTGGTAGATATAATATGTCTTCGAATTTTTGGTTCTAAGACGAGCCGGTTTCCTCACGATGTTTTCCTTCACCGTTTTGAGAGCAGTGGTGATGAAATAGATTACACAAAGTAATGCGCCTGCTTGGGTTCGAACTCACGACTTACTGCTCGTAAGTCGGGGCCACCATCACTGGGCCACCGCTACTCTCTTTTTAGTAGCCTTTACTGTCCCACTGCTGGGCAAAGGCCTCGCTCAAATTCCTTCCATGTAATAAATTACTGATGAAAAATTACTGTGAGAGGGGGGCGTCGGAATGACCTACAGTATATGTGGTAACCGTTTAGGCTTGATGTCCCTTCCACCTACTTCGATCTCATTCCGAAACTGAAATAACACTAAAGTAACACTGCACCTAAAGACCTATCATTGTCGGCCACAGCCAAAATTGTTCTAAAAATTGAAACTGATAGTTGTTGAACGCCGTTTAAATGTGCTGATCGTGTTTTAAATGTGAAGTTTTGTTGGTGAAATCCGTCCTTTATTAAGATTCAATTTGACATTGATATGTTATAGTTAAAAAATGCATGCGGTTTTAAAGATTACCATGCGAGTCTATGGTAAGATATTACCATTATTGGTCAAACACAACCTTTTTTCAAGGTTTAATCATTAATTATATTAAATTAAAACAAAAAAAAAGTCAAAACAGTGCATAACAATAAGAAAATAAAAACTGCACAAACAATACATTGTCAAACGATTATTATCTTCGATTTTTAAAATCAATAATTACAAAAATCATTAAAATTCAAAGTTTTTCTACATTCACATTATCAAAAGTCAAATAAATTATTCTAAGATAATAATCGTCAAAAAAAAATAATCGACTAAAACAATAAAAATAATCGAATCACATGACTATAAACTACAAGCTGTACTTGAATTCAGAATCTTAGATCTTTAGCATTGCATTGTCAATAAACGATCTGATTTGAGTAATACAAGGGTTATTTGATTTTCAACTTTGTCGCTTACGACACCAGTCTTAGATGATATTCATTACATCGTCTATCAAATATCTACATAAGAGTTATGTAGACAAAGTTGATTTTTGATTAGTAAATAACAATAATGTGCAACAAAATTTGCACTTTGTCGTTTAAGACATCAGAATCTCAGATCATCGACATTGCATTGGTACTTAACTTTCTACTTATTACATTAAAAAGGTCCTACATTGCATTTATATGCAAATGGAATTTGAACGTTACCACTTAAGTCATACAGTTCGTTTTTAAAATTCCGAATCCAAGTTTAAGTGCAACACTTAGTAAAGCCACTACAATCACACTTCACTTTGCGCGCCCGCCTCCTACAGAACCCGTAACACTTCAACGCTAAACAACATAAACCTCCTTTCTTACTCGCTTCAGACTTACAGGACTCCCGACTATTCAGCCTTTGCAACTCCGGTATAACTTTAACCTTCTCATCTTTGGTACTTAGTAACTTATCGAGTCGAGACTTTAACTGAGTTGGGGATACGCTACGATCTCGATTTAATTTATTCGATTTGCTAGTCGATATTTCTGTCACTTCTACTGAAACTTCGGAGCCAGAAGAAGCTTCTACGTTAGGACTATGAGAGTCTATACTCTCTGGTGTGTACGGATCAACGCATCTTCTAACACAGAGTAGAGTGTTATCAACATCATTGACATAAACACCATCGTAACTACAGTAATCTGCACTTGTGATTTCAACATGTGGAATTCTAAGCATAGTCTCATTAAGAGACCCAGTTCGAGTTCTCCGTAATCCTTCGGTGAATTTATCAGGATGGCTGGTAGATATGTTTGGTAACTTAATTTTTTTGTTAGCGTAGAGGTCCGGGTCTGTGGGGAGGCGCGGCAGGCGGCGCAGGGGGGGCAGGGGAGGCATGGGGAGCAGGGACAGGGTGGAGGGCAGGCGGACTGCGCTGGCGCAGAGCGAGCAGGGGAACAAGGCGCTGCAGCACTCCAGGGTACCTCGATCGCTTTGCAGCATCACGCGCAGGTAGATCGGCTGTGGAAGAAGAAAGGAAGTGTTAGTTTTTTGAATTTTATTACGTCGCAGCGTTTAGACACTTGGGCTTTAGATTTATTTTTCGAACTGGGACTTTAATGAAGAACGGTAGCGTTCCATACAAAAATGAGCTTTAAACTAATAAAATTATCCCCTCTGACTGGTTGCGTATGCACATACCTTATGGTCCCCCATACAGGTAGCGTCCCCTATGACGCCATAGGCAGCCCTGCGCCGGGCGCCAGGCTCGCCCTCTGACTGGTTGCGTATGCACATACCTTATGGTCCCCCATACAGGTAGCGTCCCCTATGACGCCATAGGCAGCCCTGCGCCGGGCGCCAGGCTCGCCCTCTGACTGGTTGCGTATGCACATACCTTATGGTCCCCCATACAGGTAGCGTCCCCTATGACGCCATAGGCAGCCCTGCGCCGGGCGCCAGGCTCGCCCTCTGACTGGTTGCGTATGCACATACCTTATGGTCCCCCATACAGGTAGCGTCCCCTATGACGCCATAGGCAGCCCTGCGCCGGGCGCCAGGCTCGCCCTCTGACTGGTTGCGTATGCACATACCTTATGGTCCCCCATACAGGTAGCGTCCCCTATGACGCCATAGGCAGCCCTGCGCCGGGCGCCAGGCTCGCCCTCTGACTGGTTGCGTATGCACATACCTTATGGTCCCCCATACAGGTAGCGTCGCCTATGACGCCATAGGCAGCCCTGCGCCGGGCGCCAGGCTCGCCCTCTGACTGGTTGCGTATGCACATACCTTATGGTCCCCCATACAGGTAGCGTCGCCTATGACGCCATAGGCAGCCCTGCGCCGGGCGCCAGGCTCGCGGCGCGGCGCAGGTTCCCCCTCGGACTGGTTGCGCACCAGGCGACGCCTTGCTGAGCCGTCCGCGTCGCACATCCTTGGAGAAACACACATAATAAAGAATGAACTAAACACCTCATAAACAAAACTGTCAAAGTAGCTATAATTAACTTATAATCGTAGATGGCAGAATACCTGGTGGTCTACCATGACGTCTTAAACCAGGAGAAATTCCAGTGTGGGAAAGAGATGGCGCCAGACGACCTGTATAGCTCTGTCTCTTTCCCACACTGGAATTACTCCCTGAACTCCTATTGGCCATCCAAGCCTGCTTGAAAACTTCATATGCTAGCACGTCAGTCGACCAATGCACGACCGTCGAGCCAATCCACCCTAAAGGACTGACAAATCTTCCTCCCGGTTTTGCAACAGCAACCAACTATTGCTGAACATAGAGAAACTTACCTAGCACTGATAGCCTGCTGCACGCTAGTGGGATCTGCGATACTCTTCCTGCTGAAATTCATGCCACCCACAGGAACAGATAGAGCATCAAGTTCCGCCATGCTGCTTTTTTTCTCCAAAGTCTTGCCTGGACTGCCCTGTAAATAAATGGAGGTAACACTATTGCATACAATCTGAGAAAGAATCAAAAGACCATGTCTTTTATATTCCTTTTTTTCCGTTTTTTGAGAAAAAATTCAGCTGTTCCATATATTTTGGTGTTGCATTTATTTTACAGTAATAATGTGCTGCAGTGTTTTTGGCAACAATTTGGACCTCAAAATGAAAATTCAAGGTGGCGCCGACAACAATTTTTGATTGTTTCATCGTTGCTGTCATTTCCATGGTTTTCTGGGTCGCTTATAACAAAAATGTGGTCCAAATAAAAATTCAAGATCGCGCTGGCAACAATTTTTGGTTGTTTCTTCATGGGTGTCATTTTCATGGTTTTTGGGGGCGCTGGTAACGGAAATAAGGTAAAAGAGGAAATCCAAGATGGCGCATACAAAAATTTTAGGGTTTTTGGTCATGGGTGTCATTTTCATGGTTTTCGGGGTGGGTTATAACGAAAATGAGGTCCAAACGAAAATTCAAGATGGCGCCTACGAAAATTTTGTGTTTTTTTGTCATCGGTGTCATTTACATGGTTTTCGAGTTCGCTTATATACCAAAAATGAGATCAAAGTGAAAGACCAAGATGACTCCTACGAAAATTTTCAGATTTTTAGTCATGGGTGTCATTTTCATGGTTTTCGGGGTCGCTTATAACGAAAAAGAGGTCAAAATGAAAAAACAAGATGGCACCGATGATTTTTTTTTTGTCATGGGTGTCATTTACATAGTTTTTGAGTTCGCTTATATACCAAAAATGAGATCAAAGTAAAAGACCAAGATGACTCCTACGAAAATTGATGGATTTTTAGTCATGGGTGTCATTTTCATGGTTTTCGGGGTCGCTTATAACGAAAAAGAGGTCAAAATGAAAAAACAAGATGGCACCGATGATTTTTTTTTTGTCATGGGTGTCATTTACATAGTTTTTGAGTTCGCTTATATACCAAAAATGAGATCAAAGTAAAAGACCAAGATGACTCCTACGAAAATTGATGGATTTTTAGTCATGGGTGTCATTTTCATGGTTTTCGGGGTCGCTTATAACGAAAAAGAGGTCAAAATGAAAAAAACAAAGATAGCGCCGATGAAATTTTTTGTTTTTTTTTGTCATGGGTGTCATTTTCATGGTTTTCGGGGTCGCTGATAACGAAAATGAGGTCAAAATTAAAATAGCAGTGACGGAAAAACAAACGCATTTTTTTCTGCGGTTGCCCTTACACGACGCTTTGCCACTTGAGACTAACATAGACATAATTATCACAGATCTAAATGCTGTACTAATTTAAGCTGGCTTATGCTTCTGCGTCTACGTTCAGTCAGTGCTTTGCATTATTATCAGACCCTACTCTCAAAGATAAAGAGGGGAAAGGTAAGGCTGGGCAATGTGGAGTAGAGATTAAAAGTTACACCAGATTTTTCGCGTTAAAGCTGAAAACGAGATTAGCCAAGTAGTATTTTCGATTTTAAGATAGTTAGAAAATAGGTTACGTTTACTCTTTGCATTCGTGATAGGATTGTTTGCTTGCGATCGTATATCCTACTAATATTATAAATGCGAAAGTTTGTGAGGATGGATGGATGGATGTTTGTTACTCTTTCACGCAAAAACTACTGAACGGATTTGGATGAAATTTGGTAGACACATAGTTTGTAACCTGGATTAACAAATAGGATATACTTCCGTGGCCATACGCTAGTTGTTCATATTTGCTGGGCGTGTAGTACGTAAATATAAGTCCATAGTGATATATAAATATAAGAATACAGTGAAATCCATATTATATTATCTTAAGAACTTATGTTAGCTACCTATACTCTTGCAAATAAATGTATCATTAATTCATTCAAATACCTGTGTGCTCTGCCGCGCGGGTGATCCGGACCGCGCCGGGCTGCTGTCTGAAGACGATACGCGACCGCTACTGTCTGTGGAATCTGTTACCGACTTCCTGCAAGTAATTAAGTACATTTTACGGCACAAGTTTGTAAATGTAGTAGTTTAAACGATAAATTAATAAATTATTCATCATAGCTAGCCTTTTCCTAACATGTTAGGGTCGGCTTCCAGTCTAACTGGATGCAGCTGAATACCAGTATTTTACATGGTGCGACTGCCTATCTGACCTCCACAACCCAGTTAGTACTGGGTGATACGATGCTCCAGCACTGGTTGTCAGACTTTTTGGGTCACTGTAACTACTGTCAAAGATTTACAAATGACAGCCGGGACCAACGGCTTAACGTGCTTTCCGAGGCACGGAGGAAACTCGGTATATAATGGCTGGTCCCCCATCCACGGACCAACCTAAACCTAAATATCGATCCGAGCGGCTGTTATTATTTAGCAAGGAGCTCCTCAAGCTCCTCGAGCTCGAGTGGAAAAGCACGAGAAAAAATATATATATATATATTTTTATTTATTTATTTATAACCAACTTATACTAACAGTTTACACCACACATACAGGTTATTTATCAAGTAAAACTACATAAAATTAGAAATAAAAATAAAATAAAAATAGTAATAATAGGAAGTAAACGGACACGGCTCGCATTGTTAGGAGGTTCCTCTCCCTGGAGCCCTGACCTGGTAGCTTGGACCCTGATCCCGATACCGGTGGGCTACAATTTTTTTATATTTTTAAATGTTTTTTTTTATATTGTTTTTTTGTAAGCAATATTTAAAAATATAATTAATTTGTATAGAAATAAATAAAGGAAAATAGTTGGGAAGTAAACAATTATGGTAGATGATAAAAGAATAACTGTGTATTTCCATACCTTGAAGTATGCAGTTGTCTGTTATCAGCTTGCCTGGCGGTGTCCTGACTTTGTACCAACAGTCGCGCCGACTGTGATAGTAGGATCCTGTCGCACCACGACGGACATCTGGAATGTTAGGAAAAAATATTTAAAGAATGACATTGATCACAAATCATTTAAAAAAAGAATACCACTAATGTTGCGTTGCCAGGCCGAAAACACCGGTGTACATTTCCCGTTTGCATTACACCACTAAAGCTGAGGACATCGAGGAATACGTGCACTAAAAGATGAGGTACAGTCACGAGCAACAATATGTTTACACTTTCCTAATTTTAAAAGCAATTTTCACGCGAAATAACGATTGTAACTTGGAGATAGGATCTAGTTCATAATAATATGAAATTTTAATCAGAACAGTAGGACAAAAACACTTTTAAAAGTTGTTAAGTGTTGACAAATCGGTGCTCGTGACTGTACACACTGCGGGTGCAGTTACTGCAGTGGCGCCGCAATGTCAAGGCGTTCGCGGTGCGAGTACTGCGTTATCACCTGCGCCTCGCGCTGGAGGAACTTTTGGCGGCAGGACGGGCAGTTCCACTGGTCAAGTGAAGTGCTACTAACATAGTTTTAATTCTTATTTGTAAGTTTTGTATTTAGTTTATATACAACATTATTTTTAGTATATGCGAAACCTGAATATAGTTTGTTCAGCATAGGTAACTGAATCGATTACAATAATTTTTAACCCATGTTTTTGTCAAAAAATTTTAAAAAAGGTTCAATTTGAACACCGAGCGACATTAAGTACCTATCGCAATCATTTAGGTACCTACTGCCTAATTATTTTCATCAATGAGCTCAAGACGACGCTGGAGGCGTGTGCGCGGGCGCGCTGCGTGGTGACCACGTTTTTGAGTGCACAGCCAGGTAACAGAACAAGCTTACAACTTTGTGATTTTTCATAATACAGTTTTGAAATTTTGTACATAGATTCTTTACATAAAAATACTAGACACGTGTTCGGTGGTTTCGCATATACTAAAACTAATGTTGTATTATGTTACCTAGTCTTCATGTAGTGTGTGGGTAGATGCACGTCTTCTTCGAACGGGTAGGAGGGGGGGAACTTGACTGGGAACTCGTACAAGTGTGGCCGTAACGCTTCCAACTCACGGTCGTAGCGTTGAAGCTGTAGAAAATGAAGTATTAAGTAAAATAATATATGAACCATGACCTATACAGGGTGTAACAAGACCCTTACCGAAGTCGTCAACCAAGCATTATGTACATCAAACTAAGTAACTTTACGTAAAAAATATTTTTTTCTGTTATTGCACCTACTGTATATTGTCTCTGCATCACCCTAAGGTAGACTGGTAGAAAATGCCTATGGCATTAAGTCCGCCTTTGTACAGTTTTTACTTGTGCATAAAGCTTTAATAAATAAATAAAATAAAAAATATTGCTGGGAAATGACTTTTTATTTGGGGTGAAAAATCACGTTTTACGGTAGGACTCGATGTAACGCACTCAAAACATTGTGCTGATGGATGGATTAAATAGTACGGTAGTTGTGGAGGTGTTTAGAGAGTAAAAATCATACGTTCTTCTTCGTTAATCTTTCAATTTTAATCTGAAAATTGCAAAAAATGTAAAATAAAATAAATTTCGTAATCGGCACCCTGGTGCTTCCTTCTTAAGATTATGCAGTTTATAGAAAAAATCCCTGTAATATAATGTTGCATGTTAAATAAAACATAGAAAGTCTACACTCACCCAGGGCTCTCTGAATATCTTCTGGTGGTCTACATGCGAGAACTCCTTCTTGCCGATGGTCAGTACTACTCTTCCGTCAGTGGGTGACCTGTATTGTAAGCGGGAGGCGTCCACGTTGGCGCCGTTCTGCAGTCTGCTGCCTGACAGTTCTTCTGTTACTTTCTGTGGAGGAGAAGACATGGACATTATTAAACACTAGCTGTTGCCTGCGATCTTGATCCGCGTGAAATTATTATAAAAATATTACTTCCCTATTTGAATCGAATTTTGTTAACAATTTATGTTTTTTTTTGCACGGAACCCTTATCTTTTTTCTAACATAAAAGTAGCTTAAGTTACTCCTTATAACACATCAGCTATGTACCAGTAAAAGTCCCGCCAAAATCGGCCCAGCCGTTTCGAAGATTAGCAGACAGACGGACAAAGATTAAACAAAAAGTTGTTTTTGTTATAGGTAAAAATCAAGGACATTTATTTAAATTATGAAAACTTAAATTTTAATATTTTTTGTATGGTGTCTCAGACCATGAAACTGAGCAACTTTTGGAAATTAATAACTTTTTTTTAGTTATTGTTTTTTTTATGTTCTGTGTTTTGTTGTTTTTTAGTTGTTTTTGTTCGTGTATGTCTTGGACCTGAAATAAATGAAATTTATTTATTTATTTACATATTACCAGCTGATCGTGTTAGCTCCTAATTTCCCATACAAAGTCAAGTTTCTATTTTTGCGAATTGAATTTTTATAACTTGTAGACCAAAAGTTGTTTGGTTTCATGATCTGTCAGACCACACAGGAGGTCTTATGTTTATTATGTTACACCTTGTATAAAAGCTATAACAAGATCCTTAACGAAGCCGAAAGGCACTTAGCCTCCCCGTCATTGCGATAATTTTTTGTTCTAGATTGCAAAAAAAAAAGTCGTTTCTCAGCAATAATTTTTACGTAGGGTTACTTAGTTTGATATACATAATGCTTGGTTGACGGCTTCGTGAAGGGTCCGTTTACACCCAGTATCGATACTAATCTGGTTTAGTTTGAATGTAACACGCACGTCGCGTCGGTGAGTACTACGCATCACTGGCCTTCCATGTTCGATAACAGTAATCCTCACTAATGAGTAGTGGTATTAATTAAGTTGGCAATATATCAGTTAGATAAGCACAAATGTTTGTGTAGTAATACCGCGTCCCTCAATACATTTATTGAGCGTGGTGGTGATGGCGTTATTATTTTTTATTATATTTCTTCGACCAAATGTGGATTGTCATTAGCTAATGAAGCAATCAAGAAGTATTGTTAGCTGTTTTCATAGGCCGATATCTATAAATATAACTTAGCTCGTGCTTCTAGACGTTATCTTGTCCTTAGATATAGTTTGACAATTGTGCGATACATAAAAGAATAACACCATGTCAACGTACATACTAAGTAACTTTTATAGATCTTAACTGAGAGGATCATCGCATACCGAACAGAAAAGCTGCTGAATGTTCCAGTGTGAAAATAAGATGGAACTATACAAATGTATAGTGCCGCCTCTTTCGCACCTCTCGTATAAATTTCTGTCTCACTTTCACTACGCCCGCGGTGTCGGCCCTAAAGTTAAAGTCTCCGAAGATAAAGTAGGGCGCGGCGTTCACGTCGGAGTGTAGGTGACGTAGTGAATCACTTCACGTCACATTATGCCTGTCATACAAGTTTCTGTCTCACCTTCACTACGCCCGCGGTGTCAGCCCTAAAGTTAAAGTCTCCGAAGATGAAGTGGGGCGCGGCGTTTACGTCAGGGTATCGGTGACGCAGTGAATCACGTCACGTCACATTATGCCTGTCATACAAGTTTCTGTCTCACCTTCACTACGCCCGCGGTGTCGGCCCTAAAGTTAAAGTCTGCGAAGATGAAGTGGGGCGCGGCGTTTACGTCAGGGTATCGGTGACGCAGTGAATCACGTCACGTCACATTATGCCTGTCATACAAGTTTCTGTCTCACCTTCACAACGCCCGCGGTGTCGGCCCTAAAGTTAAAGTCTCCGAAGATGAAGTGGGGCGCGGCGTTTACGTCAGGGTATCGGTGACGCAGTGAATCACGTCACGTCACATTATGCCTGTCATACAAGTTTCTGTCTCACCTTCACTACGCCCGCGGTGTCGGCCCTAAAGTTAAAGTCTGCGAAGATGAAGTGGGGCGCGGCGTTTACGTCAGGGTATCGGTGACGCAGTGAATCACGTCACGTCACATTATGCCTGTCATACAAGTTTCTGTCTCACCTTCACTACGCCCGCGGTGTCGGCCCTAAAGTTAAAGTCTCCGAAGATGAAGTGGGGCGCGGCGTTTACGTCAGGGTATCGGTGACGCAGTGAATCACGTCACGTCACATTATGCCTGTCATACAAGTTTCTGTCTCACCTTCACTACGCCCGCGGTGTCGGCCCTAAAGTTAAAGTCTGCGAAGATGAAGTGGGGCGCGGCGTTTACGTCAGGGTATCGGTGACGCAGTGAATCACGTCACGTCACATTATGCCTGTCATACAAGTTTCTGTCTCACCTTCACTACGCCCGCGGTGCCGGCCCTAAAGTTAAAGTCTGCGAAGATGAAGTGGGGCGCGGCGTTTACGTCAGGGTATCGGTGACGCAGTGAATCACGTCACGTCACATTATGCCTGTCATACAAGTTTCTGTCTCACCTTCACTACGCCCGCGGTGTCGGCCCTAAAGTTAAAGTCTGCGAAGATGAAGTGGGGCGCGGCGTTTACGTCAGGGTATCGGTGACGCAGTGAATCACGTCACGTCACATTATGCCTGTCATATAAGTTTCTGTCTCACCTTCACTACGCCCGCGGTGTCGGCCCTAAAGTTAAAGTCTGCGAAGATGAAGTGGGGCGCGGCGTTTACGTCAGGGTATCGGTGACGCAGTGAATCACGTCACGTCACATTATGCCTGTCATACAAGTTTCTGTCTCACCTTCACTACGCCCGCGGTGTCGGCCCTAAAGTTAAAGTCTCCGAAGATGAAGTGGGGCGCGGCGTTTACGTCAGGGTATCGGTGACGCAGTGAATCACGTCACGTCACATTATGCCTGTCATACAAGTTTCTGTCTCACCTTCACTACGCCCGCGGTGTCGGCCCTAAAGTTAAAGTCTCCGAAGATGAAGTGGGGCGCCGCGTTCACGTGAGGGTGTCGCGCGGTGACGTAGTGAATCACGTCACAGTATACCTGTCATACAAGTTTCTGTCTCACCTTCACTACGCCCGCGGTGTCAGCCCTAAAGTTAAAGTCTCCGAAGATGAAGTAGGGCGCCGCGTTCACGTCAGAGTGTAGGTGACGTAGTGTGTGACGTAATGCGCGGCGGCGGGAGCGGCAGTATACCTGGGATGCAAGAGAAACAGTTAAAACAGATAGTCGTAAAAATAGAGGTAGAGGCTGGAACAAATAGAGAGTCTCGAGTGAATGACAGAAAGAAAAAGGACAACTAGTTTCAGCTTACTTAAGTTTTTTAAGTAAAACCTGCAAAGACCACAAATTGGAACACATAGTAAAAGAAATAAAGGAAGAGACAGAGGACTAAGTGTGAGAAAGAAAAGGAAAAACGCTTAGGTTCTGCTCATGTTCTACTAAATTACCAACTATTTTGAAAATAAAAATACGTTGCGGCTAAAGATAGGTGTGAAAATCAACTGAAGATTAGCCGGCTAAACTTCGGTTTAACTGCAACACCTTGGCAAATCTTCACACCTTTATTTAGCCTATATACTGTTCCAGTCTTATTACTTTTGAATAAAAATATTTGATATCCATATGAATGCCATAAAAAAACTAGTCCGCCATTTTTGATTTAGAATGCAGTCACTTAGCTAACCATGCATTGTCATCCAATCTAAACATGTGTGCAAAATTTCAGCTCAATCGGAAACTGGGAAGTGGGTCTTATTTCATTTCTAAGTTTTTTTTCCATAGTTACAGGTGAAGCTATTAAAAGCGTTTTAAAATAGTATGTTTCATTTGAGCAAAAAGTAAATTTGAGGTTCTTCTTGTTGTCAGGATTCCGCGAATGTACGTGTATCTCCCGGGACCCCGACCCATGATATTAAGGCAGGAACCATAAGATTTTAGTCCAGTTGTCTGATGGAACCATCCATTCTCCCCAGACGGAGGGTATCTCCTGAGCATGACACATGAGGATCTCCCACACAATAAAAAGGGTACTTCCCTTCCAGAGCCTGCTTGAACTTTCTACTATGTATAATATAAACTCACAGAAGGAAAGGGTTCAATAGCTAGCAGATTGGACGCGTCGTGGAACAGATGTATGTTGACGAACTCGATGGCCGTGCCGCGCATCCACCAGCGCGTGCGCAGGAAACCTTTGCGCGACCATTTGCACTGCAACAAAATGTTTAAAGATATGTCAATATACCCAAATCGAAATAGTGGTTTGTTTTTTTCTGACTCATGTAAATTTATTTTATTATTTATTTATTATTCCTTAACACACACATTTGTTTTTACAGGTAAGACTCAAGCTAACAAAGTAGTCATAAATTGCTAATTATCCAGTCCCAAGTAACGGGTCTGGGTAGAAGCATAAGTTAGACAGTAGACAACATACTAAGTGCCACCCTCTGGAATTCCGCCGAAGAGCAAGAAAATATGTCCAATCGCCAAGAGACACTATTTAGTATTCTTAATGCACGAAATACAGGTCCAAACTTTAATACATTCGTACGGGTTGCCGGAACTTTAAAAGGCCCCTCCCTCGGTTCCAAGCGTAGCCTCCTGTCTGGAACGAGCAATCCTAACGATTCCAGTATCTATTTGTGGATTATTTAGCATTCCACGAAAAACCACAAAAACATATTTTACGAGAGCGAGGTTGCGCCTTACTTCCAACCTATAGTACCCAACCATCCCTATAACAAAGAGAGTTGGATACATAAGTGGGTAAAAAGGGTAGGTGGTAACTAAACGCCGCGGCGTCGTCGTTACAAAATTCTTTTATTTCATGTGGATCCATATTAATCAGGTGAGTAGGTTGGCAGATCTTTTCTTAACCTTTTGAGCGCCAGAGCATAAACGCACGCGCGTGCCCTCCACGCCAAGCCACAATTTGACCTACCATTATGTCACATATTTGGGTCGTTGCGCGTACAGAAGGTTAAAAACGATGCTAACTATGAAACAAAATGTCCGATCGGTTGTGACATGTTTGCAATATGGGTTTTATTCCACGAAATATTATAGGTAATTGCAGTCTTGTACGACTTACAGGAGCTCGTGTTGATCATTAAGTTAAGCCGCGCTTGCTTTGTGACCACCCATAACAGAATATCCTCCGTGCCTCGGAAAGCACGTTAAGCCGTTGGTCCCGGCTGTTATTTGTAGATCTTTGACAGTCGTTACAGGTAATCAGAACACACGGGCAGTCGCTCCATGTAAAATGAACTGGTATTCAGCTGCATCCGATTAGATTGGATGCCGACCCTAACATAGTTAGGAAAAGGCAAGCAGATGATGTAAGACTTACAAGTTATTGTGTCCACGTGCAAATATGAATCCATACAAGTGCAGAATAGCCTATTGGTGCGACCGTCGGACTGCTAAGTCATAGATCTTAAGTTCGAATCCGAGACCTCTGATTTTTCGGATTCCTGTGCGTAATGTATAACTAGCTGTTGCCCGCGACTTCGTTCGCATGGAAATTTTGTTGTGTATGCGTGTTCGATTCCCGAGTTGGGTAAAGTGTTGTTCGGTTATTCCATCAGGAATTTCTCAGTAGCAGCTACGGAGTCTGGATTTGTGTCCGATTGATGGCAATAGGCTCGCCCCCTATTACATGGGACTTCAACATAACTGGTTAAATGTACTGGGTGTACGATTAGGTGCACACCTGTGCCTAACCCTTCGGGGATTACAGGCGGGATGTTATGTGTGAGAACTGAAGGCCTGATCAAAATGTGATAATGTGGGTGATGTATTGTATAATTATTACTTGCTTCGGTGAAGGAAAACATCGTGAGGAAACCAGCATGCCTGAGAGGTGTTTCTCGACGGCGTGTTAAGCCAAGTCAGAGGCCCATGGGCGGCATAAAAACTCTGGACACCACGTTATTTCGAACAATCCCTAAAAAGTCTTCCACCATTGTTCTTACTTTACACTTTATCTATGTTATTTACAACCTATGTAGAAAAAGTAATTGTTTTGTTTATGGTGTCATTAATTATTATCTATGCCATAATTAGTGGTTCTCCGCCTTGTTGGTCGCATTCACAGTTTACTAGTTATGTTTAGGTCCCATGTAGTATCTGGGACAAGCCTATTGCGAACAACTGGGCATAAACCCAAACTCCGTGGCTGCTACTGAGAAATTCCTGATGGAATAACCCAATAACAGTTTCCCCGACCCGAGAATAGAACCCAGGACCTCATGCTCAGCAGTAGCGCTTGCGACCACTACACTTACGAGGCGGATAACTATTTGTAGAATAATACAACACTAGGTTGTGGAGGAAAAATAATATTGATTGACGTATTTATATGTTTAAAAATAGGTTACTGTAATTGTTCACGTGTGTAGGTAAGTAGGCAGAGAGGACAATATCCTGCTTTATAACGACGATAACATAAGGTATATCAGTATGTATGTTATACGTATAATGTACCTACTACCTAAACTGCTCGTGAATGTTAAGACGTATCCCGAAGGCCTAGACCGGAGCCTTCGCTTCCAAGCGTTTCGTATTTGTATAGCATATTTCACAAATAAACAAAAAACAACACGAATTTCTGTAGCTTGTCAGTTTAATACGTCTTTTCTATGACTTTTCTTTCTGCAGTATCGCTCGCAGTGTCTTCAAACTTTGACATTGTTCATATTCGATTTGGATAAAACGATAACTATAAAAAGCGTTCAGTTGGGTTTTCACAGCCGAAAATTGTAAATCTTTTTTTACCGTACCGTTTTTTATTTTAGCCTTTTTAGTTGTAGTGTCGTACACAAATTCTTGTCACGATTAATTTTACATTGTAACAAGAAGTTATTAAGGGATCATCATATCATCAACCTAGACTAAGAAGAAAAAACGTATGATATGAGCTAACTCATAAAGGAGGAGCTCGTGGCTAAATATTAACAGCCGCTCGGGTCGATCTTTAGGTTAAGCCGTGCTTGCCTAGGTTGGTCTGTGGCTGGGTGACCGCCCATTACATACCGAGTTTCCTCCGTGCCTCGGAAAGCACGTTAAGCCGTTGGTCCCGGCTGTCATTTGTAGATCTTTGACAGTCGTTAGGCAGTCAGACAACCAGTCTTAACAAGGGGTATTACGATACCCCTTGTTAAGACTGGTTGTCGTATTACCCAAGGGGTATAGTATTACCCAGTACTAACTGGGTTGAGGAGGTCAGATAGGCAGTCGCTCCATGTAAAATACTGGTATTCAGCTGCATCCGGTTAGACTGGAAGCCGACCCCAATAGAGTTGGGAAAAGGCTAGGCAGATGATGATGAGCTAACTCATAAACTACTCAAGCAAAGTTAATAAAACTAATATGTCATCACCGCGCGGGCTTCCTCTACCAAATGCAAAAAAGAATCACGTAAACCAGCCCAGTAGCATAGCAGCAGCCTATAATGTTCCCACTGCTGGGACACAGGCCTCCTCACTATGAGAGGGAATGGGCTATAATCCACCACGCGGGCCCAGTGCGGGTTGGTAGATGTCACATGTCTTCGAATTTTAGGTTCTAGGACATGCCGGTTTCCTCACGATGTTTTCCTTCACCGTTTTGAGAGCAGTGGTGATGAAATAAATTACACAAAGTAATGAGCCTGCCTGGGTTCGAACCTAAGACTTACTACTCGTAAGTCGGGACCGCCACCACTGAGCCACCGCTGCTCTAATCACAACTAAATCAGTCCAGTAATCACGGAGTAATCGGTGTAAATACATGAAAAAAAAGATGCTGGTGGAATACATAATCTCCTACTTATTTAGAAGTCCGTTTAAAATACAACAACTCGCTTTTATTAAGCATTAGCTGTTCCTCGCGAGCCCGCGAATTTCGTCCGAGTGAAATTATTATAAAAATACAATTTTCCTCGGTTTTGTAACATTTTTCATTGATGCTCTGCTCCTTTTGGTCGTAGCGAGATGTTATTATAGTCTATAGCCTTCTTCGATAAATGGGCTATCTAACACAAAAATATTTTTTCAGTTTGATCCAGTAGATCCTGAGATTAGCGCGTTCAACCGAACAAACTCTTCAGCTTTATAATATTACTAGCGAGCCGCCCCGGCTTCGCACGAGTGCAATATATACATATAAACCTTCCTCTTGAATCACTCTATCTATTTAAAAAAATCGCATCAAAATGCGTTGCGTAGTTTTAAAGATCTAAGCATACATGGGGACAGACAGCGGGAAGCGATTTCGTTTTATACTATGTAGTGATTAGTATATTAGTAAAGTATAGATTCAACGAGCACCGGCGTTTGTTTTATAGCTCTCCTAATAAAGCAAAGACATAAAGTAACACTTTCACAGTCCAAAATATTTCGGATCTAAATGACTGCGCAGTTGAATTCGTTCTCCAGTGACATGACAGTGCAAAAAGGAAAGCGGTTAACTGCTAAATAGGTCAGAGGCCGAATGAAGCCGATGTAATCGAACTAGTGCTGATTGCCTTCTGCACGAATAGTTGCGATTTCGATTTGAGTTCGGAAACATTTTTGATGATGCAGAATGCTGATAGATGTTTCGAATCTGGGTATCAGTAGTGAGATTTTTGTTTTTAAACACAGTTACAACCGACTGCCTCGTTGTTCTAGTGGTCGCAAGCGCGGCTGCTGAGCAAGAGTTTCTGGGTTCGATTCCCGGGTCGGGTAAAGTGTTTTTGGATTTTTCCTTCAGAGATTTCTTAGTAGCAGCCACGGTATCTGGATCTGTGCCCAGTTGATGGCAATAGCGTCGCCCCCTGTTACATGGGACTTGAACATAATTGGCGAAATGTGGTTGTACTATTAGGTACACCTCTGCCTAACCCTTCGGGGATTACAGGCGTGATGTTCTGTTACGTTACAATATAGAGAAGTTCTTACAATGGGTTGGTGTATTCCCTTCGAGAAAAAGGATGCATATGGATTGTTTTGCTATATTTAAAGATAAATAACAAAAAAAATGAGGCCTAAGCTTCGTCGGTAACGATGACGACGGAAAAATTTAAATTTGATTAAAAATGTCGGGGTAGCATAGAACTAAAACAAATCTTTTACTTTTACAATTATTCCCACGCCCTAATTGTTGGATTAGGCCGCCTAAAATTCCTAAAGATTGTATCTAAAATTCTAAACTAAAATAGAAGTAAAAACTTTAAACTAATAAGACATTCTTATGAGCAATATGAATTAAGAACTTATGAATTAAGCCCCGTTAATGGCAATAGGCTCGATATTTTTACATGGGACTTAAACGAAACTAGCGAGAAATAAATAGGTTAAAAGACCTACCTCCGGAAAGAAATGCTGCGGGAACTTGGCCTTCTCTTTAGTAGGGACCTTCTCAATGTTGCCAGCATGCACCTCCTTGCCGGTGGCCTCCACGTAGGCTTTCAGCTCAAAGTCCCAGATCTTCAGGTCCGTCAGTGAGGAATGGGCGAAGTACATGTTGCCGAGAGCCTGGAAATTTGAAGATTTAGAAGGGTTTATTAGGTTTAATACGTAAGTAGGCGATCGTTGGCGATCGATCAATTTTCTACCTAAAAATAAAGATGAAAAAGAGGAAAAAAAGGAAAGGGAAAGAGGGTAGATAGATTTGTCTCCTCTTAACAATTTAACTTCCATCCACCCGCATTCTCCAGTCAACCCGCGATCATGGCGCTTGCAACAATGTCGAAATATCGGAAGCTCAAAATAATGAACAATCACGGAAGATATCCCGTAAGTGACAATATAAGTTTAGTTTTCTACTTTATTAGTAAGGATATAAGGATGAAAAGTGGTCGATCGACGGCCAACGGTTGCAATTTTAAACTCAAAACCGAAATCAAAATCAATTTGCACTAGTATAAAGTCTATATTAAGAGGAAATAACATCATATAGGCGACAAAAGAATTGGAATATGGATACGACTAACTTAGGCCTAGAATCTAAATCTTATTGTTTATGACACATACATAAACATGAGGCTATTAACGGTGCTTACATAAACAGTAAAAAAACTTAGAACTAAAATTCTAGACTGGTTTAATAAAAAGACTATAAAAATCTTTGGTCTAGAATTACTTGACCTTTGGCCTGACATTAAGATAGTATATTTCCACTATGCAGACCTGCAGCCTTCATTAGGGCGCGGTCATATTAACAGAGCTATACACTAGTTGGTAGTTTAGCTAAAAAGGTGTAAACGGACCCTTTACAAAGCCGTCAACCAAGCATTCTGTGCATCAAACTAAGTAACTCTACGCAAAAATTATTGCTAGGGGACTTTCTTTTGGGGTGAAAGATCGTGGTTTTCCACCATGACCGTTACATTGGTAATGCACTCAAAACATTGTGCTGATGGATGCATCTTCAGTACGGGAGTCGTGGGGGTGTTTAAAGTAAAGTTTTTTTCTTGTAGCCTGTACTGTCCCACAGCTGGACAACGGCCTCCCCCATTTCCTTTCATGTGCTCGTGTGCCCGTGCCTCCTCGAACCAGCCCTCGCGGTACGCGTCCAGATCGTCTAGCTACCCCTTTCTGGGCCTGCCTAATTTTTTATTTATAAGTTTTTATAGTTTATAACTTTACTTGAAAAATCAAGTAAAGTTATAACTATAAAAACTTATAAATAAAAAAAAAACTTTTGAAAAGTTCGAAGTTTCGAAGTTTATCATCATTTCAGCCAAAAGACGTCCACTGCTGGACATAGGCCTCCCCAAAGGTTCCCAGGTATGGTCCAGAACAAAAAAATGTTTATCTCAAAGACGACGGGAACACAAGTGTCTTTCGGCTTTGTTAAGGGTCTTTTACGACCACTATTAGTTGAAGAACTAATACACGTGGCACTTAGTTACACCCGGATGAAGGACGCACAAGAAAGGGGAGCCATGTACCCATCCTGCAGTGGGTGATTCCAGGATGAAATCATATGACCCCAATCTATTTAAGTCGTGAGTTAAAAAGCTTCTTTTGGGTGAGCTCGTTCCATCGTCGACCTCATCTCTCTACTCACAACAAGATTGAGGTCAAAAGGTAGGGCCATTTAATATAAAAAAGAAAAAATAATAGTCAAAGAGATGTTCGAAACGCAGGCAGACACTTGAGGAGTTGTTTAGAATGACCGCCATTCGCTATTAATTTATTAGCATTTAGCACACTTTCCATTAGCAGCACGCCGATCTAACCACACCCTTTTAAATAGATACTTCTATTCGTGAAGGTGTTAAAGGTTACTTAGGGTAAATGTCAAGTAGAACACTCCTTCTTGAGAACTAGTGCGTCAAAAACTCAATATTTTGTTTGTTTAGATTTGTAACGTGTTTGGAAGATATGCTGCCATCACAGTTACTGGGTTTTTCCTTCAGGAATTATTTAAGGGCAACACGGATCTTGGATTTGTGCCCAGTTGTTCCCGATAGGCTTTTCGAGGGCCTGTTAAGTTATGTTATGTTCCAGTAGCGAAGGGTCAATTTTTGTAAGACGTAAGCCACAGTACATATCTTTAATGTGATTATATTTGTCAATAGAACTTCGCCACTGTTATGTTCATATAAAAGTGGAGTCAAGCGCTACTTTTGAGCACGTGATTCTGGATTTGGTTTACGGGTCGCGCAATGTGTTATTGGGTTTTTCCACCAGGGATTTCTTAGAACCAGACCAGTCTGAATTTGTGCCCGGTTAATGACAATAGGCTTAACCTCTACTACATGAGATTTAAAACATAACAGGCGAAATGAGACCCGTAAGACAGATTTATCTATCCTATCGGAGATTGCATACGTGATATTTTTTTTATAATAGGAAAGATGAGAAAGAATAGTCCACTCGAAACCTATGTAGTTCACATTGGTGCTTTATTACCTGAGCTGGGCTGTTCTTCTAAAAAGCACTAACAAAGTAATACTCACAGTAAACTTCTCCGGCGAACTGAAGTCTTCGTCCAGAAATATCCTGATCTTGTCAAAGAGCCTCAGCTCAGGACAGTCGCAGAGCCTCTGCACGAAGTCCTGGACGTACTGCATGGATTTCTCGTACGCCTTGCCGCCGACCTCCTGTAGGTGTAGAGCGATGAACTTCGGGTCCATTCGGGAGACGGCTTGCAGGAACTCCGACGTCCATATTGGTAGCATTACTGAGGGCTGTGGGGAAGAGAGAAAAAGTACATAAGAGATAGGTAGCTGGAGTGTAATTATTTGTTCATTAAAATTGTTGCACAGCTTTTTATCAATATTCTTAATGTATGGTATACCCATACATTAAGAATATTGATAAAAAGCTGTCCAGACAATCCAGACAACTTTTGGATGGGCTGATATTTATTCATCATCTGCCTAGCCTTTTCCCAACTTTGGCTTCTAGTCTCACCGGATGCAGCTGAATACCAGTAGGTATGGACTGATATTGAATGTTGGCCATTTATCTATTTATCTTTTTTTTTTGCGAACCACAGACGGCCCATTTGATAGTATTTCATTTAAAATTCTCACTACCTATGGAGACATTCCATCAATCAAACCTACAGACGAAGCTATTGCATATTTATTTAGGTTCCTTATAAACGCGAGAGGAATTCTGTCTGTGTCATATTTTCACGGATGAACGGATTGGAATTGGATTTTGGCAAGTTTACCGAAAAAAGTTCCAACTTCCAACCAAGGTCGGGTTGGAACTTTTTTCCCGGTAACCGTTCCCGTGGGACAATTTCCGAGCTCCACACGGGCGAAGCCCCTATACCACTAAAGCAAGTATACCATGGGCCTATGATTACATCGAACCTAGAACGCAGACAACACAATATTAGTTACTGCATTGCGGCGGAAACTGATTTGTTACAACTTTCCCGTACGAGCTTTCGCGTAACTGAAAGCCACAGCACAGCACAGCTACACAGCAAAGCTACTGAAAACTTTTCAAATTTTCTGCGATGTCGGTTTTGTTCGTGATCGTTTGTTGTTGTTTTAGATAGCATATTGTTAAAAACAAATTTGTTGACTAGTATTTATTATTTGACTGATTCTTTGGTGTAGTGGTCACAAGTACGACTGCTGAGCTTGAAGTCTTGGGTCCGATTCCTAGGTCATGCAAGGCGTTATTGGTTATGTTATGTAAACAAAAATTTGTGTGCTGCGAGTGGCTGTTATTATTTAGCTAGGAGCTCCGCTAAACAAACTTATTGTTTTGCAAATAAAGATCACAGAATTTCAACAAATTTGTAAAGCGGCATCAACCGTATTGTTAACGAGATAAGGTCACTGTGATGTCTTTACGGTACACAGCTATTATACTTCTCTCAGGGGTAAAAGCCACCACATACAGCAACGACGTTCTGAAGATCATATCTAGTAAATATCAGTGTCCGGTACACTCGCTCTGGGTAAGCATTGTGGTTGGGACGGTAAAATAAATGTAGGTCTGTAAATGTATTTTGTAAATGTATTTTTTTACTAGCTTATGCCAGCGGCTTGGTCCGCGTGGAGTTCGGTAGTTGTCCCACGGGATCGTACTACCGGGATAAAAGGTATCCTATATGTTAATCCAGGTTATAAACTATCTGTGTGCCAAATTTCATCCAAATCCGGTCAGTAGTTTTTACGTGAAAGAGTAAAAAACATCTATACATACACCCTCACAAACTTTCGCATTCATAATATTAGTAGGATGTATTTTGTACCTACTAACATAGTTTATAAGTTCCAATTGTGGATTATTGTTATCTGAAATAAAATTTAAAATTTAATAAGTTTTTTTTTGCCGAGAATTAACAACACAATTTATCATTATTATAGGATGCTAACCGCAGGATATGACGCAAATCACGCAAATAGTGAATAACCCTTGAATACAACGGTCGCTGGTTAGATAACCACATAAATCCATATCCCGTTTTTTATAATTTTGTTATGTTGGAACTATTTCATCAGGCCCATGACACTGAATAACTATAAATAAATCAGTTAATAATGTACAGGTGATAAAAACGCTTTTAATAGAACAATGACGAATACGAGGATACTTGTTATTGATGTAGGAACGTCATTGAACGTGGACAGGACAGAGGAGTATGGACTGTAGAGACCTTAACCTTTGTGGTCATAAAAAAAAAACATTAAGATTGAAATTGGAATAATAGACGTTTAAACTTTCCCATTTACAAATGTTAGTACGGAAGTACAGTGTGGAAAGGACACGACGCTCAAACGTTTACCACGGTTACTCTGTACTTCATTTTAAACCAATAAAAAAAAAAAAAAAAATTTTGAATGTTCGGGAACCGTTTTTGTGTCGGATCCCTTCCACCCTGTAGATGGATGTAGGTACATAATATGTTAGTAGTATGTAACTCTTTTAAATTATCAATAATAGTCGGGCACGTAATCAACAAAATGATATATTAATCAAACAGCAATCAAAACGGTACACACAGTTTGTCGATTATATCAGCGACTAATATCGATAATGGAAAAGTCAAAAATGTATCTATTAGATTAACAAAAGCTACTACTATTAAGCTAATGGTCATACTATTAAAACATGACGTTTCATCACGCCTGTAATCCCCGAAGGGTTCGGCAGAGGTATACCTAACAGTACAATCACATTTCGTCAGATATGTTTAAGTCTCATGTAATAGGAAACGAGCCTATTGCCATCATCAGGCACAATTCCAGACTACCTCGGTTTAGGGAGTACTCCTGAAGGAAAGAACCCAATATAAACCAACCACCACAACCAGTTTGACGCATATCATTACTTCTCAGAATTAGATCCCTAATAGCGACACTATTGCATGGTGTAATAATACAGTGTGTGTGTTTTTTTTCAAATCTACGGGAATATTAATTTTCCAAAAATGTAAAGATGCAGTTTTAGTTTTCATCAAATTGGTCGCAGCTTAAGTTGATTGATTGACCTGTAAAGCTATTATTACTTAGCTACGAACCCGTCCTCGATAATTAGCACATTAATTTCGTAATAAATTATTATGTTCTTTGTTTTTTGCCGTCTCTCAATGGAACCTACCTCCCGAACGGTGATTATGATGATATTTTCGCCACTTAAACACACATTAGTTCTATTAAACTCAGTTGACTTTTGAACTTACGCACCTCAAGACTCAAGAGGCGTTCATAATTTGATTACATCGCTTTGATGTTATTTTCGGAGACCACAGAGGCATACATGACATGGTAGCTCATTGTTACGCCGCGGAACTTGCGATAACACAACCCATTGTAGGATTTGTACTCCGTACAACATCACCAGAGATTGGAATAGTCGGTTAGGTTACATAGGTTGAGTTTATTTGCCTAAACTTCAAGAAATTAACATGTGGATAATACCTCCCTAAAAACCGTTATGATTTCTAAATCTATACAAATAAATAGAATTGAAAAATCTGTTTGTATTTTTTTCAAAATAACAGCCTTTTACTAAATGCATATGAAATTATAATATACGGTAATTTTAGCGAAAAAACAAATTTTTTAATTTTTGTCTGTCTGTCGGTCTGTTTGTTCTGGCTATTCTCCGAAACGGCTGGACCGACTCTGAAGGGACTTTTACTGGCAAATAGCTGATGTTATAAGGGGTACGGGGGTTACGTAGGGTTCCATCTAAAAAAATTAGAGGGAGGTATTATCCACATGTTACTTATTTCCTCGAAGTTTAGACAAAAAATCTATACCTATTCCGATCTAGCATTTTGAACATCAAAATCACCGATCGAATACGCAACACCACAATACGCTCCAAGACAGGCATCGCTGCCAGGGCTGTGTGACTGTTCGAAAGACATACCGTGGCCCTGGAACACAAAGGGCAAAGAAGGAACATAGATGGGTTTTAGTCAGTACAAGTCTGACACTCTCTTCCACTCCACCCAGAGTAGGAGGGGGGGGGGGGGGGTGTCATGTGATGATTTTCTATCCAAAAAAAAGAAGGAAAGGCATCGCTAATGTTGGCGATAAGTCTGCGAGGTTAAAATGGGAGTGCGCGGGTCACGTTTGCAGGATGGGTCGGGACAGATGGGCCACACTTCCCGGTTCTGTGCGTCCCTTTTCTACATTAATATTAGGTCTTTACCTATGAAATTGGAGATTTGTATGAAAATTTCAAAGACAAAATTTTTTGTATTTTATTTTTATTTTAGCTTATATAGCTTTTTTATCTTTCCGATTTGACGCAAGTGCTTCAATGTCGTTTTGACACTAAGTCTAAGGCCCGCAGCAAGCTCAGCCGTAGATTGAGTTGGATCCGTTTCCACTACCGCCTTCAATTCGTCGTTGTCGACAATGGTTACCGACCGCCCGCGAGGCTCATTCTTCAACTCAAAATTTCCAGATTTAAAACGATTGAACTAATAATGGACCGTGTTTATGCAAGCAGTGTTAGGCCCGTACACGTCATTAATGTTTCGTGTTGTTTGCGCAGCGGTATGTCCACGTAGGAACTCATATTCGAAAATTTTACGAATTTTCACTTTATCCATGGCGCCAAAAACTACCACAATTTCACAAAAACAAAAAACTATCTAAAAACAAATGACTGAATTTGAAATTAAAAGAACACGGCTTTCGAATAAAATTTATTTGAATTTCGAATTGCGCGCCAATCCACAGATAATTAAATCTGAAAATGCTGGTTATTAAATCTCCAATTACATAGGTAAAGATCTATTATTATAAAGAGGAAAGAAGTTGTGTGTTTTTAACTCAAAAACTACTGGACCGACTCCAAAAATCCATTCACCAATAGAAAGCTAAATATTATCAGAAAGTAACAAAGGCTATAAATTATATTTTATCATGGAAATTAGCGCCGAGCTATCTCAATTTCTGCGGACGAAGTCGCGGGAAAAATGCTAGTGATTAATATACTCGTTCCTTTTCCGTAAGCATGTAAAGAGGCTTTCAACTCGAAGTGGGGCAATTACAGAGCTGTTTAGCAGGCACAATAGAAAATTGCACTGTTGCCTAAGTGCATAAATTGCCTGAAAGCCTTCATGAGCGATTATACAAGAATAGGGCTGCCAAAGTTACGACCCCGTAGATTGAAGCCGTACGGGCGTTGCCGGTGCGTTGCGTCGTCGCGACGTACCACACGACCTACGCAGTGTCGCAACGCTCCCAATGAAGACGCTTTTGGGGATATGAAGAACAGGGTGTAAAGTTCTTAATCCCCCATAGAAAAGGAAGGATCCTCCGACAAGACGGGTGTTGTGTCTGACGGGCTATTGCCCGACAGTTGTAGTCGGATTCTTCTGTAAGTCGCGGATAACTTGAACTGCGCGATTTAGGATGTTGATGTTAGTTCTTCATTTGTATCATAGATAGCGCAGCGCTGTAGTTCCTTTTTTCCTATGTTGCTGTAGTACTTTTATATGTTAATGTTGTGTTTTGATGGATATGTTCTAAGTGTGGTTGATTGTGGTCCTAAAATGTTGGTTGGAAAATTAATGAGCTTTATAGAAAGGATAGGTTGATATCACTATTTTATGAGGTACCTATAGAGACATACATTTTGTCATGACAATAACATAACATTATGTCTGTGATCCCCGATATAGAACACAACAATAAATAACGAGAAAAGTGTAAAAGCGCTACAACACTATTACGTCGCCGTCGCTGCGTTTTAAACATCTTTGATATTATAAACAATACTACGCTGCGTTGCCGCTTCGGCGTCAGATCTCACCATTAATTTGACCACGAATTGCTTCGCGACTACGATAAGCAAGCGATGCGAAGTCAGCTATCCCCATATCATCTTCAGCATAATTTTTAGGCGTTTTCCCAACTATGTAAGGGGCCGGCTTCCAGTCTAACCAGAAGCACCTGGATACCAGTATTTTACATGGAGCTACTATCTGTCTAACGTCTACAACCCTGAGTAAGAAACTAGTAAAATTTGTCGTGTCTCCAAAGTGGAGCCTCCAACAATAGAAGGTATTACATATGATATAGAACGAATGGTTGTCAAGACTTCCAGGCTTTTGACTACCTGTAACGACATCTTTTCTTATCTACGATTCACCCTATATCTATCTGCTAGCTATTCCTATTATAGCTGCGTGTCAATTTCCGCACGGAACAAATATTTGTATGGCCTACAGGTAGTTGTTCCAGGTCTGGCTGTTAGTGCATGTGAGTAACTCACCGACGATACAGGAGAAATTCCCAGTGTGAGGAGGGCAGCGTTTTTTAACAAAAAAAAAATGTCCCGGTCTGCATTTCAGCATTTACAACAGCCCTATAATAAAATCTACTTAAGTACGGTGCGTCCACCGCACCCTTGGAAGTAGCGCTAGCAACCTTGCTGCCTGGTTAATCTTTTCACCACAGCGTGAGCTATTTTCGTGACGGCGTGAAAAAGGATTTATCTTTTTGTAGAAAGATAGATTTATAGAATATACATACATTGTATATTCTACATATTGCTCGCCAGAATTGCAAAACGAGTGATAGATGTAGATTCAATATGGGAAAAAGTGTTTGGTTTTTTTCTATCTGTCTTTTCATTTGCAATTTCGTTTTCGGAATGAAAACTGCATAATGCAGGAGAGATACCAAAAATGGAAAAGACCGTAAACGAACAACGCGAAAATATAGATGGTTCTTTAGAATCATCATCACCATAATTTCAGCCCAAAGACGTCCACTGCTGGACATAGGTCTCCCCCAAGTGTCGCCACATTGACCGGTCCCGTGCGAATCGCATCCAGCGGATCCCCGCAACCTTTACTAGGATGACCTAGTCGGTCGACCCGGTCCACCTAATGCGAGGCCTTCCAACGCAACGTTCATTTTTTGGGTTTCATTATTTGTTTTAAAGCGAGCGTAAATAATAAATTAATTGCAACATGCTATGACTTGCGATTTGATACGATAAGCTAAAACAATCGACAAACAATCTAAACATGGCTTATTTATTTATTAAATTAACGGATGTATCAAAATTTGTATGTAATTGGCTGACCCACTTTCTTCAGCCTTGCTTTTTCTCATTTCCCGCCGTCTTTTATTCAACACACGCCAAGATCTTTCCACGTTTTCAATCTAGCCGTATCACTCATACGATCATATCTCATCTCGTTCGAATTTGACCTTTGCCTACGCTAAAGCCAAAATGAAAGGTTTTATAAGAAGCCACAAGCTATTAATCATGCTTTGGTCCATCAATTTGCCCTGCAGACGTTTTTACAAAAGATTTACGAATTAGCCGTGTCTGTATTGAGAATGAATTTATTTTGTAATTCGGTACATGTTTCATTCAACAATTGGTTGCACATGGTAGGAATACGAAGTAGCTAATCATTAATACTTTAACGTATGTTTTGAGCTGATTCTAATTCATGATAAGATCGCCCCCTATGACATGGGAACTCGTATCGATATACTCTTACAGTATGATTACACATACGCCGCTCCAAGAGTTACACGCTGTCGCTTAGCGACACACGTATTGCTACAGCGACAGGAATTACCGAATGACAGAAATTGCTTACAGCATGCCACGTATCAGCGTAAAACGACGACGACGGTACATTTACGAAGGAATCACAGGAAGGAACCTGGGAATTCAGGCATGTGCATTTAGACGCAAGTCACATCCCTTCAGGTCGTAAACGGAGCGTACGGTTGGGGACAAACGCGTCAAAATTAGATTGCATATTCACTTGGAAAATCTGCGGCGTTCCCTCGATCAACGTATTAGGGGCGCGAAATTTTGCCACGTTGTACCACTCAGATAATAAGTTATTTTTATTTATTACAAGCACGACATAAGCGTTAAGACTACATTAGTGCTCGAGGAGTTGGCTTCTAATCTGCTTGCCTGTCATAAGAACTTCACAACAATAATAAATCATATGGCTTGTGGTCTAAAAGATTTCGGGCTATTTCCGTAAATACTTCACAGACTAAGTGGGTAGACGTATAGCTGGGACTGAAAACTGTTACACATCCGTCTCTCGTCCGAAAAAGGCCGTTCATTTGAAAATCAGTGGCAGACAACATCTGTCTGGCATTATTGCTGAAATTAACCTCTTTAGCTCGACCGTCCCGAAGTACGAAAGGATTTTTCTATTTCCATCTAGGACTCAAGGTCAAGGAGACTAATATTCTCTTAGCCTTTTCGACTTACAGTCTAACTGGATGCAGCTGAATACCAGTATTTTATATGGAGTTACTGCCAATCTGACCTCCACAACTCAGTTAGGTACTGGGTAACACGATACCCTTGGTGAGATTGTTAAACAGATTACCCGTAACGACTGTCAAGCCCAGAAGACTACTCACAAAAAATAAATAGGATCCGCGTTCATGAGAAAAACATCATTTAAACGAATAAATCCTATCTCGAACCCATCAAACATAAATTGAACTGTATTGATTTTCTTTCAGAGCGGGGACCGCAGATCGGTGAGTGAAGCGTGGGAAATCTCGCAGCTAGATTGATCGACGACCTTAAAACGGCGGCTAGGAAGGAATGGATGTGAACAGCGGAGGACCGGGTGTTGTGGTACAACTTTGGTGAGACCTAAGTCCAGTAAGCTGGTTAAATAAAGAAAGAAGAATGGTTTTTTGGCATACGAGTCGCATACCACTCATAAAAGGAACATATTTGAAACACGTAGACGTGTCTCATGGTCGAGCTAAAGAGGTTAATTTCAGCAATAATGCCAGACAGATGTTGTCTGCCGTTGATTTTCAAATGAACGGCCTTTTTCGGACGAGAGACGGATGTGTAACAGTTTGAAATATAACTTTATAATGATTGACGGTTTTGCGTTACTACACACACAAACACGCATGCCTTTTTCTTACATACTCATTTCGCCTCATTCATGTTTACACCTCTGGTCATACACGCACGCCGATTGTGAGTAGGTATTATGCAAATGACCTTTCTGAAGAACATCACTAATTAAGCCAGGATATGTTCTTCTAGAGAGTTCCCTTCCGGCATTGCCACTCATTTCTGCCTAGAAAATGCCTTTTGTTAGTTGCCTTTCATCGTATGGTCACTAACCAAGCGTCAAAACTCCGTACTCCGGGTGTGTCAGCGAGCAATGGAGCGCGGTATCCTTGGAGTGAAACTTACTGATCGTATAAGGAACTCGATACTGCGTTCTAAAACTCAAATTACCGATGTAGATCACACGGCCGCCAAGCTCAAATGGAACTGGGCTGGCCACATCTGCCGCATGCCGGAGGAGCTATGGTATAAAGTAATCCACATAATGGGTCCCAAACAGCAGCAAACGGCACCACGGCAGGCCCAGAAAGATAAGGGATAGGGTGGTAAGAGGAAAGGTAGGCCTTTGGCCTGCAGACTGGCTAATAATATGTTTTTGTTGTTGATATTTTAATATTTAAATACGTAATTAATATGGTTCACTATCCTTACTAATATTATAAATGCGAAAGTAACTCTGTTTGTTACCTTTTCAAAACTGATCGGATCATAATAAAATTTGGCGAGGAGATAGATTATATCCTGATCGGGAAGGATATAGGCACGTTTTTTTTGTCACTCATACACATCTAAATTATCACGCGAAAGAAGTCGCGGGCAATTGTTAGTAATGTTCTAAATGCGAAAGTTTGTGACGATGTATGGATGTCTGGGTGTTTGTTACTCTTTCATGCAAAAACTACTTACCGGATTTGGATGAAATTTGGCACACAGATAGTTTATAACCTGGATTAACACATAGGATATTTTTTATCCCGGTAGTACGATCCCGTGGGACAATTACCGAACTACACGCGGGCGAAGCCGCGAGCATAAGCTAGTGGTTAAAATAATAGTCGCCTTTCTCTCATCTCTCTCGGGACCCACAAATGGTGACAAAATGGAGGACCAAAGCTGGCTTACTAGATCAACAACATGTGATGTTGTCACTGTGTCTACGTCATGTTCACAAACACATATTAACCTAAATGCATCACTTAAAGCCGACGTAACGGACGGGGGATAGTGAATAGCTTAACAATACATTACTAGAGAACAATGAGGCGGCTACAGTACTTACTGAATATGCAAAGCAAGTAACGCTAGCGTAGCGTGATTAGCGCACGAAGCCTTAATGTGATGTGTATTGGAATTCCCGCCGACGGGTATTGATCTTTGACTATTGGGTTCATTTTGTCATGAATTTTAAGAAAGGTTTGGGAAATAATGATAATGGAAAAGTATAAAATGTTATACTGAAGCTATTGAAAAGATTTTGTGGATCCTGTTGACAGTCTTTGTGGAAAATACGAAACGAAACGCTTTAAAATCCATTGCCCCTTGTCTAGGTTTTTAGTTTACTTTGATCCTGTCTACAGGATTCACATAAACTTTTCGGTAGCTTAAGTATAACATTTTTTTACTTGTTTACCTACAGAATAAAAAAAAATAGCAATGAATCCCTTAAATTGGTCGTAGAACCGAAGACCGTTAATCTTGAAAGGAACTGGATTCGTAAATGTAAGTTAAGATGGAGTCAGGCTAGCTGGGGCAATTATTCACGTAGGGCTTCTAACAGCCACTCGGTAACGGATGGATGAAAACAGTCGAGAATCGAGTCAAACGGCATGTCATTGGCTCTTTTGGAGAGCCCTTCGTCCAGTGCTGGAGTGCTGAGCTGATAGCATGATGATAATGATTGAGCCCCAGTAAGTCATAGGAGTCGTGATATTACTATTTTTGTGCGTCCTTTTTCCAATACATGTTAATAGGCACTCAAGAGCCCAAACCTGTCTTCACGCATGAATTTTATCAGCTTTTCTGCTTAATTACTTGAACCGCTTTGGTAATTCAACCGTTAAAGCGTATTAAGATTCAGGAAGCCATAATTTTGCATTTATAACATTAGAGGGTATAATCATCTTACAATTAGCGATATTGTGCTGAGTACGAAAGTAACTTAGTCTGTCTGTTACCTTTTAATGCCTTTAAAGCTGAAAGCATATCTATACACTTTAGCAGTTGGCACAAAGGTATTCCATGGCCTGGATTAGGACAGAAGATACTGTTTATGCCGGAAGTTTGCTCCCGTGGGATAATTTCCGACCTACACGCGGGCGTAGCCGCAGGAAATGTTATTATTTTTAAAGGCGAAGGCTTTGAAGTATAGGCATCTGTCCCAAGGTCCAATAGCAATAAAATAAACATAATTGAAAAGAGTTTTTCAAGGAGAACCTTTGCTACTAACACGACTTTTATCAATTCGAAGTCCGTTCGGAGTTATTGACGTAAATAGGTGACTAGTGGTTACTATCTCTCCCGAATAAATGTCCCACAAATTACCTGACTCATCCCAAAGGGCCTAGCTCGGGCCATGCTAGCCAGTCACAAATAAAACCGATGACTATCAACACTAAATATAAACAAGAAAAAAAAAAAACATTTTTTGCAACTCATAATAATACTACGTGCCAAAATAAATACGCTATCGAATCCCGGCCCCACGCTATATTTAGAAATACACCGCAGTAGTTGAATTAAATAAAGCTTTATCTTATCAATACATTGTTTAATATATTGCTATCCTGACGCCCACACGCTTTTATTACAATTCAAATTACATATTACCGGATTACGGATTTTTTTTTGCGTTGGAAATTCCAGTTAAGCTATGTGTTAGTGATATAGGCGGATTGTGGAGTGTTTCGCACGATTTTTTCGCGAAATACATAGGTAGTAGTCGCCTAGTTAAAATCGACTTTGTATAGCTGTTAGGTAACAAGGACTGGAAAAAACATGTCGTCATCAATAAATTTTACAAATGTACGTAAATAGGAGTTCTGGGAGCAGTTGGCCTAGCGTATCATTATTTATTTAAACTTCACACACACAAAAAGTACATACAAAGGCGGACGGCCTATTCAAACCTAAGCGGTATTCGCTGCCGCTGTGCGTAGAGGTACAGACCGCGCGGGTTTCGCTCAGGTATTTAGTATCAAGTTCCGCGGCTAGGGCGACCTGAGCGGTATTCGCTGCCGCTATGGGTAGAAGTGCATACAGACGGTAGCGAAATCCGCTTTGGTGTGAACAGTAATATTACCGCATACCCCTTTCTCTACCGCAGACGGTAGCAAATACCGCTTAGGTTTGAATAGGCTTTAAGACATTCTCTACCAGTCAACAAAGAATGGTGAACAAATTAGGTAGCAGGTGCTTTGTGAGAGGACAAGATCTATTCTTGCAATTTTGCTGATTAAGCTCAGTGCAGTATGTTTCTGGGCCAGTTTGGTATCTTCTCTTTATCAAGTGGTTAGTGCCTAACCTGGTGTCCGGTATCCTGATGCCGCCCATGGGCCTCTGACTTAGCTTTAATGCCGTCGAGAAATATCTGCCAGAAATGCTGGTTTCTTCACGATGTTTCCTTCACCGAAGCAAGATTAATTAATTCTTGCAATTTTGCTGATTTAGCTCAGTGCCAGTATGTCTCTGGGCCAGTTTGGGATCTTCTCTTTATCGAGTGGTCAGTGCCTAACCTGGTGTCCGAGTTTTATGCCGCCCATGGGCCTCTGACTTAGCTTTAAATGCCGTCGAGAAATATCTCCCAGACATGCTGGTTTCCTCACGATGTTTTCCTTCACCGAAGCAAGATAAGGGTTTGGAATTAATTCCCCCAATTAAGATCATCAACCCATTTGATTTATCGCAGGCTGCAATGCGTTAAGATACGGCCTCGGCCTTCAGATTAGGGGAAGGTCGATTAAGCGGCTATCTGGAGCCCTGCCATATTTCAGCCGCTTTATGTCTATAATTATTAAATAGGCCAAGTTTGGGGTGGTCTTGACCCCATTTGCTTTCCCCTGGAGATTTAGCACGGCCGCGTATAGTTGGGGTTCAAACTCGGTTGAAAGCTCAAACTTTGCCGTTCCTCATTTGGGCATAACATGCCATAAGTAGGCCAACAAAACTTCACTCATGCCACAGAATACCTACATAGGTAATAATACAAGTACTTATTCAGGCGGAAATTGAAGCAGCTTTTATTTCGGGAGCCAAAATCAACTCCATTTTAAATAGTCGTTAAGAATTATGCTGTCAATCAGTATGATGTTCATTTTAGCGCAAAAGTTTTTTTAGCAGCGGCTCTTTAGTCAAGTTTGAATATTCGAGGGTGACTAAAAGAACCCTCGAATTCAATCAATCGTCGGCGTCGTCCCAAATATTCAATCGTTCAAGGTGCTTCCATTTTATATTGAATCATTTATGAGGATCAAGAAACGATTAACGAAAACGATTAAGTATAGATGGTGGAGAATAGATAAAAGGTATTATGGACACACATCCTATTTTAATTTAACCACGTTGTGACATAGTTTGGGTGGCATAAAAACTCTGACATCAGGCTAGGCACTAACTACACGATAGAGAAAGGGCTGTACGGATCAAAGCCTTTGGCCAGCCACACAATGTTGGGGTCAGCTTCCAGTCTAACCGTATGCAGCTGAATACCAGTATTTTACAGCTACATGATGTCCACAACACAGATACTGAGTAATACGATAAGCCATTTTTTTTTCTTTTGGGAAATCATCAAATGACACTCTGGGCGGAGCGGTAGGGAGTGTCAGACTTGTACTGACTAAAACCCATCCATGTTCCTTCTTTGCCCTTTGTGTTCCAGGGCCACGGTATCTCTTTCGAACAGTCCCGCATTAATACGATACCCCTTGGTAAGAGTGTCACACTTCCAGACTTCCGACTACTCATAACGACGTCTTGTCGAAGATCTGCTAATTACAGCGGGGAACAACGACTTAAGGTTCGGGGATAAAATGGATGGCCACCCATGCACAGACCGACCTCGGCAAGAGTTGCTTAACCTTCGATCGACCCCGAGCGGCTCTTATAATTTAGCCACGAGCACCCCACAGTACCTCTCCTAATTTATACACGTGTAGATAGGGACGTTTAATTTCGTTCCTGTTAAACCACTTGACGAATCTTATCTAGTACGATGATTCATTAATTTTTATCCTACGTATAATAACATAGGTATTCAGATTATAGGGTGGGGCTTCAAGAGCGCAGACAGACACAATTCACGTCACTTCAATGAGTAAAGTTTTTGAGTCTTGAATATTGAGTTTACTTTGAGCGGCGTTTGTAAGTTAAATGAGTTTGCTGTTCGCGCTTATCTATCCTCGCCTTAAGGGTAGCATAATGCTTAGGTAATTTATTATTATACTGTGTGATGGAAAATATTTATTTATAAATTTTGTACTAATTTTAACTTCAATCAATTTCTTTTATAAGTTTATCTTGGATATTACTGATATCAGTTTACGAAAACATCGTAAGGAATCCTGGATTTACAATTTCAACTCAATTTTGAAATAGCCAAACCGCCTTGAGGGAGCGTTGTGGTCAATGCTCATGCCTGCTATGTATGAGAAGAGACCTCTACCCCGCAGTGTGACAGTAACAGACTGGTATTATTTCTAGCTTACTGAAGCTATGCATTCGAATTTTAAAATAGGTGTGTTCAATAACAAACTAACAAACTACAATCGAATTTTAAATTGGAATGTGGAAAAAAACGCGGCAACTTTTTTTAAGCCACTATGATACCGGCTTTTTCTCATATGAATAACAAAACAAACTAAAAGATTGCATACCGACTATTAAAATATTATTTTTCCTTTTAAAGAAGAACCTTTCCTGCTTTGCACTGTTTATTGACTTCACGATAAAAATGCCATTAAATTATGAAAATTTGTTATTTTTGCATAAGGTCGTATTTGATAGTCATCATTTAAGGATAATTGTCTATGCTATTATGATAATTGTTCCTGATCCTTGAGTTTTAAAATAGTAAAGAATATTAATGTTATTTTTTTATACTAAATAGGCTTGCATTTGGTCGCAACTCGCCTGTGCGGCTTGATGTATGGTTGTTGTCACGCAGACGTCACGTCACACGACATTTTAATTTTAAAAAAAGACAATAACCTCAAAGCTACAGATAATACCACTAACAAATATATTAAGGAGAAGTAGGACAATAACTTTACCTTGGAAATAGCAGGGACTCCAAAATATTTTCAAGGAAACTCCGTAAGTCCGTATGCTAAATTATTGCGTCCGCCTCTTAGGTAAAAATTAACAACAAATTATTATCAAAGAATAAATTAACACTAAACAAGACGTTTATTAACTACTTTTAACAACTGTGGGTTCTTCTTCAAATTTTTATCCAATTTTTCACTCCTTTAGGGGATGAATTTTCAAAAAAGTCTTGAACTCATTTGCAAAGCGCGCGTAAGAAACAGTTGTGCATGCTTTTAGACGGATAAGTGCTGTACATGAGCAGCTCGTGGCTAAATAATAACGGGTTCGGTCTCTAGGTTAAGCCACGTTTCCGTAGGATGGTCTGTCGGTGGGTGACCACCCATTACATACCGAGTTTTCTCCGTGCCTCGGAAAGCACGTTAAGCCGTTGATCCCGGATGCCATTTGTAGATCTTTGACAGTTGTTACAGGTAGTCAGTGACCCGAAAGTTTGACAACCGCTGACTAAGTGGTTTGTAGAGGTCAGATAGGCAGTCGGTCCATTCGTAGCTGTATTCGGTAAGACTGGAAGCGGGAAAAGGCAGGCAGATGTTGAAGTCTATGCTGTACATTGAAACTGAGTGATTTTAGAAGAAGAGAAGTCCCGGAGCGAGATGGGCAAACGACATTGTTGCCATCGTGGTTAAATCCTAGACGTGGTAAGCACAGGAACGTGGAGATTGGTACAAGCAAAGAGGCCTGCAATGGGTGTAGTCGGGTAGTGGATGATGATGAAGAGCGAATTTAAGATGTTGTTATTCAGTTATTAGTCATCAAATACGTTTTTTTTTTCTTATTTACTTCTTTTAGTAGGCAGAAAAAAGGTATTATTACGAGATTGTAAAAAGGCATTCATAGCATATGATTGAATAAACTCTGTCCTTGTAAACTGAAATCAATTTTAGTTATCTGAGTTGTTTGCAATGGCGTACAAATAAATAATTGCGTAAACGGCTATTATAATGTTGTGAATTTAAAAAACAAACAGGCAAACATAAAAACAGAGTGAAACGATATATTTTTAAAGCAGATTTATTTTTTCTCTGACTCTTCATAGAACCAGGTATCAAAATCACGAAAAAAAAGGTTTGCTGCTCCATACTTTTAGGTCGAGTAGGTGTTGAAATTTTGTATGGGACAACTAAATATTTTCCGCGATATTACGATAATGCTCCATGGAGCAAGTTTTGCGGTCAGTGAGTCGGCTGAGGGACGGATTTGTAGGAGTCGGAGTATACGCTTGGGGGTATGCAAAGACCACAAAAAAAATTTGCTTTAAATTTTTTTTGGGATTAGTACTGCAATAAAATTGGTAGATTTTAGAAAAAAAAAAAAAAATTGTAAGTACTTGCTCCATAGGACCCCTAAGGCTACACTCCAACCAGTTGTGCAGTATGGTGGTCTGTATCAACACCCTTAAAAATTACCAATGATGATGGTAGAAAGAAAATTGTGGGTCTTTTTCGACTCATGCGAACATTTTTATAGTTTAAAAATATCTATTCATTTACTAAACGAAAAGTTCTAAGACGATGACATCTACTAACCTACACTGTGCCTGCAAGGACAATTATGGCCCACTTCTGCTCTCAGAGAGGTCTGTGTCCCAGAAGTGGGACACAGCCTAATCCGTATTATGCTTAGCGCAATTATCACTATTCTGCTGCAGACTACAGAATTCTATTCTGCATTTTTATTACATATAAAAATATAAAATTACCACAGGTTTTGTCCACAGTTCATTGTTTTCTTAGTGACCACAAACTTGATTCACAAAGTGATCGCATTAAACAATGTTTTAATGTCTGTTACACACAAACTAGTTGATAATAACAAACACAATAGGCATGTTTTATCCTTTATGTTGTCAATAAAATGTATAATGAACTTAAAAATAAGGATAACTACTTAAAATTAATACTGTCCTTGTTTATTTTATATATAAGTATTGCCAAATTTTTTGTTTTACTGAATATAAAAATACTCTGAAAAAAACGTGAACAAAACATGACTGGACTGTGATAAAGACATAGGTTTTCTATAACAACAATGTGATTATAATTCTTTTGTTTCTTTCTATAATAGCTTTTAATTTCTGGTGACAAACCATCAATAAAATCATCTGCTTTTTCACAACTACATTGGGTCCGCTTCCAGTCTAAAATAATAATTTTAAATAGAGTAACTGCCTTCCTCACATCTGCAGCCCAGGTACTGGCTAACTCTCTACCCCTTGGCAAGCCTGGTGGTCAGACTTGGGGACTTCTTGGTACTACAGTAAAATTGTAAAGAAAAAAATTGGAATATAGACCGTATTACAAGTGAGCTTTCACAAAATTAAAAAAGAAAATCTTGTTTATTATAATACTGTTTTATCATGCCCGCTACATGTAATCTGATTGTATTAACATGTAACGTGATGAAAAATATTCTCCGTCAACCTAAAATGTATGTTTATATTGTTTATCTATTGTCGTGTGGTAATGACTCACTAGACTCTGAGTTAAAAATTGTGTTCCGCTATTTTTAATACATAGGTACTTACGTACAATAGGCTATTGGAACAGTTCATGAGTTTGTTTGCTAACCTTATGAACTGTATGAGTGTATTTTATTATGAAGTATTTTTTTTAAATGGATACTATTAAAATCTGAATAACGGACAGTCAATAATTAAAAAAAAAAACTTATTCTACAAAACTAAATGTTGTGATGTGTTAAAACCTCTGTGCTGATTATGTGGGTAAATTAAAAAATATAAACCCCCCTGAAAAACCTCTGCAGGCACAACAGATCAGCCAGCATTGAATGCATGAAGTCCATTGTTTTAAAATTAGAACAGTTATCTCACCATTGCATCGCGCGCTACAATTTAATTGAATTAACAACATAATTACATTCCTTGTCACCAATGTATAAAAACTATTAGAACAAAAATCTTCGATTTTAAACATAATACTCACATCTTCGAAAATAGATCCGACGTTGGCGGTCACAAGCAGCAGTGGCACTTTATCCGAACCCATTTTTTTGAACTTCAACATGTTCCTGAAGAGTTTTTTAATAGAAAACAAATCCTTTTAACACAAACGAGGTTATTTACAACACAACGTAAGTTTTACCACTGTTTCTTTAATTTGGCGCGAACACGCCTTAACTAAGAATACTGTTCTTTACATTGTTATGTTTAAATAATACGCTTCCCCGTCAAAAACGGAAGATTTTCTACAAGTAGTGAAATCGCCCGAGTCGCCCCAGCCCTTTCTGACATTTGTATGAATGAATGACATTTTTTACGCTCACATTTGCACGTATAAACAGCAACAACCCGAATAATTTACGATGTTTACAATTTTCGTCCAAAAGCAATTAACGTTTTATAGAATCCCAACCGAAATATTGATGAAAATTATAACTAAATTACAAATGTTGTATTTATATTAAAATTCCATGATAAAGTATTGAATGAGCAATTTAAATCTGACTTTCTGGGAGACTTGCTTTTGTGAGGATCGTAGAACGGAACGTAACTTTTGAACTCTAAGACCTTTTGAATTTGGTCGGTTGTTGCACCAATGACGTCGATGCTAGTTTTACGTCACGCCTCCTTTCAGGGCCGTATTTGCGTAAATAAATATGGGAAGACTGTATTTAAACCCGAGAGGTCAAGAAATGCGTAAGTTGTGACGGCGAAAATTAAGAAATTGTATTTTTATTTATACACGGCGTGTGTTGTTAAATTTATTAATAGACATACCCACGCTTCTCTAATAATTTGTCACCTTGCGACGCATCGCAGTCGTTGATAATTTACACGGCATAATGTTTGAATTACTCAATATTTTATGCCATTGTATAGGGACCTTAGATTTAATATTTTCAACAAAAGAAAAAAACAAAACTAAACGTATGGCATAACACAACAAGATTTTTAAATATTATACCTACTTCGCGCCACACTGTCAGGAATTTATTTGACTTGAGAAAATAATAATAAAACATAACTCCTCGGAATTGAATTCAGAATTAGTGACGTCACAGGTTGCTATTGCCATACAAAATCAAAGGGGGAATCAAGGTTATGAAAAATATTTCAATTGATTAGTGATTCAACTAGCCTATGTTTTGAGTTTCTTTTCTGAATATTTTATTCATAATTATTATTATCCACGTATAGGTGACGAGAGCGTGACACAAAAGTTTTCGCGCACTTTTTTGAATTATATTTCCCGCGTGCCCAATTTTCCGCAATTCATCTCTGTATGTTTTCGGGGCGTTCCTTCTCGTCGCACATGCGAACTAAGTTCCGTCGGCGCTCAATGTAAACGGCTAAAATAGAAATCGATTATTGTTACTATTCCCGTGAATTTAGGTCGGGTTTATTCCTTAAATCAGTGCTATGGCGACCCGGTAAAGAGTAGGTAAGTGGAATTTAAATCATTTGTGTGATTTATTGCGGATTTTTCTTCGATCGGGTGAATTTTCGTGTCGTGCGGGAATGTTAGGGATTTCGCCTTGATGCCGCTTTGGCCACGGGGTTGTGAAAAATGTTAATTAGGAATGGTTTTGTTTGTAAACAAATAATAAAACCGAAATTTATGTACGGTGTTCACGGGTGACACTGGTATTTTTATTCATTTGTTTTTAGAACCTTGAATCACACCATAAATAAAAGAAAGATGTGCTTTCCATTTTTTAAAACTATTACCAGTTAATTGCGAAATAGTCAAGTGAGATTTTTTTTTAATTTGTTATTTTCGGTTCTCTCGTTTCTTCTCTTCTTGGGAACTAGTTTTTTTTTTATTCTTACATACCTGTTATCTTGATTTTAAATAATTTAATTAAATACAAGGATTGACTATAAGGTGGCAAATTGGCTATATACTGGTCGGGTATTATTTGAGTCTATCGACACGCAAAGTAGCAGAAGAAGGATTGACTTCATGAGTTAAGAGCGTTTACGACTTACGGCATTTCATACAAACGTTCAAGTCCTTTTTTTTTTAAATGACTGAACGGATTTTAATGAAACTTCATAGGCATAAGCGGGATACATAAGTCTATAAAGGTATCAGAGAACATTTTCAAAAAGTATTTTTAAAAAAAATATATAATTGTAAATTTCTGTTTCTATGGAAAATCTAAAATCGGTCTAATTTAACTTAGCACTATTTTTCGAAAATGTTCCCTAATAATTTTTAGACCAGTGTATCGTGCTCATGCGTGTGAAGTTTCATTAAAATCGGTTCAGTCATTTCGAAAAAAAAAGGTCTTGAAATTTTGTATGAAATGCCGTAAGTAAATAACACTTAAGATTTGGCTGACAACATCTTAACGACCTTAAAAATAGGTAATAATAAACTACTGTAGCTTTCCAGACATACTTAAAATAACTGCGACCTTCCAGGCTGAAGTAAGTTCTAAAATATTGTATTTATAAAACCTACAAGGACATTCGCATCATTTTTCTTTTTCATCTCCGATCAAGAGTTATTTTTAAATAAATTAGGGACACTCACTCGCCACATAGCGCTGTTCATCGAATATAGCGGCCTCGGAAACCCCATTTACGCTTGATAATTAGGCTGTAAAAGAAAGGTAAGGGGGGTTACTAGGCCACCGATGTGACTAGGGTAGGCCTTTCTAAAAGTCACGGAGGGGCAGGTTGGTACATGTGGGGAGTGTGGAGCATTGTAGATAAGCAGGGCAACTTACAAGAGCCCTAAAATATTGACTAACTGTCTAGTTTGGAGCTCACCTAACTGGCAACTAAAAATGTTAATTAGCCGTATAAGCTTTTCACAAATATTTTACCTGACACAGAAAGCATTGGACCGCAGGTACTAGGTGCGGTACTTTGGTGCCCGAACTACCGCATCGTTACCATTGGGCGTCAATGAACGTCAGGCCTCCCCTAACTTGCGCTTCCAAGATGAAGACTATGTTCTCCACCTTCCACATCTAGCCAGCGTTGTTCGTGCTACTGAGTAGAACATAGCATCACGTTTTGTCGGTCGGAATTTTCCTTTGTCTTGCTCAGTCTCATTGAATTGACTCTACGACCTAGGAAGTAAGAGTCCTCTTTAATTGCACCTTTACCAGCCTATTTTTAATCAGTCAATAGACTACTTCTTCTTTGCGTGTCGATGGCAATCTAAGTTGTGTCGACCCAGAACTGAGCCACGAGTTGACGCCTTCAGTAGCGTCCATCAGCTCCTGTGATGAACAAACAACAGGACACGCAGATACGATATTAAGGGTTTCATAATTTGTGGAACAGCACCACATTTACACTTCAGGGCAGTGTCATCAATGAATCAACTATATTTATAACATTTCTATAGCTGGACCACAGGCCTCCTTAGTAAGAGAAAGAGTAACGCAATCCACAACATGAGCCCAGTATCGGTTGGTGGATGTCATAATTATGCGTTAGATATTAGTACTAGGACACACCATTTCCCTCAAGTTATTTTCCATCACCGTTTTGAGAGCAGTGGTGATGATATAATTTAAACTAAGTACAAGGTTACAAGACCACCACTGATTGAATTTATTCCGCTGCTTGTAAAGGTCCTGCGATTTATGACTTATTTTTTATTGCACCTCTATGAGCCCATATTAAATGCTTCTATCTACACCTTTGTACTGACAAAATCCATTACTTTTCAGCCTCCAAGATGTTCTTACAATGTACATTGTTGCTGGCAGCTGCAGCGGTAGCGTCGGCCACCGTGGCGCATTTGCACCATGCCGTTGAGACGGAGATGTTCGCCATTCCTATAAGTCCTAATCTGTTTAACTGGACATATCAAGGTTAGTTTGTATGCACAAGTATTTTTGATATCGCACGGACCACTGACCGTGCGTTGCCAATGTTCTCATTGACGAGATATTTGCATAAAGTCTGCTGTCTGAAGATATCAATTATATCCATTAAGAGTAGAGGAAAAAGAGAGATTCCAACTGTGAATATTTCGGCAGTCGGCACTGTAGGGGTGCACAGTTGGGACGCCGCTAGTGGTTAGTCACAGCCAGAGAATGCAATCTCGAACTCGATTCATTCTTCAAGATTGAGGTACAATCACTAGAAGGAGAAAATATCGAATTCGAAATCTCGGTACATTGCCGGAATTTTGACCACACATCAAGCAAGCAAAATTTCGTGCAGCGTCATTTTTCAAAGGTTTTGTGGAGGACTGGAGGTAAATACCTTAAAGTGCTGAAAAGTGACGATCTCTAACCATTAGTGTCGTAGCGAGAAACCCTTACATGTGTACGTACTGTGTCTCTACGGGTGTCTAAAGGTGCGTCCCTACATCGAGCATTCTTCAAAGCCCGCTGCACATGTCCAAACTCACTGACCGTTCTTAATGCGGTGTTGGTTACTACGCAATTAGGTTGAAAACGCGATGCGTTAATTGAATGTGTGCGCATATAGGCGAACGTAAGGGTGCGTTTATTTGACAACGAATTTCTACGCACCGACACTAAGCCTGTATTACTGAATGTCACTCAAGAATCAAGCATTAATTAAAACTAGTTTCAACCAACTGCCTCGTTGATCTAGTGGTCTCAAGCGCGACTGCTGAGCAAGAGATCCTGGGTTCGATTCGGGTCGGGCAAAGTGTTATTGAGTTTTTCCATCAGGAATTTTTTAGTAGCACGGAGTCTGGATCTGTGCCCGGTTGATGGTTATAGGCTATTACATGGGATTTAAACCAATCGAATGGTATGTAATGTGGCCTAAGTCGTTTTTAATTGCATAAATATGCTTGCAAACAAATGCTCGTGGTTTTCTACGCTTCTGTGGGAAAACTACACTTAATAAGACAAGCTGTTGGACGTCTCTGAGACATCAACAAGATTCTATTGAGCTGACTCAGCTAAGTACGGAGTTTGAATAGAATACGAAGCCAGTTGATACTGGTTTTGTTATCACTGATGCTGTCAGGTGTGGTCTATTGTACGTATGACGTTGACAACCAACAGATTTTCACTTTATGCCATCGGTCCACTTTGTATTAGACGGTGTTATGCTTTGTGGTACGATGTTAGCATAATCAGTTTATAACATTCCTTTTGTTGGCACATAGGCCCCCTCTGTACGAGAGTGAGGGCCATGGTCCACCACGAGGGCTTAATGCAGCGGCTCCGTGGTTGTAACTGCAAAATTTTCAGCGTCATCTTTCATCATTTGTCTATACGTGCTTCAATATTTCTGTTAATAAACCGCACAACACGATGCGATAGATAGGTACACATAGAAACTCATTTGCCGAGCATTGTCCTATGTTAGAGCCGACTTCCAGTCTGTCAGTCATATCCAGCTGAATATTAGTATTTTACATGAAACGACTATCTCAATCGCATGTGACTAAAAGAGTGATGAATATAAATGTTGATGGATAGAGAGGGAGAGGAAGACCAAGGAAACGGTGGATGGATTGTGTGAGGAATGATATGAAAGAAAAAGGTGTAAATGATAGCGTGACGGTTGAGAGGGGAGAATGGAAGAAAAACACGTGTTGAGCTGACCCCAAGCAACATGGGACAATGGCAAGAAGATGATTATGTCCATCTCTCTGATTTCCACAATCCGGTTCCTGAGTTACACGATACCCCTTGGTAACACTGGTTGCCAGACATACAAGCTTCTGTTCAATGGTTTTGACTAACAATAACGACTAAATATTAAAGATTTACACATGACAATCTGTACTGGTTTTACGCTCGGAGGGGGTCCCATTGGATAATTATAAACGTTCATTCATTCAAGGACCGAACACGGCAACCGTTGCTTAACCTTGACCAACGACACGTGCTGTTATTACTTAGCAACAAGCCCCTCGGTGACATTGAGACACAACACAAAAGCACAGGGATATTTTTTTTTTCTTAAAGCTTATACTTTATTAACAAACTCAAAGCATTTATTTCAAACTAAATCTTGCACGCGACTTCGTTCGAGTTATGGTCGAAAATTACTCACGGGAACGTTTTTAATATAGCCTATGACACGCGGGGATAATGTAGTTTCCCATTAGTTATAGAATTTATCGAAATGTAAATGGATGGGGTATAAGAGTAGAGGAAGACCAAAGAAACGATGGACGGACTGTGTGAAGGATGATATGGCAATAAAGGAGGTGTCTGATGAGATGACGAGTAATAGAGAAGTATGGAAGAAGCAGACATGCTGCGCCGACCCCAAATAAATTGGGATAAAGGCAGAAGAATGATGATGGATCAGTACTTAAATCCAAAGACTAACCCCTACATCGGCTACACCCAAACTTACAAACATAAACTTTAGAACTGTCAAAAATAAAAAGATGAAGCAATAGTTCTGTCATCATCATCTGCCTAGACTTTTCCCAACTATGTTGGGGTCGGCTTCCAGTCTAACCGGAGCTGGCTAAATAATAACAGCTGCTCGAGTCGATCTTTAGGTTAAGCCGTGCTTGCCTAGGTTGGTCTGTGGATGGGTGACCACCCATTACTTACCGAGTTTCCTCCGTGCCTCGGAAAACACGTTAAGCCGTTGGCCCCGGGTGTCATATGTAGATCTTTGACAGTCGTTAGGTAGTCAGTCCCGAAAAGTCTGACAACCAGTCTTTCCAAGGGGTATCGTATTACCCAGTATTAACTGGGTTGTGGAGGTCAGATAGGCAGTCGCTCCATGTAAAATACTGGTATTCAGCTGCATCCGGTTAGGCTGGAAGCCGACCATAACATAGTTGGGAAAAGGCTAGGCAGGTGATGATGATGAGTGTTGACAAAAAGCTTAACTACGTTGTTTGAATGATTTTAATGGTTATATCTCTGTAAAGCCGTATTTTTACGATCGCGAATCATATTTTAATCAACATACAACGTGACACTTACCTGCAAATTGCAAAGAATGTAAGAAAATTAATATTAAGAAAATTAATTTCGTGGTCTACCTTCCTTTCACAAAATATGACAAAAGAAATAAAAGAACTTGCTCTAAAAATGGCACATAACCCAGAATCGCGAAAAGAGGAAAAATATGCGGCACATCGGTCGAGATACCTATTTACCCCTCTTGTCACGTAAGTAGGTTATACCTACTTGTAATCCTATTAGAATACCTTGTTGACTTGGAAACAGGAGGGTTAGTGATGTACCTACTTATACATACATAATACTAGCTGTGCCCCGTGACCTTCGCCCGTGTGAAATGATTATAAAAATATTACTTCCCTATTTGAATCGGATTTTGTTAACAATTTCAAGAGCTTTTTTTTATATGGTAATTCAAATCCTTTTTCAATCATAAGTAGTTTAAGTTACTCCAAAACATCAGCTATCTGCCAGTGAAAGTGTGCCATGTAAAAATCGTTCCAGCCGTTTCCGAGATTAGTCGAAACAAACAACCAAACAGACAGACAGATAGACCGACAGACAGACAAGAATTAGAAAAAAATAATTTTTTTTTTGTTATATTTACCGTATATACGTTTATATGCGCATTCAGTAAAAACCTGTTATTTTTAAATTACAAACAGACACTTCAATTTTAATTATTTGTATAAATAATGCCCAGAGATTTTTATGGGTATCGACCACAGGTTTCGACATTGAGCTAGAAAATGATTAAAATGTAAATAACTTGTCAGTCCGCTTTCAATTTGAATTACTTATATTCTAATTAATTATTTTTCTATTTACGAATCACTGACATCATTCGAAGACTTATGCCTAATTAATAAATAAATAAGACCCATACACACAGCCTACACAATTATAATTTTTGTAGCTAGGGGAAAAACTCCAAGGGTGAATAAAAGTCACCTTTATATAATCGAGAGGAAATTTCCTCTCTGGGAGGTTTCCCGGGAGTTAAATATAGATGTTTTTTGTATGGGTTTGCTTCCATACCGCCCAAGTGTAATGGTCCCACGCTGGGCGCCATTTGAGATTTGTCGCGTCTTGTGTCTAGATGTTTCTTTGATTAGTCGTTAGGCAATTGTTTGTTTATAATTCGTATTTTCTATTGTATTTTTAACAAAAAACGTTGTATCGGTTATTAAGAGGGTAGTTTAACGTGACCCCTGGGCCAAACTGTTTCGTGATCCATATAATTTGCAATCTAAGTATACAATTCGTACAAAAAGATCTTATTCATCATTACAAGTTGGTCCAGTGCTCCCGAAAAGGACTAACTTCAGTGCAGACTTTGAGAGGAGGGTTATTTATCTGTTATTATTATTTGCAATGTCCGGCAGATAAAAAGTGATTTTATCTACCTTCATCAAAAGGTCGAGAGTTGAAAGCAACAGTTTGATTCACCCACGTGACCATGTTGGCGAATCTGTTGTATTGGTTTAAAGTTTGTTCGAATATTGGCTCCAATAGAGCTTTCGGGAAATTTCTATACTGACCAACATGAAGTGAATGTTGGCCCAACATAATGGTCCAATATTTCTTTTGATATAATTGGTTCGAGAAGTTTCTATGATGTGTTGGGCCAACTAGCTTCTGTTGCAACTTCGCGCATGTCCTGTGTCCCGTCCATTGCAACGTACTTCAATCGCCCATTCTGCCATAACTCATATTCGACAATGCACACCTTGCGACGTAATAAATCATTATTTTATTGGTTTCTTTTGATAGTTTGTAAAATGTAGAGCTTTAGTGGCGTTAGTGTGTTCGCGAGGCGGCCTGCTGGGTCTGGTAAGTGTCTTAGTTTTTATTTAGAATTTTAGATTCAGGTAATGGACGCCATGCAGCGTGGCGTCAACACGCCACGCGTCCTCAAGTCGGGCTATAGAATTAACAATTTCAATTTGGTTATGTTAAGAGATTTTCAAGGTTTCAGAGCTTGACTTTAGTTTTTATGCAGATTTAGGTCGTTTGGCGATAATATTTTATTCATGTAGGTTAACATTGATGGATTTCTATTACTTACTATCCGTAGTTGTGGTTCATTAGTTATTTTAGCGTTTAGATTTTCCAGTCGTTTTGTTGTAAAGTATTTTGTTTAACATATTGTTTCCAACTTTTCATGTTCATTAAACTGGCTTGCCGACTAACATTCCCCAGATTTTTAGTCCAACAAGTAATTTCCATGAAAACCTTAATTCGTTTTTCGTATAAGAATTGAAAAACGAATATTATAATTAAGTACTTTATAAGTTGGACAGATTGCATTCTGAAGATACGATCATCAACGGCTTTTATTTTCATTCAGGTGGTACATTACGATTTTTATAATATTATACAATAGCTATGAAATTCCCACGTTGTGAATAATTTAACATCGCAATTAGGGGTCCATTTAAATGGTGGAAGTCTGGATGAATACCAAATGCATACGGCGCATGTCCTAGTTTACCTGGGTGGAAGGAGTGTCTAGGGCCATCCATATTGTGATTTATTGCTAATGATTGACGCGAAAGGGACTGCGAGACATTATTTACATTTTTATGAAGGATCTTTGAAATTAATTTGACTTTCTTTGTTATTATTTTGCCAAAATGTAGGTAATTTAAGTGTTTTGTGAAGAGTAGGTGAAAAGGCGATAAAGGTGAGAATTTAAGATTTATTATGGCTTGATTGAATGTAGGGACGCCGAAGAAGGACGCGTTCAAAATGGCGGATTGTTTGATGGAGATTTTGATTGCGTCGATCATCATAGGTATAAATTAATTGTTTAATTTTTTTTTTTTAGTTTAGTGATTATTGGAAAGAGATTAAATTTATCTAGATTCTGACTTTCTAAGGCTAATATCGGACAGATAGTAAGGCTACCGGTTAGATAGTTATTTTTTCGGGGCGCGGTCCATGTTTTAAAAATGGCGGATTATAAGGGATGCAGCAAATGTGTTTATGATAGATACTATTATTTTTTATTGTTTAGTATTGTTAAAACTGATCCATCTGCACGCTTTAGTTTATTTCTATTTCCGTATAGAGAGACTATCTCACAGGCTGAGCAGAAACTAAATCCATCGGATATTTTTTTAAGGAAATTTAGGTTAACAGCTGTGAATTATTCTAGTGGACTCGATTCAGACTCTTTGTGCTAAGTTTTTGTTCTTATACTTTGCAACTGGTGGCACTTATGGCGTTGTTTTTACTACCCCGTGCCACGTGGACGGGCGCGGAGCCTCGCACGTTGTGTTGTTACCTACGCTTGGCTCCGTTTACCGCACCCCGTCGTTGAACGCTCGCTGTGTAAACGATGCCTTACAATCCGAAACGCGCTCAGTAAAACTTAACAATTCATAAGTTAACACTTTTCTTTTAATAATTTTCAAACAAGTAACCGTATCGGGATTAAGTTAGAATATAGCTGGTTATTGCTTTAAACTTAAGTAAGTCATTAAACCTCTAGAGTCCTGAAAATAGGATTCATACAAATTGTTCACATTATTTCTTCAAATACTAAGTGTAAACGGACCGTCCATTCACGCAGCCATGAACCAAGCATTCTGTACATAAAACTAAGATACACAAAAATTATTGCTACGAAACTACTTTTTTTTGGGATAAAAAATAACGTTTTACGGTAGGACTCAATGTAACGCACTCAAAACATTGTGCTGATGGATGCTTTGTATAGTACGGGATCGTGGAGGTATTTAAAGTAAACTTATAACATTAAAATCTTGTAATAAAAAAACTTGTGAATAATTTGAAACTTTGACCCCCAATATCTCCGTAACTAGAAGGTTATGGTATGGTCTAAAACAAAAAAATATCGCAATGGCTGGGAGACAAGACCAGTGTCTTTCGGCTACGTTAGACCATAGAAAAAAATTTGTAGGTACATTAGGTTCATTTTTATTGCATCTCTTATTTGACTATTTCATGTTGCGTGCTTTTGGTTATATACGGAAAATAAATTCGGACCGCATCGTTATCGACTACCTATGTTGGAAGTGAAGTAAAAAGTCGTGTCAAACAAATACATTTATTTTCAAAATATTTTCAATTTCTGACAATAAGTACATTTATTTTATTTTGGGCAAAACATTAGATGATATCAAGCAGATTGTGAAACATAACTTCAAATCATGGCGTTAATTGTGTCTCATTAACTGAAATAATGGGAGGTAAAATGTAGGTGTTATCAGTTTATTTACATCCAAGTCTTTTTTCATCAGTAAGTACTTTTCCTTGGTAGGTTCCTAACTTCAAGCAACGGGCAAAGTATATTACCTTGCGGTAAGCCAATTTCGTTTAGGAAATAGGCAAATTGATTTCAGATTCACGTTTAGAAAAATATATGTAGGCAAACGCTTTGAAAACACTCTGTATGAAATCTAAAGGAAAAGTAGGAAAACGTCTTAATCCACGATCTATTGCGCGTTATGAAGAAAAATTAAAATCAAGTCAATCAAAAGCCTTTGTTTGCCATATAGGTACCCACCCTATGGAGTTGGGAGAACTTCTTCATCCCACTTCAAACTATCTATCAAAGTGATATAGGTATGCTGTGAAATCAATAACTGTTGCACTAGAGCGCATGTCCTAGATTACCTGCGTGAAAACGGGGATCGCATTTATGAATTTGTGCTTGGACATACTTGTTGCGCTATCAATTCTCCTTCCGGTGGCGCTTCGATTTATGAGCTAGCCTTTAATGGTTAATATTTGTGTTTTACGATCACTTTTCTCTGGTTGTTCGCGTGGTTATTGATATGAGTGGTCCAGTGTATGTTTATCGTCGGCAAGCTGATCAGTCGCAGGTACGCATATTTTTTTTTTGTTTACCCTTTTCTTCTCTCGATCGTTGTTTTTGGATCGTAGTTGTATTTTATTTGAATCTTAGACAATTTTTCGTTAATTTATGCATCTTTTTTCTGCTGACTTTAAAAAACTAATTTCTTAAAAATGGCAGTGTTTATTGAAAACTTGGCCATTTTTAGTAACAATTTATTTATTATAAATTGTGTTCAGATTAAATATTTTATAAAATCTTAAACAATGTGTACGCATTCTTTCTCTAAATTTTCGTCACAACGTGGGTTGAAACGAAAATGGCGTCCACAAAGACAAAATGGTGGAACGATCGATCATCATTGCAACTACGGCGCATGAACTATCAAACTTAGGGTGCTGCCCGGGGGCGAACGGGGGTGAAGCCGCGGGTGTTGGCGGAACTCTAGACGTGTTGCGTAACCATTATTTTAATGATGAACGTAATTATTTATTTTTTCGACTTGAGGTGTTTTTTTTTTATAATATGGTAATTTTCAGAATGAATTGCTCATCTCACGCATGTGTTTTTCTGATGGAAGATTCGCTTAAATCATCTTGATATGAGTTACGTTTATCAAGACATTAATGGGGATTCAGGGATTTCAAATGGCAGGCTGACTGTAATGGCCGTTATAATTTTGTTTAAGATACTACCAATGTATTTTTTATTGATAAGTGATGTAAAAAAGAATCTGTCTTCACTTCATTTATTTTCCCGGATAGAGAGGCCATCACAGGGTGAGCATAAAATAAATATGTCGAGCAATTTTTAAGAGTTAATAAAAAATACCTTCTTGAATAATTTTAAAGTTATAAACAGCCATATAATAACGAATAATATAATTATAGTGGACTCGATTTAGGCTCTTCGTGCTAAGGTCTTGGTACTTTTCCTATGCAACTGGTGGCACATTAGGCGTTGCTCACACTACCTCGTGCCACGTGGTGGAGCGCGGGGCACGTGGCCACGTCGCGTTGGTCATTTTCTGCATCCCAGTCAAGAGACGCTCGCAGTACAAACATTACCTAAAAATCCAAGTGCCTAGTGAAATTTCTTAAAATAAACATTATCATAGTTTTGTTTTCTTTTTAATGTTTTCATTCAAATTTTCGTATGTTAAACTATCGCAAGCTATTGAACTGGAGTGGCCACAAGGTGATTGTGTCTTGTTAACTGAAGTTATGTTAGGCAAAATTTACTAATATACAATTACTAAGATATAATTGGTATCTTTACATCTAAGTCGTTTGGTAGGTCCAACGATGTTCGGATTTTAGCAAACAAAATAAGAGCGGAGGACAAATTATATTACCTTGCGGAACGCCGATTTGATTTCGGAAATAGGCAATTTGAATGTATTGAAATTTTCTATTTCCGTGTAAAAATTTGCTTATGAAATTTTTTAGGCAAACGTTTTGACAACAACCTGTGCCCAAATGTAGTGAAAGTAGGAAAAATGTCTCTACTGTGCCAAAAAAAATTAAAATCAAGTCATTCAAAAGCCTATGTTTGACATATATTCCCTTGGGAGTTGGAAGTCTCTTCCTCATCCCACTCCAAACTATCTATCAAAATGATATAGGTATGCTATAAAATCAATAACTGTTGCACTAGAGCGCATGTCCTAGATTTTACCTGCGTGAAAACGGGAGTCGCATTTATGAGGTGGTGCTCGGACAGATTTGTTGCGCCATCAATCTTTCTTCCGGTGTCGCTTCGATTTATGCCTTTTCTTTGTGTCTGTAACGTTTAATCTTTGTGTCTTCTAAGATCACTTCTTGCTGGTTGTTTTGTGATTATTGATATGAGTGGTTCAGTGTACGTTTATCGTCGGCAAGCTGACCAGTCGCAGGTACGGATATAATTTTTCACTTTTTTGTAGAGATTGTTTTTTCGACAGCGGTCTTTGGGTTTTTAATTGAATCTTGTGCAGTTTTTTGTGGTCGTTAATTTCTTTTTTCTTTTTTTTTCTTTTTAATTATCAGTGTTAATTCAAACGTTGTACATTTTTATCAATTTACTTATGAAAATCTGTGTATACAAATGTTTTATTAAAAACTTAATCACTGGGTACGGATTCTTTGTCTCACATTTTCGCCACTCAATGGTTGAATCAAAAATGCCGTTCACAAACTGAAAATGGCGGAACGATCGATGCCCATTGCAGCTACAGCGCATGCCCTAGACTTTTAGGGCATGCGTCGTGTCTATCTCGGTTGAGACTTCGGGAAATGGGCGCTGCCTGGGAGTAAACGGGGATGAACCTGCGGGAGGGTGGCGGAACTCATATTACGTAACAATTATTGTCACAGATATAGATAATTGTAAAGATAAACGTGTTTATACTAAATATTCTTTCGACTTAAGGATATGTATTCGATTACCTATACGTATATCCAAGACTACTTGATGATTAGCCATCGGTAGGTACTAGTTTAAAACTTCGATGCGGATTGAAAATTGGTGGTTCTACAAAATGGCGGCTCTACCTAAAGTTTACCATGACTGGTGGGCGTTGCACTTACGGCGCATGCCTTAACTAGATAGAGTCTAACTAGTTACGTAATAATGTAGCCTGCTGCGATTAATTTCTTTGTTTTTGATAATTGCTGAATGCGAATGAAGGAACCTATGACGGTATATTATAAGAAATTTTGACCTTGAGTTCAGTTTTGTCTTTATTCAGCGAATAATGAAGTACTACTAACAAATAAGGATCCTTTGTTTATTTATATTTTATTTATAACGATATGATGATTTCTCTAGTGTACCCCTAACTTACGATAACATATTTTTGGCCCTCTCATAGAGAGCCAGAAGTAGGAACATTATGTTAATTTACCAGACTCGGAACATTTTCTCTTCCTCAGAATTCGACCAACAGTACCGCTTCCACGCGTCCATGCTGGGCAAACCGGAGCTACCTTCGTGGCTTCGCTATATCTATAGCGGCAGACACCACTCGGGGTTCATCTTCGGAACGCCTCCAAGAGGCAGCCGAGGCCCGCTCACTGTAAGTCGTAGCTTTCTTATATTGAAATAGTTTGAGGAAAGGACAGCCCTTGAGGCGGAAATTAGCTGGAATGGTAACTAAAAAATGGAAGGCATAGTATGAACATCTCAACTTGGTCAAGGCGACCCAGAACAGATCGAAGAGTGGCCTTTGTCCTGCTGTACACGACTTCGAACAAAAAGTTGATGATAGTTTTTTAATTTGAGAAAGTTTTGAATCTAGAACATTTTTGAAAATAAGATATCTAAAATAATTACACTAGAGCTGAAGAACTTTAAAATAGGACGTCTTCAAGATCCCATGTTAATGTCATGCTCTAGTGTGTGCAGAGGTGACAAGTAATAATAAGTTTACTTTCTAGATGGTCAAGTGTACAAAGCTACAGGTCTGCCTTTCCTTTCAGCTCGAAGTAATAGGCCTAAACCGACAAGACTATGAGACGCGCAGGGTGTTACTGACGTTGGACATACAGCAGAAGGAGAAGATGGCACGCCACGAGGTCGAGCTCAAGATCGATAACCTGAATGTGGAAGATTTGTTGGATGAGCACAAGTAAGTAGCGTTTAGATTCCGTCTGTCTTTTTTTCCCCATGTACACAAAATATCGCCATCAGATGGATAATATCTTCAATATAGTTAAGAAAATTAATGTTTTTCAAATTAATGTTCTACACTTAGACTCCGGTAAACTTGCCGCCACCCCTCCGAAAGAGGCGAGTATCAGGGTAGGGACTTACTGTATTTTGAGCTTTCTCAAGTTTTTAATTTTCAATTCGATCCGATAAACTTTTTTACGACATACAGTTTTCTTCTTTCAGGATGACTCGTTTGAAGGACATCTTGCGGACGAAGCTCTGGACGGAGAGTAGCGGCGATCTGTACGCGACCTTCCTGGCATCTGCCATCGATCTGGGAGCACGACTGCCTTTGAAGCCAAGTGATGGAGAAGGGTAGGACTTTGAAGATGATTATTTATTGTTTCGATATGAAATGTAACAGATTCTAAGTTATTCAAGACCTGGAAGAATTCAGGGTAAACCTTGTAACACGGATACAGTAAAGAATATAAAAATGGCAGAGCACCGAGGGCTTATCAACATTTTAATATTAAAAGAGAAGTTTTAGAAAACACGACAGTATGTCTTGTTTTGAGTAAAATGCTTAGTTTACTTTTTCTTTCCAGGTTGGTAGTCCGCCTCGGCAGTACCATGCCGTTCTCCTTGGAGCTGAAGAGGCTGCGCGAAGAAGTACGTCCTCTGTCTCGTCTGCCAAGCTGTCCTCGCGAGTATAAGAGGACTACTGTCGAGAGACTCTTCAGAGATGCTGGATTGACGCTGGACTGGTGTAGCTTTGAGCTGGTAAGTTATTAGCATCCTTTTATAAATGCATCAGAAAATCCTGCTTCTTGCAATCAAGACTATCTATCCGCGCGGTCGGTCTGTCAACAGCCCTGCCGGAGGATCCTTCGTTTCCAATCGAGGAACTTAAAACGTTGTGCCTCCACCTCCAATGGACATAATTGTTAACTGCAGATCAGTATAAGTATTGAATTGTCCTTCAAGGATGCTATTCTAACAAAAGTTCAGTTTTGAACTGGTGAATCATTGGCATCGTTTTAGTTGTAAGTATTTTAACCAGTCTTCATGAAATAGACCTTAGTCTTTTAGAAGGTTTACAAAGGTGCTCCATGGAGGTTCCTTTTAGAATTTGGCATTCGTTTGGGCACTTAAAGCATTATTTTAATCAAAACTGTCGGCATCACATTGCACTGTTTTAACTGTGGACTTTACATTGGTCGCCTAAGGTGAAGAAGCGTCTTCTACATTTACTATTTTTGATTTCCAGTACAACACCATCTACAAGGAGCGTTCGACCCAACATCTAGAGTACTTGACAGAGGTCCCTAACACTAGCAAATCTGCCAAATCCTTCAAGGCGTTAGACACCAGGGATGCTTGGACTGCTCCTAATAAGGTACGCGAGCAATTGTTCAAGTGGAAATAAAGGAATATAAATAAATTCAGTGTGTGTTTCATTTGTATTCTTTACAGTGTTCGTTAGACACTCGGTGAAGTCCATGACGATGATAATTCTTTGAGAAGGTTTTTTTTTACTACTCATCTTCTTTTTAATGTTCATTGGCATGTCATGTCGCTATTTCAGGATTCCCTCCCATCTCGCAGTTACGGCAAGCTCCTAACGGCGGCAGTCCTGGTCCCTCTGACTCTAATGCTACTCTGTGTCACCGCTCTCACCGCCGCCGTTTGTGCGCTGCATGCTACTGTGTAAGTATACCTTACCTTAGTTTAACATATTTTTAGTTGAATTAGAATTATTTGAACGAACTTTGGCGATTGATCTGAGCAGTTGTGGTTGTCTTTGGATTGACGTCGATCCGCTGCAATCTAGTTGTACCTTTGATCTTCGGATAGTTACTGATTCTAACAATCCACAGTTTTCGTTTGTTTTCTTATTTTTGTTTTGTTATTATTTCAGACGAGATCCGGAATCAGAATATTTTATGGATCATATATTCGATTTGTTCTTCGACTATAGAAATCCTAATAGGTTCGAAATATTATTATTTTAATTTGTGGTGATTAACATGCATTTTGTAAAAATACTTATCTACTTACGGCTAAAAAATTTAACCCAAAAATTGCCAACTTATTAAAAAAATTAGCAAATTAATGTTAATAATTATACATAACCTAATATCTTTTTCCCAGCAGAAAAGGCAGAAACTACCTACCTATTAACATTATCCATTTGTTTCCTTATAATGCTATGATCGTATATTGATTAAATAGTAGGCCCATAAAATAATGTATTTAACTAAAATCCTTAATTATTTAAGGGCGCACAAATCAAAGGTGGAAATGTGTCGTTACGGCACTGGCAACACTGAGCAGACTCAAGTAGCTGACAACACCAGCACCAAGAGCCTTGGAGTCAGGTTAGTTCCACCATAAACATCTACATACACAGGTATACCGAAAAGTTCCGTAATAAAAATAATATAATTGGTTTTGTCAAAGACCACTACATCGAAAGGTAATCTACGTCTAGGTGATCAGTTACAGTATGATTTTATGAGAAACTGAGACTTTTGTGCAAAGTCCTTGGACTTGGTAACAAGAGGAAATTTTTCCTGCTGACAATTTATTGGAAATAGATTTTGAGTAAATATTTAATAATACGTCTTCGCTCTCTATTGGTATTCAGCTGCATCCGGAGTTAGGAAAAGGCTAGGCAGATGATGATGAGTCTTGAGTTTGGACCATCAAACCAACCAAAATCTTCTTTTCCAGCCCTAACAACAGCCTAGCGCGACCCTACAGCCCCAAATCAACCAGCAACCTAGCGGGCAACTACAACCGTCCGCAACCTCCTCCCTACATGGGCTCGGCAACCAACTCGCTCCACCACCGTAAGTCCTCGGACAAGACCCCATCAACAAGCGGTCATACTCCTGAACATCGCACCCACTTACTCGAGGAATCCTTAAAACTACTGAACGAAGCCAAAATCTGCAGCGAATTCGAAAAAAAAGAACCAATTATTGACCTAAATGACGGCACCGAAGATTATGTCCCGATAAAAACTGATGGTACCGGTTACAAACCGGATTCAACCGGTTATATCCCGATAAAAGCTGATGGGACTGGTTATGTTTCGATGCAGGATTTGGACGATATTGACGTACCCGATTTGGCCAAGTTTGGCATCGCGGGCGCCATATGACATGAGATGACGGCGGTAGGTGAGCCGCCGGTTAAGACCTGGTTTTGTTAAGTTTTATTAAAGACCTTTTCTTTTTTTCTGGCCTAAAAAACACACAATAATGAAAGGATCATTTAGCGCTTGAATGATATTGACAGGGGAAGATGCGGGTTAACATCTGTGAAAATGTCTATGGAAATTGTTTGAAAAAAAAAAGAATATGGCGGCGGCGGTAGTTTCAATTTTGGTTTCGCGCTAAAAGATCCTTGTACAGTTGTTTTGTACTTCTATTTTGTTCAACCTAGCTAAAATGAGCACTGTAAGTACTCCATGTATATTCTACTCTGTTGTTTTGAGGTAAGTAATATTTATTTTAACAGACAACGGGGTAACGCTCCGTATCAATTGTATAAGTATTGTTACGTTGGTAACCCTAATACCATAAATAACCTAAAAAGTCAATACTACATCAAAAATATTTGTTTTGTTGGTACCTATTTTTATAATTTTATGATCACTTGCCAGACGAAGCAAGTGATGGGCATCAAATATGCCAAGCGACGGGTAGAAAATTCCATATTTAAGGCCGTTTTCACCGACACTAAGTAACAACAAAATAAATACCGAAATATGGTCACATTGTTGAATTTTCAACTGTCGTTGTTGAACTGAGGGTTGTAAATCTAACACTGCGCTTTTATTCAGGTATTCGTGTAGACCTGGTTGTGGTGAGGACAGGTACTAGGCTGAGTTAAATACATATTTCTTTGCATCCTATGGATCAGAGATAAGCTGTCACTGTCGCACAACTGACAAAAAGCCAGTGCAAGACAGAGACAAAACATATCTTAGCCAAAAACATGCTGGGTAATGTTTATTTTTCTTGCCGTTTAACGTTTTATGCGTTATATAGATATAGTATATTAGACTAGATTTTTTGTTTTTACTTAACTATAAATAATGCGTAAGAGGTTGTCAAATAACTTTAAAAGGTAGATAGTAGGGGATATATTAAAATAGGTATTTTATATTATGTACGTACTCGTATATAAAACAAAGCACCTATACATAAGTCTTAAGATTATAATTTTAACATAATTAAAAAAGAAGTTATTGAGTGGGTGTACCACACCCATACAATCATACACAACACATTACATCACATCACAGTTAAAATTTGTACTTAACCTTCATTTTTATCATATTTTTTAAAAACAAAAGAATATAAAAATATTTCAAAAAATTTACAAAAAATATATATCTACTATTATTATGTTCACCATAACACCGTAAAAATAGTTAAAAAATAAGTGTAGTTATTATAGTTAGATAGGTAGTAGGGAAAATTATAGTTTTACCCGAATAAGCTGTAAAAATAATAAAAAAATAACAGGTCCAGACGAATGACAGGAGATTCGTAGTTAAATCTGAAGTACTATAATTCGAATTTAAACTATATAGGTATATAATAGGCATTTAGGTATTAAATTAAATAATAACATTGAAAATTTTCGTAAATATAAAGGTCTTATACCACTCATTCGATCTACAACGATGGCATCGATCGACGTTGATCGTTAGCATTTAAAACTGATATGGAAGAAACACTAGAAGTACCTACCTAAGAAGAAAAGAACATCGGTGGTGACTGTCACAAGAAGAACATAACTATAAAATACATTTGGAATGCAATTAACTGTTACACAAATATCGTCGACGTTGATCAAAACATCGATAAAGCGTCGATCTCGTGAGTGCACCTTTAAAAATAGGTTAGTTTAGAATATTCTAGTAATTAGTTATTCAATGGTCGAATTTTTATTCACTAATGCATACTGACAGGTACTGGTTAAAACTTTGTATAGATAATAATGGTCATCATCCATTATAATTAAATAACAATTTAAACACTTATTAAGAAAGACCGGATTATATGCAACTTAAAATCATCGAAATATCTCATCATAAATGGCCGAAATATGAAAAAAATGCCTAAAATGCAATATGTGCCTAAATATGAAACATTTGCCTAAATTAAATATGCAACATGTGGCTAAATATGCAACATGTGCCTAAAAATGCAACATGAAATTTAAATGTGTAATATTTTCGTGTCCTACGAAAGATAGTAAGTCTAGCATCCGGCTGTTATCATCATACCGTGATCCACCAATGAATTGCATAATTACGTTAATTATGTGCAAGCGCAAGACTTACGTAGATTAAATGAAGTAGTCGTAATAATTGTACAGAATGTTTGGTAGAAGGACCAACAGATTTTTTTGAGGGATTGGTGGTGTCATTTGCTCAGAAAAGAGTTATTATTTTTTTTTTATAAATTTTGAAATTAAAACTCTAAACGAATTTTAAGATTTTGGAAACAAAAACAATATTTGTTAGAAGAAATGCACATTGTTGAAAACATCATAAATACACAATTTAAAAAAAAAAAAATACTTCGAGGTGTTTTTTCGGGAAATAAAGAAAATAATGTCTCAGTAACCGTGACACACTTAGAGTAAGACAGAGCTTCTGTGGATAAAACTAGAAAATCCTTCCACTCTTAAAACTCTGTTTTGGTCCTTTTTCCAAATATCCTGTATACAGGCGTCGCCACATATTTGTACTGGATCTTATTCAGTCATTAGATTGAAAAACTAAGTCGCTCCATGTAAAATACCGGTATTCAGCTGCATCCGGTTAGACTGGAAGCCGACCCCAACATAGTTGGGAAAAGGCTAGGCAGATGATGATGAGATTAAAAACTGCCAGAGTGTAGGAAATATAAGAAGCTGTCTGTCCGTTTGTAACTGAAGACAGTGGACCGATTCTTCCTTGTTTCTCTTCTGCACGAAACTAAGGCCATATTGCTCGCTCAGATGGGGATTATGAGCCAAATAGCTCAATAAATCAAGACTTAGAGTTTTCCTGTGTGTTTATTAAAAGAGCAATAGTGCACGTCCATAAGTATAGTTGATGAATGTCAAACAGAAAGCATTGCTATCAAAAAAGCATTACAAGCTGTTTTGGAGAGGCAATATGATAAGTATTTAGGCAAAAGAGGGGAATGTTGTTGAAATCGATAAAAAATCGACTACCGATCCAAATTCACAGTACTACGATTGTTGAGCCTTCTATTAATTAAAATTATTTTTTATAATCGTTCTACATCCACTGAAGTCACTTGGCACTATTTGAATTAATATATATTTTGTCCAGGTACAGTTAAAACTAATGAAACACGCCCAAAAAATGCACTATCAATCGATTTTACATACTTTGCAATACCTTAAAAACATTGCCATCTGGTGGCCTACCATGACGTCTTAAAGCAGTAGTAATTCCAGTATGGGAAAGAGATGGCGTTAGACGACCTGTAAAGCTCTGTCTCTTTTCCACACTGGAACTACTGCTGCTTTAAGACGTCATAGTAACCCCTCTGTTACATGTAGTTGCATCTAATCCGGTCTCCCTTTATTAGTAATACGCATATACAAGGTGTTTACAATTTATGCCCTTTATTTAAGCCAATTGAAATAACCTAACCAAATTTTCTCAAATCGAAGTCAATAGCAAAAACAGTCTTTAATTCAAATTATTATGGGAATCAGGAAATATTGAACGTTAAATAAAATTATAGTCACTGCTTTAAACTATCACAGTTTAAAATTAAACTTATACTGTCACTCGGGATGTCTTCCGTGATAATTAATTATTTTGAGCTCCCGATGTTTCGACGCTGTTGCAAACGCCATGATCGCAGGATCGTGGGATGAGTCATCCCGTGATCGGGGCGCTTGCAACGGCGTCGAAATTTCCCCTGTTTGATAAATGCTATACATATTTTCCAAATAAGCCGTTGATGTCCAACTTCATTGAGAATGCCTCCCTCAAGTGACATTGACACCTGTCAGATTTCTAAGGAATATCATTTTATGTAGGTTTAACTATGATATAAGGTTAAGGAAATAATAAGCTGTATATATAAAAAACAAATGTTTGTTGATGAAGATTACTAAAATAATAATTACGAAAAAAATGTTTTAAATAACGCGTATAGCGTTACGCGTTTCGGTGGTCATAAAAATATTATACATATATTATATGCAGGGTTTAAGGGACAACCCTCCACGGACTGATGGGGTGAGTTCAGTATATCATATTAAGACGACCGGTTCAAGAAATTATTTCAGGAACGTTATGGGAATCCACTAAATATGATTTGTTTTATTTCCTCATACGCAATGTATCGTTACCGTGGCAAAACGCACGAAGCAAACGGCAAGCGCGAAAACGAGTTCGATTAACTCTGTAGCTAGGCAGGAAGTGAACAGCTGATTTCACGCGTCGTTCGTTAGCCGTATTATTTACATAAAAGGAGTGCTGCGTACAGGTAATGTAATTTTACATTGAAATAATTATAGGAATTGTAACTGAAAAAACGACAAAAAATCCCCTGAGAAAAAAATCCTGTGAAATATGACTTAAAATAAGGAGCTGAATGCACCCTGTCAGTTTGCGGAGGGCTGTCCCTTACACCCTGTATCAGTAGGTTTAATTAAAATGTAAGGTTAAGGAAAAATAAAATTGTAAATATAAAACACGAACATCGTCATCATGGAACATAAATAATTACTGTAAATTAGTTTAAGTTAAAACACGCGTCTCGATTTAGATTTTGAAAAAAAGCGTAAATAGAATTAAGAAATAGGTCTCATAGAGATTATAGATCATAAATAGGTTTATAATTTGGGCAGATACGTGGTAGTATGGTAGATTCTTAATTCCTTTCCAAAAGGGTTTCCCATTCGCCTGGGAACTTCGATAGTTCCCCTGTTTGATAAACACTATACATATTTTCCAAATTAGCCGTTGCTGTCCCACTTCTGGGAGAATGCTTCCCCTAAGTGACATTGACACCTGTCAGATTTCTAAGGAATGCTATAATTATAATAACATATTTTTATGTATGTTTAACTATGATTTAAGGTTAAGGACATAATAAACTGTATACAACATTATTTTTAGTATATGCGAAACCTGAATATAGTTTGTTCAGAATAAGTAACTGAATCGATTACAATAATTTGTAAACCATGATAAATTTTTTTCCAAAAATATTTAAAAAAAAGTTACAAGTTGCACACTGAGCGACCTTAAGTACCTATCGCAATCATTTACTGCCAAATTATTATTCTTAATGAACTCAAGACGAAGCTGGAGGCGCGCGCGCGGGCGCGCTGCGTGTTGACCACGTTTTTATGCTGGCAAACAGAACAAACTTATAACTTTGTTATTTTTCATGATACAGTTTTGAAATTTTGTACATAGATTCTTTACATAAAAATACTAGACACGTGTTTCAGGTTTCGTATATTCTAAAATTAATGTTGTATATAAAACACGAATGTCTGTTGATGGAAGTCACTACTTTTAGTTAACGTTAGCGTTACGCGTTTCGGTGGTCACAAAGGCACTCACTTAGAATTATGAAATAGAACTCATAAGGATCAAAAGATCAAAAACAGGTTTATAATTATTATTTAAGTAGGTTTAATTAAAATCTAAGGTTACGGAAAAATAAACTGTATATATAAAAAACCGAACATCTACATCATGGAAGATAAATAACTACCGTAAATTCGTTTAAATTCAAAACTCGTGTCGCGTTTTAGAGACTATAATAATTAATACAATTAAGAAATAGGTCTCATAGAGATCATAGATATGTTTATATTAGAGCTAACAGCTTTTTTTTCTTTTATTGCAAAAAAGAAAACATAACAGTTAAAAAAATAAGTGCTGGGGGGTTACTATGACGTCTTAAAGCAGGAGTAATTACAGTGTGGGAAAGAGACAGAGCTATACAGGTCGTCTAGCGCCATCTCTTTCCCACACTGGAATTACTCCTCTTTAAGACGTCATGGTAGGTCACATGGAATGTGCGTATAGGAAACAACGGTTTCATGAATCAAAAAACACAATACCTACTCTTATTTACCTGCATTAAAATAGGTTACAGTTCAAATAGGATTAAATAAGCTAAAGTTTAAAAATAAGGTTATTTAAGCAGAGTTTAATTAGAGATTAATAAGCTAGAGATTAAATAGGGTCAATAAGGTTAAGTTAAAAAAAATAGGATTAGGGGCGGCGGGGGTGGGTTGGGGTTAGGGGCTAGACGACGGTTTAGGTAAGAATGTACTGGCTCCATATCACCATATTATAAAAAGTAGACTGTACATAAATAAAACAACAGATAGATTCTTCTAATAGATGCCACGTCATTAAATACTCTACGGTTAAAATAAGGTTAAGTAGTCTTAAGATTAAAAAATATAATTAAATAAAAGAGATTAAATAGGCTTTTTTTCAGTCAGCTCTCTATCAGTTTGGTCAAATAGGGTTTAATAATATAACCCTACTTGGGTTAACGATGGTGTAATAGTATAATATCAGCAGCACCTATCTATTATGCACAATCATAAAAAAAAGGTTAAAGTCATCGTACAAAATGTATTATGGGGCGATGAAAATAATAAGTTCATTTCATCGCGTCATCATATATTTTATTTTTAACATTTATTTTTTATTTTTACACAATAATTTTTAAGTAAAAGTATTGTCCGAGATGAGAATAATCCACATCAATTCTCTAGGGTTAAACTGACGTTGGAAAAGTTTTTTAATTGTTTATTTTGCTGTTTTATACTTTGGTATTGCTAAAAATTTACTTTATTGTATTGGATTTAGTGACACTAGACCTGAAGTTTCAATATACAACCAAAATCCGTAAAGGAATTTACGAACAGTCAGAAATTGCGCGTGTTCTTATGGACCGACGTCGCATAACACGTCCAATGCTTCAGTGTATTAATTATCTTATAAAGTAAAAACAAAAATAAAAAAAGACACTGGCACACTTCTTGAAGTTACCTTTTTAAATATATTAACAATTTTTTTTTGAAAAACATAATTAATTACAGAAATAGAAACGACAGCGGAACATTTCGTGAAGTTTATTTCTACCTAAAGAATAATAAAAATCACATAAGACACATGTTTAAAATATAATAATATTTTATCATTTGAATAAATATTAATTATTTTAATAAATTATCAATCTTAAATCCTTTCTGAAAATTTGGCTGATCTTTGAAACTTAATCCTGAAAAGTAAAGGAACCGATTTTTTTGCGATGGCTTCTCTACCTTTTTTGATAAAGCGACTATGTTTAGTTTCTCTTTCTATAACAAACTCTTTGTTTATTATCTTTATGTTCTAATATTAAATGTAGTTGTGCAGTCATTTCAATTTACGTAACGTCAGATTTTACATCAATGTCAACAATGTCAAACAGTCAAAGTCATACCATTTATTTTTAATTTTGAATGCACTTTTGAACGCCAAATTTTACAAAGTAGTAGATTTAAGTCTACTTGCCATTCGGTAGTTTCGTATGGAGAAGAACGGGGAAGAAACTTCATCGTTACTCTTTTAAACTGTTTTATAATATTTGCTTTGAGTACATGAATTATAAAAAAAAATATATCACTGTGCTCTTTATTTTTATATAAGTAAGGTTGATGTTGACATACTCTCTGTTCTTAGGTAAAATAATTGTGAAAATACTGCACTATTAAAATAATTGACAACATGAACGCGGATAATTTCTTGTGAGGGTAGCGACGTGAATTGTATATAATGACGCGCGAAATACCTACTATTTTGTAGGTAAATAGTTTAGAACTTTCTATAGTTAGAATTTGAGTTATTACTCTTATTATTTACTTTATTGAACGTGATGAAGACAACCGTCGGCCACAAGCACATACATGAGGAAAAAATTTAGATTAGATTCCTAAGACAAAAAAATTGAATCTTCTCCACTAGTTTTTAAGTAGATAATAAGAACCTTATGTAGTTAGGTTTAGGGTTTAAAATAAGTTTTGAGTTTTTATACTTATTATTTTCTTTATTGGACTTGACTATGGGGCTTTCCACGCTAGTTTATAATTAATATTAATTATAAGTATAGACATTATATTTTATTAAACTGGGGAAAGTTTTTGTTAAGTCAGTTTTAGATTTTTTTCAAGGATTCAATGTCAGAAACAAATGTCTTGCGTATTTCCTATAAGGAATAAAAACACTTTATTATGCAATTTCAGAAAATTTAAATTAGTCTGAAAATCAATACTTCTTAAACGTAAATAAATACAATTTTATGGATAATTTTCATTACAATCCTAAAATAAAATAATTGTGTAATTCTATCTACCAGAAACAGTCTCAGTACTAACTGGGATGTCAAGGTCAGATAGGCAGTCGCACCATGTAAAATACTGGTATTCAGCTGCATCCGGTTAGACTCCAGGCCGACCTAGTTGGGAAAAGGCTTGGCAGATGATGATCTACCATAAAGATTCAACATAAAGTGTCTTGGTCAAAATGGGCGTAAGTCCAACAGAATAGAAATCTAAATCATATAGCTCTCAATGAGTTCTCCAATTCATACTATCGCGACAATTACTAAAGTCGCCAGAGACCAGAGCTACGGCCTAATGAAAATTTTGCAATGACCGGTTTTTTCTCGAAGATTGGACTACAACAGTATATTGTATTTAAAATTTTTAAAGTAACATCTTGAAAACATTGTGTTAAATTTTACACACAGTTCGCGATTTAGGCCGGCGAGGTCCTAGAATCAACAAAGAACTCTAGAGAATGTACTACGGAACTCCCTTTTGGTAGGTTAATACTTATTATTAGTTTGAATAATAGGTTAAATCTTGGGTAAAATACAGATAAAATCGATATATTTCAATTTTCAAGTGGCTCTATTTCTGTTCTCCGGCGACGTAGGTACTTGTTGTTGTAGAATGAAGTGAAGTCTTTATGATAAGCTACAATTTGCCCATGGTCCTTTATATTATATAAAAATTAAGTTAAAGTTAGTCTTCTAGGTATTAAATTTTTAAATTAATAAATTTCGTTTAGTGACACTCAATAAAATTAAAAAAAAACACATTCAAATGCAAGATTAGTCTCAACAAACTTTAAAAAATCTTTAACTGGTAGGGTATGATTTCCTCATTACTTTCTCAGTTTAATAGGTATTATATTAAATAGACTTAAATTCGTTGTAAAAGTGAGTGTCAAAATGTAAATATAAAGAGAAAAACGATTGAAAAGATATGAACAATTTGTAATAATATAGCAACTGTAATAATGTATATTACACCTGTGTACATGTAAAAACCGAGTATTTATTTTAAGAACTAAGAAATAAGTTAGATATATTCAAATTAATTTTAAGTACTAAGAGGTAAGCTACCGTTATAACATAACAACAACGTACAACACAACAACACACACAACAACAACAACACAACAACAACACCACAGCACAACACAACAACGTGTTGTTGTTACAACTAAGTAGACAGGTGTTAAAGCCGATAAGGCACTTGTTATTTTTAAGATACTAATATCGTGAGTACACGATCTGTTAGTTTTAAGATATTATAGTTAGTAAGAAGTAGGTATACGCACAAAATGTGAGATCTGGGTCACAAATTCGCCACATTTTTCTATAGGTGACTGGCAAAGTCTTACGCTTTTCCTCCTATCAAAATTGAAGCATCATTTCAAATTGTCGTCGCCGAGGGTGAACAATTCAGTTGTTTTATTTAAATCAGATACAATGACCCATTATTATTGTTGGCAGGTCTTAAACATAATGTTAGAAATCAAAGTATCAAAGACACACCACACAACAATATTGTAATAAAATTAAATAAAAAAACCAAAATATATATGTATAATAAATACATACAAGCCTCGTCGCTTATATAAGGTTCTATGCTCACACAAAAATAATTAATTCAATGCGTATCTTTGCCGTTTCCTTTAGAAAATGTGTCCTTTTTGTAACTGGAATGACCATAGAAGTAATGCCAATAATAAAAAGAAAACAGACGAAATAATGCAGTCAATTCAGAATCATAAAACAAAATGTACGAATTAGGCTGATATCTTGGCTGATATATTGTTGAACTTCTTGTTTTTGTTGAATTTGAATGTCTTCTCGAATTGATGACTCAGGTTTTGTCCGACCAGTACCTATGTAGTATACTTGAACTTGCATTAGACATAGACAGTCCCACAAAACGCCCGACTCTTAAGTGCTAGCTGGGGAGAAGACAGAACAAACTCCGCAACAGATCTGTCAGTTATAAAATCTTGATGTTGATGCCATAGGAGATAACAGCCCTATGGCATCGCAACAGGTGCTTTTGATTGATCGGTTCAAAATTTTTTTTGTCCGATTTGGAAATTTCACGCAAAATCTTGATAGAAGCAACAAACCCACTTTTAGGGCCCTTACCAAGACCTCTTTGCAGAGCAGGTAGACTGTATTAGTCACAGCCCATAGTTGAAAATTGCTTGATACTTCATGTGACTTTTAACAGTTTCTGTCGGATATTAGTTTGCTAAAATAGGACATAGCAGCCCCATCATCTCATTTTCTGTGTCCTACCAACTCGACCATATTGGTTTTACATCTACGGTTCACGACAGTTAGTAAATAAGATGTACAAATAACAAAAAGTGTTAAAGAATGAATCTGCAATATAATCAAGTGGAAATAAAACACAGTAACTGAAATTACTGTGTTTTCAGTTACTAAGGAAGAGTAGGGTAAGTAGTTTTTTAAGTTATTGTGGTGTAAAGGAGTTTAAGAGAGTATTTAAAAAAAAAAAAAAAAAAAACAAAAAAAAAACACGTATGCTACTCTACCACTAAGCGTATCTACGATAGTAGTTAAAACTTAAAATAACTAAGTTTAAGTAACAATAAGTAAGGCGGTCAAAGGTACCTACTTAGTAGTTGTTAAGTGATAATTAATAAGTAGTATAACGTATTTTTTTTTAAATCTTTATTTATTTTAAGGGGTTTTATCACTTAGTGAATAGTACAAAGTTAGAATGGGAAAATTAAAAAATAAACAGTATCAGATCAATTATTAGGCTATAAGGTATTATCCAATCATATCAATGGACGGATTCTCGGCACACTCTGCTACTAAAATATCAATACCATGTAGAACGGATATCGCAAAATATGAGAATACCACAAGCCCTAAGAACTGTAGTGCCACCATTACGTTACTTAATCGAACTTATGCCACAAGGCATTCTCTATCAGTCAACCGTTGGGTTAAATAGGACAATATAATGACTTAAAAACTTTTTAATCAATTAATACAACATTAAATGAATTTATAAATTAAAATAATCTAAAGTAACTCATTTAACAATAAACTAAAAAATTGCGTCAGAAAAATCCTCCTCAACGCTGTCAACTGGTGATGTCCCCAAATGAATGGCGGTGTTGCCACGTTGTATGGCAACGCTAAGCCTCTGGCCAAGGTAAAATCCAGCTCTTGGACAGTTTTTTTTGCGATATCCAGAATAGAGTGGTATTGTTATGTTAGTAGCCGAGGTATCAATGCAGTTAATACGAAATTAATATAGGTAAGTAAGACTTAAATAAAACTTAAGTGTACATTAAAGTGGTAGGTACCCACATGCATTAAAATGAGTACCAATCTAGAATTTAATTAGCTATAAATAAGACCAAAAATGGCGAAATTGATATAAGTAATTAGATACTTATGATGTAGGCGGTTTCTCTACAATAATGCACGAATCAAGATTTATTCTTTAATTTAAATTAAAAAACCGACCAAGCGCAAGTCGGACTCGCGCATGAAGGGTGGCGTACCATCGTAGTACGGGAGCCCCTTTTAATATTTGAATTTATTTTTTGTTGTTATAGCGGCAACATAAATAGGTACACATTCTGTGAAAATTTCAACAGTCTGCCTATTACGGATCATGAGATACAGCCCGCTGACAGACCGACGGACGGACAGCGGAGGCTAAGTAATAGGGTCCCGTTGGTTACCCTTCGAGTACGGAACCCTAAACAAACACTTACTGTGGGAAGTTGGATCTTGGCAAGACATTTCATATCTGAATATCAGAAATTTAAAATATTCACAAGATAAAGATAAAATTATTTATATACTTATTTAAATTAAAACAACACCAAAAATTACAATTATGGAAAATTTTAAAGAAATATTGTTCATTACAACAAAAAAAAATAATAATAATTGGACTAATCTCAAAATAGCGTGAAAGTTAAAAACCCAACTGTAAGTAGTGTATTCTTACGATGGTATGAATAATTTTCATTATATTAATAGTTCAAATCAAAAGTCAAATATTTAAATACGGCTGATAATCAGCATTTTTTAAACGTCAAAATTACTTTAGGTCGAAGATATCAGTATGGAAGTTTTGAATCCGTATATGATTGCATAGAAACTTTTTAATAATAAGGTCGCTAGTAATCCTTAAAGCAGCTATTTTGGACTTTTCATGTCAATGTATTGAAAAACATTTTTAGTTCGATTTGGTAAGTTAATTCAGTACAAAAGAAAACTCATTGATGGCAAAACCAACGTCTTACTGAGAGTGTAGATATTTAATATATGTCGAGTATGTCAGGATTTATTCCGTTAGGCTCGTACATCATGTGGGCAGACGATGGGTTTCGTGCTGTGAAAACACACTGTGTGATATACACTGTTTCTAGCAAACTAACAAATTACTTGAGATTACAACTCAACACAACAACACTGGACACAATGAATCGGGTACAGTTCCAAGACGTCTCAACTCCGCCGCGATCCGACACTCAATGTTGTCCTCTCCTCGAGCTGGACATCAGGGCTCTGTACAAGGACGCAGTGTTGTCTGTAGACTTGTAAGTAAGTCGCTTGATGGCACCTCTGTACACTGGCGCGCTTTTCAATTCATTTTATGGCCGTACTAATGACCTGATCCAACATATATATTCAAGAAATTACATTAAAAATAAAAAATAACCTAAACTATAATGACAAACTCAAAATTTGCATCAAACACAACACTCTTTTTGGGTCAGTCGAGTAAAAACTCCTCAACGCTATCAACTGGTCAATGTGCCTAAACAACTGGCGGCATTGCCATATTCTATGGCAATGCCGCCGCATTGCCTCTGGCAAAAAAAATAGTATCCCAAGCAACGTTGTTGTGATTAAGCTCTTAAAAATTTCAATTTTACCTTTAAAATGGCACCGTATCCGCGATGCCTCCGATATTGCAGGTGTTCACATGCAGCGGTGACCTGTTACCGGAGTTACTATTAGGTGAACTTAATACCAATGACACTTTAATTTCAACCAATAATATTCTAAATTTTTTATAAAGAACAAAAAAAAAAACAATTGAAATCACAAAAGTATATTGGTAAAAATAAAAACAAATACATTTATTGGAATACTAAAATACTAAATATAAGAATATCACCTCATGACTCAATAAATTTTATTAACAATCATTTTGCAAATGTAGGTCAACAGTTAGCTCAAGTAGTCCAGCTTAATATAACTAATCCTAATAATAATCAACTAAATAACTTACCATCCCAAAAAAACACCTTCGTTCTTCTAGACACCGACCCTGATGAAGTTGATAAAACATTGATGAGTCTTAAGTCTGACAGTGCCCCCGGTTGGGACAATATACCCACAAAATTTATAAAATTTGCTAGAACTGAAGTTGTTCCCATTATAGCTCACCTGACTAATCTTTGTTTCCAAAAAGGTATTTTTCTTGATTTGCTAAAACAATCCATTATCATTCCAGTACACAAGGGGGGGGATAGAGACGATGTCAATAACTACCGACCTATATCTGTTTTACCATGCATATCAAAAATTCTCGAAAAATTATTAAATCATAGATTAGTGCAATATTTAACTAAATTCAACATATTATCACATTCGCAATTCGGTTTTAGACAAAAATTATCCACTGAGGACGCAGTTACTGGTTTAAGCTCTTTAGTAACTAAGCATCTTGACTCTGGGAATAAATGCTTGACTGTATTCTTGGACCTCAAGAAAGCATTTGACACCGTCTCTATCCCTGTCCTAGTGAAAAAACTGGAAAAGGCTGGAATAAGGGAACTGCGCTCAACTTATTAAAAGACTATCTCTCACAGAGAAAACAAAAAGTTAGGGTAGGGGAGGTTAAAAGTGATCAAGCGGAAGTATCATTCGGCGTTCCACAGGGAAGCGTACTAGGCCCAACACTCTTCCTGGTGTACGTTAATGACCTCTGCAACATGAACATCAATAACGCAAAGGTCTTCTCATACGCCGATGATACTGCGATAGTCTTCTCTGGTAACTCCTGGGACGATGTGAAGCAAAAAGCTGAGGTAGGCATGGCCCAGGTAGCTAACTGGCTTATCAATAACTTGCTCACACTTAATACATCTAAAACGAACTGCATATGTTTTAGTATTAGCAAAAACACACTACCTAGTGAAAATTTTAACATAAAAGTTCATGTATGCGGTGATACTAATAATATAGATTGTAACTGTTCGGTTATTAAACAGGTCACACAGACAAAGTATTTAGGCGTAATACTCGACCAACGATTATCCTGGTATCCCCACCTTGATCAAGTAACGAATAGACTTAGGAGATTAAGCTGGATTTTCAAGACTCTCAGACATATCGCACCAAAACAAATAAATACGAACAGTAAACGAAACTTGTCTAGAAACATATTAAATGAGATTTACGTAGCTCTTGTCCAGTCTGTCTTGACATATTGCATCCCCGTTTGGGGTGGGGCTGCAAAAACCAATTTTATCAACGTAGAACGCGCCCAACGGGCCTTAATTAAGATCATGTATTTTAAAAAGTTAAGATACCCTACTGAAACCCTGTATCAGATTAGTGATTTGCTCTCAGTTCTTAAATTATACATTATTCAAATAATTCTAAAAATGCAGAAAACCCTAAAATATGACTCAAGTAAAATAACCCAGAGAAGAAAAGATCTAATCGTTCAAATTCCCCATACAAAAACTGTATTTGCGGGCAGACAATACAACAAGCGATCAGCTTTTCTTTATAATAAAATCAATAGTAAAATTAACATATACCCAAAAAAATACTACGAATGCAAAAAAACTTTAACAGATTGGATAAAATTACTAAATTATGACGACACGGAGACACTCTTGGAACACATTAAGTAAAATCTTGTGCTAATTAGGTAGTAATAATCACACAACTTAACCACACCTATATCTATACACACCAAATGCACAACACACACATACACACACACGCGCACGCACACACACACACTCACACACAAGTAAGATAAGTAATACCTTAGCTGTAAATACCTAGTTCATATTTTGTATTGCTTAGCTATGGAAGAGCGGGGCTCCCCAACACAGGCATTACTTGCTTACAGGGGAGCTCCAAACACAAATATTGTAATTGTAAACTTGTTGAAGCAATAAACCATTTTGTAAACCATTTTTTTTTTGTATTGGAAATGAACGAAAACAAAAAAAAAATATTTGCGAAAAACAGGTTGCTTCAACAAGCACATAAACACAAATAGACATTTATTTATTTATTTAGATAACATGGGAGACTTACAGCTAAAACAAACAGATCAAGGACAGTACAATAGTCTGAAAGCCAATTACAGGTCTCCACTTTTAAAATACAGAAAGAAAAAAAAAGTAAATTCTATGGACATTCACACCAAGTTACTATATACTACAGCATAATTACTCTGTTGCTCACACTGCATAACAACCATCATTACAAAGTTAACTACATGAAAAAGCTTCGACTTAAGGACTTCCTAGCTGACGACACACTAGTTTGGAATGAATCTATATCATACTGTTTACAAAGCTTGTTTAAGTTTCTGCTTGCACGCACAATGTACGAATTCTGCCTATAATTAGTTGAAGCAAATGACACACACAAAGGTGGATTGTATCGTTTAGATTTCAAGGGAACGTTGAAATAAAATTTTGACAAAATATCGCTACAGTTTATGGTGTTATTAAAAATTTTCAACAAACACACACAGTCAGAAATCTCGCGGCGTTTGAGTAAAGGTAATATATGATATTGTTTGCACAGGTTATGGTAGTTTTCCGAATGATATGGTACTTTTTGATGATAACATAGATACCTTATGAATCTTCTTTGGATGCTCTCAATGCGGTCAATGTATTTGTGGTAACATGGGTTCCATATTTCAGACACATATTCCAGGTGGCTTCTAACAAAAGTACAGTATAGTATTTTCAAAGTTTTGGCTTGAGTGAAGCACTTGGATAACCGCATTATGAAACCCAGTGATTTTGATGCCTTAGCGACTATTGCATCAACGTGTATTTCAAAACTAAGCTTGGAATCATGATGAACCCCCAGATCACGGATAGAGTTTGATCTAGGTAGAATTTGATCGCCTAAGGTATACGATGTAGCAATGATTGAGCGCTTCCGAGAATACGTAATAACCGAGCATTTAGCGGGATTAAGATCCAGCTTGTTTCTATGGCAATAGTCCTCCAGGCGATGTAGGTCATTCTGGAGGGCCGTTACGTCAATCTGGGATGATATTGTGGCATAAATTTTCATGTCATCGGCAAAGCACAGTAGTTTGGATGAAGTCAAGCAAGAGTCGATGTCATTAATGTAGATTATGAAAAGCAAAGGACCGAGTAATGAACCCTGCGGGACTCCACTAGGAACAGGGACCCAGCTAGATATATAATTGTTAAGTACCACTGCTTGGGACCTGTTAACAAGGTAGGAAGAAAACCATCTGAGTAGATCGCCACGAATTCCCATGCTATTTAACTTGGATATCAGAATGCTATGATCGATTCGATCAAAGGCTTTGCTATAGTCCGTATAGACGACGTCAATCTGCTTACCGTTGCTCATGGCATCGGTTATAAATTTGTTAAGATTACATATTTAGATCATTTAATTATCTTTGATTATGACAGTTACGATAGTCAAATACACTAGGCACTAAGTCGATTGTAGCTGGTTTAAGGCATTTATAAGTTAGTCATTAATCACTTAGTAATAATGTATAAGTAGGAAGCGTGACGTTGTACTTAAATCAATGCGGATAATCGACGTGGACAAAAACCAAAGAAATAAAACAGTAGTGTGTAAATAGTTATCATAATTAATTATTTATGTAGTGTTAGAGTATCATAATTAAACATTTAAGTAGGGTTAGAGTATCATAATTAAACATTTAAGTAGGTTAAGAGTATCATAATTAAATATTTAGTTAGGGTTAGGGTATAATATTTAAACGTTTAAGTAGGGTTAGGGTATCGTAATTAAACTTTTAAGTAGGTAAATTTTATATATTAGTACCAAAATAAATTACAGTAAAACTAGAATTATAAAATCGCGACTTTTTCAAAATTATTAAGCAAAGTATAACATTTCAGCCAGCCCCGCGATTTAATTTAAAAAGAACTACCAAACATCTTCTAGGTAAGAGATAAAATAATGAAATTTTTTTTTTCTTTTATGGCGGTTGTCATAACCTAGTTGAAATAAAATTTACATTTTCCAAACATAAGATCGTATCCGGATTTGTTATTATTAGTTGAAAACTTGACTATGTGGGCTACAGAACGTAGCCCCCATATACAACGAGCGAAAATTGGCGCATGCACATATACACGCGTACGTACGGCGAGATCTCGACCAGGCTGTACAATCTTAGAACATTTTACCATGCAACTAGGAGAAAATAATGTTACCAAATTAAAAGACTACCGTAATCTAGTAACAGGTCCTTCTCCTAATGCATTTTTAATTTTGTCGTATTATAAAATCATGTATCGCTGGTTTGTGAATACAGATGGCGTTTGCTGACGCTAACCGACTAAATTGAAAATAGATTGCAATATACTACAGCTTCACTGACAAAGTGACTATTTTATTCTTGCTTCATTATACTCCATCAAATGAACGCCAAATGTTACCATTAATAAAATAAATATTCTGTTTAGTAGTTTATTTTATTATAATTGAACTAAATATACTACCAAACTTTTTAAGTAAATTCGAAATACGCGTAATATATGAAATAAAATCATAAAATATGTTTTTAACAAATAAAACATTACTACTGGCATACATAATTAATGTAAGTGATACTCTAAATAAAACCTGCTAAATTGGTGTCGTAGTAGTTATTTTGTACTTTTTACTTGCATCAATGAAGCAAGCTGTCAAACAATCAATCTGACGGTCGTTTTTGTTATTTTTCAAGAAATTGGAATTGGATTTTTGAATGGAAGACAATATTTGTTACCCTTAAGATTTGGAGATATCATCCAGTCTGTTCTTGAAGGCATTCAATGTGTTATTCAACAACAACAAATGTGTTAACGACAAACTATATATTATTATTATTGTTTGACGAAATATAAAAGCTAACATTACTAACAATAAAAGAAAAGATTTGATTCTATTACGTATGACCTACTACGACGACTGTTGCACCAATGCTTAGGCCAAAATAAATGACTATGATTATAATAATATGGGTTTAATTTTCTGCAGCCAAGTAATTCCTTAATTTATTCATATACGTTAGTCTATGAGTAAATTACGGGGTTAATAAACATAAATTACCTAATTTTAAAATAAAAACCTGCCTGGAAGCAAGAATGATGGTAGACGTATACATCTACACAATTATATACATATCAGGAAAGTTGTAGGTTTGTGGATACAGATGGCGCCACCAAACGCTTTCCTTCTGAACCCGTTGAGTAAAGCCTCTATACCTATATATAAAAGTACTCTGTGATCTCGACCGAAAATGCGCTTGCACTCGCTGTACGTAAAGCGTGTCTATATGTGCATGCGTTTCCGCCCTCAAAAGAAGAAAACAAAACTATTTATAACTAAACTTTAACTTTGGTCACGAAATTCAATTTGCGTACTAAGCATTAGTTGTTAAAAAAAAAAACTTAGTAAATAGACGACAACCTCTTACTCATTAAAATATTTAATTTATCTGTTTAATAAAAGGGCTTATGATGTACGTTACTAATATAGGTAATAGGTAAGGATTATTTATTAAGATATTAAGGTAGGCGTATTTTCTTATAGTCATTTATTATGGGCAGATGAATCAATAACCCGCCTTTTTGTTTCACCGTAGTCGGGCAATGAGCTCAGAGGATAGTCTGACACAGCATTTGTGAAAACACAATAATCATCATTGTCTTGACCTAGCTGCGCCGAAACCAAATAAATGGGGATTTATTTGGGGTCGGCGCAGCATGTCTTCTTCTTCCATACTTCTCTATTACTCGTCATCTCAGCAGTCACCTCCTTTCTAGCCTTGTGATAACACAATAGCTTTGAGAATTATGTTGACCCAGTCATGAGAGACAGGATAATGTTTACAAACACTATAGATTTCTACAATTTACCGACGCGATATCAAACAGTAGTCGGTACGCTTAGGTACTATGAGTCCTTGTAAATCACACCAGAGAAAAAATATCATGTACCTAAATGTGATGTGATGTGGTGTGATGTGATATATTTTTCATAAAAACGCCATGATTGGTTAAAAAAACACTTAGCAGCCAACTTAGCATTATTTTTGCAGTTCTAAAATTATCGTTAGTGCCGTTAATATTCGTTTTGAAAAATTCGGCAGATACATCCTGAAGTACTCTCAAAGTTTGTATCATGCTGCTGTAACATTTAAGTAGCATCTACGTAGACCCCCCATATTATGCGCATAAATTATTTGATTTGATTTGAAATGCTCACTGAACTAAACTAGCCGATGTACTTAATTATAGAATAAAAAGTCATTAGAAGATAAATAAACATTTATTTCAGAATCACTTCTTCCATATTTACAAATGAAAATATTTACAATAAGATGCTTATTTTAAATTTTAATCCCTTTTATTAATTTTTTTTCGGGGTCTATGTACAATATTCTGAGATCCTCTTAAAATTGTATGGTAGAAGGAGGAGGTCTGCTTTGCTATGTCAGTGATTAGTAAAGTATGAAGAACCTATTCGTAAGTAAACCAGGTTTTTCATACTTTTAGTTAGAAATTTGGATTTTTTAGTTAGTAATTTGGTTTTTTTTATTTTGTCTTTGTATAATATCCTTTTATCCACGTTAAAACTGCCTGTGTAATAGCAAATACAGTAAGTACTTGCAAAATGTTGGTTACGATAAAAGTTGCGAAAAGTTATTTTTGCTTTTGTGATTGTGAAGTAATTTTTACGCTTTATGGCGTTTTCTATAATAGTTTATTTATTAACGTTCAAAGTATTCTTATAATAATAGATCCTAATAATAATTATCACACAAATTTAGCTTTTTACCTTATTATTTGATCAAATTACGAAAATTCATTACTTTTTATTGTCTTGTACAGTAGACGCTCAAAAGTGTGGTCTCTACTTTACATGAAAGGTTCTTCTGATGTCATTTTCAATCATAAAAAAAACAGACATTCATCAAGCTGTCTATTACTACATTTGCTATCACCATGGCAGTATTACAAATGAAGGTTAATATCGCACTACGAGCCTAACTAGTTCTAACATAGCGTACTTAATTTTATCTTAGGCTGTAATTTTTATTTATAATTATGATTATTTTTGTATAATATTCTGTGGTCCTCCTAATAATTGTAATATTAACGTTGGACGACGAAAGGGCAAGTCTCATTAGTGAAGTAAGGACAACATTGTTTTAAGTCATAGTTTACTTACCTACTATTATGAATAGTTTAGGGAATTTATAATAAGATAGATTAAATACCTACATTTAATGTGAAACCTAGGAAGTAAGTTTTATTTGTACAATTATTTTTGTATAATATTCTGTGGTCCTCCTAAAAATTATATTATAATGTTGGAGGACGGGATGGCTTGCATTGCATTCTTCATTAAAGAAGTATGAAAAACCTAGTTGTAAGTTGTATCATATTTACTATTAAGACAGTTACAGTTAGTTAAAAATTAGATAGTATAAGATAGGAAGTCATTTTTATTTGTCTTTTTATTTTTGTATGATATTCTCTCAAAATGGATTGTCAGTCAGTTCATTACACATTCATGAAATGAAGTAAGATAAACCTAGTCGTTAATAATAGCATACCTACTTATTACTTAGGAGAAAATTTAGGGAATAAACGGTAAAATAGTATTCATAGTATTTAATATGAAACCTAGAAAGTAATTTTTAGTTCTTTGTTTGTTTTTGTATAATATTCTGTGGTCCTCCTAAAAAATGCATTACGATGTTGGAGGACGTGCGACATGTCGAGTCATAGAATAATGATAAGGTATTCAATACCTACATTAATAAGCAGCTACGATACGATATTTAATCAGTAAGGAACCTAGAAAGTAATATTTATTTATTTTGATTATTTTTGTATAATATTCTGTAGTCCTCCTAAATTATATTATAATGTTGGGGGCCGTGAACAAGATCAACTGACGAAACGTGGTTTAATATTGTTTAGGAAATAAACAATAAGATAGTTTTAAAAACCTATGTTTAATACGAAAACTAGGACGTAAGTTTCATTTCTATCTTTATAATTTTGTATGATATTCTGTGGTCCTCCTCCAATGTTGGAGGACGTGTTGGCAAGTCTACTCATTAATGAAGTATGAAAAACCTAGTCGTAAGTCATAGTATAGTTATTATAAACAGTAGTTTAGGGAATAAACAAAAAGATATTATTATAAATAATAAGTATTTATTTGGAATCCTTTAGGCCGATAGTAGGTTTAATGTTTATATTTATTTTTGTATTATATGTTAATTTCTTTTCCTCATATTTTATGATACTTCAAAACGATTTCAAAAGCAATTAAATTCAATAGAAAAAAATGTATATTGATCTATTCGTTAAGAGTAACTTTTATTGTTCACTTCCAAAAGAGGCAAGATCCAAAATAATGTAAAATACAAAGGCATTTGGAAACCAAAATTTATGACTGTTCTGTTATTGTCTACTTGGACTTTTCATATTACGTGTTTTTCTTAATTAAATAGGTATAATAGTTTCTTGAGGCGTTCACTTTTCTTCTTTTTGACTAAAATAATTATAATTTATTTTGTAAAAAAAAATTAAGAATTGGCATGCATCGTTTCTATATTACCTAAACTAAAATTATTTGGTGATAAAGTCAATTATTGGAAAAAAAATCTAGATTTGATATATAAAAATTTAAAAAGAAAATACTCGTTATTAATGATGTTTGGCTTGCTTAAATATAAAACGGGTCTAAACCTAACTTAAACCTTCTAATAATTTTATTAGATAGGTATTTCATTAGTTTTACGTAACGCCGAAGTCCTTAAAAGACAATCTTAACCGTTACAGGCGGTTTTTATTTTGAATTAAAAATTCAGGCTTATCTGAGCCAGCGCCTTGTATATTATATACTCATAAAAAAAAAACAAATTGTAGGACGACGTGTGATCAAGTAAAAATTTAGAAAAAAACACATTTAGTTGATTGAGAAGCTTCTGTTTTGCGTGTAACATTTTTTTAAATAAGTCTGTTAACAGCCCCTTTCAAAGGGTCGAATATTATTTAAAGTTATTGTTTAAAAAGAAAATAGTATTAAGCTATACGTGGTGGGTAAAGTGGAGTGACGTATGAAAACATTGATTGAGCAAAGGTAGTATTAGCAGCCGTCACCTCGACCAACCCCTTGAGGGATAACAGGCGGGTGACGGTAAGTAAGGTAGATAAGTAGATGTAAGTTATAGTTACAATGTGTCTTAAGTCATACATGTAGTTATACCTATAATTTAATATAATTTATTATATCTCGTAATAAGTATACCTAAGTTATTACTTATGACAAATTAGATCGATAGCTTATTAGTTATCGATCTAATTTGTCAAAGGTTGTAAGCATAATTTGTCATAAGTACACTACATAATTTAATACAGGCTGTGGCGTAATTTAATAACCAAATAGTTTATTTTATTTTGTCTATCTCGAACGAAAATTTGATTAAAATTAAGCAACGGACCTAATTTTTTTATTAGTCTTTGTTCATTTTTAATAAAAATATTGTTAAATGCAGAAGACAAAATGTAACAACGTTGGTCAATCAAAATTGTTGATTCTTTGAAAGATTTTAAGTTTTGAATGCATTCTTACGTTGCCTTGAGATGTAAAGCGTAAAAGATTTCTTTTATGAGGTCATAATCCTATGTAAATAACTACTTAAGAAGGTGTCCTGAAATACAGGCCTAACGTCTAATTTAGACACTAGTCTCCCACAGTTAAAATTAATATGAATTGTTCTAGATAGCTTGCAAACTGTATTATTATTTTACTGTGAGATTTAAATCTTGGTTAATTTCTGTATTTTTCTTCGTTGCATTGTCCTCTAAAAACGCTGCGATGACAATGCAATGTCTACAGGGTGTAAGGGACAGCCCTCCACAAACTGATGGGGTGAATTCAGTATATCATTCTAAGATGTCCAGTACAAGAACTTATTTCAGGAATGTTATGGGAATCCAATAAATTTGATTTGTTTTATTTCCTCATACGCAATGTATATATCGTTACCGTGGCAAAACGTACGTAGGGAACGGCAAGGGCGACGTCGAGTTCGATAAACTCTATAGCTAGCCAAAAAGTAAACAGCTGATTTCACGTGTCGTTCGAGAGAGTATTTCAACATCCATTCTTGGATTTTTGATTTTAGCCGTATTATTTACATAAATGGAATGCTGCGTACGGGCAATGTAATTTTACGTTGAAATAAAGAAATAGTAACTGGAAAAAAGAATAGAAAAAAAAAATCTGGAGAAAAAATCCAATTGAATATGATTCAAAATAAGAAGCTGAATGCTCCCTGTCAGTTTGTCTGTCCCTTATACCCTGTATAGAAACATGTAAACGAACATCGTTTACATGTACTCACTCAAATTCGTAGCATAAGTGAAAAAAATCAATATTTCTCATTTAGATGTTTGATGATTAAGTCTGTGTTTAGATGAATGTCTACATTCTATGTCTATTTATGGTATAAATAAATGTGAAAAAAAAAATCTTGTTTTATTTTTCAAAATTGATTAACATTGCTACTTTTAAAAATCATCTTAATTGACACAAACATATTTGACCCTGGTTTACACCCCTCTATTTTTTCATCTGTTCCGATTTTAATGAATATTGAGCTCAATAATTATGATTAAAAAAAAAAACATAACATAACATTAATCATGCCTGAAATTCCCGAAGTATTAGGCAGAGGTGTAGGTACCTCCACATTCCACTAGTGATGTTTAATTCCATCAATCAGGCACAAATCCAAAATTCTAAGGTGCTACTAAAAAAATCCAGATGGAAAATCCAATAACATTTTGCCCGACCTAGGAATCGAACCCAGGACCTCATGCTCAGCTGTCGCAACTTGCAACCACTGGAACAAAGAGGCAATATTAATAGGTTTTTGTAAATGATTGTGCATTTCAGTAGCTTTTCATACCATCGAATCGTATTGAGGGTTATAGACAAGCGCACTGGGAGGCTATGGCGTCACAGCTAGAGTACAATTTCTTCCATTTTCTGAAGTACCTAATGGTACTGATTTTAGGTAGTTAACGATGATTCATTTTAAATCAGTTCTAACTGATTTAAAATGAATCGTTAACAGGGCTGAATTAATAGGAGATAGAGGATTGGCTTATTATGGCAGAACTTTGTTCAAGTGACATTCTATAAGCAATAACGATGATGGCAAAGTGAAATGGTAAAATTTTATGAGACTGACATAAACTAGCGAACAGCTTAAGTCGTTCTTGTTAAAAGTCGTTGCAGAAATACGAAGTCACAGCCTCACTGGAGCAAACGCAGTTCCTGTCACCGCCGCAGACATCTCCTAGGTACTCACCGTGGACAGTACGGCGACGTGTTCCGACACTCTGGAACCTTCCACTGGCCCAGCAAGCATCAATAGATGTTTGGACGACTTATCTAACTATCGACCTCCGGTCTCTCCGGGGGGGACTGATATAGCGGACATCATTAAGTTGACAAAAATAACGCTAGTGACATCTATGCCGCAAGAACTCGACTATAACATACGGGCTGTAGTCCACCAGACACTACACCCATCTAGTGGGAGGATCCTCCCTTTTTATGGCGGATGAAGAACTTTACACCCTATTCTTCATATCCCTAAACATTCTTCCATCTTTTTGTTAAGGTGGAAGCGTCAGTGTAGCCCGCGAAATTAAAATTTTCATAGATTTTTCCCAATTTGTAGGTCAGTTTCAGGCTATATGTGAAACAAAATATGATTCTCGACCGTAACACGTATGTTGTTACAGAATTATAATCTCAGAACTTAAAGAGTTGTATTGATGAGCTTAATGACTATAACTATGTAAAGCCATATTTTTGACGGTCGCGAATCAAATCTTAATCAACATACAACCTGACACTGACCTGTAAATTCATTCATTCATTTCACTCGAAAAACGTCCACTGCTGGACATAGGCCTCCCCCAAGTGTCGCCACATTGACCGGTCCCGTGCATCTCGCATCCAGCGGATCCCTGTAACCTTTACCAGGTCATCGGTCCAACTAGTGGGAGGCCTTCCAACGCAACGTCTTTCGGTTCGCGGTCGCCACTCCAGAACTTTCCGGCCCCATCGGGCATCCGTTCTGCGAGCAATGTGCCCTGCCCACTGCCACTTATGTTTGGCTATCCTTGGGGTACGTCGGTAACCTTGGTTCTCTTGCGGATTTCCCCATTTCTGATTTGATCACGCAAGGAAACTCCGACCATAGCCCTCTCCATTGCCCTTTGGGTGACTTTATGCCTTTTGATGAGGACCATTGTGAGCGACCACGTTTCGGTCCCGTATGTAATCACTGGCAACACACACTGGTCATTGACTTTCGTCTTGAGACACTGCGGTAAGTTGGACGAGAAGATACCACGCAACTTCCCGAACGCTGCCCAGCCGAGTCGGATTCGACGATTGACCTCTTTCTCGAAGTTAGACCTACCTAACTGGATCGTTTGTCCCAGGTAGACATGATCGTCTACAACTTCGAGTGTAGAGTGTCCGTTCTTGATAGGAGAGGGTGTTACATGGGCATTCAACATGACTTTGGTTCTGTCCATATTCATTTTAAGACCCACTCTTTGATGTCATCGAGCATTGTACTGAGGTCCTCCATGGTCTCAGCCATGACCACTATATCGTCGGCAAACCGAAGGTGAGAGATGTACTCGCCATTGACGTTGATGCCTAGCCCTCTCCAGTCTAGAACCTTGAAGACATCCTCCAGTGTAGCAGTGAACAATTTCGGAGATATGACGTCTCCCTGTCTCACACCTCGCTGCAGAAGAATAGGTTCCGAGGTCTGGTCCTGAAGTCGGACTGACATGGTGGCGTTTTTGTACAAACACTTCAACACCTCGATGTACCGATAGTCAATTTGGCACCGTTGGAGAGACTGTCGAAGTCTCGATCGAATCGCGGCTTTCTCGTAGTCCACAAACGCTAAATAGAGAGGCAGATTATACTCTTCGGTCTTCTGTATAACCTGCCGCAGCGTATGTATGTGGTTCACGGTGCTAAAGCCTTTTTGAAATCCGGCTTGTTCGGGAGGCTGAAAATCGTCAAACCTGCGCGCGAAACGATTCGTGATGACTCTTGAAAACAACTTGTAGACAGGGCTTAGAAGTGAGATGGGCCTATAGTTCTTCAGCCGGGCATTGTCGCCCTTTTTGAAAAAGAGTACCACCACACCCCTGCACCATGCCTGCGGCGTTTTCCCCTTGAGTATGACGGAATCAAACATCTTCTGAAGGGCCTTAAGTACTGGTTTTTCACCTGCCTTCAGGAGTTCGGCCGTAATTCCGTCATCACCCGGTGCCTTGTTGTTTTTAAGCTGTTTCAGAGCCATCCTAATCTCGTACAGGCTGACATCCGGAATGTCTTCGGTATAGTGTCGGGTCAGTCTAGCTCTTGGGTAGTTAGCTAGATTTGCAACGGGTTTACTGGTGTAGTGAAGTGTACATTGCAAAATAATAAAAAATAAAAAAAATAATTTCGCAGGCTACCCTGGCGCTACCACCTTAATAAAGGAGTAAATGATAGAGACAGGGGAGAATGTAACAAAAACGTGTTGCGCCGAGCCCGAGCAATATGGGACAAGGTCCACAAAAAAGAGGTTTGGTAATATTTATAAGCCGAACTGGGGGGTTCCTATGACGTCTTAAAACAGGAGTGTGGGAAAGAGACAGAGCTATACAGGTCGTCTAGCGCCATCTCTTTCACACACTGGAATTACTCCTGCTTTAAGACGTCATGGTAGGCCACCAGTGCACATATACAGGGTGACAGGGATACTCGACCTATTTCTTGAAAAGTGTTACACTAGAGGTTATTAGCACCAAATTAAATTTTGTTAACTAGGGGTCAAAACTGGATGGTCGGTAACCATCCAGTTTTGACCCCTAGTTAACAGAATTATAGCTGTGTCGGTTCTTCGATTTTTTTCTTGAAATTTTCCGACTTGTTACCAAAATCAATTAATTATGAAAACTTTTTTGCAAAAAATAAAACCGACTTCAAAAACACAAAAAAGTGAAAAATAATTATAGCTTCAGAAGTCGGTGACTTTTGTTTGTTTGATTCAGTTTTTTTGTCACCGACTTCTAAACCTAAATTTATTGTTCACTTTTTTTTTCTTTTTTTTTTGTAATACCTATTTAACTGGACTTAATCTAGTATAACCCTTTTCAAGGAATAGGTCGAGTTTCCCTGTCACCCTGTCGATCGAACTTTCCGAGTGCTTTGGTATAAATCTCGAAAATTTTTGGTAATTAAAATACCAATGTGTACAAATACATTTAATAAGTAAGACAAAAGTTGCTATATGCTACATGATATAGATAGAACATTTTGATATAGAGTAACATTTAACAATCAGGCCCTTTTTTGCAAACTATGCTAAAGCATTGATCTCCGTTCTTATTCGTCGCTTTGATAAGTGATAGATTTTATTTTATTTAATACATATAATATTATTATACAAAATTACTACGAAATATTAAAGATTTCATACTTGAGCATAGTTCCCGAATACGGGTTTTAAACATTTACATATACCGCCAGCAAGCTGGTCACACATACACAACATGTATAAACTACTACAGATGATAATAATAATCTGTTTATAATTACAGCAGATAAAAGCGATCCAAATAACACACAAATTTCTTTTCCACTCATTTCTATTCAAAAATTGGTCTCATTCGGCTAAAGTTAAAATAAATTGAGTATAGTACCCTAGCACGATCTATAAAAATAGTCACCATCTTATAATTCTTAAAAGGATTGATAAACGCGGAACTAAAACCGTTAAAGAAGTTTTTCATATAGAAGCAAAACTATGAAAGGGGCGTAAGAAACGCCAACATCGAGATTTTGAATTGTTTTGAGTTTGATGGGAAATATCCTTAACATTCAAAATCAAAATCAAAATCAAAATCAAAGCATTTATTTCAAGTAGGCCAGTTACAGGCACTTTTGAATTGTCGAAACAAAGGCAACAGTAAAATAAAGCTACAGTCCCAGTCACAAGGCACAAAAACTGTGAAAGTACTGTAGTTGCCCATTCCCTAACGTAGATCTCTATGGAGAAGAACGGGCAAGAAACTCCATGGACACTCTTTTAAATCAGAATACTTTAACAAAACCTTGGTTACATCATTCATTTTGAGATGGTACATTATGTGAGAACGATGCAGCAAGATGTGTACGTTAAAAGTGTCCATAGTAAAAACAATTCAAAAATAAAATAATTAATTCAAATAAGCCGTGGCAAATAAGAGATGACCAGTCACAACTGACAGCGCCCGTTTACGAACATGACGCATGTATCAGCACCATTAAACTCAACCATTTTGAAGGGAACTAAATGATCCGACACACGTGCCACCATCAGCGAGACATTTGAGTGAGCATGACATACTCCTAACCGCCAGGGCACATTCAAGTCAAGAAAAGACGCAGGTTTCCAGCGAATGACAGCTTTCTAGTACATAGTACTCACACAATATGGGCTAGGCGGCTATATAATACAAAAGAGATTGAATCTATACAATGCAAAGATAGTTATACAATCTTCAGCAGCTCCAACAATACTATTTAATGCTATCAATTTAGGCGCCCCTGTTCTTGTGGAGCAGGACAATTGTGGAAAGGCAAGGAGGATTGAGCCAAGCATTTTTATCAGTGATATAATCGTCCAACTTGTAATATGCTTTCTTACATAGTGTGCGTTTAATGCATGTTTTAAATTTCGTTTCATTCAGCTCAAGAATACTTTGTGGAATTTTATTATAGCATCTCAAACAGTACCCCATGAAAGATGAGTCTACTTTAGCGAGTCTGAAGCCCGGCTGAACTAATTGGTCGTTCATTCGTGCAAGGTTTACCTATACAAGGTGTAAACGGACCCTTCACGAAGCCGTTAACCGAGAATTCTGTACATTAAATTAAGTAATTCTACACCAAGTGCAAGTCAGACTCGCGCACAAAGCGTCCGTAACACCAAACAAAATAATAACAATTATTTTTGACGTTCATTCATATGTCAATTTACACTCAACAGCAAAACTGAATTTGTTTTTCATAGTATGTTAATGAAAAACAATGTTACTGCTGCATGTTCACGATAAAAGTCCCTTAGGAGCCAACGCTCTTGAAGTGGAGTCTATAAACTTGACAGAGAACTTTTCGAAATGTCATTATTTAAAAAAAAAAAAAAAAATCTGAAATCGGTCTAATTTAGCTGTAACACCATTTTTCGAAAATGTTTTCTGTCATGTTTTTAAAGTTAGGTATCCTCCTGCTTATGTGTACGAAGTTTCATTAAAATCGGTTCAGTCATTTCGAAAAACAATCACTTGAAAGGTTGTATAAAAAGCCGTAAGACGGTAACGTTCTTAACTCAAAAGCTAAATGACAAATCTTAATCAAAATATGTTCGTTGAAAGTTCTTTTTACTTTCTACAAACCCACATTTTTACAATAACGGGTAAAACAAGTGCGTTTCAGCTTCGTTAAGGCTTTATACACTCATTATTTGCTATAACATACACAGGCTAGTATAGGGGCCAGTACACACAAACATTGATTCACATCTAATAACATGTGAACACTAACGACCAATTTCTCGGATAACTCGGATTAAATATATTTTTTTAGAAAACCATATGAGTCTATTGTTGGTTTTTATTTTTATTTTAGCCGTATTAATTACATAAATGAAGTGTTGCGTACAGAGAATGAAATTTTAAATAAAGGAATTTTTAATTAATGAAAGTCAAGTTATTTCAAACTGAATTACTTTACACGGGACCACTGCGCGGGTTTCCTCTACCAAATGCAAAAAGAATCTCTTAAATCGACCCAGTAATCACGGAGTAATCGGTGTACATACATGAAAAAAAAATTGATGCCATTGGAATATATGAATAGCCTCCTTCTTTTTTAGAAGTTGGTTAAAAATTACTGAAGTTTTAATTTATATATATATATCATTAATGTTTTAATTTAAGTAAATGAAACAACTATTAAAAAAAAAAAAAAAACCGGCGGAATAATGATTCAAAATAAGGAGCTGAATGCAGTTTGCGGAGGGCTGACCCGTACACCCTGTATGAAAAAGATAGTAAGTAAGCTGTTTGGACTTTTGTTATTGAGAAACCAGTAGTGGAAGAACCCTTAACATAAACGAAAGGCACTTGTTCTCCCCGTCACTGCGATCATTTTTTTGTTCTAGACCATACCTGGGAACCTTCAAGTTACGGATATATTGGGGGCCAAAGTTCCAACTTTTTCACAAGTATTTTTTAAATACATGTTGTTAATGTAATTTTTTTACTATACACACCTCCGCGACCCTCGTACTATTCAATCCATTTATCAGCACAATGTTATGACTGCTTTCCATCGAGTCCTACCGTAAAACGTGATTATTCATCCCAAAAAAAAAGTCGATTCCCAGCAATAATTTTTGCGTAAAGTTACTTAGTTTGATGTAAAGAAAGCTTGGTTGACGGAAATGTGAAGGGTCTGACATACACCCGGTATGTGTCTCACATTTTGAGAGATTAGCCGTTAATATGTAATAATATTAAATTACTTACACACTAACAATCAGAAGGTGTGAAGACAGTTTAAGAAACATTTCAGAAATAGTCAAATTAATAGGTAATATTAATGGTATAATTAGGCCATTGAAAACTACAAAATTTAAGCCGTTTTGAAAATGTTTTTTATTTTTTTATTTTATGAAATATATACCTACCCTGTTCCCGGGTACGGTAGGGGTTTTTTTTACGATTTTATAATTGTTTGCAAAAACAAACATAATATAAGTAATATATGTAAGTACTAAGTAGGTATAACTCTCATGTATAATTTAGAAAATGTACAGATGATTTTACAAAGTTAAAAAGGGCGTAAAAAATTGTAGTTAAGTATAGTTGAAAATATTACATTTAGGTACATCTAATTAATTCTTATTTCAAAGGTAAAGGTATATAGGGTTTCTTGACACGGTCAAAATGGATAGAACAACAGTTTTTCCTAAAAAAAAAACCATAACATATTTTTTTTGCTACCATTACAAAATAATAACTAAACTCTTATTTTTTTTTATCAATATCTGTTTTTTTTTTTGTTAAACTGCATAACGTTATATATTAAGAGTTCGGTTTTAACATTCCTGTATTCAATTAAAAGCAAGAATTTTTAATTAACAAAAAAAATTGTTACAGTGTATAATATTGTATCGGAATTGGATTAAACTCCAGAATTTCATTAATACTAGAAAGGGGTAACAGTCGGTACCGGTAAAACGGGGTGAATAGGACCGCAGGGGTGAATAGAGACAAATTTTGAACGGGATTTTAACGTTAGAGTACTTTTATTTCTGAATACACAATGTCATGGCAAAACAGATAAAGAAAGACTTTGAACAAAATCTAAAAACTTTTGGATATAGACAATTCCTTTCTGAATGAGTTCGGCCATGTTGAAAATTTGAATCGGTACTGGAGTTTACATGAAGTCTAAACTGGTCTAAACAAGAAAAATCTCGTTGTTATCGTTATCCTGTTGACAGCTTAAATTCCGTGAGGGTGGGTCCCTGAAAAATAAAAGATACAAAATATTATGAGTTAAGGTGGAAGCGCCAGGGCATCCCGCGAAATTCAAATTTTCTTAGGTTTTTTGCAATTTGCAGGTCAGTTTCAGGCCAGGATCATCATCTGGGCCTGTGGACGGCGAGATATGGGCCAGCTCGCCGTCCGGCCGTCTTATGACGACAGGCCGGGTCGACGGCTCGTTCGTGTTCCACGTGCGCCTCAAAGAGATGTCAGCAAATAAGCAGGGGTCCGCAAGGGCCGATGCCTGCCAGGGCTGCGGGACTGTTCGAAAGAGATACCAAGGCCCTGGAACACAAAGGGCAAAGAAGGAACATGGTTGGGAAAAAAAAAAGGATCATCATCTGCCTAGCCTTTTCCCAACTATGTTAGGGTCGGCTTCCAGTATAACATAGACATTTAATGACTATTTTGATATGGAAAGAAAAATTCGAGTGCGGGAAGGGACCTGCGACCTTCCGATTCAGTACACCAAAACAGCTGCAGTTCCCTACGCAGGGTTTGCGTATAAAAATATTAAAAATTTAATGATTATATACTATTTCATGAAAAAGCCATTGGGATTATATGAACTTAAAGGGTCGTATTGACGAGCTTAATGACTACTACTCTGTAAAGCCATATTTGTTACGGTCGCGAATGATATCTAAATCAACATACAACCTGACACTGACCTGTGACAAAGAAGTTATCATGACCTAAAATTAAAAAAAAAATAAAGGAAGATTACCTATGTGTTTCCAACAGCTCCATTTTTTCTTCAAAATCTTCTGTTTGAGTCTCTATATCTCGGGAATCCTCTACTAAGAAAAATCTGAGAGAAAAAGTAATGGAAGGTCAAATAATTGCATTTATTCGAATCACAGATTGAAAACCTCTAGATTCCGCATAGGAGGCAACTTATGCGCTCCGCACATCCATGAGTTAGCACAAATACGAGGTGGTAGGCACCGACGCGAAAACGGTTACCACGTACACGGTACATCACGTCGAAATTTTTCATCGGTTATCAGCTGTTCCATACATTTTGACCTAGAAAAAAAAAATAGCGATGAAAAATTCTATGTAGGCGGGATCAGAATAATGTACTGAGTACGTGGTAATCGTTTTCGCGTCGGAGTCCCTTCCACTCCGTATAACTCGATGCTCGTATTTATTCTCTTCAGTGTTGACCAGACGTTCGAGCCGTGGTAACGCTAACAATTCTTAGAATTAATTATTATATTATATTATTTATTTCATCATCATTTCAGCCGAAAGACGGCCACTGCTGGACATAGGCCTCCCCCAAGTGCCACATTGACCGGTCCCGTGCGTCTCGCATCCAGCAGACCCCTGCAACCTTTACCAGGTCATCGGTCCACCTAGTGGGAGGCCTTCCAACGCAACGTCAATTATCAAAAAAAATATTCTCTGTAATTATTGGTGCTTTGGAATGTAGACGGTTTTTGGTTGCGGACGAATGGCCCGCGGTCCATTTGCTTTGGGCCGTTCAGACTAAATCGCAAAGAGGGAGAGAACAAGTGCCTTTCGGCTTCGTTAAAGGTCTATTTAAACCCTTTATATGTCACGACCTCATACGCATCGCAGTCTCGCTCAGCACATGTTATGCGTCCAGCACCGTCAAAAAGCTGCACTAACATGGAATTAAAGAACTTCTAAACAAACTTTCATCCTCTATTTAACCCTCCCAGGGGATGATGTTCAATAAAATCTACTTTAGTATTCATCTTTAAAAACTCTATATTTATTTATAATTCTTTTTTTTCCTAGTTTCTAAATTTGCATTTGCTGTAATTGATGGCAATAATTGCTGCTTTATAGTATGGAGAATCGAGGCGTGTTTGTTAAATTGTGAATTAGTGGAGAAATAAAGTTGTAAAACAATTCATTACTTTATATTTATAATTTATCAATTCACCAATGTAATATAATTTAAATTTAAACTTTATCTATATTTTAATTTTACCATTGTAAAAAAAATATCAATTTCATTTTTAATAAATTTTGTCATAATTCTGTTTTATTCACTATTTACAATTTTAATTTTATTTAATTGAATATTAGTGCTTCGTACTCACTAAGCTTAGCGTACTTTCTGAATTTATTGTTTTGTGCATGTTACCTATATTTTTTTTTTTTTAAACCTTACCCCACACTAGGAATTTCTCCTGTATCGTGGGTGCGTTTACAAACATTTAAACGCATATACACAAACAGCCAGTCCCGGAACAACTATCTGTAAGCCATACAAATATTTGTTCCGTGCGGGGATCGAACCCGCCGACACGCCGCGCAGCAGCCAGTCGCTTAGCCACTGCGCCAAACGTGCCGTCGCGTTGTTGCGTTGTAATTTAATTTTTAGAATCATTTATGTCGCTGTATCTAGTATGAACAATTTATTTATTTATTAAACACTTCAAGCACGAAAGTACAGAGGCGGTATAGGCATTTTCTACCAGTCAACCTTTGGGTGATGCAGAGACAAGTAGTGGTAGGTGTATATCTGAAAATAAATAAGAATAAGAATTGTTGGTAGACCTAATATAAATTTAAAAAAAAAATACCTTGTCTTAATCAACTGTACGCGTCCGGTTTCGTCGTCCTTTAGCAGTATATACCCCGGTCGCGGGAACATGCGTTTCCTCTTCGGTCGTTTGCGACATATTATCCTGGATGAAAATTAGGTAAAAATTTAGTATCAGCAGGAGAAAGGGGGGGAGAGTGAGAAGGAGGGGGATTCGATTCGACAATTTCACAAATCATTATTTATTTGGTGTCGGAGCAGCATTTATTGTTCTTCCATACTTCTCTATTTCGCGTCATCTCATCAGATAGCAAGAAAGTGTCCTTTCTAGCCATATCATCCTTCACACAGTCCATCCATCGTTTCTTTGGTCTTAACACACACAACAGCCCTGTATATGGTAAAGACGGACAAAAACAATGAAATATTAAAAAAGTATAAAATTTAAAAAAAAAATGTAAAATTTAAAAAAAAAAGTATAAAATTTTAAAAAAAGTATAAAGATTTAAAAAAGTATAAAATTTTAAAAAAGGATAAAATTTTAAAAAAGTATAAAATTTTAAAAAAGTATAAAATTTTAAAAAAGTATAAAATTTTAAAAAAGTATAAAATTTTAAAAAGTATTAAAAAATCTTTTGGAAAACCCTGTTACGTTAAAGTGAACTACATACCACACATGAAAAGCACTAAGTATTGACTTAGTTTAGCCATAAAGAGCCAACCCACAACACAAGCCATGCGTCAAACTTTTTTACCATCAATTTAAATGTGGTTTAAGTATAACTATCCAATACAATCCGTGACATCTACTTACATATTTCCAGAACGTATACTTGGAACAGATTTATTCATCAGCGTTGAATATTCAAAATCATTACAATTTCTTAGTAAAATGGGTGATATTTAGTTGTGGGTTGGTACATTTAGACCGAACTAAGCTTTTTATTAAGTTGCAAAAGGTTAACTCACCTACGTAAACACCAATACAATGAACAAAAAAAAAGAAAAATCGACACAATCGTAATAAGCAGGATTTTAACAGTATAATTCATGGTGAGGACCGTGAGGAACTGCTCAGCTCAGAGATCTAGGCTGGACATGCGCTGTGAGTGCAACAGGCGGTAGTCCGAGAGCCGACTACGTTGTTTGTAAACAAACCAGGAAATATTCAAACACGGACTTTTGGATACGGGATGTGTATGGCAAAAAATAAAACAACCGCGCGAATATCGCGCGAGCGATGAGATGCGATGACAATAGGCCAAAGTTCGCGAGTATATTCAGAAAAAGCTGGCAGTTTCGTCACAACGTTAATGTTTCCTTCATTGTTTGTCTTTTTATTTCAGTATATCCGTGTAAATTTCTACTTACATATATATATTGATAATATTTTGATATATTGTTATAGTATTTTATATATCCTTGTAGTATATCTTTGTAATAAATTATTTTTTTTGCAGATATATACACCTACCACTGTTTGTCTTTCATCACCCAAAGGTTGACTGGTAGAAAATGCATATAGCACTAAGTCCGCATCTGTACTTTGTGCTTGAAGTGTTAAATACATAAATAAATAAATAGGACGGCCGGCGCCTCAGATGGGCCGTAAGCTTGCATGCCACACTCATCTCTAAAACCCACGACGAAATTAATCACAAACTTTTTTTTTTTTTTAAATTTGCCCCACCCTAGGAATTTCTCCTGTATTGTGGGTGCGTTTACAAACATTTAAATTTACAAACATAAACAGCCAGACCCGGAACAACTACCTGTAGATCATACAAATATTTGTTCCGTGCGGGGATCGAACCCGTGACACGCAGCGCAGCAGCCGATCGTTCAGCCACTGCGCCAACCGTGCCGTCGATTGTTGACTGTTTAGACTTGACGTGCTTGAATGTATTCATTATCGTCCCCCTACCCTCATTATTGGAACCTTATTTGTTACCACTGCCCCATGGTTTTATTTTCGATTCTCTATTACTATGTCGTCATCTCAGTATTGATATTCATCTCTTTTCAAGCCCTAACCTTCACACAATAAGCTACTCCTTATAACATCAGCCAGTAAAAGTCCGGTCAAATTCGGTCCACCCATTTCGGAGATTAGCCGGAACAAACAAACACAAATTTGTTTTAGTTATAAAGTACCGTATAGGTATACTTTCATATTTGCATTCAGTAAAAGCTGTTATTTTGAAATTCCAAACAGACACTTCAAATGTATTTATTTGTATAGATTGTAGAAAATTGACTTAGAAAAGTTTAAATCTACGTTTTCACGATGTAGTTTTAATACGTGTTTAAAAATAAGTGATTTTATAGAATAATGCAACTCTAACATAGAAAATTGCATCTCTCAGGTATTGCTTGCCATCTTTGTATCCAGACTCATGAAGTCATGAATAAAACATTAACTTGATATCCTAGCTCCCTAACTACCGGCAATAAATCTAGGGCATGCGCCGTCAGGATGCATTAATAGAATGACGAAATTGAGGTAATGACTTAATGACGTAATGAAAAATTTACCCCGCATATGATGATTTAATAATATCATTTATTTTGTTTATTTATTTAAAATAGGTACGCCAACAGTACATACATTTACATTTAACAATAAAAGTATATGGGTTGGGGTTCTTATGTAGGTACCAATTACAGGTGTACACAACATTCTCTTAAGTACAATATAGCTATATTATCGTAAAGTTTTAGAAATAAAATAAAAAACAAAACATCTTTGACTTAAACTAAAGAAGATATCAAAAAACTGCCTAACACTAATAAACACAAAACAAAAGACAAAATATCCAAATAAAACGAATATGAAACTAATTAAAGCCGTTTAAATATAAACAATATAATGATATAAAAGGAAGTAACTGCTGATGTGACGAGTAATAGAGAAGTATGGAAGACAAACTGCGCCGACCCCAAATGAATTGGGATAAGGACAGGAGAATAATGATAAAGATGATGATGAAATAATGAGTTATGATAACTTGCAATATTTAAATAAAAAGCTTCGCTTTGAGCCTCAAAAATCCTCTAAGCAACAGCTCTTAAAGAAGAGCTGTTGCTTAGAGAGAGTAAAGACTCTCAAAAATGTTTTACAATTTATCAACATACTTAATAAAAAATCATTCAGCAACACTGCAATGCAGTACTCTGCTATTTTTGGCCATACTGAGAATTACCTACCCCCTTTACACCCCAAAGAACGAATAGAGGGAGATAAAAGTAGTCATAACAAAGACAGGTGAAACGTCCGATAGTGCATCCTGACGGCGCATGCCCTAGATTTATTGCCGGTAGTTAGGGAGCTAGGTCATCAAGTTAATGTTTTATTCATGAGTACGGGAGCAATGATGGCAAGCAATCCCTGATGTGACGCCTGCGTGAAATCATTTAAAACAAACTTTTGATAACTCGACTTCTTTAAGAAGTCGACTTCTTAAAAAACAGCAGATAGTTCGAAGACTAAATTATAAAAATAAACTAGCCGTTATCCGCGATCTTCGCCCGCGTGAAATTATTATAAAAAAGTTACTTCCCTACAAATAGGGAAGTAACTTTTTTATAATAATTACAAAATCTGATTAAAAAATCGGATTTTGTTAACAACATGGGTTTTAATTTCTTTGCACTCTCACTCTCCTTATAACATCAGCTTATAGCATCACCAGTAAAAGTCCTGTCAAAATCAGTTCCGCGGTTTCGGTGATTAGCCGCAACAAACAAACAGACAGAAATAAAAAAAAAATGGATTTTTTGTTATAAGTACTTTTTATACTTTCATATGCATTCAGTAAAAAGCTGTTATTTTTACAGACAGACACTTCAATTTTATTTATTTGTATACATGTATAAATATAGTAATAAGTACTAACATAGGCTAAGTTTTATTGTTACTAACACAGTGGACCTATCTGTAGTCTGATAAATAAATAATAAATAAATATGGATAAATAAATAAGTCAGTTCTTTAGTGCAAATAGTAAAATTAAACTCGTAAGGATTTCAACGGCCAATCCTTGCACAACGTTTGGTGCTTATATCTTATTGCTCGGTACATAATTATAAAAAAAAAAAAATAAGCTGTAAAAATATACACTGTATAAGAGACATGGACGGGAAAACTGTTCGCGCGTTAACTGCCTACAAATTCAGCACCATGGTATCAGTTTTTGCTTTTCCTTACTTTAATCTACAAACATGAAACAGCTATTTTATAACAGTCAAATGAATTTGACCCTGGAGGGCTAGGGTTGTGGTGACACAAAAATAAGATGCAGGAAGGATGCGATGGCAGGAAGGGGTAAGGACTACATTCGCACGTCAAGTCTAAACAGACAACAAAATTACAAAACATCTCTTATTAATTTCCTTGTCGATTTCAAGACGGTTTAATATTTATTTAATGTCATAAAGACGAGAGTCGCATGAAAACCGACGGCTCATCTCATAGTATACTAGGGGTACCTCTAGGTACCACATCAGGTGCGTTGCTTACCGTTGTGGAAGAGGAATCTTTGTATTTTTTTCCTAAAGCTGTCTATGCCGTAGCTCCGTCAAAGGTCCTTAGGATCCATATTTGGGACTCCTTAGACTTCATTATGACGGCGCTTGTCTGGTAAGTTACTGTGATGTTTTTTTATTGGAAGACACGCGTTGACAAACGTTTATGATGATAAATGTGTATGTCTAGTTTAGGAGGAAATTCTTCTTTGAATAATTATCACTTGCTTCAGTGAAGGAAAACATCGTGAGGAAACCAGCATGTCTGAGAGATATTTCTCGACGGCATGTAAAGCCAAGTGAGAGGCCCATGAGCGGCATAAAAACTCTGACACCAGGTTATGCTCTAAAGAAAGAATAATAAAGAAGTGGGGAACATTAATAACATTGATTATTACTATACACATTCCGTAATAAAAAAATCATATTTGAATAATAATATTTGCTGGTTTGTTTACTAATGACGTAGTCGGCTCTCGGACTATCGCCTGTTGCACTCACAGCGCATGTCCAGCCCAAATGATGCCCTTGGAGGCTGCAGCTATTGAAGCCTAGTCCTCGGAGCTGACCGGTCACCGCAGACAAGTGATACTATTTGCCCATATATTGTTGTAGTCTTTGGATACTACCATGAGTGATACTCCGGAGTGTGGTGGTGGCATGAAAGACAAGGAGGAGGATTTCCACATCGTCCCGTTTACGATTGTTTCTCTTCTGTTTTATTCGGTTTTCTTTTTCTTTTTTTTTCTTTTTAAGCCGTATAATCGCGGGTAAGTTTATCATTATCATCCTTAATAATATCCTATAGCAATATCAATGCTAATATTATAAATACAAAAGTTTATATTAATATTATTTAAAAAAAAACAATCACCGCTGACTGGAATTGAATCAATTTGGACCCTGGATTTGGACTTAGTATAAGTGGATCTCTGGAAATTTTTATTTCCGCACACGTTGTTTTAAATGAAAAAAAAACCACGTGTGTGAAATACATTGCAGGTTGAACCTAATCGTAGTAGTGCAATATCGCGGTCGTGAATCATATGTTGTTTATTATACAGCCAGACACTGACTTGCAAATTGAAAAAAACCTAAGGAAATTTGAATTTCGCGGACTGCCCTGGCGCTTCGCCCTTAAAAGTCTAACTTTAAATAATAGTTTGTTTATTAATGTTATTTTTTTTTTGTAACATATTATTTAGCATCCATAAGATGATACCTTCCCGCACTGACTGTCCGATCCAACATAAATGGATGTGTATATCTGTGTCCTGGACAATACTGACATATTATTTTATTTTATTGTAATGTATTATGTTTTCTTTTATTTCTAATTTAATTGATTGATTGACATAATGATATCTAATATTAACATTGAATATTTAATTTAATCTATTTAATTGTTATGTATCTTTATTTCTATAGTATATGCTATTAATTGAATTATTTTATTTTGTTATTTTTTTATATTTGTACGCTGACTATTTTATTACTTTTATGCTTTATGGATTGTTTATGAAATAAACATTTTATTGTTATTATTAATTATTTTCATTTAGGTACCTGCATATTATATTACATCGTGTACCTAAAGGACGCATACCTCGCAGGCGTCTGTCGGATGTGCGGGCCAAGACCTTAGTTTTATGGAATAACAACAAAACAAGGTATTTATTTAATTCCATCTAGTTTTAAAACATAACATGATGTGACGTGTAAAAGAGTTTTTTTTTTTTAAAACCAATTTACAGAAATAAATATGAATTTAGATTTTTTTTTTGTGATCGCAAGGGCGACTGTGGAACTTGAGGTCCTGGGTTCAATTCCCGAGTCCGGCAAAGTGATGTAGTGTTTTTCCATCAGGAATTTCCCAGTGGCAGCCAGGAGTTTACACAACATTAGTTTTAGTATATGCGAAACCTGAAACACTTGTCTAGTATTTTTATGTAAAGAATCTATTTACAAAATCTCAAAGCTGTATCATGAAAAATCTTACAAAGTTATATGCTTGGTAGTCCGCACAAAAAAGTGGTCACCACGCAGCGCGCCCGCGCGCGCGCTTCCAACAGCGTCGTCTTGAGATCATTGATAATAATAATTTGACAGTAGGTACCTAAATGATTGCGATAGGTACTTAATGTCGCTCGGTGTCCAACTCGTAACTTTTTAAAATATTTTTTGACTACATATAAGTAACATAGTTTAAAAATTATTGGAATCGATTCAGTTACTTATTCAGAACAAACTATATTCAGGTTTCGCATATACTAAAAATAATGTTGTATTTGTGCCCGGTTGATGGCAATAGGCTTGCCCTCTAAATAGAATACTAAATACATAACTGGCAAAATATGGGAGTACCTACTATTACGTACACCTCACCTAACTCTTGGGTGATTACAGGAGCGATGTTAAGTTATGTAATAAAACATGTAAATATATATGTATGTTTTTAGAATTCTCTGAAAATTACTCGAACATTGTAAATTTTTGTTAAATATTTACAAGGTTGTATTGTGTGCTCTAAAGAGTTGCAAGAAAATTTGGGAGCAACGGTGGCCCAGTGGTTACGGCCCGGCCCCGACTTACCTACGAGGCGCATTACTTTGGGTAATTTATTTCATCACCACTGCTCGAAGACATGTGACATGTACCAACCTGCATTGGGCCCATTCCCTCTCATAAAGAGGAAGCCGTGTGGCCCAGCAGTGGAAACATTATAGGCTGATTAATGATTATGCTATGCAATTATTTTATCTTGCATTCCTTTTGCTCTCAGATCTGTGATTGATAACGAACAACCGATGAAATTTGAAAAAAAAGAGGCTCCGAAAAATCTTTTTGATGTAAATGGCCGCGGTTGGATCAGGTAATCTTTGGTTTAAAAATTTTATATTTAAGTCTTAAGTTCTTTAATTAGTTTGACTGCCTCGTTGGTCTTCGGGAGCCTGACTGCTCATCATGGAATCCTGGACTGTGTTTATGTGGGTCGCTGTAGTGCAATTACTCATGGGTTGTCGCAGCAGTGACCCACTGTGTTATGTGTTGTTATCTTTGTTTTTTATCAGTGCTTACTAACATAGTCGTCCTGCGTGTCCTGTTGTTTGTTCACTTCAGGAACTGATGGACGCTACCGAAAGCGCCAAACTAGTAGCTCAGTTCTGGGCTGACACAATTTAGATTGCCATCGACACGCTAACAAGAAGAACATTGTCGTAAGTTTTACCAACAATTCTTGAGTTTTGGATACTCCAATTAAGAGAAATTCTATTCAATACTCAGGTGAAGCAGTGAGCTCGTGGCTAAATAATAACAGCCGCTCGTTTCGATCTTTATGTTAAGCCGTGCTTGCCTAGGTTTAAATGTGGATGGGTGACCACCCATTACGTTAAGCCGTTGGTCCCGGGTATCATTTGTAAATCTTTGACAGTCGTTAGGTAGTAGTGGCCCAAAAAGTCTGACAACCAGTCTTACCAAAGGGTATTGTATTACCCAGTACTGACTGGGTTGTGGAGGTCAGATAGGCAGTCGCTCCATGTAAAATACTGGTATTCAGCTGCATCCGGTTAGACTGGAAGCCGACCCCAACATACTTGGGAAAAGGTTAGGCATATGACTTAGGTGAAGCAAAGTATTGGGTTTTTGCATCAGGAATTTTTCAGCAGCCCAGTGAGTTTACAGCACAATGGTTGCCCCTTATTAAATGAGAGGCATTACTGGTAAAATAGGTACCCTGAATCACTTAACCCCCCCCCCCCCCCCTGATAAAGAAGAATAGGAGAAATAGTGTGTGGAGAGAGAGCTTAAGAACCCTGAAGAAGGGTCAGGTAATAGAGGGCAATGACAGTGCCTAATACCTACTCTGTATATTTGATACTTACTTCTTCTTTTGTTCAAAATCCTATGTCATTTCAAAACCGATGATATCTGGGGGCCTAAAATGGCCGCTTTAGCAGAATCATAATAGGATAATAATATGTATTACGTCACAATTCGTTAAATGGTCACAAAGTGACAATTCATAATATTAACAGCATTGATGAAAATTTTAACTAAAATTATTATCCTATTATGTTTCTGCTAAAGCGGCTATTTTAGGCCCCCTGGCTTCGTAGTTAACAATCTCATAATAGTTTGTTGATTTGTTTTTCAGATACATAATTGAAAACGAACTTCAGCGGTCAACGGGACATAAATATTAAAAACAAATAGCTTTTTTTTCTTGATTAAACTTCGTGTAAACTCCAGTAGTGATCATAATAATGATAATTATCTCATCATGTTCGGACAGATTTTGATAGGATTTTATTTGGAGTTTTTCTATCTGTGGTTTTTTCCTTTTTTCTGTATTATTATTGCATATATTTTGTTAGACTGCTTTTTTAAAGCAGCTCAGAAATTTGCCACCTACTACAAGCTACAGGGGTCAAATTAACAATATTAGGGGGCAATATTATTTTAAACAATAACTTATAAATGAACACTGAAGTAAAAAAGGAGATCCTTTGAAAGGTCCTCCAGAAGATATCTGAATAAAAGAAGGTTGATCAAGTCATCCTGTTTATATGGAGATCGAGTTTCGAATAATTATGATCATCCAAGTAAATGCATCCAAAAAGGGTACAAAAAATATGCTTTTGTCCAAAATACTATTTTAACTAAAGTTTGATAAAAAAATACTTGTAAATTAAAATAACCTAAAGTAACCAACTTAACAATAAACTAAAAAATGCGTGAAAAAGCCAGCCCTTGGCTTACGGGAAATGTCAACTTAGCATTTTAAAATTACCCTGTAAAAAAAAGTTATGTAATCTTTTTTTTGTTATCACAGCAGCACCTGTGTTGTGTTTAGGGATTGATGGTTATCTGATGTTGTTTTCCGCTTTTACTATGCCGCTGCGTACACAGAGGCTTAGACGCCACGTTGGCTGTGATGAGCTTTGTCAATCTCCTTTGACTATAATATCTGTATCTGTCCACCAATTCCGACTATTACCGATCATGGGGCCTGCCACTCTCTACTGTCAATAAAATTGTGGAATTTAACCAAACGTTGTGCAAAATTAAACACTTCATATAGCAGATAAATATTTATTGTCAAATAAATTACACTAAAGTTTCTTAAAATTCTAAAATCATATCTTAATTTAAACCAAATTAATATCTACACGGGAGAAATATCACTATCTTATAACTTATAGAGATCTAACATTTATAGCTAAAACTATATTTATTTGCTCAAAAATTATATATTTCTTCAAATAAGAATTTGTTTCTTTCTGTTGATTTTTTTAAAACAGATATTTAATACGTACGTATTAATTAACTTTTAACATTATAGACTATTATTATAACAAATCAAATCTGGCAATAGATCGTTTCGTATTAATTTTTTAGATTTAATGTACAAGTGACATGTTGTAACGGCTATACTATTTTTTTTTTAATTTATGTTAAAAGTTGGTTGATAACTTTATTTTTGTTTTAAAAAATCATTGACATTACTAGATCACGAATTCATCGTAATTTTGTGGTTTGTATCTGATTAAGTCTTCATACTAAATCCAAATTTCTACTCAGGTTGTGAACTACATGGCTAAATATGTTTTTTTAATGCAATTTACATCCTTAAATATTTTTTAAGAAAAAAAAAACTGTTTTCTAGATTTGATGTAATGTTTTTGTATATATTTGATTATACACTGGGGCTAAATTAGAGTCCAAATTGCAATGGATACTGGTTTAAAAAAAAAGGTCGCGTACAGTGCTAATATCGCCGGTAGAATGACATGGCAAGATATTTATGTCTGTAGGCTGCGCTGCGTGACGTAGCAGTGTGCGCCTACTAATATATTGTAGCAACTGTTGTTGCAACAGTTTTAGATTTTAAATATTTCTCTAAAAATATTTTTTTTAAATATATAAAACTGTACGGGAACAGAGTCCTTTTTTTTAGTAAAAAAAAATGTTTTGAATAAAAAAATACAGGGATTTTTTTATTATTTTTTTGCCAAAATTCTGTATTGCTACAAAGGTCTATTTTAACGTATTTTACTACTTCTATAGAAGCTATCTTCGTACGTTCTGGTGTTCTGATTGCTGGTGTAGTGTGTGTTTGTGTGTATTGACGGCTGATTTTGAGTAGTTTAAATATGTGGTATAATATTATGTGTGACCAGCTTGCTGGTTGATATTAATGTTTAAAGTACGTGTTGAAAAACTGTGCTCAAGCATGAATACTTCCATATTTCGTAGTCATTTAGAAATCATATTATATGTAAATTGTAATAACTCAAATTGGTCGTGATATTTACACGAAAAGAATTATTGAGGTCTGGAATACTTTAGCATCGTTCTAAAAAAAAAATGTTTGTTAAATGTTACTACTTGAAACTGTTATATCTAACTCATGTCATGTGCAATTGTTGTCTGTCTATTATAAATGTATGTGCGCAAATTGTTTTTTAATTACCTGGAATCATTGGAAAAAGTATAAGCAATATCTGCTCTAATTTTCTTATATCTAAAACCATAATTATTTTGGTAACATATTAAACAAAATGATTTTTAACTTAAAAATACTTAATAGTAGGGCGAGACCCAAACAATATCTTAGAAAAAAAATTAAACACAGAATCTTGCGAGGTTAAATAATAACAATCAAAACACTTTAAATACCACTAATATATTTTTTTCCATATCTCCGTAAAAAATGCATACACAAAATAATTATCTAAATTTTAGTTGTTTTGCCACTGAATTTTGACTCACTAAAGTTACTTAACAATTAACATTAGCGTATTTATAACATTTTTTAAACTAAATTAGGCCTAAAAATATTTTTCTTTCGATACACTGGACGTAGTTCGGCCATAGAGAGCCAACCCATAATATCTTATTAATTCAATGAAATAGGTCATACCAATGCAACATGCAAATTCAATTAAATCAGTCCAACACATATAAATTGGTGAAATTTGGTTGCGGGCTGGTATATTTTGACACTCAAATTTAAATATCACTAAGTTTTTTTTTTTAACTGGCAAGATGTAGACAAGTTTCACTGCATTATCAATACCAAGAAACACTGTCTAAATTAATTGTAATCACCTATTATATCGCACTTATTTATTTTATTTCATAACTTTTAACAAAAAAACATTCACAACAATCTGTACAACTTGAAATACAAATAATTTTGAGCTTTTTTTATTACCTCTATAGCCAATTAAAAATCTACCTTAGACAGTCGTTATAAGGCCAATTTTCAATTCTCATAATACCTTCTTAAAGCTCAATGATTTTTAAAAATCACAACACACATTACAACACAATCTAAAATATACCTATTGCTTAAGAAAATGAAGGCTTCTTTACCTTGCAATAAATCACAGAGTTAGTCCAGTGGTTTCCAACACACGATGGCTCTCATATCATCGGGGGCTTTCCCGAAGATCCTGTCTCCGTTGGGGTCGACGTACTGGTTTATTTGGTAATCCAGGAGGGTCTGGTAGCCCAGGACATCGGTACCTAGTTGCTGGAAAGGAATAGTTAAATCTATTTAGAATTTTCCGAGAAATTACACTACAGGAGTCGTTGCATAAGATGGCGAGTCAGATATCAACTAGATATTTAAGGTTCCCCCAGCTGGGAAGTAGGTCTCCTCCACGCTCTTATGCTTTGATGTTTATTATATATATTTTTGTTTCTATTTTTTATGCACTTCAGGTCCTTGTGAAAATTTTATTTTTCTAGGTTAGGCACTAACCACACGATAAAGAAGAAGAGAAAAGTTTCTTCTTAATTATTCGTAAAGGGCAATAATATTGTGTGGTGTAACATGAGGCTTTATACGAAGTGATATTCTAGCAGTGAGAATGATTGTGTGTTGTGTAAGAGGGGCTATGAAAAGTGCAATGGATAGAAATAAGCTACCGAAAAGGGGGCGTCCATTAATTACGTGAAGCGTTTGGGAGGGGAGGGCTGAATTTCACGTGGGGTGGGGGCAAGGGGGGTCTCGGCTAATATTCCTGTGTGATAAAATAAAATTGTAAACATTGCTCCATACATTTTGGTCAGTACCCTTTATCTATGCTACCGAATGATAAAAATCCTTTATTACACTACTTTATTGTTGGTTCTATTTACCTGTGTCAAAGGACTGGTGTTGGTAGTGAACACGCCACGGAAGCCCCTCTCCTTGGCGAGGTTCATGGTAGCGTTCTCCAGCGCCCTGATGGCCGCCACGTTCTCCCGAGGGGTGAGGCTCTCTGCTGTCGCCATCATGAAGGAGTGGAGGATTGTGCCTGAAAAGACAGAATATAAAATAAGAACTGGCTGATTTAGCTAAGAATACTGCTTGATTCAGTGCGCGGTAATCCTGGACACGACACGCATAGTGAGGAGGATCCTCTCTCCGGAGTCCTGACAACCTGGACTTTGTTCCTAATGCCGATAGGCCATACATTTATTATAATGTTTCTTTTTTGTTGTTGTTTTCTTACTGTTCAGTTTTAAAAAAATATTTAAAAATGTAAATTGTATGTCTCATCAACGAATAAAGAATAAAATATTGGTTTATCGTCTTTCACGCCTGATGATGAAAATTTCTACCAGTTTTTGGGGTTTTAATAAGAGAAAGCAACTGATTTGACCTACTAATGAGGGTATTTCAAGATCTATGGCAATCTCTTTCAAATGAACTTTCCCACTGGTCTTAATTAATGTAATAATTTATGGTATTAATATTTAACAGACATAAACATAAATGGTTTCGCATTTTTCGTCCAAATAATAAACATTCCTACCTCCCTACTACATACTTATTAAATGCGGTGTATTGTGTCTACCCGGCGAGTATGGTTACCTAAGATTAACAAAATTAAGGCAGTTAAAGTCTTGAAAAACAATTATATATTGATAATGCTAACTCACCCTTCCCTGGTGGCAACATGCTATCCCTGACAGAACTCTCGACGAACTCCAAGAAGATCATGATCTTCATCAGACCGCCCGTCTCTTCGGACTCCACGTCTGGCTCGTCGCGAGCGTCGAAGTTAAGGGCTACGGCTACTGGGGCTCCTGACGCTGTGAAAAAACAATTAATAATCTTATTTAATATTCCTGAGAATTTTATTAGAAGAACTCCACGTCAAAACCTATTGCACCAATGCATGTTGTCCCCGCTAATTAAGCATTACTGTTTTAATTTACTTCGACGTGCGAAAGAGATGAAGCCTGAATAGGTTCATCTTTTTTCAACACTGATCTAACATGCTTTAATAGGTGGTGGGCCCTGAAGACTTAGACAGGTGGCAATCACCTTCAAAGGGCTTAATATTTCTGCAAAGATATTCATCAGAATTGTTTACGTGCTCAGGTAACTTGAGTTCAGAACATGCCTGAGAAGAAATAGAGTTCCTCCAAAAGAAGTCCCCCACGGTTATCGTGAGATATTTATTTATACAGAATCTTGTACTACAATGGACGGATTGGCTGAAAAGCTTAGCAAGGGTACTTACAATTTTTAAGAACAACGCTTAGTTTTGCGTTGATGAGCGCTGGCCAGGTATCGCTAATGAGAACTGCGTAGTCATTCGTGTCGATCTCGTGTTTTAGGAACTGTTCCAACTCTGCCTTGTTGTAGAACGATGATACTATCATTCTGAAAAAAAAGTTAAAGGCATTAGGTTACAGGCATTTTTTGTAAAATGGTAAAGAAGAGTCATAATATAAAGCTATGGCAAAGTGAATCTATTATCATTATTAAAATCCGTTCGCTAGAACAAAATATCTTCTCAATAAAATCTCAAAATGGTACGTGCCTGCATTACTTGACCCTCTTACAATTTAAAAAGAATAGTAAACGAAAAGTCAGGTAATGTAAGCTACTGACTGTACAAGTAGATGACCATTTAGGCTCCAAGCGCTACAGTCACCGAGGTATCAGAAATTTTACAGATCTACGTAAGTCATAGTTTTTCGAGACCGAAGATTGATTTTAAAGTAATACTTACTCTATGACCTGTTGCTTATGTTCATCAGCTAACGGCTCAGCAGTAAACAGTTCATTATCATCACCGTCGCGGTTAGGACTGGTGCTCATGTGGGATAGGACCTCGCCTAGGTTAGCTGCTCCGAGGAAGTCACTGATATCTGGAAGACGGATGAGGAGTTAAAGATAATTGGCGTGTCTGAGTGTAATGAGTGTGTTTTAATTGATCCGAGCTTCAACAACGCCAATTTCATTGTGTGAATTTTGCATTTTGCATCGTATGGACTTTGCATAATATCATTAAGGTTACTAAATATTAAAAAAAAACTGCACATTGTCACAGCTTTCAATTAATTTTCCAATTTGTTGTTTAGCCTATTTATACCCGGAGCGTGCCGTCCATAGAGGCAATTAGAGCTAGCCTACCAACAGCGCCAAATGCATTTAATATAACTATGCAATAAAATAATACAAAATATTAAAAAAAATGTTAAAACTCCTGTTATAACATTTATAGCAACTTGTCGCGGCCGTGTGACGTAACTCACACTATACTAAAAGTACTACGACGCTCTGGACGCACTAATCAGGCAAGATCGCTTCCAGCCTAGTTCTCATTAATAAATTTACACACACTGGTGCATATTTTCGTGTGTATGAACGGCACACACGTATAGATTATGGGCGTGTCTTGCCAATGTAGCCGTGATTGGCTAGCTAGATTTAATGAATAAAGAGCAGGGTTCCTAGTTTGTGGAGATTTTCCCTAATTGCCGGGAATTCGAGAAACAGACTCTCACAGACACGACATTTTCCTTTATGACACTAGAGACAATTAAAAAAACAGGGTGGTATTGTCGAATTTATACCTTTCAAAAAAATTATAAATTTTTACATTATTTTTACCCATAAAAATAATTAAAAACTACATGAATGTTATTTTTCGCTTTGATTTTTGGGGAGTTAGAAAAATAAGTATTGAAAACTCTGTGCTGTCAACTGTCAGTATTATTATCCGGCAAATTTGGTAACCGCTTTTATAAAGGGTCATGGTATGACAATTATGCAATTTTATTTGGTAGTGTTTTTTCTTTTAACAAATTACGAATTAATTTGTTCCGAGAGGAGTCATATTGTTTCATGTGACAAGCAATTTATATGCGATCTTTAATGTTTTTATAGCTTAACTTATAAGTAATTCGTTTTGAGACGTTTACATAAAATTGGTGTTCTGTTGTGAAGTTTGCGTTGATAATGTGTGTTTGTTAGAAGTTAAAAGCAGTAAGTTTTCGCAATTATCGCTTAATGATGGGATTCAAGTTGATAGACGTGTACCTGAATTACGAAAATTAATCCAAAAATATGATAATTCATCTTGTACTCGTGATTTCAATCCTCAAAATTATACAACATTTAGCTGGCTGTGTGGTTCTATACACACAAATAAATTATTTTGTTTTCCGTGCATTTTGTTTAATACTAGTAAGTGGATTGAGGGATGTATTGATTTGCATAAATATTTTTAAAAAAATAGGCGCGGAGATTTAATTTTGAAATGAATTGATTTTTTCACTGATTTCAAATCCGTAGTTAACTTATTGCTTTTGTTTGCATTGTCAGAAAATCGTGATTTAAACCTTGAATAATGTGGTGAGTTCTTGTATTTATAACTTTTATTTTTACAGGCTTATTTTCAATGTTTTTTTTTCATATAAATTAATTAATTTTTATTTTTTTGGGTATCTGTATGCGTGGCCTACCCTCCGTGGAGAACCACTGCATGCCACCGAGTTATACTGAATATTTGTATTATCAAACTCGTAACGTATGATCAGTATATAATGCCACTATAAGCCATATTCATTATTTTCTCTAATGCCAGTAATGAAATCAAACTCACCAATATAATACCCCTGCTCCCTCAGCCTAGTGATGGTGTAGATGGAGTTGAGCGAGTTCCCGCCCAGCTCGTAGAAGCCGGCGCGCGCGCACACGGCGGCCCTGGCGGCGCGGCCCAGCACGGCGCACACCGTGGGCAGCAGCACGCGGGCCGCGCGCAGCTGCGCCGCCGGCACCGACGAGTAGTCGATGTCGACGGGGATCTCTGAGTCGTCTACAACGTAAAATATACTCGTTACTTCTTTTTTTCTGTTGCATCGGTGCGTACTAGGCCTATACAGGGTGTTTCAGAAATGTGTGGACATATTAAGGTTGTGGTATCTCAAACTATCGAAATATTCTAAATGAAAAACTTTCTACATGCAATCAACATCGTCATCGCGAAAAAAAATCAGCTGTACCATATGAAACTTCAATACCTACTTTACTTTACCACCACCAAATGTATGGACAGACCACTGTTTTTTTGCAATTTCTGATATGCTATGCAGGATAGATGGCTCTTGTTAATATTTATACATATGAAATATTGTAATTTACTAACCGTTATTGTTGGTGTTTTCATACATCTTCAGTAACGCTTGGCGATCCACTTTCCCATTAACTAGCAAAGGTATACTTTCGACCTCAATAACCTAGAAGAAAAAGACGATTTAGTAGTTCTATATCTGTTTGAATTCTTTACATTCTAAGCTACACACAAGCGTCTCTCAACACTACTATTTCATTTTTATTTTACCTGCGGTATCATGTAATGCGTCAATGAGTTTTTCAAGGCTGCCTCAATGTGTTGTGCAGCTATTCTAGCTTCAGGCTTGATGGTGACGAACGACAGGATCTCAGGGTTGCCACGGTCGAGACCATAGCATAGCACAACACCTTCCCAATAGAAACACAAAATGTTAATTTTATATGCTAAATAGTCACCCCTGGGTAAACTTTAACATACTTTTTAATAAATAGTGTTAGATCTAGAAAAAAATCTACATGACCGTTCACAGATCTCAATGTAACGCACTGGTGTTTCTCAAAATTGACTACACTCCAAAAATAGGATCCAAATTGATCGGTTCTCTTGCCTTCTTCCAAATACTCACATTTGTCAACACCATCAACTCCGGCTACTGCGCGGTCGACTTCTTGCAGGTCTACTCGGTGTCCTCTGATCTTGATCTGAGAGTCAGTACGTCCAGCGTACAGAATGACTCCCTTTTGTAGCACTCCGAAGTCACCAGTGCGGTAAAGACGGCCGAAATCTGGGATTGTGACAGCAATTAAAATCTTAGAAAGAGAAACACATTGACGGTTCTGAAACAAAATCTGACTAGGCGGCCATAGCTTTCACACTGAACATCCCCCTTCCTTTCAAGAGATTAAACTATTTAGTATTCTTAAATACTGTTAGTGTATGAAGGTGGATGAAGCAAAAGGAGCAAGTAAGTATTGTAACTGGTGGTGTTAGTGCTACTCTCTCTTCTTCTTCTACTATATGTGAATACTACACAATATTGTATTTTAGTCACACGTTGGTATTTTCCGTCAATAGTTAATGACAACGTTTTCCGAGAGAGAAGCATAATTGACCTATAATTTTCTCAATGTTAGGACATACGCCTCCTCTCCTCCATATGAGAGGGAATGAGCTGTAATTCATCACGCGAACCCAGTGCGGTTTGGTAGATTCCACAAGTCTTCGAAGTTTTGGTTTTATAACATGCTGGTTTCCTCGAGATGTTAAACCAAAACTTTCAACCTTGCTTTCAAACTTCACCGTTTTGAAAGCAGTGGCTTGGGTTCGAATCCAAGACCTAGAACTCGTAAATCGTTGCCGATACCATTGGACCATCACTGCACTAAATGCAACCCTATCTCTGTCTCTTTGAACTGATGTAATTACCTGGATGTGCCGCATGAGGATTGTCAACGAACTTATCAGCCCCCTGTCCACCCACGTACCCAGCTGCCAGGTTACACCCAGCCACCCACACTTCACCAGACTCTGACTCCCGAGCTGGGTTCATCTCCTCATCCAGCAGGTAAACAGCGCAATTGTCTAAAGGAGCGCCTGCGGAATGAAATATAGGTATTAAGATGTCGTCTATAAAATTTAAGAAAAAGATGCAGTTATTTTGGTACAAGCTAGTCAATATAATAGCCACCTAATTTTAATTCAGTATGACTAAAGTAGTCAATGTTTCTTTGCGATGCATACAGTATATGATTTAAATTAATAAAACAGTGAGTTACAATAATCTGATAGAACCCATCTCATGAATCTACTCAACCTTTGCCAAGAAAGATTTTTATAAAATGTTTCCTGTTTTAATAACTTACCAATGGGTATAGTGGGATGATTATCGAGTTGGTTAGTATTCTCCAAGACATAATAGGTCACATCTCCCATCACCTCAGTACTGCCATAGAAGTTGGCAAGCTTAAAACCGTTGTGATCTCCGAAGTTCTTGAAAAACTGTGCTGCTAAGTCTTTGCTGAGAGTCTCTCCGGAACAAATCCAGAGTTTAAGATTCTGGAGAGGTCTCTCAGAAGGCTTGAGGGAAAGGTACATGAGGATGGAACGAAGAAGGGTTGGTACGAGTACTAGACGTTGAATCTGAAATAGAAATTGATTTATTGTTACTTACTATTTGATGTGCGTATGTGTTTAATCTCTTGTAACTTTAGTATTGGTAAAGATTGCATGTTTCTATTCTAAGGTATAAGAACAGACCTAATAGTTAAAGGTCCTGAAACTCTAGATCATAACATTATCAGTTAGCTATAATTTAAAGTCACCTGATTATTAGCCAAAACATTGACAAGCTTCTGAGGATCCCTAGTAGTTTCCCTGGACAGGATAATCAGAGTCCTGCCATGCAGCAATGGGCCCCAAATTTCGCACACGGAGTCAACGAAGGTCAGAGCGGTCTTCCATACGCAGTTGACTTCGGAGTCACTATAGGGGAAGGTGTGGAACTGCCACCAGAGACGATTGCAGATTGCTGAGTAGGACAAGCGGACTCCTGGTGGTAGAAAAACAAGTAAAAGAGGTTATTTTGAATCATTAGCACTCGTTCGTTAAGTCCCAGTTATTGTATTCGATGAGTATAGTTATTTGAATCAAATAAACGCAAAAGTTTTATATCTTAATGTTTTTTTTTAAACTTAGTAAATGTATTCGTATTACGTTAAAGTAAATCATATTAATATATTGGAAGTCTTTTAATTTTTTGAATGAATTGTCATTCATTCAAAAAGTTGCATCTTGGTACAACCCTATAAAATCATAAAAATAGACAAATACCTTTAGGAATACCAGTGCTTCCAGAAGTATAAAGCACAATAGCAATGCTCTCACTCCTTGCTGGAGCCAGTACTTCCATGTCCTGGACGACATCAGATGACAGTCCACTGGCTTCATGTGCTAACTCCTCAAAGGACACAGCTGGAACACCACTTCCGGAAAACATACCGGGATTTGCTGAAACCCGAACGATAGATCCAAGGTAAGAAATTATTTTCAATAAACTAATTTAATTAAAACAAGATTTATGTCATTTTTCTTAGAGGATGGAGAATTAAGTTGCTGGAAAGAATATTTATTCAAAAGTAAGGACATTTTAAATTATTCAGATTCAGTATTTTTTTTTTTTTTTTTTTTTCAGATTTACTTAGACAAAAAAGTAGCAACCCACCAGTTTCATCGTAGATAATCAGAGAAGGCTCAGCATCTTTGAGGATATGCGAGATTCTGGCTTGAGGGAAGCTGGGCTCCATCGGCACGTAGGCAGCCCCAGCCTTCCATGTTGCTAGCAATGTGGTGATAGTGCTGGAAAATAAGATTAAATGTTAATAATTAAACGTTATTAGACGATGAACTATTCTACCATGGAAAATTAATTTTGCAATCCTGGATTTACTAAATATCACCTCACGACTCTGCCTTGTTTGAGCTTACAGTTATATTTTATTAAAATTTTGATGAAATGAGCACATTCTATTATAAAACTTGGTTTCAAGAGTAATAACTAAATATTAATCTTTTTAGCCTCCAATACTAGAGCCGTTAAGTTTTTTATGTTATTAGGTGACAGTCTAGCAGACATTCCACCTGATAATTAGAAATTACCGCCGCTTAGAGACATCTGCATTACCACCACAGTGCACAGATTGCATCTAAAAATAGAAGCTGAAGATCCAAGATATTTTTCTTTGAATTTCCACTGTATGTTTGTTTTTTTCCAAACTCGAGAATCTCACCTATGCGTCGGCTGCATGCACACAGCAATGACGTAGTCTCCATCCCGGTTGGCACCCGAAGCTCTTGCTCTCGATGTAATGGCTCTTGCGAGGGAGTTGGTACGAGCTTCCAACTCTGCATAGCTGACACGGACGCTACATGTTTCGTCTGTAATGGTGGAATAAGGCATTGAATACAACGAAGAGATTTGATTTTAATAGGATTCCATTTGTTGAACTGTTCTACCAAGCAATGAGTGTGGAAATATCTAGAGTCAATGTCCAATATCCTTTAAATGGTAAGACACCAACACCGTAAGAAAAACAAATACGATCTCAACAAGTGATTAGTGATTTCTGAAAAGCCATCATCATCTCATCATCTTCCTGCCCTTGTCCCAAGTTATTTGGGGTCGGCGCAATACGTTTTATTCTCTTTACTCCTTTTTCCATCATATCATATCATTCCGTACTCAAACCCTCTCCCGCTCCATCCATCAATCAACGTTTACTGGGTGTTTTTTTAAACTTGGGCATTACTTTAGGGGCTTGTAGTACCCTTAAAAATAAGCATCTTTTACCGACCAAGAAATCACGAAAAAAATATCAGCTGCTCCACATATTATTGGTCGCGTAACTCGAAAAAGTGTAGGCAACAGCTGATTTTTTAAATCATATTCCATAGTTAGCCTCATAGTAAGATTTGCTCATATTTATGAGTACTTCACTCTCTTAAAGTATTGCCCACGTTTAACCAAACAGCCTGTATATTAATCACTCTTCTAGTCACATTCTGAAAGAACATTTTTCATAACAAGCCAAGTTTACGTTAATGGTAAGAGTTGTGAATCAAGGCTTCTTAATTCTATTATCCGAATCCAGGTCTTGAACTTTTTATTAGTCGTACAACGACTAAGGTTAATTGGTTAAATCGGGATTTAATTATTCTTTTATACCATCATCGTCATCATAATATTCTGATAGTTCAACGAATCAATTTTCAGCTACATTTAGTGAATTACTTAATTTTTTTAATGCCATTAATTACTTTATTTTCCATTAATTACCTACACCCAATATCGTGCTTATTTACCTGGTTTTTCAATTCAGAAATCTAATTATGTTATTAATCTTATTGTGTTTATAAAAAGTGACGTTAAAAAGTGGACATAATGCCTTTCGTTCTTAATAAATCTCCGAGAAATGGTAAAGAACAATTTTGTAAAATGATGAATGATTAGTATTGCATGCAATCTCATTTTTATATTCATTATCCACGCCCACGGGCGGCATAAAAACTCTGTCACCGTTTTTATGCCGCCCATGGGTCTCTGACTTGGCTTTACATGCCGTCAAGAAATATCGCTCAGGCATATTGGTTTCCTCACGATGTTTTCCTTCACTGAGGCAAGTAATAAATTATACAATAAGTACATGAATTCAAAAATCAGAGGTGCATGCCATGGTTCGAACTCGAGACCTATGACTTGGCAGTTCGACGTTCAGACCACTAGGTTATCACGGTTTTAACGCCTATTGTAATCATCGTTGGTATTATTATAAGTATTATCCTATTTAATTACTATATTGTTAGTCAGTTGGCCTGTCTAGACGCATTTTTTCATAATTCTTTTATTTATGTTGTAATTGTTACGAGGCCAGATATTGTTATTTATAAACAGACAGTGTTTGTCTATTTGTCTGTTCAGGGTTAAATAAAAGAGACAATATTAAAAAAGGGGTTGCAATTTTTATTGTATGAAGCCTGCCTAACTAAAGTCTTCTAAAGCGTCACGTTTCTGAGTTAAAAGATATATCAAAGTTATAATCTTCGTCATCAGTACAACTTTGATGGTTATGTTTCAGAAACGTGACACTTTAGAAGATTTTGTCCCTTACAATAATTGTTTATATTAATGCCAGCTATTGATTAGTTCAGGTTTTAACCGTGGCTGCTATTAATCAAAATAAAACAACAGAGCAGAACTTAGTCGTCGACATCGACAAAATCACCGACAAAAAATCATTTCATAATAAAATCGCAGCCCATATTCATATTCAGCATTAATTTTAGTATATGCGAAACCTGAAACACGTGTCTAGTATTTTTATGTAAAGAATCTATGTACAATATTTCAAAACTGTATCATGAAAAATCACAAAGTTATAGGCGTGTTCTGTTACCTGGTTGTCCGCACAAAAACGCGGTCACCACGCGGCGCCGCCGCGCGCGCGATTCCAGCGTCGTCTTGAGCTCATTAATAATAATAATTTGGCTGTAGGTACCTAAATGATAGCGATAGGTACTTAGTGTCGCTCGGTATCCAACTTGTAATCTTTTATAAATATTTTTGGTACAAAATATAACATGGTTTAAAAATTATTGGAATCGATTCAGTTACTTATTCTGAACAAACTATTTTCAGGTTTCGCATACTAAAAATAGTGTTGTTACTTAGTATCCACTAATAAATTCATTGAAGATCACTGACAAGCGGCTAATGGGTCAATTACAAGCTACACCATACAATTACACAGTGGCGCGGCCATGCTAATTTTAGGTGAGAACCTCTAATTACTAGTACCGTGCAATAGTCATGACCTACTTGATCATCAATAATATTGGACATTTTATTGTGTTCATCTATAATGGTATTGGCTTCATTGGGTTGATTTTTTATTTTAATTGATTGTATCGTAACCGAAAGTTTAATATTTTCATTGTAATTTCGATTACTGTAATTAACACCAATCGGTTTTATGACGCACGTAGGGATTAGGGACTTAGAGTAATAATCGAAGTTAAGTTGAACACAATTACTTCGTATAGTTGCATTTTGGTTCTCGGAGATAGTTATCATCTTCTTACCCTTTTCCTAATTAAATTCGGTCTTGGTTGCTCGTCTTCTTTTACACGCCTTTAACCCCTTTTTAGAAATATTATCTTTACCAGTTTCGAAAAAAAAAACCTTTTTAAAAGTACTCGGCCCATACAGAGCGTCAAGACCCTTAACGAAGCCGAAAGGCACTTTTTATCCCCGTCATTGTGATCATACTTTTGTTCTAGACCGTACCAGGGGCTGCAGTCTCGACATAGATAGCGACAAAAATCGGTCGTTAAGTCATAACGATGTCAAATTTCTTTAATAGATTTTCAACCTTAAGGTTTCGAAATAAAGTTGAAAATCTATTAAAGAAATTTGACATCGTTATGACTTAACGGCCGATTTTTGTCGCTATCTATGTCGAGACTGCAGCCCCTGGGAACCTTCTAGTTACGGAGATATTTTGGGTCAAAGTTCCAACTTGTTCACAAGATTTTTTTTAAATTCATGTTTTTAATGTAAGATTTTTACTTTAAATACCTCCACTATCCCCGTACTATTCAATCCATCCATCAGCACAATGTTTTAAGTGCGTTACATTGAGTCCTACCGTAAAACGCGATTTTGCACCTCAAAAAACAAGTCGTTTCCCAGCAGTTATTTTTGCGTACAGTTACTTAGTTTGATGTGTAGAATGCTTGGTGGACGGCTTCGTGAAGGATCCGTGTACACCCTGTATGCAGCGCAGTGTTGCCACTGTGCGAGCAAGCTGTGTTTCAGCTTGGGGGGGCGTCGATGCAATGGGTCTCAGTAGTTAGTACTACTGAGACCCATTGCATCGCCCATAGTGTAAACGAGACTTACCCGCATACACCAGCGCAGTATTGTCACTGCTAGCAAGATGGGCGAGGTGCTTCGGAAGTGGAGCAGCCGGCACAAGCGTGCGGGCACCGCTAACTACGGAGACCCGAGGCAGGGAACCCATGGTTGTCTATCTGAGGACAAAGAAAATATGGTAATTTAAATATGAGTTTTTCGTTACTCTTCGTTTAGAGCTCAGGCTAACTAATCCTGCTAATATGGAGAAAAGTGGAAATTAGGATTTTCCTACTCTATTCTTTTCTGATTAATTTGGTTGCAGGATCCAAGACAGTCGAATTGTTTCTCTGGGACTTTGTCGAGCTTCACTTTCTCGGCGCTGTTCTGGTGGTCGCCACCTATGATTCTCGCTTTCAGGAGTTACAGTGGTTTGGGAAAAGTTTGGGGGGCTTGACTCAAAAAAAAAAGCCCTCTGATCATCTGTAGGTCTCTGGACACATACGTGGTCTAAGGGTGTTTAATAAATGCATAACCTTGGAGCTTGTGAAGTAACCATTTTAGGAAAAATACTACCTAGGTCAAAACACACTATCTTTTTCCGCTTTCTATCATTCTTTCTATGATTTATGGTCGTCTCACCAAAATCATTGGTCTTGTGAATATTTCGTCTTAGTAGGTACTTATTTAACGATTGTCAGCACAGGTGGTATGTCCACTTACGCTAAGCGAATTTAGAATTTTTTTACAGGTCAAGTGAATTCATCTCCCTAGCCTTTATCCAGCTACATTGTGGTCTGCTTCCAATCTCACCGGATGCAGCTGAATACCAGTAATTGACATGGAGCGACTGCCTATCTGACAACAACCCAGTTAGTTCTGGGTGATACGATAACTGTTGGTAAGACTGGTTGTCAGACTTTCGGGCCACTGACTGTAACGACTTCAAAGATCTACAAATGAGAATTAACATGCTTTCCAAGGCACGGAGGAAACTCGGTATGTAATGGGTGTTCACCATCCACTAGCCAGGAGGTACTCTTATAAGTTAAGTGAATTAACAAACCAAATAAGTTAACATAAAATGTGGGTGTACTATTAGGTAAATCTCCGCCTAACCCTTCAGTAATAATAGGCGTGATATTAGAATTTTTCAAACCAAATAAAAACGTAATACACTCAACCAGTCACGAGGAATCTTCTGTTAGTCAATAACCTATTAAATAAGTCTTATTCAACCGCTTCAATTCGTCCTGAATAGCTCACAAGAGTGTATTTATTGGATAATAGGTCCAATTGCCCATCAATTACTGGATAGGAATGTAGGTACAGTGATTTCATTGGAGGAAACGATAACGGCTAGGGTACACGAATGGTATTTACTACCGAGTGAAATCCATAGCTATGATGACGACACTCTACTGTCAATTTCATCAAGTCATTTGTTTATTTACTTATTTTTCTAAACCACGTCTATTGGTATCGGCTTCCAGTCTTACCGGATCCAGCTGAATACCAGTATAATGGGTCTAAAAATACCCGAAACGCACTTGTTCTCCCCGTCATTGCGATTTTTTTTTGTTCTGGAACAAATCTGGGAACCTTCTAGTTACGGAGATATTGGAAGTCAGTTCCAACTTTTTCTCAATTTTTAATTAAGTGCAAATTGTTAATGTTATACTTTAAATACCTCCATGGCCCCTGCACTATGAATCCATCAACACAATGTTTTGAGTACGTTAAGATAAGTAGTAATAAGATAATTTATTTGCCTAAAATATGCTATACAGAGGTTTTATTATAGCTTATGAGATCATACACACGCGTATGCGTATTCTATATTGAGTCCTAACATAAAACGTGATGTTCCAACCCAAAAACTAATAGTAAGATTAATTCTATCTTTAGCCACCTGAAACCAGTATGGAGCAACTGCTTATCTGCTCACATCTCCTATTCAGTTACTGGGCAATACGACACCTCTTGGTAAGATTGGTTGTCAGATTGTCGACTTCTGACAACCAGTCATCATCATCATTTCAACCGAAAGACGTCCACTGCAAGACATAGGCCTCCCCCAAGTATCGCCACATTGACCGGTCCCGTGCGACTCGCATCCAGCGGATCCCTGCAACCTTTACCAGGTCATCGGTCCACCTAGTGGGAGGCCTTCCAACGCAACGTTTTCCGGTTCGCGGTCGCCACTCCAGAACTTTTCAGCCCCATCGGCCATCCGTTCTGCGAGCAATGTGCCCTGCCCACTGCCACTTAGGTTTGGCTATTCTTCGGGCTAAGTCGGTAACCTTGGTTTTCTTGCGGATGTCCTCATTTTTTATTTGATCACGCAAGGAAACTCATAGCATAGCCCTCTCCATTGCCCTTTGGGTGACTTTAAGCCTTCTGATGGGGCCCATTGCGAGCGGCACGTTTCAGTCCCATGTGTAATCACTGGCAACACACACTGGTCATAGACTTTCGTCTTGAGACACTGCGGTAAGTTAGACTGACAACCAGTAACGACTGGTAAATAAGTAATTTTTTTATTGAATTTTTACATATTAACTTTACCTGTTTAGTATTTTCTTTTTGGCAGTTCTTAATTGTCTTTAGACTTCCATTTTTTTTCGCATAGGAAATCATCAAATGACGGGGTCATTTGATGATTTCCTTCCGCTCTGGGTCCCCCTCCCGCTCTGGGTCTGTCAGTCTTCTACTGACTAAAACCCATCCATGTTTTTTCCTTGACCTTTTTGCTCTTTCGAAAAGTCCGGCAGCCCTGTCAGAGACTTCCATTTCACTTTACTTTTGCAAGCCTTGTTATTTATTGTTGAATAAACTACAGATCTAATGTAACTTGTGTAGTCTAAGCCGTATAGCCTTGAGTTACTTAGCTTTTTGTGTTAAACAGTAAGTTTTACCTAGGTGTGTGTTTAGATGTGAAGTAATTAAACTTTAATAGTCATCGAGCAATGCGTGAAGCATTCATTATCATTGTTTATTGCCTACTTAAATGGCTGCTGATGGATAATTATGTTTTCAACGCACATCGTAACATCACGCCAGTAATTTATTTATTTATTTGTTTAGGATCTCCAACAAAGGATTTACACAAACACGAAATAAACAATCGACGACAAAAGTATCACGTAGGTGTACTCCTTCACTTACAGGAGACCACAGCATGCTTAACAAAATGTATAACTAAGCTAACAAAGATATAGTAGCATATAAAAAATAAAATCAAAAGATATTAAGGTAATAAAATAAAATTGGAAAAATAAAATTAAAAATAACAAAGTCATAGTAGCAATTAAAAAAGTAATGCAGGCAGAGGGACAACAGTTCGCCCACATTTCTCCAGGAGAGCCTATTGCCACCGATGGGGCACAAATTCGAACTTAGGGCTGCTGAGAAATTCATAGTACACAAACCAACATCACGCCTGTAATCCCCAAAGGTATGTCGTGGTGAGAAATACCTGTGGCTAAAACACACGAAAGTAGGTTATTATTATTATTATTATTTTTTTTTTTTTTTTCAGGTTCTGCCTGAGGAATTTAAAACGTTTTCTTTCACCGACGCGAAAACGGTTACCACATATGCAGTACATCATTCTGGGCCCCCCTACATAGAAATGTGTCATCAGTTATTAAAAATAAACAGATGTTTCCTACAAAAGTGCAATACCTACACGGTCAAAATGTACGAAACAGCTGTTTTTTTTTAAATTACCGACGAAAAATTTGTAAGTGGCGGGGCCCAGGGGCTGCAGTCTCGACATAGATAGGGACAAAAATCGTTCGTTAAGTCATAATGATGTCAAATTTCTTTAATAGATTTTCAACTTTATTTCGAATCCTTAAGGTTGAAAATCTATTAAAGAAATTTGACATCGTTATGACTTAACGACCGATTTTTGTCGCTATGTATGTCGAGACTGCAGCCCCAGAATAATGTACTGAATACGTGGTAACCGTTTTCGCGTCGGCGTCCCTTCCACCCCTTTTTTAAATCGTCATGAATCGAAAGATTGGAAGACGAACGTACTTAATGAACCCCAAGCTTAACCACAATTTACCATCAGCCCATGTACGATAATTTTATTAGTAAGTAAACACCTTAGGCGAGGCACGAATTGTGTATACCTGCATAAGTGCAATTTTCACAAATCTTGAATTAAAAAGATACGCCTGCCTGATAAAATGAAGAGTTACAGGTTTTCTGAAAGTGTGATTTGGCAAGTCGCGTAAATTGCGTTTCGATTTTTAAAATATAATAATATCAATATTTTCGTTTTGTATGAGTTTTACTTCTGGCAATGGTATATTTCAGCAATCAAAAAACGAATATGAACGAAGGGGAATATACAAGTCCGTGATTAGATCACAGGCACGAGTAAATTAGAGAAAGTTTGAAAGTGGCTCCTGTTACACAGAAAAAAAATAAAGGAAGTTGTTTGTGTTGGTATGGACATGGGGGCCATAAATTACGTCACACGTTAAAGGGGGGGGGGGGGGTGACATTATGTGTCAAGGGGTGGGAGGTGTCCTAAATTTCGTGACGTCACATTTCAAAATACTAACATTAAAACACAAAAATATGAACTATTAACGAAAAATTTTAAATATAGTATTTTGGTAATAGTTTGCTTGCAAAACAATTACAGGCGCATAAACAATTGCACACCTTTTGTCATTCTCATTAGCCTACATCAGTCTACTGCGGGACATAGGCCTCTTCAATTGCACGCCACTTAACTCGATTTTCGGCAACTCTCATCCAGTTGCTGCACCCTGCGAAGATCGTCGCTCCACCGAGCCTGCGGGCGTCCCACCTTACGCTTGCCGATTCGCGATCTCCACTCAAGAACACGTCTATGGTAATCGGTTCTACGGCTAATATGACCAGCCCATTGCCACTTCAGCTTACTTATCACCGGATCACCTCCGGATCCTTTCCGGATGCGATCCCTCAGAGAGACTCCAAGCATATCCCGCTCCATAGCTCGCTGAGCGAACTTGAATTTATGGACCAACCGTACCGTGAGTATGCACATTTCGGCCCCGTCAGTCATAACAAGAAGGACGCACTGATTGAAGACCTTAGTCTTTAGGGTCTGTGGGAGACGCAACGAGTCCCGCCTCTTGTCCATCTTACGTTATTTCTTAGGTACTTAAAACCATAATAAACCACTTAGAAACTATGAGGAAGCAATAGCCGTAAGCGCACTTTATTAGAATCCCTTACGACAATAATGTTACCTACCTGCCTTCTTGCGTCAGAGAGTGATTAAAATCACATTATTTCTTTATATTAAATACGCTATGTTTTCATTACGGTAGGCCTTGGTCATTTGACTGCATTCATACATTTCCATTTATTTGCAAAATAGTATGGAAATTGTTCGTCTTTATGTGTAGGTTGATCGGAAAACTACTGCGTTTTAATGTGGACGTGCGTGAGATTTTATCTTTGGATATTGAACGTAGGCATTTGCAGATTTGCATTATCAGGCTTTGCGATTTTTTGAATTTGGTGACAGTAGTTGCTGTCGTTACTTACCTAACAATTGACAAACAGTGAAATGCTCTGATTTGACTGGATCGTCAAAATTGGCTAAACCGATGACGATTAAAGTAATTTGCAATGATTAATGCTGTTGTTGATTGTTATTGTTGTTTGATATAGTTGTTGATGTTTCATTTTATCTGCATGTATGTGTATTAGTATGTACCTATTTATGTTATCAATATAGTATATTTCTTATTTATTTTTTTGTACTTTATCACAATGCTATCCTATTTGACCCAAAGGTTGACTGGTAAATAATGCCTTGTGGCATTAACTCCGCCTATGTACCACTCGTGTACATCAAGTTCAAATAAATAATTAATTAACTAATTAATTATAGACAAAACTTAAGACAGGAGCCCTTTACAGAATGTCCAACAGCAACAAAATAACATGTAATTATAGTAAATAATGGTTGATCATCCGTCGTTCCAACTGAAACAATACAGCAATAAATTTAACGACAATTGTAGTCTTGACTTCTTTAGAAGCACTGTAATAAAAAACTGAAAATGTTCATAGGTATCGAAGGATAGATGGCAGTATCGAAAGTCTATACGACTCGATTCCGATCGATTTCCCTTTGAAAAATGGCACAGTCAGTATTCTATAGACAAATAATAGAATCTCATTAAAGATTACATTACATAGATAGATAACACAACATAACATAACAAACATAGATTAGATTTTTTACTCCGGCTTACCTCTTACAAAAATTTACCCTTCGCTACTGATAGATGGTATTTATCTGATTTGTTTATTGTAGTGTTTTTAAAGGTTTTTATATGAACAATATCCATCTGAGCACCTGAACATTACCTATTTCAGTTAATTAAAGGATAAAAAATAAAAAATGTAGACAGGTAAAGGATTGATGTACACCAGCACATCAAGCTTCTCGAAACTGTCAAATTTTCCCAATCAACCTTGAACCTAATGCTATAGCGATGAAGTTGAAAATCTATTAAAAAAAATTGACAGATTGTAGCAGGTTGATGTGCTGGCGTCTATACGTACTCCCGAGTTCACTGACGGTCTGCTAGTTTTCACCTTTATGCCCTAGGTAATAAGGTTGCAAAGTGATCGACCTTCACTGAGCTCGGTAGTACCTACGTAGCGCGCTATATTAATATACCGATCCTGTTGAAAGTCCTAATGTAATTAGAAAGTATCGTCTATTTCTATCAAACCTAGTATTTGATAGTAGGAGGTCATGGCTAAATAATAACAGCCGCTCGGGTCGGTCTTAAGGTTAAGCCGTGCTTGCCTAGGTTGGTCTGTGGATGGATGACCGCCCATTACATACCGAGTTTCCTCCGTGCCTCGGAAACCACGTTAAGCCGTTGGAGATCATTTGTCATTGGTCATTTGTAGATCTTTGACAGTCGTTACAGGTAATCAGTGGCCCGAAAGTCTGAAAACCAGTCTTACCAAGGGGTATCGTATACCCAGTACGAACTGGGTTGCGGAGGTTAAATAAGCAGTCGCTCCATGTAAAATACTGGTATTTAGCTGCATCTGGTTAGACTGGAAGCCGACCTCAACAAAGTTGGGAAAAGGCTAGGCAGATGATGATGTAAATAGTATTGTCGGAGCGGTTAAGATGTGTTTTGATCATGCGCTTTTTGCGGATGTATACACATAGCTTCGTTGAACCCACTTCCACCTGAGCTAAGTCAGGCTCATCAAAAAAATCAAACCACACTATTGGTTAATATCCAAAAAACACAATTTGAATACAAAAAAAAAAGATGCTGGTCGAATACTTAACTTTTGGTCTAAAAAGCAGCTTACAATCTCAATAAGTACGGGTTTAAATGAGGGTTGCATTCAAAGCGTGCTAGTTAACTAAGTTTTTGTTATCTAGTTATTAACAGAATGAAATAAAAACGAAAATAAGGTAAATTAAATGATTATTATCAACAATAAGCCCGACATCGTTATAAAATGGTCAATTAACAATAACAACTAAAACTATGTAATTGTATTGTTTACACGAAACTGTCAGATAACTCATTCATTGTTTTACAACAATCTGTTTGTTTAATTCAAGCAGGTTAACACTGATTGTCGCTCATAAAATTATACCTAATACCTAAGCATGATAAACTGGGTGGACAGCAGTAGCGAAGGGTCAATTTTAGTAAGAGGTAAGTCGGAGTACATATCTTTGATTACATAATTTGTCTATAGAATACTGACTGTGCCATTTTTCAAAAGAAAGCCCGTAGGAATCGAGTTCTATGGAACCTTCGCCACTGGTAGACAGATAGCCTGATGAAATTTCATAATTATCTGACTTTTCCCAACTATGTTCTGGTCGGCTTCCAGTCTAACCGGATGCAGTACCAGTATTTTACATGGAGCGACTACATAACTGACCTCCACGTAATACGATACCCCTTGGTATAACTGGTTGTCAGACTTTCGGCGACTGATTTCTATCGGCAAATATTATGATATTGGGCTGCGGGACTGTTCGAAAGAGATACCGTGGCCCTGGAACACAAAGGGCAAAGAAGGAACATGGATGGGTTTTAGTCAGTACAAGTCTGACACTCCCTTCCGCTCCGCCCAGAGTGGGGGAGGTCTCCTATTATAATAATCCCCTTTAGAGAATTTATTTGTATAAATCGCTAGGTGCTGACCTTCGTAGGAGGTTTTTTCCAACTTAGAGCGTATCTATTCTGTAAACTTCACTTGTCAATCAAACTATCGGACATAATGGCGATGGCAATTACTGCCAAACTAATGGCGCTAGCATATCTGATTCCAAGCATCGTCATCATCACCATAAATCTCTTGCCTTATCCCAATTTATTTGGAGTCCGCGCAGCATGTCTTCTTCCTCCATACCTCTCTATTACTCGTCTTCTCATCAGACACCTCCTTTCTTGCCATATCATCCTTTACCCAGTCCGTCCATTGTTACTTTGGTCTTCCTCTACTCTTATACCCATCCACATTCATACCCAAAACCTTCTTCACGACATTTTCCTCATTCCTCCGCATCACATACCACTTTGAGACTTCCTCTTAAGCACCTACTCATTTCTTATTCTATCCATTCTCGTAACACCACACAACCCTTCCTTAGCATTCTCATCTCAGCCACATGCAAATGCCTTTCATTCATCCCTTTTGTGGTCCGACATTGTGATCCATACAAGACAGCAGGTCTAACCATTGTTTTATAAATCTTCCCTCTAAGTATAAGGGGAATGCGGTAGTCGCAGATTGTTCTCAGAACTACCCCCATTTTATCCATTCCGATGCAACATCATTGGATGAAAATCTGTTAATGTAATTTTATATTTCAAAATAGCTTGACCTCATTGGTCAGTTTGAGACCTATCTATAGTCGCGCCATCTACAATTAGCTTTTAACGGTCTTTCCCATTGTGAAAAAGAACTAATTGGTTTTTACGCAAATCATTCTGGGATATATCATTGCTACATGGATCTATTTAGGTAAATATTTGTGAAAAAGTTTTTTGCGAAATGTATTGAAAAAACAAGAAAGTGAAGTTAGTTCCAATTGTGGCCACGCCTCAAAAGATACTTGTACAACATTTGACGTTACCACCTTTTGAGTTTCGAACTACCGACTTCTAAACCCGAATTTCAAACAAAGAAATATCTTCTACCTTCAATTCTTCAATTGACAATCAAACAAAGCTGTCAAAGCAATTCAATACATTAAAAACATACGGACCACAAATTCGCGAGGTTAAAAAATAAATAATTATAGGTCTATTATTATTATTTGATAACGGCATAACAGAGGCATAATAGCAAAGTCCTTAGCCTGGAAAAAAAGTAAAACAATTATTCTGTGTGAACCTGACCTACTTGGGCAATAGTGGACTGTCAAAAATACGCGACTGGCTAGCGAACAGCGACGTGCGTGGAGTAGCGTGACCATGATTTGTTTTTTTTGCGATTTAAACGTGTCAAGATTTTATTGTGCTTTGTGTAGATAGATGTTTTAGTGGAATTTAGTGTTTTTGCTCTGTGTAATTTAGCAGCTATACAGACATAAAAATAGTCACGTAAACGTAATGAAATGTACTTATTTAGTTTCTTGAAAGTAATCTGTTAGTTTTCACTTGGAAATTGAGTTATTCACGCATACATCCCGGAACAATAATTAGGTAGTTTGGCAAAAATCACAGTAGCCAAGTATTTTAAATTACCTACTTGTTGTATATTAACTCTTAAAAAACTTTGAAAACACAATTTTAAAACCACATTTTACCAGCAACGCAAACAAATCCACGTATAAAACAATAAAACAGCAGACAGTCGACTCCACGGCCGCCGCTCGCTCGGTTGTCGTAGGTCAGTAACCGCGAGTTACTTAACCGTTGGTTGACCATGATGTACTTTACTATACCTACCACTTTTGTTTATATACTTTTTAATTGGTTTTTGTTATTAAATATACGATCATGCTTATATTTTTGGCTGATTTTAGTATTCGAGCTGCTGGATTCAGGTTTCCATTCTCTCGTTATACTTTTCCCTGTCCCTGACGATATTTGAATGTTGTAGAATATGTCATGGCAAAAACCCACTTTTTTAAAATTCCATTGCCATTAGGCGTGATTAAATCCTCCCGTAAATTTTGGTGTCTTTTTCATTTTTTAGTTTCAACATCACGGTTGTAAAATTAGTACACGAAAGAAAAAAAAAGAAAAAAAAATCAGTCTAAAATATTTTGAATTTTTGAATTTAAAGTTGACAATTTAAAAGAAGAGGCTTTGAAGCAGAGGTAAATCTGCAATGTTTATGATGCCGTTAAGAAAGAAAAATACTCAGCAAATCGATGTCACTGCGATGAAGCTATCGACAACCTAGGGCACCACGGTCTGTCCTGCTACAGGAGCACAGGTCACAGAGCACTGCACGCTAGCATCAATGACGTTATTCGTCGAGCTCTAGCCAGCGCCGGCGTACCAGCCCTTTTAGAACCTAACAGCTTGGTACGTGACGATGAAAGGAGACCAGACGATCAGACGCTGATGCCTTGGAAGGTGGGTAGGTATGTATAACAAAATCAAATCAGTGGAGTAGGTGGGCACCTAGTACAGACACCAGCACATCAAGCTACCCGATACTGTAAAATTTCCCCAATTAACCTTGAACCTAATGATTTAGCGATAAAGTTAAAAATCTATTAAAGGAATTTGACAGATTCTAGTAGCTTGATGTGATGGCGACTGCACATACAGGTTACGTTTATTATTGAATAATTTAAGTGAAATATAATAACGATTTGAAAACAATTTGTTATCTTCCGTTTATTTCCGTTTTTTTGACGGTAGTTTAGGATTGTTATTACTAGTATACTAGAGGATGTTACTATTCATCCGTTTGAGGTAAAAATATCTTATCTTTTGCGAGGAAACAAACGGCAATTAAGTTTCGCAACAAAAAGTATGTTGACCTAAGTAATTAATTGTTTATTTTGGTTAGGCAACTTCATACACTTGAATCACGGTGTTTTTTTTTATATTAAATAGGCTTGAGTTTGATCGCAACTCGCCTGATGTGAAGCGATGACGCGGCCTATGGTGAAGCACGCTTGCCTAGAAGAAACCGATTCACTCGAACTGTGAAGAGATCTGGTTTATAAAATGTTACCTTTTTAAAATATTATTGTAGACTTTTTTTTAAATTTTCGTTTAAAAGTTTAATAAGATGCGTACATTCATATTTGGGATCATTGCAATATCATAATAAATATACTTAATTTGTACACAGGGGGATCGGCGTTGAGGGCTGAAATACAGGTTATGCCTAGTTCGGCCCAAAATGCTAATACTTTTGCGTACTTTAAGTTTAGATTAAGCACTTCTCTTGTAAAAAATGTACATACATATTTATGTGAATAAACATTATCATTTAGCATATCATTTATCAATGATGGGGCAACCAAGAAGCCGGCAGTGCATTCCATAGACTGGCGGTCTACTAGCCTACATAAGTAAATAAGTCAGAACTACAGATATAGATAGGTATCTAGATAACGCAAGGATCCGCTATGATGCCATAAGCACTATTTAGTAACTATACAATCAAGTTACCATACAAAATAGACTACATTTTTGTTCTTTAGATGTCTAGAATTAAGATCTTGGGTTGTAACTTTGTTTATAGCTTGCTGCTTGCTGCTTGCTTGCTTGCTTTCTCCTACGTTAGAGTGTTAGTGTTACCACACCAATCGATCGATCGTCGACCGATGCCATCGGTCGATGGTAGAAGGGATTAGTCGACGTCGATCGATAGTTCCCCTCTTTCGACACCCTTAAGCATAAAATGCTTAAGCCGGGCACTCGAAGTAGGTGCTCTTACATTATCTAGGTATATCTACATCTGTGGTCGGAACCGATACCACAAGCCATCACTGCTCCTGAAGTCAAATCACTGTTGGTATGGTAGCACTAGCAGCTTTAATCATTGATTCAACAGTGTGCATGACCGTGCATCTCCTTCACCACTCATCAATCCAATTAAGATTCGTCTAAGACATTTTCCCGTTTAACAAAAGGAAACTGTGCTACTTCGTCAGGGTATCGCTCTTAGTTGCGCAAGCGCTAGTGATTATTACGAACGGCGTGTGCCGCAACCTTCAGGGTGTGTCGACACTTTTGCTAGACTGAGTTTGTTTTTGCACCTGTTACTAGTAGTTTTGTAGAACTTATGTTCAGGTTATGCGATAAGCAAGCTAAGCCTGTAAATTGATGTCTTTAATGGCAAATAAATTGATTGCAAAGAAATCAATCAAGCTAGACTAAATAAAAGCTTAGATAGCCCTCGGTTTCTGAATTACTGGTTTAATATTGAATAGATTCACTGACTGCCTCGTGGGTCAAGTGGTCGGAATCGCTACTGCTGAGCATGAGGTCCTGGGTTTCCCGGGTCTGGCCAAGTGTTATTGGATTCTTCCATCAGGAATTTCTCAGTAGCAGCCACGGAGGCTCGATTTGTGCCCGGCTGATCGCAATAGGCTGTTCCATTATGGGACTTAAAAGATAACAGGCGAAATGTCGGTTAACAATTAGGTACACCTCTGTTTAACTCTTTGGGGATTACAGGCGTGATGATGTTATGTTATGTTTATGATTTGACGGCAATGAAATCGATCAAGCCAGACTAAATAAAAGTTTAGATAGCAGTCAGTTTCTGAATTACTGGTTTAATATTGAATAGATTCCCAAAAGAAGGCCACAACTGGGCATAAGCTTCCCCAAGGATCGTCTCAACGGCTGATACTTTCCAGAATTAATTGGTCGGATTTATTTTTTCTGATTTCTAGCCTCAAGATCAAACATAAAATCGAATACATCTTATGATCGGCCTTGTTCAAGATTATAACAATGAGCCACGATTGTTGACAAGAGATTAGCAAGCACATTCAGCCGTTGCTCCCGACTGCCATTATACATAGATCTTTGGCAGTCGTTACAGGTAGTCAGAGGCCTGAAAGTCTGACAACTAGTCTTACCAAAGGGTATCGTATTACTCAGTACTAAGTGGGTTGTGGAGGTAAGATAGGCAGTCGCTCCATGTAAAATATTAGTATTCAGCTGCATCCAGTTAGACTGGAAGCCGACCCCAACATAGTTGACAAAAGATTATTTTGACAACTGATTTAAATGGAATAGGGTTTGGACAACCGTTCTCAAATTCTATGTTAATATTAATCTTTAAAAGTTTTTAAACTTCTTATACAACTATATTGTATCCGCCAGCAATCATAAAAATAAACCTCTTACTTCTTATTTCCGTACTTATCAATCAACTTTACTTTATCATCGTAAAAAATACTCGCCAATCGCCCGCGGCGTTCGCATACGGAACGAAGCAACGACCTCACTTGACACTTGCTAACATATATATATAGGTACAATACATAGTATTGTGCAGTACATAAACTGGTACTTATAAATCTAGGTATATAAGGAGCCGGTAGTACCAGTATACTGATCTTATAACCTAGAAGGTGGCCATATTTAGTCATTTTGTTTTGGGATCATTTAAAAAGGTGACGTCCTACGCCGCCAGCCTCTTGGGCATATTACCAGCTGATAGCGTTGAGGAGGAGTTTTTTGATGCCCTTTGTAGTTCGTTGTTATTTTATTTGATAGTTTTGAATTAATAATGCATATAGTTAGTTTACCTTAAAATTATGTTAAAAACGTTGAGAAAAAAAATTAAGAAGGCTAAATTATCCATCAATTGACAACGTTGTGTAACTCAGTATCATAACATCACGCCTGTTATCCCAGTGTTTGGTAGAGATGTACCTTTGACCGGTACACACGCATTTCGTCAGTTAAAGTTTAAGTCCCATTTAATAGGAGCGAGCCTTTTGCCATATACCGGGCACAAATTTAAAATTTACCTGTCACAGTTATACAAATGACCTAATCAAAAGGATTATTGTCATACTTACGGAAAATAAATAACAATATTTCTCAAGAATAAAAACGTTCCTCATATTACGAACACCCTCCATCTTTTAATCCAAATTCAATTTTACAAGGCTCTTTTGCAAAGATATGACAAAAAATATGAATAAACCATAACAATACATAATAACATCGACCTTTTTCGTGGAATTAATAATAATAATCTCAATCCCACACTTCCGTCACGACGTATGAGTCGTATGACACTGTGACTATCTCCGGAACTGTCCTTTGTTTTCCGGACTCGCGGTAACCCTACACTAGAGTCAACTGTCAAACCGGTATGGATTGTTGTGATTTTTTTTGTTTTTATTTCGACTTGAAGGTCGAGTGCGTGAAATGTGTGTATTGTGAGAATGCATAGGATGTAGTGTTTCCGATAACCTTGTTAGTGTTGCGGTTTTTTTTCTTTTGATAGGTACGTACGTTGACAGTGCGTGAAGCAAGCTTTGCTTTATCTGTCTGTCAAAATTAGGCGTATTTTTTTTGCTTTTAAGATATACGTTTGTATATTTATTTAAGGTTTTTTTTACAGTATTTAGCCGATCATTTAACAAAATAAATGCAGAGTTATAAAAATATTGTAAATCAAAAATAATAATAACTAATATTGAAAATTCTACGTATAAAAAAAGTATGAGGTGGCTGTCGACAGCTCTTAAAAATGATCTCCAATTTTTAAAGTAAAAATTCTGAAAAAAATTGGTTTGCAGAACGTAAAAATAACTTTCATCGAAAATTGGTTTCAATCATGTTTCAATAAGATTTGATGTTAAGATAGGTATGGAAAATTTATGTGAAACTGCAGTAGTACCGAACTATGAAAAACAAATTTAGTTTTGCTGTGGAGTGTAAATTGACCTATAAATGAGCGTTAAAATATTGTCATTATAATCACGATATTTATACTGTGTTATAATTGTTTAGTACCTCGTGCAAAGGAACGTATCCTTTGTGCGCGAGCCTGACTCACACTTGGCCGGTTTTATTGAAGAAAGTATTACTATCGTAAGATAAATAACAAAGTAAAATGTATACTTTTGAACTTTTTCTTAGCAGTTATAGTTCTAATAAGGATTTTTTTTTTACTTTTTTAAAAAAAAACTTTGCCCCTCACTAGGAATTTTCCTGTATCGTGGGTGCGTTTACAAACATTTAAGCTCACATACAAACAGCCAGATCCGGAACAACTACCTGTAGGCCATTCAAATATTTGTTCCGTGCGGGAATCGAACCCGCGACACGAAGTGCAGCAGTCAATCGCTCAGCCACTGCCCCAACCGTGCCGTCAAATTTTCGTTCTAGTTATTTTATATTAATAACTTACTAGTACAAGGGCGTGACCGACCAATATCAAACATCCGATCATGCAATCCTTTGTACACAGTCTTAATCAATTAATTATATAATAAAAACACTAGTATATTACAGTATGGAGCGAATACATTCATAAAACATCATCAATTACGATTTATTGTAATTATCATGTTAATGTAGTTGTGGTAATAAATAATTATTACTTGTGAACTGTTGTGTTTTAAACATCTATTTTTTATTATTATGTGTTCTTTATGTTTACTGAACTAAACTAGATGATTTATATTTTCTCGCATACAGTGCGTAAACGAACCCTTCACGAAGCCGTCAACCAAGCATTCTGTATAGCAAACTAAGTAACGACTCTACGACTCTACAAAAAATATTGACTTTTTATTTACAGTAGTGCTCAATGTAACGCACTAACGTTCCCGAACTATTCAATGCATTCAACTTGTGGTGTTGAATGCATTGAATAGTTCGGGAGTAGTGGAGGTATTTAAAATAAAGTTATAACATTAAAAAGTGAGTAAAGTAACCTTAAAATCTAGTATTTTTTGTAAACTTTAGAGAAAGTTGGAACTTTGTCCCCCAATACCTCCGTAACTAAAAGATTCCCAGTTATGGTCTAGCTAGAATATAAAAAAATATCACAATGACGGGGAGAAAAAGTGCATTTTATGTACTTTTACTCCCATTCCCGACAATTAAAACCTTTTTTTGTTCGATCTTTTGAATAGTGGATCTGGGTAAAATAAATTTCGTTATTTATAAACAACACATAATTAGCTGACGTAAAATAATTTATCCCAATTATTTACAAAGTTTTTATGGACACTTTTTTTTATACCTAATCCTAAAAAGAAGTAAAAAAAACAAACTAGGAAAATCCCTCGAGTTTTTCTTAATGACTCTTACTATTAGGAAATACAATATAATAATTAGAATCAAAAGTGATACAGTAATTAATTTTATGCATAGTCAATTTTTTTGTTGGTAATAAACAAAATTAACATAACAGACAGATAACTAATAATTTCCACTTTACATTATAATTGGGTAGTAATAAAAACTCCGAAAAAATATAATGTGTGAGCATGTACATGTAATATATGATCACATAAAAAAAAAAAAACAAAATATGAAATTTACTGCTTTAAATACTAATTTTGTGACAACTGAAAGGATTTGTCCTTTCAGTTGTCGCAAAATGACCGAATAAAATACTGAAAATTCAGAAAATCAATACAGCATTTGCTGACGTAATATTTTTCAAGCAACTTATAATTGCGTTTTACTGAAAACTACAGTTAGGCATTTTCAGTCATTTATAAAATAAATAAAACAGGAATAAAATCAACGTTAAGATAATTATCTAAATGTTGTAATAAGGCAGGCTGCTGGGTTTAAAGTAACCTAACACTTCGAACCTAACCTGTCCAGAGTCGGGGTGCCACAAGTCCCGAGCTCGCTTCGCTCGCTCTTGCATCCTAGGTTATAGAACTTAAGAAAACAATTGTTTTAACAGAACATGTTTTCAGAAACTTAGTATTTTTTCGGAAATGTAGATTCTTACAATTCTACGAAATATAATTTCGTGGAATTGTAACTTGAATCTTGTTTGTTTGTTAAATACAACATTTTTTGTAGGTTAAGTTTTTATTAATATTTCGGTAATTTATTTCAACCAAGCTTAGTATCTACAGTCAACGACAGATCGTTGGAACATAATTTATTATTTCCCATTACAATTCCTTTGGTTGAGATGATTCATAAATCTAGTTAATTTTATTCAAATATTATAGTCCGCATGAAGAACTGGTAGGTAAGTAATTATGTCAACATTCTATTCAGTCCCGTATCGGTGTGTACTTATATTTAATTAAATATCGATTCAAACTTATAATTTCTCCAAACAAGAAAGGGTCACACCATCATCATGTGCCTAGCCTTTTCCCATGTTGGTGTCAGCTTCCAGTCTAACCAAACGCGGCTGAATACCAGTATTTTACATGGAGCGACTGCCTATCTGGGCAGGGCATATTGCTCGCAGAACGGATGGCCGATGGGGCCGGAAAGTTCTGGAGTGGCGACCGCGAACTGGAAGACGTTGCGTTGGAAAGCCTCCCACTAGGTGGACCGATGACCTGGTAAAGGTTGCGGGGATCCGCTGGATGCGAGACGCACGGGATCGGTCAATGTGGCGACACTTGGTGGAGGCCTATGTCCAGCAGTGGACGTCTTTCGGCTGAAATGATGATGATGATGATGATGACTGCCTATCTGACCTCCACAACCCAGTCAGCGCTGCGTAATATGATACCCCTTGGTAAGTCTGATTGTCATACATACTTTCGGGCCACTGACTATCTGTTACGACTGGGCATAGCCTGACCAGGTGCTTAACGTGGTTTCGAAATTCGGTGTGTTGGGCGGTCACCCATCCAAGGACCATCCTGAGGATCGTCCCGAGTAGCTATTATTATTTAACAAACAAAAGCAGAAAGGCAATAAAATCGAAAGTGACTATGGATAGGTCATAGGACGCGGATTGTTCCGTTCAAAAACAGGTTTTAAAAAAATTGTTGAGCTATAGTTATATGTACATATTTATAAGCAATTAACACACATATAATTACTTATGTATCTCACCTACATAACATTACTATGTTATTAAAGTAATCTTAACAAAAGCTTCCTCGATCCTGTACAACATTAAATAATTAACACGTTAACAGACAGACGGACTGACATTTCCGTATAGAGCAGCATACAGGGCCGGACTTAGAACCTTGAACTGTCAATTACAATTATTTGTGCTGATTAGTCAGTAAAGAAGTCTTAAAATTGATTATGGTCATTACCATGGTAAGGTTACAACTTTAAAGTATTTGTGATTAGGTAAGTGGTATTTGAGTCCAATCATAATTGTAGAACCATATCGCTGAGGTATAGGTAATAGGTAGATATTTCTGATAAAACCAGTATATGGTTAACATTTTCTTGGGCAAGTCATAGTGCTCGAGTTCGAACCCAAGAGACGCACCTCTTATTTTTCGGTTTCATGTGCGTATTGTATAATCATCGCTTGCTTCGGTAAAGGAAAACATCATGCGGAAACCAAACGAAATGCTTTATAGTAATTGTAAAGTCAAGTCAGAGGCCCGTGGGTGGCATAAAAATGCTGACCCCAGGTTAGGCACTAACTACACGAAAATGAAAGATTTTATTAGGCATACAATTACTTCACACTATAAAACTTCTTAATAAAGCAATTTTGAACCTACTTAAAAAAAACAGTAGTAGTAGTAATTGATAAGTATCCTTGGCCGATATGTAACGGTGCCTCCCACAGCAAATATTTGTGTAAGCGATTTTTATACAGATTTAGACAATTATTTATACACGAAAAACGAACTATTTCGTGCATACAAGTAATTTTCCGTTAGCATGAACTACGTAATTGATTTGTTAGATTTACTGCAAGCGTATAGTAAATAAGTGTAAATATTTAATTCATCATAGACAGCCAATGACATAACGATATTATTGTTTACTTCTCACATCAAATCAATATTAAGCATACAGTAACACAATTAGAAATAATTGAATGTATTTGTTATTTAAATTCCGATCCACTCGCATGTCCAAATGCAGCCCTGGAAAGATTAATAATTTTCTGACAAGTAAATAATACAACCGTTTCTTAGTTAACAACAATCAAGAACCAACAGGTTAATAATTGTGAGACACTTTAAAAAAAAATCCTCGAAATTATATTTAACCGACTGTAGGAAAAAGACGGTTCTGCATTGAATAAATTCGGTCTTATTTCCGAGCGCAGCAATTAACTTATCTATTAATCCGGTCGTTATTTACTAAAGCAGTTAAAAGCATAATTATATTTTATCCAGCGAGCTAGCGATTTTAAGCACAAACATTGATTCGGACCACGATTATAAAAGCAACATAAATGGTTGTTGCGAAATAACTTGACTCCCATAAATTCTATGTTATTAAGTTTCGAAACTATGCACTGGGTTGTGACTGCAATTTTCTTCAATATTATTAAGGAAATATGTTTGTCTATATAGGGTCTAACTATTCATACACGAAATATTTTCAGGGAATCATCTAACGGCTATAACAAAGCCATTTATATGAGTATATTTTTTTATAAAAATAGATAATTTAAAATTACTTGACCCACAAGATAAATACTGGCTCCTTATTTTTAAGCATCCATTACGCTAGCTTACTACGTCGTATTTACCTATTGTCATTGTTAGAATATGGGAGTAAAGGTTTAATGCAAAAAGTCTCAAAAAAATTTTAGAATTATAAAAATTTCGTAAAAAAAACACTCAAAAATTTAAAATAAAATTTTAAAAAAATAATAAATATTGAAAATATTAAGACCCTAATATAATTGGGAAAAGGCTAGGCAGATAGCAAATGATGACGCTTATCAAGGTCTACCAATTTCCATCACCAAACAACCCGAAAACGAATAGAGTAATATAGGAACAGACCAAAAGGATATACTAGTTAAACAAATAATTGGCTCGCAGTGTAGCCCTGTCTCTAACTAAAACTTTAAGCAACTTGTCATTTACTGTTTAGACATAAAACGTAATTTTGATCATAATTCCCAATGGCAGGAAATTACTAAACTAACACAACAAAGCCGGGCTAGTCAGTGTGGTTTCTACAGTGTGGCAAAAATTATTGCTGGGAACCGACTTATTTTTTTGGGGTTAAAAATCACGTTTTACGGTAGGACTCGATGGAAAGCCCTCAAAGCATTGTGCTGATGGTTAGATTGAATAGTAAGGGGATCGTGGAGGTGTGTAAAGTAAAAATCTTACATTTAAAACAAGTATTTAAAAAAAAACTTGTGAAAAAGTTGGAACTTTGACCGCCAATATCTCCGTAACTAGAAGGTTCCCAGGTATGGTCTAGACCAAAAAAATGATCACAAAGACGGGGAGAGCTAGTGCATTTCGTATATGTTAAGGGTTTGTTTACACCCTTTATATCTTTTCTGAATGTTCGAAGGACATACACTGACTTTATTGGTGAGGTTCTTGACAAAGGTCTGGGGGGTTACTATGACGTCTTATAGCAGGAGTAGTTCCAGTGTGGGAAAGAGACAGAGCTATACAGGTCGTGTAGCGCCAACTCTTTTCCACACTGGAATTACTCCTACTTTAAGACATCATGGCCACCTGGTGTGTAGTAGGTACTCTCAACTGGCATGCGTGTATGACCAGATGTATGACCGTGGACGAGAGAAAAGTATGTAAGGATCGTAGCAGGTGGCGTTCTATAGTTTCTGCCCACCTCCATGGAAAAAGGCGTGAGTTTATTTATTTATTTATTTATTTAACACTTCAAGCACAGAAGTACAGAGGCGGACTTAATGCCATAGGCATTTAGTTTATGTATGTAATGTTCGAAAGAGCTTTTGTCACCATCGTCATTAGCAGACTTGATCTAACCATAGATAATAATAGGTTATAGAAAAAGGAATAGGTTATAGGGAATAGGGTATTTATTATATTTGATATATATTTATAGTATTTTATATTATATCCTTGTAGTTAATCTTAGTATTATTTAAAATTATTTTCAGATATACACCTACCACTGCTTGTCTCTGCATCACCCAAACGTTGACTGGTAGAAAATGCCTACGGCATTAAGTCCGCCTCTGTACTATTGTGCTTGAAGTGTTAAATAAATAAAAAAATAGGTGTCCTTCAGGACATAACCGTGGTCCTTTGTGAAAATTTAATTCAAAAAATATTCAGAATCCTTGTGCATTAAATACATACATTACAAAAACCAAAGTACGTACATAGCATCACGCCTCTAATCCCTGAAGGGTTAGGCAGAGATGTACCTAATAGTACACCCAAATTTCGCCAATTATGTTTAAGTCGCATGTAATAGGGGTAGAGCCTATTGCCATCATGAGCACAAATCCAGACTCCGTGACTGCTACTGAAAAAATCCTGATAGAAAAACTTAATCACACTTTACTCGACCTGGGAATCGAATCCAATAATACCTCATGCTCAGCAGTTGCGCTTACAACCACTACATCAACGAGACAGTCTCGTAGTGGAAATACGAAACTTATTCTCATCGATATCGCTTTGTCACTTTGTCTTGGCCCTCAGATTTCCCTTCACTGTTCATCTCGCCTTGTCTCGAAAAAAATAAAGATGCTCACAACAACAGTCCATATAACTGCATTATAAACATAAAACTTAACGACACACAATCAAATACACACAGCAACCTTCGAAGCATCACTTGGTAGTTAATATAAATGTTTTTACATTAAAATAAAAAGAGACGAGGCGCCTTGAAGCTGATTGTTCAGATTTAAAGGAAGTGTGCAAGGTAAGGCAGTCACCCTCTTCTGATGAGCGGTTTTATGATTTTGAGTGGGATATAATTAGGTAGATACTCGCTACAGATAATTTACACTTGAAAACACAATGCTGGTGTATAAAATATCATAAAGTAAGCTTTATGGTGTTATATTCACCACCAATGTGTGATGTTGATTTTACACCCTGTATTATGATGTTTATTTTTTTTATTACAGGGTGCAAAATCAACATCGTTCATCCTTTTTACATTTACGTGTGTATAATGTCAACATGAATAATGTAACCGAGATTTTGTAAATAATTTTAATGTATAAGGGTGTCACCAGAACCAAAGGTGTGTGCAAAGCCAGGGCTGCGGGACTGTTCGAAAGAGATACCGTGGCCCTGGAACACAAAGGGAAAAGAAGGAACATGGATGGGTTTTAGTCAGTACAAGTCTGACACTCCCTTCCGGAAAAAATAAAAAAAAGGTGTGTGCAAAATATTCAATCGGTTGGGCGACAATGGTTTGAAATTTAGTTGCAGGATTGGCCAAAACATACTAACTAAGTAACAAAGCAAGTTAAATAAAAGCTTGTGAAAAATAAAAATGAGGTGAGATGATGACGATGCCATCTTTAAAGTACTTCGTTACAGAGACTTTACCAACTTTGCCCATCACTGTAATCGAATAAGGAGTGCATTAATCCGTCTATTTCAAGCTTATCCATTATTTATTGTACTACAGAATGCTAAAATGCTTCATGCAATAATGATACAGTCTCTTGATAGATTTATCTATCACGAACACCACTTTGTACAATAGACCGCACGTCAGCCGTAATAAAGTCGGTGTAAAAAAAGATGGCGGCTGACTACATAACCTCCTCCTTTTTAACACGCTTTTCTTAGCTTCACCTGTCGCTATGTCAAAAAATCTTAGTAGTTAAATATGATCCACTTCCCGATTTCCGATTGAGCTGAAATTATGCATATAAAGAGTGTAACAAGACCCTTAACGAAGCCAAAAGGCACTTGTTCTCCCCGTCATTGCGAATATTTTTTTGTTCTAGACCATACTTGGGAACCTTCTAGTTACGGAGATATTAGGGGATCGAACTTGGAAGTTCGAACTTTTTCACAAGTTTTTTTTTTAAACATGTTTTAATGTAAGAACTTTACTTTAAACACCTCCACGGCCCCCGTACTATTCAATCCGTCCAACAGCACAATGTTTTGAATGCATTACATTAAGTCCTACCGTAAAACGTGATTTTTCACCCATAAAAAAAAGTCGTTTCCCAGCAATAATTTTTGCGTAAAGTTACTTACTTTGATGTACATAATGCTTGGTTGACGGCTTCGTGAAGGGTCCGTTCACACCCTGTTATGTTTAGTTTGGATGACAGTGCATTGTAAGCTAATTAACGTCATTCTTTTTCCAATATGGCGGACTCCCAAAGATACGGCGGACTAGTTATTTTTTATACATTGCTATGATATATGTATCAACTGAAAGTGTTTGCTGACAAAAATACGAGAATTTATTTCTCGTAATATTTCAATCTAAAGCCTGTTTTTTAGTTTTTTAAGTATTATATTTTATTTAAAAGTCGGTTAGAAACCAGTATAAGCCAACCTCTAACTAACTTTACCTACCTGTATTATTTAACTTCGTGCGTCATTTCATCGTTAATTTTCTGTTAATTTACTACAAAGAACCGCAGTAAATCAATATTTGCATTAAATACGATTTGATTAAATATTGTACCTACTTATATCACGAAAAGATTTGCACTGTTTTCTGCTACGTCGAATCTAGAATCAAAAATGCTGCCGATAAAACAAGAAAACCGTAATGTGTATGCTGCCTGATCTTTAACGATTATTCCCCTTGGAAAGCTTTTCTCAATTTGACATGTTACAATTTCTTCCTTTACTGATACTGATACTGTTAGCCTGTGTCATCCCACTGCTGGGCAAAGGCCTCTCTCCATGATTTTCAAATTCTTCGATCCAGGGCCAATGTGGACCACTGGTCTTTAATTTTGTCCGTCCAGCTCGTCCAGCCATCTCCTGCGAGGTTCTTTCTTTACATTTTTTTTTAAATATTGCTATCATTTTAATTTAATTCTTGTTAGAATCGGAACTTCTTTTAACTGATATCTTGTAAACCAGAAACTTGTTTTTGTTTAGGTCAATAGACAGTCGCTCTATGTTAAATACTGGTACTCAGCTTCAAACAAAACTGTTCATAGACATTTTTATCGTATTTTTTTCTAACAATCCGCACGGAAATGCCATAACCAATAAAGGAAGTTGATCATAGATCAACTGATCATGTGTCAACTATGTCGTAGTGTCGATACTCAACAAATATGTTCAGACAACATGTCTGCAATACTTGCCATACCAGACGTTTGCGTAATTATGTTTGGCGTGCAGCTGACCATATGTTTTATATTTATGATCATATGCCTTGATTTCAGAGCCGGATTCAGCTGAATGCCAGTATTTTCCATGAAGCGACCGCCTGTTCTGTGTGAGCGCTTTACAACCCAGGTATTGGGTAACACAGCAATATACAAGGTGTAAACGGACCCTTCAAACAGCCGTCAGGCAAACAGTCTGTCTATCAAACTAAGTAACACTCCGCAAAAATTATTGCTGGGGATACGACTTTTTGTTTGGGGTGAAAAATCACGTTTTACTTTAGGACTCAATGTAACGGACTTAAAATATTATGTTGATGACCGCATTGCATATTACTGAGGGTCATGGAGATGTTTAAAGTAAAGTTTGAACATTAAAAACTTGTAATTAAAAAAAAGTTGAGAAAAAATTAATATAATAAGTATAGTCCAGAACAAAATGATCAAATGAATGACGGGAAGAAGTGGAAGAACCTGTGCCTCTCGGCATCTTTAATGGTGACGCTCTTTATGGCTGAGACAGGTAACATTAGATGATGCTCGTATGCTACCTACACATTTGTTTATTGACTCTTTTAATGCCTCGATAAAAAAGTACATCTGATAACACACCAACACGACTAAACAATGACTACGTTATCACAACCATATCTAAACCGAGCATTCGTCTCAGTAATTGATTCGATTCGATTCGCCCTGCAAGCTACGCGCCGGTGGAAAGCCAATCGATTGAAACGTCAGTGATGGCAGGGTCAGGGGAACTTTTGATTATGTAGTTAATTATGCCTTATGGAAAAATATTTCACATCTTTTAGCGAAGTCGTCGTTTAGCAAAGGGGTGGAAAAGTGAGTTTGGTTATGTGTAAATGATTGAAACGTCTATAGTCGGTCTAGCGCATCGCATTTTGATCTTATTTATAGTATTAACTAAACAGAGTTCAACTTACTCAATGCACTTAACGCTAAATATATTTTAAACATAATTGTGGCTTTGTCATCTTTAAAAGATCGACAGAAACAGAACAATGTTTTAAATATGATTAGTGCTAAACGCATTTAGCTATTTGTAGTGCAAGCGGGACTAAGTAATTTTCTATACTATTAGACTACAGTAGACACTACATGGAGTGGTTGTTCCCGAAAGGAAGCCGGTAGGAATCGTATTCTAAGGTACCTTCGGGACTGCTAATATAACCCACTAAAGCCTGTTCAAATCTCTTCACAATAAATCTGCTATCAAATGCAGAAGAAGTAATTTAGGCAGAAATAATTATAGCATAACTAAATAATTCTTACTCGATATCTTTTTATAAAAAGTGTACATATTTTAATTGCTACAATAGATAAAGTAATTAATTTAGCATGCTTAAATTGTTAGACATATGTATGTAAAACGCTGTAAGTCTCCGGAAGTAAAAAAGATTTAATCAATAGGCTTTATAACGGGAAACATCAAGTGCTAGGTAATCATGAATGTTCTATTGCAAAATTATTTGAATAAACAAATGACATAATATGTTTTAAAAAGTTTACGCTTGACCTCTCAATGAGAACAAAAGACTTTTCCGCTGTTAGAACAATGGAAATCGATTTAACATCGAACATAAATTAAGAGTTTAAATGAACGATAATACTGATGAGAAACGAATAGAATCTCAAAACGATTACAACTATGTGATAATAGGGTGACGAATCAAAGACGTCGAATAGCATTCTTGCTAATCCACCACTTATAACTCTGCCTGCCTGTTGCGGCACAAGCGTGATAGTGTATGTATTAAATTGCCTTTTTCCTTTTGCACTAAAGACCTCTAGATTCCTTTTTAAATATTTTATTACCCAAAGTGAAATGATTACCAAGAATTAACCGAGGTTACTACGAAGGCTGAACAGAAATGAAACAATCAATCAGTTACTTATATTAATGTTATATATTTCTTTATAACCATAATCAGGCTAATATGTTACCACTGCTGGGACAAAGGTCTCCTCTTTATGAAAGGGAGTGGGGTGTAACCCACCACGTGGGCCCAGAGCGGGTCGTTAGATGTCACAAATGTCTTAGGACATTTGTATTTGATTTAGGTCAAGCCTGTTTCCTCACGATGTTTTCTTTTACAATTTTTGAGAGTATTTAGTGGTAGTTAGTGGAGCTCGTGGCTAAATAATAATAGCCGCTCGGATCTATGTTCAGGTTAAGCCGCGCTTGCCTAGGATGGTCCGTGGATGAGTGACCCATTACATACCGAGTTTCCTCCGTACCTCGGATTGCACGTTAAGCCGTTGGTCCCGATTGTCATGTATAGAATATAGTCGTTACAGGTTGTCAGTGGCATGAAAGTCGGACAACCTGCAGTCTTACCAAGGGGTATCTTATTATACAGTACTAACTGGGTTGTGGAGGTCAGATAGGCAGTCACTCCATGTAAAATACTGGTATTCGACTGCATCCTGTTAAACTGGAAGCCGACTCCAACGAAGTAGGAAAAAGACAGTGTCCAGTATCCAAGAAGAGAAAGCCTGTGCCAGACCTGTGCCGGAACACTATGGACTGATTATTTTAATAGTAAAGTGCTCGACTGGGTTCGAAACCATGACATAAACATAATATCACGCCTGTAATCGTCGGGTTAGGCAGAGGTGTTCCTAATAGTACACCCACATTTCGCCAGTTATACTCAAATCCCATGTAATAGGGCGTGAGTCAATTGCCATCATCATGGCGATTGCCATCAACCGGACACAGATCCAGACTCCGTGGCTGCTACCAAAAAATTCCTGATGGAAAAACCCAATAACACTGCCCATGATGCTCAGCAGTTGTGCTTGAGATCACTAGACCAACGAGGTACCCATGACATGTTAACTCGTAATTCGCCGGCCGATACACCAATATAGTCTTAAGAAATAATAAAAAAATAAATATTTTTGTTTTTTTATATTTTTTAATGTTTTTTTTTATATTACTTTGTATAGGTATATTTAAAAATGTATTTATATGTGTAAATAGTAATAAAGGAAATAAAAAGATATATCAGAGTTATTTACGAGTATGTATCATCTTCCGCATTCAAAATAGCGTTATTTCCTTTCTGTCTGAGACTAAAAAAGATGATTAACGGTTTCCACACGTGGGCTAACCTTAGCATTCTTTTATGATTATTTTGTAATAACCTTTTTGTTATGTTATGTTATTAACATCATATAAAAACTGATATTTAATTAAGATTTCCTGGGTCGCTGCAGTACACATCATAGGGATATTACATCAGAAAACCTTTGTACATAATAATAAACTTTACTTATGAAAAAAGTATTACGTACTTCAATTTTATTATTTGTTCGAGTTATGTCCGAGTCATGATTGTTTCAAATATTTTTCTGCATGCACAAAAATTTTAAATCGTCGTTTGTCTTAAGGACCAGTTTACCAATGTTGTCAAATTAAATAAATATATGTCATGTTATGTTAAGGCATAAAAAACATAACCCTATATTTGCTGTTGCATTGCCGGGTTACAAAAAGCATTAAGCTTGCCTAAACAAGCCGTGTGATGGGATTTCCCATCGGCAAAAAATACGAGCTTCCATACAAATTCCCCTATTAACCCCCTTTGGGGGATGTATTTACAACAAGCCTTTTTAGTGCTCACCGTCGTTAAAAAAAGGAACCCTAGTGCAAAAATTCAGTCTTCTTGACCAAGCGCCTTAGACTGTGCCTTAACTGTTAGTGAAGAATTAATTTAAGAATATTTTAATAAGTAGATGATTAAATTAATCCTGCCTTTTTGACTGCCTCGTTTTTTGAGTGGTCGCAAGCGCGACTGCTGAGCATAGGGTCCTGGGTTCGGTTCCCGGGTCGGGCAAAGTGCTATTTTTTTTTATATTTCTCAGTAGCTGCCACGGAGCCTGGATTTGTGCCCGGTTGATGGCAATAGGCTCGCCCCCTATTACATGGGACTTTAACATAACTGGCGAAAAGTGGGTATACTATTAGGTACACCTCTGTCTAACCATTCCGGGATTACAGGTGTGATGTTATGTTATGTGTAGATGGTTAAATTAGAGTTCAATTCTGCAACAAAACCCGGATTTAATACAAAAACAATCAATTAATGACCTTATAAGGATGGAACTCACACGCAACTCAAATAAGGAACTACACAGGTCTGCCAACATAACAAAAAAATCTAAGCAAATCGTCATCGGTCCTTTACCTTCTATTCGTTGACATATGCCCTTGCAAGGTTGGTAGCTTGCGTCAATGGCTTGGACCAAGCTCTGATAGTTTTACAAATAAGATTGTTGGCATTCCGCCCGTGTAGGATTACACAAAGAGTTGACATAATAGTTTAGCGTACAATGTACTACAGACGGCTGTTTGAGATTTGTTTATTTATTTATTCTTTGTTTGGCTAAAATAAAATAAAACCTACAACAATACGCCAGTATGTAGCCAACATATACGTTTTAACATTTTTTTTTTGTATTAATAATTTCCTGCTATGTCACTTAATGGACGTACCTATTAATACGTAGTGAGCGATGAATTCACTGTATCCTATTTTAAAAGGTTAGTGCAAATGCCTAGCAAGTCACCAACAAGACATGGACAGCCGCCCTTAGAAACCTTTTGATCCACTAAAGAGTCATGAATTACACGTCAAAGCAAAAAACAAAACGCAGTGGTAAGAATTCGATGTTTCAAATTCACTGACATACAAACTCGCAGAGCCTAAACCATAGGTTTTAAAAAATGAAAGTCATATCTTTTTTTTTTAAGGAACCTTGCCGCACACTAGGATTTTCGCCTGCATTGTGGGTGCGTTTACAAACATTTAAAACTCACATACACTAATAGCCAGACCCGGAACAACTACCTGTAGATCATACAAATATTTTTTCCGTGCGGGGATCGAACCCGCACCACGCAGCGCAGCAGCCAATCGCTCAACCACTGCGCCATTTGTGCCGTCATTCGTCATTCATTGCAAATTGGTCGATCACATTTTTTTTACAATGTTTTAATTTTAAATAATTATGTATTTAAATTGGGATTTGATGCTTTTGTAAATAAATACAATTTCCACAGACAATTTCAAAAACACAAACAAAAACAGCAGCGCTCCTGTCAACTTTATTCAAGAGTCATAAAAAACATGCAGCATCACTTGACTAAACGTTACACAATTTCCCACACACACACACACACACACACACACACACCAGCTAAACTCTTACGAAATTCTTTTTTAGTGTGTGAAAAATAACAACATTACGATAGCTAACATTTTCCCATAGAAACAAAAGGTAATAGGCGCCGGCGCCGGCTGAAATTGTTTCCCAGACAATATGTCGCCGTGGTGACATGACATGTTCTTGAACTTGTAAGGTCAAAAGTCGGAAGTTTATACTTCTATACAAGCTGTTGCCCGCGACATTCATCCGTATGAAATTATTATAAAAATATTAGTTCTCTATTGGTATCAGATTTTGTTAAAAACTTCAAAGGTTTTCATTTTTTTGCACAGAACCCTATTCCTAACCCTTCGATGTCTACGGTTTACCAAACCCTTTGCCCGATCTTTGCCAGTCTGTGGAATTCACAGCCGGCTTCTCTGTTCCGTGATCATTATAATCTGTATCTATTCAAAGTTCGAGTGAATCGGTTTCTTCTAGACAAGCGTGCTCCACCCTAGGCCACGTCATTGCTTCACATCAGGCGAGTTTCGGCCTAACGTAAGCTTTATCTAGAACCTCATGGTAAGCAGTAGTGCTTGCAACTACTACGATACAGCATTGAATAAACAACCTATAATAAATTACATTTATATGTCTTATTTATGCCTATCAGTGGCGAAGGTTCCATACAACTCGATTCCTCCTGGCTTCCCTTTGAAAAATGGCACAGTCAGTATTCTATAGACAAATAATATAATCACATTAAAGATATGTACTCGGGCTTGGCTCTTACTAACATTGGCCCTTCGCTGCTGATGTCTATAATATTATTAATAAGATGACCTCCTTCCAGATACATCACAGAGCAAAAATAATTAAAACAATCTTTTTTGTTTAAAAAACTTAAACAAAAATAACCGTGATTAACAATCAATTAACAATCTTGTTAAAACTACACGATACAAAAAAAAAATGTAAAGTTATTTTTAACTTAGCGACCAACCAATTTAAATTGATCTGTCTACCTTAAACCCTTGCTTAAAGTAAGAGGTCAAGTATAAACAGTTAGTGGTACTGACCCAAATGAGTTAGTAATTGTCGAAAACCTTGCTGTACCACTCACTTCCTAACCATTTGTGTACGAACTTCAAGGCGATGCATTGTGAGAGTCGGCAGACATTGTCTGTGCAGACGGGTGTCACGACTTGTACTTAAGGGATCGTATTTAATTTGTCATTGATAATATCATCCAATCTGCCTAGCCTGTTTTCAACTATGTTAGGGTCGGCTTCCAGTCTAACTGGATGCAGCCGAATACCAGAATTTAAGACTGCCTATCTGACCTCCACAACCCAGTTAGTACTAGCACAGATAATATAATACTACGTAGTACTAGGTAATACGATACTCCTTGGTAAGACTGGTTGTCAGACTTTTTGGGCCACTGACTACCTGTAACGACTGTCAAAGTTCTACAAATGACAGCTGGGACCAGCGGCTTAACGTGCTTTCCGAGGCACGGAGGAAACTCGGTATGTAATGGGTGGTCACCCGTACACAGACCAACGTAGGTTAGCACGGCTTAACCTAAAGATCGATCCGAGTGGCTGTTATTATTTATCCACGAGCTCCTTTTGTCATTGATACAACACTTTAAATAGTAAAGTAGGCAGTCGGAAACGATGATAGTCCAGGACTTCGGCATTATGAGAAAAATAAATGTCACGAACGGTAACCTGTGCAGCCTATGAGCCTACCCACATTTGATTTGGCAGAGATGGGGAACTGCTCAGGGCATCACACGCAGAAACTTCGGTCTTCTTCTTCAGAATTTCGTTTATGTGTTTATGGTCATTGACACTGTTGACAGGCAGCAGCCCTGTATTATGTATAAAACATTTTTAAACCCATAGAAAAAAGGTATCTTTCGTTTTAGTAATATAACGTTCTTGAATATACTGTTTGCGTTAGTCTCTCTAATGTAAACTGTATGTAATCGGAAAATAATCCTTTTCGTCATAAATTAAGTCCCACATGTTTTCGCATTTACGCAGCGGCGCAGTTAAGTGCTAAAATCCGCTGTCTGAATAAGTACCAGCTTATCCGGGGACGCTCCCCTGCCATTTATCAATTGTATGCGTCCCTATAAATACATTTAGATGCACATTCGTTCCAGAAACGTCAGGTTGCATTTTTGGGTTCATTGAGCAGTGCACACAGCTATAGAATAACAATTTAACTGTCTTGAATCCCGCAACGAAATAAATCAGAAAAGAATAGAAATTTAATAATAGCGGAGGAGTAGGAAAATAAAGTAGACTGAATGTGGAAAAAAAAACTGTTATGACTGGCATCGTTGGACGCAGTTCTGTATCGCACTCCTCGTAACTTCGTAAATCTAACTAAAACAGTAAGTTTGTTTGTTACCTTTTCACGCCTAAACCACTAAACCGATCATCCTGAAATTTTGCATATATATTGTTAGGTGTACAGAAACGGATATAGGGTACCTTTCGTCCCGAAAAAAAGTACTGTTCCCGAGGAAAACAACAATATCGTTTTTATGACAAAAGGTAGCGTGTCTTTCGAATCATGATTGAATCATATTATTACAAGTAGAGTACGACCCGAATTGATTGTAAAATTCTAAATTAACGCGAGCGAAGTCACGGACATAGGCTGGTATTAGCTAAAGCTCGATTCCTGACAGTCAATTTAATGTAATATGTTATCTAATCTCACCAAACTGGTTGTTGTCGTTTCTGGCAATCAGTCATAACACCTAACGTCACAACTGCATTCCATTTTTTATCCAAGACCAATCTGCTTCGGAATTATCGTCGTTACAATATTTGATTTATATTGACGTCATTTAACGTCAATACTGGTTTTTGATTATCATTTTTAACTAACATACCTAACATTGCATTGCGCCTGTAATCCTCGAAGAGTTAGGCAGAGTGTACCTAGTAATAGACCCACATTTCGCTACTTAATTTTAAGGCTTATGTAATATGGGGGCAAGGCTTTGTCACCAACCGGGCACAAATCCAGGATCCATGGCTGCTACTGAAAAATCCCTGATGGAAAAATCCGATAACACAACGCCAGTTAGAGTTTTGTACGGAAAAGAAGAAGTGCAGCTTTATAATAAGTTACCTACCGAAAGAAATAATATGTAGATTCTTCATCAGTGTACATCTTGAAAATTGGCTTAAAGTTGTATTTGGCCAACCAACAATAATAAATTATTACCCACTGTATGTACTCGATAGATCGAACGAAAACTATGTTTATTACTTAAGATATTTTTGTTAAGTTTCTCATATTTATGTGACACGACGTGATTGACTAAACCTGCTAAGCTCTAAACTATAAATGCACTCAACAAGTCCCCTAGTCAGGTCAATGAAGGTTTATTTTTTACAATATGGAATGCAAAATAAATGAATATGAATATGAACTATGTATTTTCATTTTGAGAAACACAATTTCTTTAAACCGAGCACTTTATCAGACCTAGGAATAGAACTCAGGACTACACTAGCACTTATGATGGATGGATTTTCTTGCCCGTTCTTCTCCATAGAGACCTACGATTTGGAATGGGCAACTACAGTACTTTCACAGTTTTTATGCCTTGTGAATGGGACTGCAGCTTCATTTCTTTGTTACGACAATTCAAAAGTGCCTATAACTGGCCTACTTGAAATAAATGCTTTGTTTTTGACCACTAGACTAACGAGGTTTATTTAATACGTATTCACCTATGTGGACCCCTTCTACAACATTAGTTTTAGTATATGCGAAACCTGAAACACGTGTCTAGTATTTTTATGTGAAGAATCTATGTACAAAATTTCAAAACTGTATCATGAAAAATCACAAAGTTATAAGCTTGTTCTGTTACCTTGTTGTCCGCACAAAAACGTGGTCACCACGCAGCGCGCGCCTCCAGCGTCGTCTTGAGCTTATAGATAATAATAATTTGGCACCTAAATAGGTAGGTACCTAAATTATTGCGATAGGTACTTAAATTAGTCGGTATTTAACTTTTTTTTTTTATATTTTTGGAAAAAATATAACATGGTTTAAAAATTATTGGAATCGATTCAGTCACTTTTCTGAACAAACTATATTCAGGTATCGCCCTACCTGGTGTACACCTATTTCTCAACTTAGCCAACATACCGATATTCTTGGTAATTGTCACACTGAATCACAATCAATCAATGACTGGCATGAAACATTGGAAAAACCAACTGCATTGATAAAGTTTGTAAATATTAAACTTGGAATTCTGACTAAAAGTTCCGTGTTTTTTTTATATGTTAAGTTGCAATAAGGAAACTGTTATATTTATTATTGTTATTCTTTCAACTTAATAACAGGTCTCGTAAATCCTTTGACTTATATCTAGCTTAGCTCTGATCCCGAAAATCAGGAAACATTGTTCGAATTTATGAGATTCGTATGCAGGCGTGATCTGTTAAATGAAAATAAGGTTTATAATATATTTTTTTTGTATTTAACGGTAGGTACTTAGTGGGTATAAAAATACCCTTAACGAAACCGAAAGGCACTTATTTTCTACGTCATTGCAATATTTTTTTTTGTTCTAGACCATACCTGACCTTCTAGTTACGGAAATATTAGGGGTCAAAGTTCCAACTTTTTCACAAGTTTTTAATGTCATAACTTTACTTTAAATACCTCCACGACCCCCGTACTATTTATGCATCCATCAGCACAATGTTTTGAGTACGTTTACACTGAGTCCTACCGTAAAATATTTTTCACCCCGAAAAAAAGGCGTTTCCCAGAAATAATTTTTGCGTAGAGTTACTTAGTTTGATGTACAAGAATGCTTGGTTGACGGCTTCGTGAAAGGTCCGTTTACACCTTGATATGAGATTCGAGAATTCGACACAATTCGATTAAATCTGGAAACTACCGAAATTAGTTACTAAAGCTTCGGTTTCGTATTTTTTTTTAAATATAATAATTATTTACCAAGTCTCCGTTACTTTTTCCCTGCACTATTTTAATTAAGTAATTTTTTTGTCTTAAAAGTTGAGTTCTTGTTTGTTCTTAAGATATAATTGCTTTCCACAAATAGAACTTTAATTTATGCTATTTTCATATAGTTCGTGCTGATTCGAGACTAGAAAAAGTAAAAGTTAAAATAATTAGATATTGTCAGAATTAACTGAACTGAGTTGATCACAAAAAGGCGTTTTCAGGTGAATTACAATTACTTATAAAAACTGGCCAAGTGCGAGTCGAACTCGCGCATTAAGGGTTCCGTACCATGGTGGTACTCCTACTACAATAGTACGGAACCCTTCAATCCCCTTTAACTTTTAATTTATATTTATTATTTGTTGTTATAGCGGTAACAGAAATACACATTCTGTGAAAATTTCAAGTGTGTATCTATTACGAATCATGAGATACAGCCCGCTGACAGACAGACGGACGGACAGCGAAGGCTTAATAATATGGTCCCGTTGGTTACCCTTCAGGTACGGAACCCTAAAACTAAGCAGATTTAATAACAAAATACTACATAAAACGTTTAATTGAATGCAATGACCTATTGAACTATTAGTAAAATTATAGAACCTAAACTGTCGACAGTTGGCATTTTTATCCAGTAACAGTTATTAGTAACGATTACATAATACGAGACGAATAGTTATTAATTCGTCTCTTCGTTTGTTTATTCGTTTCGTCTCGTAATCATTATTGGATCAACTCCTTTATAACTGGCTCTCAAATTGGCGGAGATTATCGGTTCTTGTTTGAACATCACTTTGTCAGCAGATAGGAGGTGATGCTGCGATTGTCTATGTTCAAAGCTTTCCTAAAATATCTTTTTTGTTTTAACAAATCTGCAACATTCGTTTTTTTTAACACAATTGGATTCTTATAAATATTAGGATAACATCCTAGCGAGCCGTCAACCCTGCTACGCACGGTTTTTACGACTGGATAAATCATTAAGATTTCTTAATATTCGTGATAGATTCTTTAAATAAATAAGAAAGCCATATGGAAATCCATTGCATACTGTAGTGAGACTGGGACTGGGCTGTCACCGAGACAGACGCGAAAGGCGACTTTATTTCCTAATACATAAAGGGTGTAAAAACGAGTATTTTTACACCCTTTATGTTGTTAACGAAACCGAAAGACATTTTGCTCTTCCCGTCATTGCGATATTTTTTTCGTTCTGGACCCTACCTGCGAACTACAAGGTAGTTACGGAGATATTGAAGGTTCAACTTTTTAACACCTTTCTTTTTTAATACATTTTAAATTTGGTCATTTTAAATACCTCCAAGACCCCTGCACTATTTAATGCAACCATCAGCACATTGTTTTAAGTGCGTTACATTGAGCCCTACAATAACTTGATAATTCGAACCAAAACCAAATCGGTTACCCAACAAATTATTGAGCAGAGTAACTTAGTTTTATGTACAATACAGATTACTTGGTTGACGGCTTCGTAAATGGTCTATTTACACCCTTTTTTTTTTTTTTTTTGATGGGAAATCATCAAATGACCCCCCCCCCCCCACTCTGGGCGGAGCGGAAGGCCATGTTCCTTCTTTGCTCTTTGTGTTCCAGGGCCACGGTATCTCTTTCGAACAGTCCCGCAGCGTTTTTTTTACACCCTGTATTTGTAGATTATAAGTAACGAATACATTTTTTACAAAATATCTCAACGAAACATTAAGATACTTATAAAAATGCAATAAACGCAACGTAGGTAGGTGCTGATTGGTCACCGCACGCTCCGCGTCGATTGCCTGACATCCTCATTTACTGCTGTCATATCTGTCATCTCAATTTGATTTGTGTGGAAGATACGAAGACTATGTCAGGAATGTCGGGGTCGTAGAACGAACTGAGCGGTAGATTCTACCTTCCGCATATAAGGAACAAAAAGACAGACCAAAAGACCAATAAAAACATGCAAAATAGGCGTAAAATTACTATTTTTACTAATTTTTTTAGTTTTTATTTACTATTTTCAAGAATAGAAGACGACTTTTTTTGAAAAAAAAAAAAACGATTGATATTAATTTTCTAAATATTTTTAAATTCCACAGGGCTTTTATTATTCCAAGACTTAATGTTTCGAACGACATAAAATTCCTTGCTTATTTATTTATTAAGGTTAGCCAATGATTGTTTAAACAAAACATTTACAATAAATAAATTCCTTTATATTACTTTCATAAGTGGATCAATTACTTACAGACACCACATCCACCATTTAGGGTAGCCCGTGAAATTAAAATTTTCTTACGTTTTTTTTTGCAATTTGCAGATCAGTGTCAGGCTGTACGTTGGTTAAAATATGATTCGTAAAGTTAAAAAACTTTACTAATATTTTTTCGTAAAGTTAAAATATCAGGTAAGTTAAAATTATTAAATTACATTTAACAATTAACAATAATAGCATCAGTCATCCTGGCAGATCTTTTTTGGATGTATTTAACTGAATTCAAAACAATGAGGAAGTTATTAATTATCCTGCTGAGTCAATCAAAAATATGCACTAAAATTTTAATTTAATTCCATTTACACAAAACAACAGATCAATAACTGATTTATAGTCGTATCGGTAGAAACTTCACGTGTTAACGTAGTATTAAAAAAAAGTGAAATATCAAGGTTTTTTGGTCGGTCTGGTCAAAGAATAACTGTTCAAAGAGGATAAATTAGATTTCCTGTATCTATCCAGTTTTGACTAACCACTAAACAGCCTTAATATATTTTTGTATTACTTTATATTGCAGTTTTTTTATAATAAAGTGGTTTGACAACGAGTTTTGTAAGTACATATTTTTTATTGTTTAATTCATAATAAGAAAAATGATCGAGTTTCGAAAAGTTGTTTATTTACAATTCTGAATTCTTTGAATATTAATTTAATATTTGTAAATTAATTCTATACTTGATTTACAAATTCCTGATTTAAGAAATAAAATTTGCATAAGTTATCAACTAAAGCGTGTTAAATCAATAACTAAAAATAATTATATTGCGGTTTTAAAGTTGACGTGTAAATTAATGCTTTATATGAAAACGCATCTAAACTTATTAAATCTACTGTTTCATCAATTTTCAAACTAAAATCTATGAAAAATAAATATAAATACTTACAAGCTTATAAGAATCACACGCACCGAAAAAAAAACAAAAGGGAAATCACACTTCAATCACTGTCTATTTTATTTTAAATCTCAAACGTCACTACACGTCAATTTTCCCGCGCGAAAAGTTTTGAACTGTCAACGTTTATTTTTTTTTTAAATTGCAAGTCTATGCACAAGGTACGGTTAGTGCGCGTACTGCCGGCGCACTCTGCCTCGACGAATTTATATAGTCCTTGTGTTAGCGCTTGAATGGAGACTCGTCCTAGAATGGCGCTTGCCTACGGCCCCTTCTGCAGGGATTGGAAACTGTTGGCTGATTGGTAAAAACAGTTTAGGCACTTTGTTAGATAGACTGAATTTTTCAGGAAGTAAAAGCTTTAAATTGGGTTTTTCGCTAAATGCAATTTTAACCGTGAACCGTTTCATTGAACTAAGAATAATTTTTAATTTTAGCCATTCACCAGCTTACAGCAAAAATGTACAGTTGTCAAAAATATAAATTAAACCTACAGGTCCGTAAGCTACCGTAAAAACTCAGTATACAGTACTACTTTATGAAAAATCCTTCCAATTCTTAACCACCATAGATCATTACACTCTTATCTATTTTAATTTTATCACCGTTAAATTAAAAGTAAACAAAACAGGCTAGTCTAAAGATAACCTATAATTAAAATAATAAAGGCCTAACCGTAACCTCGATCGCTTAATCGAGTACAGTAATAACAATCCTAAAAATAACCACAAGAAGTGCACTTGAATCTTGGTCAATTGACTTGAGAAATGAGCGCGGCGAGTGCAATGATCGGTCTGAGTCGCCTGGAACTGCATATAGTGCATACTGCATCCAGTGTGAATTATGATAAAACCAATTGAGTCGCGCAATTGAACATTGCATTTTGTCAATCCAATGCAACCCATGTTTATTCCACGACTACATAAAGGCTCAATGCAATTGATAATTTGATATTGTAAACTGAAAATAAATCTGTTGCACTATTACTACGCAATACTGACAGATCTCCGAAAAGCATCATCAGCACCAGCCTACAACAGTCCCTGCTGGAAAAAGGCCTCTTAAATCACACGCCTCTCAACTCTATTCTCGGCAACTAACATCCAGGTGCTACCAGCCGTCCAGCGAAGATCGTCGCTCTACCTAGCCTAAAAGCATCCTGCCTTACGTTTGCCGAAGGACCATTTTTCAAAAGCACAAGCTAAACCAAATGACGATACTTTTGATTAAAACCGCGTTGACACGGTCAGAGTAGGCTCGGACCGAGTGGACTCGGATACCTACTCGGACGCCACTCGTTTTGTGGCAACCCATAATCCAAGCGCACTCGGATGGGTTGGTATGGGTTGCCACAATACGAGTTGCGTTGCGTATCGTCATTTGTTTTGGCTTGGTTGAGCATACTCTGATCGTGTCAACGTGGCTTTAATCAGTCAAAAAACAAAAATGTCCAATTTTGCTTATAACTAATGTTAGTAATTAAAAAGTAAAAAGAAAAAAACTAGACACCTCGTCTATCCCCACACAGTAGGCTCATCGGTCTCGCAAAACGTCATGGAGTTCACTGAACCTACTGAGCAGAACAGTATCGCTTTTCTCGCCCGTCATCCTTAGGACGCCATTCAAGCTCCCCCGTACTCAAAGTCAAAGAGCCTGGACTAGTGGTAATAGATTTCAAAGTGTTTCATATTTTTACTGCGACTACCAACAGGATTGATATAAACTTTTTAGTGGCCGATGCCAAGCCAATACTTTCATTTAAGACTTTGTCATCATAGTTATCATCAACTGCCGAACCTTTTCCCAAAAAAATTGGGGTCGGCTTCTCACCGGATGCAGCTGAATGCCAGTATTCTACATGGAGTGTCTGCCTATCTGACCTCCGCAACCCAGTTACTACTGGGTAATACGATACCCCTTGGTTAGACTGGTTGTCAGTCTTTCGGGCCACTGAGCCAGTTTCGCCGCCGTTACGATAGGGCGCGATGGGGCGACGGCCCGGGGTGCCAAATTTGGGAGGGCGCCGAGGGCTGGGACTGGCATGGCAAAAATTATAACTAGCAATTTTCGGAAATCATTGATGGGGTAAGGGGGTCACTGGCAATCTATATTTAGGTTTTCATACGTTCACATTGGTTCAGCTAGAAATTAACACTTGGCACTAATATTCCTGCCCGGGGCGTTAGCCGGGACCAACGGCTTAAGGTGCTTTCCGAGGCACGGAAGAAACTCGGTGTGTAATGGTCACCCATCCTCAGACCGATCTTGGCCAGCGCGGCTTAACCTTGAAGATCGACCCGAACGGCTGTGATTATTATTATTAGCCACGAGCCATCATGGTTGTCGCTGATTAAATATGACTCTATCTAGGCCTTGAAGTGGTTCTGGTCATTTCTTTTTCGCGTGTCGATGGCAAACTCATTTGAGAAATTTCATGATATTGGTTGTTGTTTGTTGTTGTTAGTAGATGTCTTTATATTACTAACCACTCTTTCTATTGCATATTAATTCGTTAATCACCACAGTATGCAACATAAAATGGGTGAAATATGCATGCAAGTAGGTGCATTTTTGCGGGTATCACGTCTGGGACATTTTTGAATTTTTCTACTTAGAAACAGTTAACGTGCAATAACTTCAATATGCAATTGTATTTTATACAAACATGCATTTGTATTTAATCTGGTCCCTACTAATCACATAGGCCTTACTCGTGCCAATATAAAAGAAGGCCATGACGTGTAGGAACAGCCAATTAAAATGAGCAGCATTTGAGCATTGCTAGATGAAAAAAAATTGAGGAAACCCCGTGCGCTTGTTAATGTCTTAATAAATACATCATCCTTAGCTATTATATAATAAATATAAATACTTAACATAATAATATATCGTATAGGAAATCATACGGTTTTTATAGTAATTTAATCAATAACTTTTAGAAAAAAGAAACTGGTTAGTAACTAGCGGACTGACTGACACTTTGTGTCTTGTGTACATCACATAAAGTTCAACAAAAAAAACGTAATCATTTTTGGTTAAGATATTTTTGTTTATGGATTTACAGGTTTTAATGCTATGCTTCTTCCGCAGCTTTGCGTTGTTCAGGCATGAAGGCACCTTTGTCTCTGGGACTAAGGTCTTACCATCCCAAGAGGAGCTCGTGGCTAAATAATAACAGCCGCTCGGGTCGATCATTGGGTTAGGCCGCGCTTGCCTAGGTGATTGGTGACTACCCATTGCATACCGAGTACACAGGGGGACCCGTTCCTCGGAAAGCACGTTAAGCGCGGCTGTCATTCATAGATCTTTGACAGTCGTTACAGGTAGTCGCTGGCCCGACAGTCTAAGAACCAGTCTTACCACAGCGTATCATTTTACCCAGTACTACTTGTGGAGGTCATATAATCGATCCATGTAAAATATTGGTATTCACCTGCTTCCGGTAAGACTGGAAGCCGACCCCGATATAGTTGGGAAAAGGCTCGGCAGATGGGATGACTACTTTAAGTTTGCAGTTCAAAGCGGCGCTGCATGTCAAGAAAAAAATGCATCAATATGTCAAACTTGGTGCATTTATTTTAGTTCTGCGTTTTCCCGCCTGCAAAGATAAGTTGGTTGACGTTATCCAGCTTTTTGACACATCGTTCAGGCTATGTCAGGCCTCGGCATTGGTCCGGCCTTTCCGACACACTTACCAAAGGAATACTAAACTTTGTAACGGCTATCATATCTGTGCGGCAATGCCTCTGTATTGCAGATGACCATAAATCGCCCTATTGAATAACAATCAGCCAGGCCACCTGATTATTTACCAATCAAAACATAACAGCACGCCTGTTATCTTTGAAGGGATAAGCATAGGAGCCATAATAGTACACCCACATTTCGCCATTTTAAGTCCCATGTAATAGGGGGCGAGCCTATTGCCATCAATCGGATACAGATCCAGACAACGTGGCTGCTACTGAGAAATGTAAAAACCCAGTAACACTCATCAAACCCAAGACCTCATACTCACCAGTCGTGCAACGAGGCATTTAAAAAATATAAAATATTCGGTATTAACTGGTACAATTTTAATAATGTGTCAACCAATTACTAGTAAATAGATACATGATACTTCCCTATTAAAATTATAAATGAGAAACATGTTTCGGCCCGCAGGCATGTTTAATTCATCATGTTGCTATGAATACTAAAATCATGCATTCAAGATAACCTTATCACAAAGATGTAGGTGTTAGTGCAACTATACACCCACACCCCTTCAGACAGTTTAGTTTTAAGTATAGCTACTGCCTTCCGTCTCATGACGACAGGCCGTGTCGGCGCGTTCGTATTCCACGCGCCTCTTAGAGATGTCAGCAACAAGGAAGGGGTCCGCATGGAGCGATGCCTGCCAGGGCTGCGGGACTGTTCGAAAGAGATACCGTGGAATACAAAGGGCAAAGAAGGAACATGGATGGGTTTTAGTCAGTAGGAGTTTGACACTCCCTTCCGCTACGCCCTGAGCGGGAGGGGTCATGAGATGATTACACATTAGAAAAAAATAAAAAATAATAAAGTATAGCTACTGCCTGCGGGTGCGCTCGCGTGGAGCTTGGAAATTATTCCACGGGAATCTGTTACTAGGACAAAAAATCTATATGCAACAGCTTTAACCAGCTTTAGCAGCTTTTAGGTACATACAAACATAACATAACATCACGCCTGTAAAGCTCCTAGGGTTAGGCAGGTACCTAATAGTACAGCCACATTTCGCCAGTTATGTTTAAGTTCCATGTAGTAGGGGGCGAGCCTATTGCCAACAACCGGACGCAAATCCAGACTTGCTTCACGACCGGCAAGGAGAGGTCTGCCTTGATACTGATAGCATATTGCTAACTCAACTAAACCTAACATAAAACATCGAAAATGAATCTTAATAAAATAGTTCTAATACTTAAGTATTAAATCATGTTAATACATTCATTGATCTGTACATAAATATTATGCATAAATAGAAAGTAATAATAATTTAATAAAGTCCATATTTTTTTTCGTCAACAAGGGCACAAAAGGTTCAACAGTATTTGTTGAGGAAGGTCATGCACTAAACGTCAAATGTGACGTCAAATTGTAACAGAATTATTACAGTAGGTAAGTTATGAGCACCGCAAAACCATCACACCTGTTATCTCCGAAGGGTTAAGCAGAGTGATGTACTTATTGGTACAGACGCTAAGCACATCAAGCTACAACAATGTCAAATTTCTTTATTAGATTTTTAATTTTATCGCTAAAGCATTAGGCTCAAGGTTGATTGGGAATTTGACAGTATCAGGTAGCTTTATGTGTTGGCGTCTGTAGATGGACAGTTCCATACACCCCGCTGCAACGCGACAAGAAACGCTCCTTCAAAGCGGCCATGTAATAGGGCCAGCCTATTGCCATCAACTGGGCACGAATCCAGATTTCGTCTGCTACTGATATGTCCTAATTGAAAAACCCAATCTATCTTTGCCCGAACCAAGAAACGAACCCTGGACTTTATGCTCAGAGCAGTACTTTTGACCAGCAAACACACGAAGCAGTCGTAGTCATACAAGTTTGCGAGTTAATTAATTGTCGAAACATAATTAAGTATGATTTATTACCGACCGACCAAGATATATGTTTTTCATAATATTTTGGATTACTGTTCCGCAACCTACACAAATCAGACCTAGGTCAGGACTAGACAGACTATCCTTGTCTTCCAATATCAAAAGTGACATAATTATGTCTACATAAGCTTATCTTTCTAATTATGTATCCACCTGAATTATTCAGCCAGTTGTAGTTTAATGAAAAATAACTTAATGAGGACCTCATTAATATATATGTTACGGCTAAAAGCCGAAATAAGGTTACACCCAGTTCTAGTCGGCTTAACCTTGATGCGGCATCTCAAATATTATTTTTTTATTATTTTAGGATAAATAGTTTTGAAGTTATTTAACAAAATAGGTGAAAATTGATCACCTTAACTCTTGGTATTTTTTATCTGATTACTCTGAGAAGAAACAGCCGAAACAAACTCACAGGTCCCGGTCTCTTCTAAAGTCCAGACATTGTGTTGGCCAGATCATGTGAGGATGTTAATGATTGTGTTAGTGAACATCACCACCTTCCTATGTTGGGGTCCAGACTAACTGGATGCAGCTGTATACTAGTATTTTACATGGAGCCACTTCCTATCTGACCTCCACAAGTCAGTTAGTACTGTGTATTACGATACCGTTGGCGGTTGGTAAGACTGATTGTCAGACTTTTGGGCCACTGATTACCTGTAACGACAGTCAAAGATCTACGAATGGCAGCCGGGACCAACGGCTTAACGTGCTTTTCGAGGCACGGAGGACCAGAGCATAGTGTTACTGACCATGTCAGGGTAAAAGTTTACATGGAGGTTCTCGACTAAGATGGTATTTTGCATGACAACATCATCTGCCTAGCCTTTTCCCAATTATGTTGGGGTCGGCTTCCAGTTTAACCGTATGCAGCTGAATACCAGTATTTTACACGGAACGACTGCCTATCTGACCTCCACAACCCAGTTAGTATTGGGTAATACGATACCTCTTGATAAGACTGGTTGTCAGATTTTTTGGGCCAGTGCCTAACGACTGTCAAAGATCTACAAATGACGCCCGGGACCAACGGCTTAACGTGCTTTCCGAGGCACGGAGGAAGCTCTGTTTGTAATGGGTGGTCACCCATTCACAAACTAACCCAGGCAAGCCTGGCTTAACCTAAAGATCAACCCGAGCGGCTGTTATTATTTAGCCACAAGTTTTGCATGACAACGTACAGCCGAAACTGCTGGGTCCACAACCATACAATTTAGCATAAGAGTTTCTTATCTACTAAAAGTTTGTCAAGTTCGTTGTTTTGCCGATGAGAAAATCCACTGACTGCCTCATTGGTCTAGTGGACGGAAGCGCAACTGCTGAGCATGAGGCCCCGGGTTCGATTCCCAGGTCGGGCAAAGTGTTATTGGATTTTTCCATCAGGAATTTCTCAGTAGCAGCCACGGAGTCTGGATTTGTACCCGGTTGATGGCAAAAGGCTCGCCCCTTATTACATGGGATTTAAACATTTCTGGCGAAATGTGGGTGTATTATAATATACACCTCTGCTTAACCCTTCGCGGATTACAGGCGTGATGTTATGAAAAAAATCATGCGCCGAACGGCTTTAATTTTTTTAATTCAAAAAAATCTGTTTTCTTTTTGGCTAGGTTTCCATGCAACACGAAACACGAAAAACACGTGTATTTTATTTCACGTTAAAATGCATGTATTTATTTATGTCATCTGATTAATCTTTAAAAGATTATTATCCATTCGTCAGGAAGCTGATTTCTGTTTTAATTTACATATTATATGTAAGCTAATTGAGAATTTGTTAGCATTTTTATTTAAGCCGTTTTTGTTTCACTTTTTTTTTAATTGATCCATTAAAATGTGTTACATTATTCATTGTCACCGTGATTAGATTTTGTGATAAGGCCCACAGTTCTATTTACCAAAATATTTTAAGCTAATTACTTTGAAGTGATTTATTGATTGAAGTGTTATGAATAAACTTGAATTACTTAAAAGATTTTTTTACTTTGATTTTTAATTAAGTAATTTCCGCCTATTTCACGCTTCCCGTGACCCAAGGGCTGGCTTTTACCTTGGCCAGAAGCTAAGTGTTGCCATACAACGTGGCAACGCCGCCAGCTTCTGAACGTATTAATCCAATTTGTCCTTTTTTGACAAATTGGATTAATTGGACATCTGCCTTTGGAAATTAAGCGCCATAAAAGTCATAACTAGTTATTCTTTTAACAAGTAAACTGGACTTAATTTGTTGCTAATGACCTCTTTCAAGGAATAGGTCATAGTTTCCTGTCACCTGTATAACTCCGGATAAAAGGACCTATATCCAACACACAATATTTTAAGAAGCTTGTTGCAGTTATAAATAAGAAAGGCTCTCATAAGAAGTACTAGACAGCGGCCGAGCAACGAGTCCTCAGCAGCGCCTGCCAGCAGGGTGCACCACCGAGGCAGTCAAAAAATTGTACGCCACGCGTCGTAGTACAACGACGCGTGGCATTCGCATATCGCTCAGTGCAGCCTTAGTGTAGTTTTTCCACAACTGAACTGTGTAGACGTTTGTGCTGATGAATACTGCGCCTCCACAACGTCACTACAGGGGCTAACGTGCCAAGCTAGTATTTGCCGCGCACCGATATCGCACGTCACTCCGATATCGCCAGCCTTTATGATCCTGCGGTAAAACCAAATTATGTATCGTTCGTATATGTAGTAAATTGTATAAAAATGATAACAATTATGATTTTTATTACTTCTCCTTAATTAATACACAAGTTTATCACTATACACTAGAGTAGGGTAATGACCTAAAAATTGCGGTCGCCGGCCGCCATCTTTCTTTCCTTGTTGATAACTCTTAAGAGCTTTGCTAATATTTATTTATTTAGTTACAACGGAACCAATTACAGTAATTCAAATTATAAAAAAGAAACAATTATGACACATATTATACAAAATAACAAATTAAAGCAACATTTAAAGTGAAAGAATAAATAAATGAAGGTAATATAAGCTACTAGTTGTACCCGGCATGCGTTGCAATGCCTATTTTTCAGATTTTTCTTCAGTAAACTTCCCTGGTGTATTAAAACAAGTATGCAAAATATTATCAAAATCGGTTCAGTAGTTTAGGAGTCTATCTGGGTACGAACAGACGAATACTCTCTAGTCACTCTGCCAGACCTGAAAACGGAACCCAGTACCGCTTTCTCAATGACAGTAGCGCTTTATAACCATTACACCAAGAAGGTAGACAATTAGGCCAATTACCCACCAACCCGCCACCTGCATCGCCGAAGGGGTTTGCCTAGACTTCGGTAATCTCCATACAATTGCAGCCCGTTATAAGCTTCGGACTTTGCTCGCAGTTCCGAAGGAAAACGGAAAAAGATGTATTTATTGACTCATTTATGAGTAACTGCCTGTAAATTCCTTCAAACTGGAGAATGAACATGCTGCTTTACAACCGAAGTAATAGTACTTGTTAGTAATCACGACTGCGATACAACAAGAGATAGGTAGACGTGTAGTAGTACACATTTCGCCAGTTATGTTTAAGTCCCATTTAGGGGGCGAACCTATTGCCATCAACCAGGTACAGATCTAGGCTCTGGCCTGCTACTGAGGAATTATTGATGAAAAAACCCAATAACACTTTGCCCGCACTTTTACTTACAGTACCCAGCTACTGGGTACAATGAAACCCCTTGGTAAGACTGGTTAGTTTACCACCAAATAACGTAAAAAACAATAAAAACATCACATCACAACATTTTATTTAATAGTTACGAATTTTTAATCACAGGGTAATAAAATTAAATTGTTAAATTAATTACTACAGGTGTTCTATGGTTTCGCTCTAGTTAACAAACTAAAACCGTCTAGATATGGATTTCATAATTGTTAGTTAGACACAATAAAAAACATTATTGTAAAAAATATAAACACTTTATTAAAATTCCTTCGTATAGCAAATTAACTTTAAGGCCCGCTTGCACCACGAATTGTTAAACTCGTTTAACGCTAAACATATTGTAGGTATGTCTCTGTCATCTTTAAACGATTGATAGAAACAGAACGATGTTTTAAATGCGTTCTACGTTAAACGCGTTCAGCGATTTGTGGTGCAAATTGAATTTAATTTATTCAAATTCAATTTATAAGTCGCGGTTACGTATTGTAGACATTACGAAAAACGATTCGTTGCTTCGTAGTTTTGTCTACGATTTGATTGCAAAATTGAATAAATACCCTTCTTTGTGTTTTCACTAGTTTTTACTCAGTTGTTAGTTATTGTTAAGCAGAGAAAGCCGCAGCATTGAAAATGCAAAGTTATTATTGTAATTTATGACAGCGTTGCGGAGGAGTACTTTGACGCCTAAGTGTCCTATTGTCGTCGTTGTTTAGATGTTTATATTTACTTACTTTTAGTCTTATTTTTATAAATAGTTTAGTTTTTAATTAATAATGTATATAGAAATTAAATAAATACAATATTATACTTTAATTAAACTGATAAACAATTTAATTAATTATATTTACATTATATACAGACTACAAATAGAACTAAACTAAAGATAAAAATAAGACTAAAAGTAAGAAAATATAAACATCTAAACAACGACGACAATAGGACACTTAGGCGTCAAAGTACTCCTCCGCATCGCTGTCATCTGGAAACGTGCCCAGAAGACTGGCAGCATTGCCACGCTGAATGGCAATGCTAATTCTTTAATTAAATTGATTACTTTATTATTTATCGAAACAACTGGATGTCATGTGGAGAGGGCTTTTCCCAGCAGTGGGATGAGGCAGGCTATCAGTATTTAGGTATTTATTCAACATTATGCCCGCGGCTTCGCCGGCGTGGAGTTCGATAGTTGTCTCACGGGATCTTACTACCGGGATAAAAAGTATCCTATGTGTTAATCCACATTATAAACTATCTGTGTGGTTTTCATCCAAGTAACAAAGAGTAACAAACATCCATCCCTCCATCCATCCTCACAAACTTTCACATTTTTATACGCCAATGCGAAAATTGGGAATTCACATATATTTACTGAAACGTCTACCTCAGAAAAATCCTACCTACTTACTAATAGGTAAATACTCCCGCGCCCACAACACTGCGCGCCATGCGCCCGTCGAAGCCCTATTTGACTCCGTTGGGGGATTATTTTGGAAAAACTGTGATACACCTGTCTCATAAGTTTAATTGAAGAGTGTGTGCACAAATTTTCAAGTCAACCATTTGTAGACCTTTGACAGTCGTGACAAGTAGTCAGTGGCCTGAAAATCTGACAACCGGCCTTACCAAGGGGTATCGTATCGTATTACCCAGAACTAACTAGGTTGTGAAGGTCAGATTGGCAGTCGCTCCGTATAAAACTGGTATTCAGCTGCATCCGGTCAGGTTGGAAGCCGACCCCAACATAGGAAAACGCTAGGCAGTTGATGTCATAAATCGTTAACTCGCAAAGTTCATAAAAGCAAGAAAAACTTCAAGCATTAAAATATTTTTTTTGAATAATCTTTGAATTAATTTCCATAACTCGAAAATGTTCACACCTATTACTAATCGATGCTAAATCATCCAATTATATTTTTTGATTATCAAATTGGACCAAAAACGCGGAAATAACAAAATTGTAAGCTTAAAACAAATAATTAGCATGAAAAACGAGAATATTTTATATATTTATAACCATATATAAACTTTATTTGATGCGAAAATTATATAAACTGACCACAGTGCAAATGTTTATTTTTTTATTTTAAGCTTTTATAATTTGTTATTTAATAAAAGCTTATTATATAATCTGTATGATTTGCATTTCAAACCAGTTCCCCCCCACCGATGGAGCCGAAAATCCGGCCCAGGGAGAGGTGGCAAGATGACCTGGATGAGCATCACGAATTCGAGCATTCGTGATGCTCATCAGGTGGCGCAAGAGAAGAGTACCTGGTAGGATAAGAGGCAGACCTTAGATCAGCAAAAAAACAAAAAATCATTACTGGTTTCTTATTGAAAAAAGTATTGTTGCAAGACTTTATAAAATAAATCTAAGGCACTCTAACTAGTCCTACAACATAATTATAATTAAATTCGAATAATGCATGAAGTAGGAAACTATCATGTAACTCATTCATATGGCAAATTGTTCAATTGTTGTTATATTATTATCATAACTCACGCATTTGATAGTAAGTCGATTTATTTATGCGTCGAACAAAGGCAATAAACGGTACGACTTCAATAATATTAATATAATTTATAATTTCATAATAATTAAGTATTTATTTATGCTGCCTAGTTGGTATAGTCTAGTCTAGAGTTACTGCGTCCTGGTGGTCTAGCATGACGACTTAAAGCAGGAGTAATTCCAGTGTGGGAAAGAGATGGCACTAGACGATCTGTATAGCTCTGTCTCTTTCCCACACTGGAATTACTCCTGCTTTTAGACGTCATAGTAACCCTAACTATTTTTATTTTTCCACTAGCCTCGGTAGTAGCGATTGATGGCAATAGGGTCGCCCCATATTACAAGGGTCTTAGGCTTGATGATACATTTCACCGGTGGGTTCAGCTCTCGGCCTTACATGCCGTGCCTCGGAAAGTACGTTAATCTATCATTTAAAAATGTTGACAATCGTTACAGTTAGTCAGTGGCCCGAACGTCTGACAACCAGTCTTACCAAGGGGTATCGTGTTACCCAGTAATAACTGGGTTGTGGAGGTCAGATAGGCAGTCGCAATAAAAATCGTGTAAGATACTGGTGTTCAGCTGCATCCAGTTAGACTGACAATAAAGTTGGGAAAACGCAGGCAGATGATGATGATAATAATTATGATTAAAAGTGGATACGTATTGAGCGGGATTTACATATATGGCTCAGGTTTGTTACGCATAAGGTCATTTAAAATACCGCAGACTTTTCTTCGGCCCCAATCACCAACCCACCATTTTCGTCGAACGTCAAATTCTTTGAAACCAGGCCTTGGCCTCGTACCTGGGCCTGGGTATGAGAAAAGTACCCACTACTATCTGAACTAGTTATTTCTCAGAGCAATGCATATTTAGCGATAATAATGATGAATGAAAAACTATGTCTACTGCCGGCATGAGTCAGGTCATGGGTTTTCCAATGTTGATAATTTATGAATGGACTTTGTAAAATGTCACTGGTCAATTGCATGAGTTGCAAGTTCTTTCCATCAACTCAGCAATAACAACATCCATTTAATTTCAGGCTACTTCGGCCTTGGCACTTAACGCGTTTCTTGGTATAAAAGAAGATGGGTAAGCACCTGTGTACTTTATCATCAACGCCTTAAGAAGTACTTACTCTCTTTTACGTTACGCTACGTTAGATGCAGCAGTCACCAGAAATACGTCAGTCCGTGGCGGGCCCGACTTACGAACAGTAAGTTGTGGGTTCGAAGTTTCGAACCCAGGCAGGCGCATTACTTTGTGTAATTTATTTCATCACCACTGCACTCAATAAAGCTGAAGGAAAACATTGTGACGAAACCAGCATGTTCTAGAACCAAAAAATCGAAGACATGTGACATCTGCAAACCCGCACTGGGCCCGCGTGGTGGATTATAGCCCATTCCCTCCTCATAAAGGGGATTCCGTGTTCCTGCCAGGGCTGCGGGACTGTTCGAAAGAGATACCGTGGCCCGGGAACACAGGGCAAAGAAGGAACAGGGATGGGTTTTAGTCAGTACAAGTCTGACACTCCCTTCCGCTCCGTCAAATAAAAGACGTCATAGTAACCCCCCAGGTGGCCTACCATGACGTCTTAAAAAAAAGAAAAGAGGATTCCGTGTGTCCCAGCAGTGAGAACATTATAGGCTGATTATGCTGTAGCTATATTTGCCTGTCAGCATTTATAAAATACACTTACGCAAAAGCTGTTACAAGCCATTCTAAATAAAGCTTGCAACTGAATCCAGAAATGACATTTTCACTACACACACGCAGTTTACTTCTGGCATATTAAATACAAGAAATCAATTAGCTCGTATCAATTACTATCGACCTAGGTTATTAACCGTAGTACTGCTAACATATCCTGACGTCATGAGTACCTACCATAAACTGAACAAAATATGCGTCATTCGCATTTCCTCATGTTTGTCAAACACCGCTAAGTTGAATGACGTAGAAACGCGTCGATCGTTTTTTATGTTTACTTTTTTTATTTTGAATCTTGATGAGTTGGTGTTTTCTATTTTATCTGTTTTTATTGGTAATCTAGCTTCCGCTAATCGAGTCGTTATCGTTCGTTGGTCGAGTGGGCGCAAGCGCGACTGCTAGATATGAGGTCCTGGGTTAGATTCCCGGGTCGGGCCATATGTTATTTGGAAATTCCTGATGGAAAAATCCATCAGAAATTTCTCACTAGCAGCCACGGAGTCGGGATTTGTGCCCAGTTAATGGCAATAGGCGTGCCCTATTACAAGGGACTTAAACATTACCGCCGAAATGTAGCCGGTGAGTGTATACTATTAGGTATACCTCTGCCTAACTCTTCGGGGACTACAGGCTTGATGTTATGTTATGTTACATGTCGCTTAGATGAGGTATATAGTCTAAGACATTTCCTCAAAAGCCCAGTCATCCACTCGTGTTTTAGAAGAAACAGTAATGCCACAAACTCCTCACCCAGTAACGCAGCTATCTGTTAATGTGTCCAGCATTACGACTACTGATATCCTTAACGTAGCTAACTTCAACTAGAACTGACATTAACTGCAGAATAAAGGATTGCCTCATTCAAATTTTTATCTAGCAAGTATTCTTTCACACCTAATTAATAATGTCCAAATTTTCACAACAATGGCGATGCATTTCCTTCAATAATTTATAGTACCTGAGCGACCGAACTCTGCTCGGGTTAAATTACAACTTTCATCAAAATCGTTAGAGCCATTTTCGAGGACGTGATTACAAATATACAAATATGTATTGCTCATTCAATAGTATAGGATATTTACGACCAAGGATATTTGCATGAGACTGTTCTCAATCACGGATTTGGCTCCATTTTTCATAGAAAAATTACTTAAAATCAACATAGGTAAAACCGTAAGCATCGAACTACGCAACAACTATTACCAGAAATATTTTCAACTTTGACAGCCTTATTTGTTTAGTGGTCACAATTAATACGAAATGCCGTACCTACCAAGTAAGCATTTTTTACCTTACTGTCATCATTTGCCTGGACTTTTCCTGATTATACAGGGTGAAGAGGAGACCGACGCGAAAGCGGTTACCACGTATTCAGAAAAATTAAAAAAAAAAAAAACGTGTGTATTGTGTAAAATTTGCTAAATTACCGATGAAAAATTTCTATGTTGTGGGCTCAGAATGACGTACTGAATACGTGGTAACCGCTTTCGCGTCGGTGTCCTCTTCACCCTGTATAATCAGGAAAAGTCCAGGCACCGATAAAAAATCATCGGCGTGTGGTGTTTCCACTTTTGTAGGAAACACCTGTTTTCTTTTTTTAATAACCGATGAAAAATTTCTATGTAGGGGGGCTCAGAATGAATTACTGAATACGTGGTAACCATTTTCTCGTCGGTGACCTCCACCCTGTATAATAAAGGGTTTAAAAAGACCCTCAATGAATCAGAAACGCACTTGTTCTCCCCGTCATTGCGATCATTGTTTTGTCTGGACCATACCTGGCATTCCTAGCAAGCTTCTAGTTACGGAGATATTGGAAGCCAAAGTTCCAACTTTCTCTAAAAGTTTAAATTTAAGTTTTGGTTGACGGGTTCGTGAAGGGTCCGTTTACATTTTGTATAAGGCACGTGTTAAGTAAAATAAAAACAATTATATTAAGATAGAATATAGGTGTGATGTTATGTAAATATTTTCCATTCAGAAATAAAGGAAAATCCAACTGCGTACTACAGACAGTCCACATGAACTTTGGACTCCATTTAAATTTATTTTTAAACTCATGATTTAAAACTTTGTGATGATTGATGAAACGTCGACCTACATCATCAATGAATGGGCAAAGGATTCCCCCAAAAGCTGGTAAATAATATCACGTTGTATTTCCCGGTACGGAGGAGTGGACAGAGTTAGGCTCTTTGGGCTACGCTGGAAAAATGTGGGTACACTTTTTGAATCGCCGGTTTTAACGTAAGTATCATGTCATCCTGCGGGACTGTTCGAAAGAGATACCGTGGCCCTGGAACACAAAGGGCAAAGAAGGAACATGGATGGGTTTTAGTCAGTACAAGTCTGACACTGCCTTCCGCTCCGCCCAGAGTGGGGGGGTCATTTGATGATTTCCAATCCGGAAAAAAAAAAAAAAAGTATCATGTCATGTTAGTATACCCAGGACCTTTAGCTATAAATTAGGCACAAATTCCTATGGTTGTCCGCACATCTCTTATTACATCGAATCTCCGTAGGTAGGTACTACGCTGGGTCAGTGCGGCCAGCTATACCTACTCCAGACTGTTACTGAGAATCACGCAAAAACCCAGCAATACTGCCCGTGTTGCTGGGTTTTTGCGTGTTTCATCTTGGGTTCGAATTTAGGACCTGTCACGCTTACAAACTATAGATGACTATTCCCACAAGGCTGCCTTACAACCTGACTAAGTAAAAAAAACGTCATTCGTTCGTCAACATCAAATTAATATTAGCTTAATTTATGTCACAGCAACACGGTTCAAGAATCAAAGATCACAGAGCACAGAATAGTGCGAGCTAGGTCTAGAGACGGTACAGTCCGTTCACAGTTCCTTTATGTCTGGCAGCATCGATGCAGCAAACGTACAGCGACCTTATCATAATGAGTATAAGGATCACTGAAAAACCCGACAATAACAGTCGGGCCGTAGCTCACCAGACACAACACCGGTCTGGTAGGAGGATGCTCCCTTTCCTATGAGGGATAAGGAACTTTACACCCTGTCCCTCATACCCCTATAAGTACAACTCCGCCTCACACTTCAAGGTAAACATCACACCTAGAATGGCTGTCTTTCTTTCTTTCTTTATCGTGCGGTTAGTGCCTTGATGACCTTAAAGCTATTCCACCTGCAGCTATACGCTACAATTTCGTCAACAGTGTTCTGACATGTCCGCTTTGTGTTCGGAGTTTTTCGGCCAAAGTTGGGTATGCTAGCCACTTGAGAGCACATGATAGAGCAGAACACCAAAGCTCTCGACAACCTCCCTAGAAAGCCATCGAATGCAGTCGCCTAACCTGGTGTCAGAGTGTTTATGCCGCCCATGGGCCTCTGACTTGACTTTACAGGCCCGTAATGGCGTGATGATGCACTGAGCGCAGAACTTCTGTCACGGACCACATTCAAAGTCGAAGACTCGTTGTAGTGCGAGTAAACTGTGACACCGGTGAAATATTCGGTTTATATGAAAACTATTGTGTCACCATGCAATGCCGCATCTAGCAGCGGCCGACGAGACGTGCCTGTATTCTATGGACCTTGGAGAAGCAAAAACAGTGAATGAGTGAGCACAACGGAGGCGCGAGGGTCAAGCGGTGGTTTCTAAGGTTGCACAATTTGCAGGCCATGGAGTGGCATACAATCTAGTTATAACAAATCTTAAATTCTTTCACTGACAGACAAAGCACTAGCTAAGCTGAGTGTAGAAGCATGAATCTTTGCACAACAGTTTCTTAATTTAAACGAAGGCTACTGTCGGGCTACCACCCGCCAATTGCCGGATAACTTAAACTGCGTGATTTAGGAATTTGACGTCAGTTCTTCACTTGTGGCATAGATGGCGCTGTAGTACTTTTTGTGCTATGTAGCTGTAGAGTACTACAGCAAAGAGTATTTTGTAGTGCCGCTACACACTAAGGTAGGATTTATGAAAATTCATAAAAGGCCTTTTCTACCACCACTTAGGCCGAGTGTGGGTTAGTAGGTCATGGTGTCACATAAAAAAGGGCGGATATTTTGGTGGACTGCCTTGTGTAATTTTCGTTCAAAACGTGCTAATCTTCAGCTTAATTTGAATAAAAGACTTTACTTTACTTTGACCAGCCGCGGTCAAAATAAAATCTTTTGTCCCAACTGATCTTGAGCCCTATCAGAATATCACTGTGACATTTTTATATGTACAGCACTGTACTGCACCATGCTAAGATGGAGCCTTTTGGCTACGTCCACAACCGGTTTAGTTTAATGTATGTCTTATTTTTTTTTTTTTTTTTGTATAATTTTGTTTTAATGTTAATTTAATCATTGTATGTTGTCCAGTGCGAGACAAACTACGATTTGGCATGCTAGTTTTAGCGAATTGTTTGAGCCATACATATAATTTTCTACAATTCTAGCAAATAAAAATTTCCTTTCACAAATTGTATTTAATTTCTTTATTTTTATGTGATATGCGAGTATTATCATTGAATACTTGCCGGTTTCCTTACGATGTTATTTCCTTTACCGTCTTGAGGGAAGGCTGATGAAATAATTTACACAAATTAAAGTGCGTACAATTCAGTACTACAAACACACAGAAAATTAAAATCCAGACCAGATTACACAGAGATAATCTCAAAACGTACATTTAGGATACCCATCCCCCAAACAAACTCTCTTATGGCAAGACGCTCTCCATACTGTTTATATCCACGCATATACAACGAAGCTGTTATGAACTGTAACATAATAGACCTCATAATATACCTGTGTAAAAAGGTCATAAAGGATTGGCTCCTAACACTCTCCTACGACGAAACAGAAAGGATTATTTACAAATAGCTACATAAGAAGTAAGACTACACAAACTGATAGCGTTCCTTATCTCACTCTGATACACACACGCACACATATACATACACACACGCACACACACACGAACGTACACGCTCACACAAACCCACGCACACACACATTTAAGTTGAATCTTGTTTGTAAATAAGTAGGTATTGTTCCTAAGTTTTTGTTTTTTACTCTTTTAATTATATTTTCTATATTTTTACTACAATTTATTAATTTTACTTTTAGTTTAATTTTGTTAATAATCACCGTATACGACCTTTTTGTATAATAAAACGAAAATGTACAACTCTGATCCCCAAGATACGGACTAACGTCTAGTTTGGGGATCACCGTTCAAATTTCTACGTTTAATGTACATGATTATTAATAAATAATTTGAATTTGAATTAAGTTCGAACCTTCGAACCATCGGTAGACCCGTAAGTCGCTTCCTTTGCCACTGAGCCACCACAGCTGAAGATGGCTATTTTTTAAGTACCCCAGTGATAGGTCAGCAGTACTTAACAAGTTGTTTACTGATATCTGCTAGTCATATTTACAGATCCAATGGTAAATATGTAATGTTTTTGAGGCAGCGACCTCGATGCAAACGACATGCTTATGATACTTTAGGAATTACTTCGCTAAAACTATACATGGGACCACCATAATCAAATGGCTGTCTATACTTTTGGGTCTAGTAGGTATTGAAGTTTTGTAATGGACATTTGGTTTTTTATCGCGATTTCGATGGTGATCCCATGGAGAAAGTTGTATTTTTGGTGGTCGGAATCACACCCTGAAATATGACCACAACTTTTTAGTAAAAGTTTGAGTACTCTTGTATGCCAACGTGGAGCCCTTCTGAAGGATCTGCTCCATCTCCTGTCCTGTCCATCCTGCACTACCATTTGCACCTTTATATGATTTAATTGAAGCAAATGTTAGATCTGTGTTAGAGAGTTTCATCGACACGTAAAGACGAAGTAGAAGACCTTCCTGGTACACGCTGTATACAAACCACAAATAGAAAAACGTTACTTGTTCGAATGTTAAGATGCATCCAAACTGAGGTTAATTTTACAAGTATTTGGGCAACATTTACAAATGCTGGTGGGCAAGAAGTGATAGCAAAAAGTTATAACAAACGCCGAAAAAGTAATATATAGTTGCAAAATTGAATTTTGTTCTACAAAACGTACCATAGGTGTGGATGCATCTTTAGGATAATAAGACAAATAATGAAAATAACAGACACCAATAAATTCAAGAACTTAATTTATACGCATAAATAACAAGCATTGAAGCTTCCTGATAAAATCTTGATATGAAGGTTGATTCAGATAAGATAAATGTAGTACTTAAACTTATCCAAACCATAAAATAAGAATACAACTTTTATGGCTTAATCTTTTTTGTCTGTAACTAGCTCTAAGTTAGAGATAAGCCAATACTTCCGTGCAATTGGCATTATTTAGTATCAGAATTTAGAATTTTAAAGTTGAGAACTTATCGAACTAGGGTTATTTTTTAACTAGTTTATGCCTGCGGCTTCACCCACGTTGAGCTCTATCTGAGTGCAAAATTTTATGCCAATTCGTTCTGTAGATTTAACGTGAAAGAGTAACAAACATCCTATAACGACACTACAAAAAGTACAGCGTCACCTATTTTTGTTTTTTGTTAACAATATGTTAAAAAAAAAACCCTGTTCGATCCGTGAAAGGTAATATCGAGATTAGATTATATTTATGTAATCCTTTTTGGAGAACAAGTAAAAAAGTACCCCTATGATAACTAAATTAAATATATTAAAATGATGAAACTTCTATGGCAACACACGGGCGCGAGCGGTCGCTTAATCTCGGGCTTCTCGAATATACTTATACCGAAGATGGTGTAGTCAACTTGTCACGTTTTAGAAGTTTGTTTGAATTTAGGGCAAAAATCATCATCATCATCATCATCATTTCAGCCGAAAGACGTCCACTGCTGGACATAAGCCTCCCCCAAGTGTCGCCACATTGACCCGTCACGTGCGTCTCGCATCCAGCGGATCCCCGCAACCTTTACCAGGTCATCGGTCCACCTAGTGGGAGGCCTTCCAACGCAACGTCTTCCAGTTCGCGGTCGCCACTCCAGAACTTTCTGGCCCCATCGGCCATCCGTTCTGCGAGCAATATGCAATACTGCCACAGACAAAAATCATACATTATAAAAATTAATCATTATTTTTACTTTAATGAATATTTAATGTTTCTTATTATATTTGGCAATGTCATTGGTATGCCTATAGGCCCCTTTCGGATCACATACGGTTTTTTTTTAAATATTGTGTATTTAATGGGCCTACTGTTAACCTCGGGGTCGGAGGATCCGCCCTTTTCTATAGGGGTAAAGAACTTTACACCCTGTTCTTTGTACCCCTATAATCCATCCATAGGCATCTATGGATGGATTAAAGGGGTACGTCCAGCCATCCTCATGAACTTTCGCGTTTATAATTATAAGTAAGATTGATTGATAGATGCAGAAGCTGTACGACACATATGTGGTTAATTTAGGGAACTATTCTGGCTAATTAAATCAAATAGCTTTAAAACCGTTGTTCCTGGCTGTCATTTGTAGAACTTTGGCAGTCGTTACAGGTAGTCAGTGGCCCAAAAAGTCTGACAACCAGTCTTACCAAGGGATATCGTATTACCTAGTACTAACTGGGTTGTGGAGGTCAGATAGGCAGTCGCTCCGTGTAAAATACTGGTATTCAGCTGCATCCGGTTAGACTGGAAGCCGACCGAAACATAGTTGGGAAAAGGCTAGGCAGATGATGATCATATTGTTTTAGCTAGAACAATACCGAATTTTTTTTTAAATCTGCCCTATAGAATAAATCAATTAAGGATTTCCCTACTCAAATGTCAATCAAAATTATAAAAAATCATTAAGCAATGATTCAATTCAATGGCATGGCTATGATGTAATTCCCTTTAATTATACATCATTATATAAATGGTTACATAAGTCAAGGTTGATCTCGCTATAGACAATACAATGAACTTAGGCTAATGCTTTAGATAAAACTATGATTATACAGGGTGACTGGATCTGGACTCGCCATAGCAAATTTGCATATAGAGGAGGTCATTTGCTAATTATTAGACCTTATTTTCCCTAGCTAAAGTTTATAGTTTAGGAGATATGTCAATTTCCGATTCGAGCGGCTATTATTTAATCACAAGCTCCTGCATTTCTTAGCATTCACTTAAAATATTTAAAGTCAAAATCAAACCACCTCCTAAAATTGGGCCACTAAAATGGCACTTTTGAATGTCAAAGTTAAAACCGAAATAATAGATTCATGTTGCTCATTCACAAAAAAAAATGCTAATTGACCTATTTGGTTACACTTGCTACGATTAATTGCTTCCGAATGCTATCAAATTATTGAGCGATTACGGTAACATCAAAACTAAGTCGGCTCGACTGCGTTGATTGATCGATATGCTCCTAAGTTCCTAACTGAGCAAATCGATCAATCAATTCAGTCGAACCTTTCCGTTGCGCGCAGAATCACCACATGGAAAAAAAAATGTTTGTTACTCCATCATCCCGATGATTTTCTTTAAAATCGTTTGAATAGTTTTGTATCTGAATGACTTTCAGACAACGCTCAAAAGATTATAAAAAAAGCTCCGGCGTAGCCCGCTAAGTTCAATTTTTCTTACCTTTTTTGCTAATTTCAGGTCAGTGTCAGGTTGTATGTTGAACAAAATATAATTTACAACTGTCACACGTATGTATTTCCAGAATATTATAATCATAAAAATCATCAATACAACCCTTTAAGTACATATAATGCCATTGAATGACTTTTTCATGAAATAGTCAAAAGAAAAATTGAATTTCCCGGGGTACTACCACGGCTTTTCCCTCTTAAGCAATTTTGGTGCCCATGGTGCCCACCATTGTAACGGACTGGACCTACTTTAGACAATGACTCAAATCAAATCAATTTATTTGTGAAACATAGGATAGATGATAGATGGATCTTAAGAACTAAATAGTGCGCTATGCTTTGACTAATTTTCAAAAATATTTCCTTGGTGGTGATCTTCGTTTTATAAGGAACTCTTGTGCCACATTTTGATGTTCCTTTAATACTCCTAGAAGCACGGAAGCAGGTTTCATTGTATACGCGAAAGAAGTCGCGAGAAACTGCTAGTTAAAATCAAATTTATTTAATGAGTTTGTTAACCTTGTAAGGGAGAACATTAGCATATTATTTAATAGAGTCATTATTATGTATGTGTATCGTTAAATAGCGTTTGTTCCGCCTATTTATAAATCTACACTATGGTACGCATAGATTTGTGTAAAATAAAGCGTCTTGATTCTATAACCAAGACGTTTTTCGTGTGTTATCTAAGCAGTAGAATTTGATACTGCTCTCGCTATAATTTTCAGTTTCGACGAGACATATTTTTCTCCGTAACTACAAGGTCTGGTCACTTCGTTAAAACCGTCGGAGAAAGGAGCGGGTCGCCAGTTATAATTATAGTTTAAACATTTTATAAGTACGCTCTTAACACGTGCAAACGTTTTTTTTTATTTATTAACGACAAAGATGACAAACTTGTCATCTTTGTCGTTTGGATTGGAATATTATTAAGCCTACAACAATTTTTAATGAATAAACTATTACATTATTGACCAAAATTCCAGGGCCATGTCTTCTTTTTCTTAGATTAACAAAATGTGCTGATTTTTATATTTATGTTCCAGAAAATATTGTTAAAAATTAATAGTCAACGCTGCCAGACCCTTCCGTTGGTGGAAGTTTCTGCCAGACGCTTCGGAGCTCAAAAAAATAACGTTGTTTTACTTAGTCAGAGACACAAGAAACGGAAGGACTGTATTAATAAGTGAAGGCCATCACATACTACAAACTTAAAGAATATAAGAACGGGAGCGTTATATGGAGAAGCGCTTTATATTTCAAGTAACCAAAATTCTCTGGAAGTTTAACGCTACAAGTGAGTGCTGGTTCTGTTTTTATTTAAAAATCATGCCTCGTTGAGTATAAGAAACATGACGACAATATCCGACATATTCAAATGCAGTTGTTAAATGAAGAAATCTCAGTAGGATACGAGAAATTGCGCTAATTCTCCTTTTTTTATTTTAGAAGTCAATCGTTTTATGATCAAGTTATAAAAAAAAAATAGTTTCGAAATAAAATTTGTTTTTTTTTGTATAAGTACTTGCGGTAGGCTTATAGGCTATTTATTTTTTCCCATCTAACAACCTAATACTGCAGTAGTAGGAAAGGTAATCAAAATTAGTTTTATTACAACTGGTAGTAAGATTGGTAGTAACTAGGGCAACAAAGGATTTTTTTTAATTGATAATCAAGGAGTTATTTCAATACCTATTTATTTATTTATTCAGAAATACATTCTAAGCTAACAGTATTTTTTTTTTTTACCGAAACGCTGTAGAGCTAACAATAATTGAAAGCAGCCAGAGCCTTCTACAATAACAATCAATAGGTCTATTAGTGATTCCGTTACTCAGTTGCAGTCTATAAAACAAAAACTTTAATGATGAGCATCTCGTTATCCTTGAATACGATATTATATCATCACGAAGTCGTGTTGAATAGTCATTCATTAAGCACTATTGGGGTTTAGATGCTGTAAAAACACTATTTTTTACTCATCAGCCTAACCTTCTCCAAACTATGTTGGGGTCGGATTCCAGTCTTATCGGATTCAGGTGAATACCAGTATTTTACACGGAGCAAATTCCTATCTGACCTCCTTAATCCAGTTATTACTAGATAATACAATGAGCATTGGTAAAACTGATTGCCAGACTTTCGGATCACTGACTACCTGAAACGACTGTCGATGATCTACAAATAACTGTCGCGACCAACAAGTTTTCGTGCTTTCCGAGGCACGGAGGAAACTCGGTATTTAATGGGTTGTCATACATTCACGGGCCATCCTAGGCAAGTGCGGCTTCACCTGAAGCCTTGACCTGAGCGGCTGTTATTATTTAGCCGCAAGCTCTTCCTCCTACTCACACTAGTCACATTATTTATTATTATTGGTTTATGATCATCATTTTATCTGGAAATAGGCGTCTCCAATCTCAGACCGCGTGTAACTGGATTGCAGCCAGCATCCTCAGAAAATTATCGTTCCCCTAAGCCTGAGGTGGAGAGCCTTCTTTAAGTTTGCGTAATTGCGCCTACCTGTGAGATAGGCGTCTCGAAAAATGTTAACCGAATAATCTTTGGGGTCGGATTCCATTCAACTGGTAGCTATTACCACTACTACGTTTCTGACAAACTAATGTTTTTACCACGGCATAAAACATAACATCACGCCTGTAATCCCCGAAGGGTTAGGCAGAGGTGTACCTAATAATACGCTCACATATTGCCAGTTATGTTTAAGTCCCTTGTAATAAAGGGCAAGCCTATTGCCATCAACCGGGCATAAACACCAGACTCCATGGGGGGCTACTGAGAAATTCCAATAACACTGCCCTATTTTTTTTTTAGAATGGGATGTCATCAAATGACCTCTCTCGCTCTGAGCGGAGTGGAAGTGACTTGTACTGACCCAGCCATGTTCCTTCTGTGCCTTTTGTGTTCCAGGGCCGGGTATCTCATTCGATCAGTCCCGCAGCCCCGGCAGGCATCGGTCCTTGCGGACCCCTTCCTGGCTGCTGACATCTCTTTTAGGCGCGCGTAGAAAACAAACGCGCCGTCAATCGAACCCAGGACCTCGTGCTCAGTAGTCGCGCTTACGACCACTAGAGCAACGAGGCAATCCACCGGCTTTCCTCTTAAGTCCCTGACGATATGGAAAAAGAACAAGTTTGATTTGAGCAGGTTGGGAGAGGCTAGTTTCACAAAGGTCATCTTGGCGTTCCACTATCCATAAGAATGTAAAATATTTCGAAGAGAAACGACACGAAACAATTAAGAAAAACGCCAAATACGTAAAGAAAGACCAAAGCCCTCCTATACCTATACCTTTAACTCTGCAGGCCAACGTTATAGCTCTAGTTGTGACCGGGTATTCAAAACAAAATTCAGTCTAGCAAGTCATATCCGGGCACATGACAGGAAATAATTATAGTTTATTTAAGGGTCGGCGTTATCGAAATCGATAAGGAGGACATTATAAAAAACTTAAATTCACTCCCTGGCTGACAAAGCACCGCCTAGAAACAAGAGTTCCTAAATAATGAAAATGAGCAATATCATTCTTCTGTCCTTATACCAATTTATCTGGGGTCGGCGCAGCACGTTTTCTTCTTCCATACTTCTCTATTACTCGTCATCTCATCAGACACCTCCTTTCTTCCCATATCATCCTGTCAGTCCATTCATTGTTTCTTTGGTCTTCCTCTACTCTTATAGCCATCCACAACCATACTCAAAAATGAAAAATTACAATGAAAAAAAATTAAAACAGTTTTTATTTTACGAAAACCTTCATGTACAATGAATTGTGCTGGGAGCTTCCTTTTAGGCTAATAATGCCTGTGTTAGGAGACTCCGCTCTTCCATATCTTAGAATTAATAACATTTAAAAACTTAATTACTACACTTATATTTATATAATTTTTATAGTTTAAAACTCAAAAGAACAGTAATTAAGGATTTTAGAAAATTCAACCTATAAAGCAGATGAAAGCTTGCCATTTTAGCTCAGCTCACGGGCAATGATATCGCGGCACAGCTTGTGGATTTATAAGCTAGCCAAACGGGCAAGTTTTTGAGTATAGTAAAGGACAAACGGTTGTTGTTGGTAAGCTTTCTTCACTTTTTTCCACCACCTAGGCAACTGAAGACATTATTTCAAAAACCACCTTTGTCATGATATGAAATAGTTACAGAATTAGTGACAGTTTTGGTTTTTTTTCATAAACCGCCTTTAACGACGTTGTAAGGTATTTAGAGTAAAACAATGTGTATGTCACTGACGTAACTGCTTTTTGCCGAAATCATAGTTGACAATTTGTTGAAGAAATATGAATTGTGATCGGAAAGCTTACGAAGTCCTCTACAAGATGGCGTAACTAACTCATATCATGAAATTTTTTGACAAATGTGGTTTTTGAAATAATGTCTTCAACTGGACAGTTTTTTTTTCCGAAAGTATGCAAGTCTGTCCCTCCCAAGATTTTTTCTCAAAAAACAGCTTGACCTAGAATGCTGAAATAATTTTTGGTACAGACACAGGAAGTGATGGTCCAATTATAATATGCATGAACTGTGTACTTATGTAGGTATGTAAGTTATCAATATCATGTATAACCAGTAGTGTTCAAGTACTGCCTACAATAAAATTACTTGTTTTTAACTACATACATCTCACTTCCTATTCCGGTTCCGAGTTCAGCGAAGTTTTTTTTTTGCGAATTAAGTATTATTTATTTTCGGATTTGAAATTGTTTCTTAAAATGGTAGAATTTTTTTTTTTTCTACCATTTGTTTATTTTTATTTTTTCATGTATTGATTTTAGCGGGTCCCTATATTTCGAGTTTTCTAAGACACCTCTTCTACCGAATGCAAAGAGAGATTTGGGAGAGCATGTCCGCCAAGCAGTCGACAGGGTAGCTAAGTTGAAGAATATTTTTATGACACCAACGCACAAATGCTTACCACGTATTCCGTACAACAATTTTCATCGGTAATTTTAAAAAAAGAACTGCCTTTCCATACATTTTGACCGTGTAGGTATTGAATTTTTGTAGGAAGCAGCAGGTTTTTTTTTTAATTACTGATGAAAAATCTCTACATCCTGGGTTCAGAATGATGTACTGAATACAAGTGGTAAGCGTTTGTGTGTCGGTGTCCTTTCCACCTTGTATTTATATCATCATCATCATTATCAGCCAATAATGTTCCCACTGCTGGGACACAGGCCTCCTCTCTATGAGAGGGAATGGGCTATAATCCACCACGCGGGCCCAGTGCGGGTTAGTTGTATTTATATATTTAGGCATATTCGTTTCTTGCATTTCACTTGAAAAAGTACTTATTTATGTAGCTCAGCTATTGCAGAACATGTTCATGTTGTGCATGAACTTTGAGTCGCGGATAGGTAGATACTACAGCCTTATCATGTACCTAAATCTTGCTAACTGTTGACCTAGGCATACTCCAGAATAGTCTAACGAGACTCTCGAGGGGGTCATCAAGGACACTGACAAACGACCACATCCTCATTACGACCACAATTATACCGTTCATCCAATCACGGCAATTGCTCAATTCTAGATCAATCTTTATAGCTCTGTCACTTTCCGATGGAGTATGGACGAGGAGGATGGATACTGATGTTGATTCTGGACGATTGATTTGAAGAGGGAACTGGTTGGGGACAATTACCGTAAGTATTTCTGACGATCAAGGAGGTAGGACATACCTTTCATGAATTTAACAATCAAATTGAAGGACACTTCCGACAGATAGAGTAAGACCACTTTAAGTTTGCAGTTCAAGCTTGTCAAGAAAAGGGTGTAAACGGACCCTTCACGAAGGCGTCAGCCAAGCTTTCTGTACATCAGACTAAGTAACCCTACGCAAAATTTATTGCTGGTAAACAACTTTGGTTTTTGGGGTGAAAAATCACGTTTTACAGTCAAAATCAAAGTCACGCACTCAAAACATTGTGCATTACCTGCATAGTACGCGGGTCGTGGAGGTATTTAAAGTAAACCTTAAAAACTAATATTTAAAAAATAATAAAAAAATATCGGAGCGGTATTATCGCTAGCGGTTACTGACAACCGCGACCCTTGCAGTCTGTTATCGCCTTCCGAAGAGTATCGACCGTTAACTAAGCCAATAGGGTACGGTAAACTAAATAGTTTTAACAAACAAACAAGAATTATATTAACTACAGGCTTCTACTAAAAAAATCCTAAAGGCAAAACTCAATAACACTTTGCCCGACCCAGGCATCGAATCCAGGACTTCATGATCAACAGCAGCGCATGCGAGCACTTTTTTTATTTTTTACTAGTCGTTAATTGCTGTGGCTGTGTCCATTGCTGGGCCAAGGCCTCCCACATTTCCAGGGACTCGTTTCGTGCGGCACCTCGAACCAGCCATCGCAGTGCGCGTCCATATCATCTTGCCACCTCTTTTAGGGCCGGCCTCGACATCCATTGCGTGAAGACTTTTACCCAGCGGTCGATATGCAAGCGGCTTACATGACCCGCTCAATTCCATTTGAGCCTCCTTTGCCAAAAAATTTCTGTTTTGGAGCGCAGCGTGGTGTTCCGTATCCGTATTCTGAATGATCTTATTACACCCAGACTGCTGCGTCCACTAGGCCAACTAAAATGAGGAAATGTCAACAAAATTGGAACAAACGTTTTACAATAATGGATACAAATACGAATGTCAGATCCAAAAAGTATTTATGTTAAAATTTTCCATAAGCAAAATCTAAAAAGCTCTATGGTTTCACATTATTTTTATTTTCTACATGCCACCGACGCCGTTACCAAGGCAACCACGTAAACAGCAGAACGCCGGGACCGAACGCGATTTTACAAATATTTTTTACCTGTTTTGATTTAGTATTGTTTGTTAAATATTTTTAGTGTTATTTCTGTAAGTTCTAGTGATACTTTCCAAGATGGATGACGAGGAAGATTTCGGTTTGGCCGGCACCATTGACTCCGAGACCACCGAAGATGAAAAAGAATTTGCTAAAGTAATTTCTTTGTTATTCTAGTACCGAGTAGAGTTCTTAGTATGCCCGTTTCCACTAAGACACACTTAAATGAATAATTTAAATTTTCAACCCTCGGTTCAACAGCTGAGAGTTGAAATTCCAATAGTTCAATTAATATTTAAGGATTCATTTGAGTGTTGCTTAGAACGGGGCCATACATCATTTTAGCACCGTTTGGTCATTTGTTGCTTCGATTTTATGTACGCAACAGGCTAAAAACTTGCGTCATGTTGTTTGCAAATTGCACACAAATTAAAAATATACATACAAATTGCAATAATATAGCTTATGTACAATGGCGAGCCTAACCCAGAATGGGGTGTTCTAAAATGATTATTTAAAGAAGGAGCTGAGGGCCTAAAAACCATAATAGGATAAAATCTACCTATTATTCTCACCAGACTCTGATTCTGCTAAAGCGCCTGGGGGTCACATGGGGGTAAAATGGTCTCAAATGGTCTGTGACAATTTTACGAATTCTAATCTGATTCATATTATATTATTATCCTACTTAAGCGAACTACTAAAGCGGACTTTTTAGACCCCCAGGTCGTAAGGTCGCTTTAGCAGAATCAAAGTCTAGTGAGCATTATAGTAGATTTGAAGGGTATGGGTGGCGGTGGCGGTACACATCACTACATAGTCTAAAACAAAGTCGCTTACCGCTGTATGTCTGTCCCTATGTATGCTTAAATCTTTAAAACTACGCAACGATGATGCGGCTTTTTTAATAGATAGTGATTCAATAGGAAGTTTTATATGTATATATTGCACCCGTGCGAAGCCGGGGCGGGTCGCTAGTACACATATAACACACATTAGGCAGGCACATGACACCTTTCAAGCTCCCTTCAGGGTGTCAGGTTGGTGAGGTTAAACGCACCAGCGATGCCTGTATTGCATCTGTTTGTGAACTTTAAATAATGAATGATATATTTTGTGTTAATTCCGCGAAAAAGATCCAGGATTGGATGCATCATGCAGGATGCAGCACCACCCTCCCACCCGAAATCTATGCACATGCAAGAAAATTAGCATGCCATGCACCCAAACCGACATTCGACACTTGTTTCGCTCCTCCGCGGAGCATCCTTTGGAGGTGTTGACTGCTGACTCGACGACTGCTCAGGCGCGCCCGACTAACACTAAATCTTTTGAAAACGTTAAAAGTCATGAATTTCCGCAAAATAACGTAATGAAAAAGAATATGTAACGACGTTTGTGAGGTATGTAAGTATCATAGCTGGTAGCGTTCTATAGTTTCAGCCTAGCTTCTCAAGACTCTTTTTCACGAGGGTATCGTGTTGTGTTGGAAGCCTTATCTATAAAAGTCCTAAGAGAGTAGGCCTAAAACCCCGTTATCTTTGAGAGTAGAATCAAAAACTTATCAGATAGGCTCCGAAATTATCGAATCTATTGTATCCCCGTAAAAATTTGATAGGTAAGTAGGTAAGTAACATAATTGGCTTATAATTTCCCACAGCGAGGACGTAGGCCTCGCATCTATAAGAGGTGGTCTTTAATCTACCACGAGGAGTCAGTGCCAGTTGGTGACTTCAAATTTTCAGTTCTAGGTCATGCCGGTTTCCTAACGATGCTTTTCTAGGAGGTACGTGATTAGACGATTTTTGTACATTCCAATAGCTAGAATGACATATAAAGGGTGTAAATAGACCCTTAAAGAAAAGCACTTGCTCCCGAAAGGCACTTGTTCTCCCCGTCTTTGCAATCATTTTTTTGTTCTAGACCATACCTGAGAACCTTCTAGTTACGGAGATATTAGGGGTCAAAGTTCCAAATTTTTCACAAGTTTTTTTTTTAATACATGTTTTTAATGTAAGATTTTTACTTTACACACCTCCTCGAACCCAGTACTATTCAATCCTTCCATCAGCACAATGCTTTGAGCGCTTTCCATCGAGTACTACCGTAAAACGTGATTTTTTACCCCAAAAAAAAAGTCGTTTCCCAGCAAAAATTTTTGCGTAAAGTTACTTAGTTTGATATACAGAATGCTTTTTTTTTCGGATGGGAAATCATCAAATGACCCCCCCCCCCCACTCTGGGCGGAGCGGAAGGGAATGTCAGACTTGTACTGACTAAAACCCATCCATGTTCCTTCTTTGCCCTTTGTGTTCCAGGGCCACGGTATCTCTTTTCGAACAGTCCCGCAGCCCTGGCAGGCATATACAGAATGCTTGGTGGTTGACGGCTATGTGAAGGGTCTGTTTACACCCTGTATAAACGCACGTCTGGTTCCTTAAGGAAGAAGCGCCAGGGTAGCCCGCGAAATTCTAATGTTCTTCATCTCAATTTGTTACGGTCGCGAATCACCGACATATAGAAAGGATATATAGGTATATTTTTACAAAGGTCACCCGAAATCACCCACTAATGACTTTCTGAGTATAGGCTTCCACTTGTTTCTGCTTCACACAACTTCATCAATACGTATGATATAAACAAAATCAAGTAAATGTTTAAGCAACAGACCACAGTCTATCAACATAGTATTTTTTGTAGATCAGAAAAACGTTCTGAAAATCAAGCAAATCTGTAAAAAGCTGAGATATTGATATTTTATTGATCGTCAAATCCAGCGTATTGACCTAAAATAACCGTTGTCATCTGTAACCGGTGATCAACCTTCACAATTTTTCTCCAGTTCTAAATTTTTTGAAGGACAAACCTACACACAATCCAAGCGATATTTACATTGATATATATATCGATTTCTATATTGTATACTTCCAGGTTCTGGACACGCTTCGTGAGACGGAAGGTATGAAAATTGTATCTGACGTGTACACCAAGCTGTATGACACATACTATAAGCTCAAGGAGGACAACCAACATCATTGCAGTGAGAAAGAAGTACTCCGGGTATGTAACTAACTAATAACGGCTGTCAAAATACAAGTTTTTAATGTTATTTAAGTGTTTAATGTACTTAATACTTTAAATACCTCCATGATCTAAGTACTATTCAATGCATCCATCAGCACAATGTTTTGAGTGCGTCACATTGAGTCCTACCGTAAAACATGATTTGTCGTTTCCTAGCAATATTTTTGTAGACCTTAGTTTGATTTACAGAATGCTTGGTTGACCGTTTCGTGAAGGGTCCGTTTACGACTGGGGTAGACCTGAGAGTGGCGGTACGCAGGCTGAAAGCCAGAAACACTGCCCCGGGACCCGATGGCTTGCCTGGCAAAGCCTGGGTCCTGGCCTCTGAGGCTCTCGGGCCCCGACTGGAAGGGCTCCTAAGCGCATGCTTGGAGAGAGGCCAGTTTCCGCTTCGTTGGAAGACGGGGAAGCTGGTCCTCATCCGGAAACCAGGGCGCCCTGCGGACTCTTCGTCCGCATACCGGCCCATCGTGTTGCTCGACGAGGTGGGGAAGCTCTTTGAAAGAGTCATTGCCAACCGCCTCGCCGGGCACCTTGCGGGGGTGGGGCCGGATCTTGCGGAACACCAGTTTGGTTTCCGCAAGGGGCACTCGACGGTGGACGCCATCATTCGCGTGAGAGCCCTCACGACGGGGGACGCGGTGTCCCGGGGCGGGGTCGTCTTGGCGGTGTCTCTTGACATCGCCAACGCCTTCAACTCCATGCCCTGGAGCTGCATTAGGGAGGCACTCCGGTATCACCGGGTGCCGACCTACCTTTGTCGTGTGGTCGGGGACTACCTGACGGATAGAGCCGTCATCTACCCTGGTCGAAGCGGAGAATGGAACCGGCGAGAGATGTCGTGCGGTGTTCCACAGGGATCGGTTCTGGGGCCGGCCTTGTGGAACATCGGTTACGACTGGGTGCTGCGCGCCGACCTCCCTACCGGCGTCAGCGTAGTTTGCTACGCTGACGACACGCTGGTACTAGAACAAGGGAGGTCGCACGAGGCGGCGGCCGAAAACATGACATGCAGGGTTGCGATAGTCGTGGAGAGGATCCGGCAATTGGGTCTCGAGGTGGCACTGCACAAGTCCGAGGCCATGTGTTTTCATGGGCCTCGGAATGCGCCACCGTCGGGATCCCTACTGACGGCAGGAGGGGTTTCCATCGGTGTCGGGTCGACGTTGAAGTACCTAGGACTCGTCCTCGACAGCCGGTGGAACTTCGTGGAGCACTTTCGACGTTTGGCTCCCAAACTGGAACGGACAGGGGCTGCCTTCAAGCGGCTCTTGCCCAACCTGAGGGGTCCAAACGCCTCCTGCCGGAGGCTCTACGCGGGGGTCGTGCGGTCCATGGCCCTTTACGGGGCCCCGGTGTGGGCGCGTTCTTTGAGGCGGCAAGCCGCCCACTACCTAAACGCGCCCCAAAAGGTAATAGCCATAAGGCTAATCCGGGGGTACCGCACGATCTCCGGCGAGGTGGCTAGCCTCCTTGCCGGATTGCCGCCATGGGATCTGGAGGCGATAGTCCTCGCACGCCTGCACGAATGGCGCGCGGAGGCACTACGTCGGGGGGAAACTCCGCTATAGCCGCGACAAATTGCCGCTCAGCGGACAGACCTCCGGCGTGATCTCATGGCGACATGGAGAGAGCGACTGCCGCAGCCCCGTGCAGGGCACGCCACCATAGTGGCGATAAGTCCCCTTTTTGAGGAGTGGCTAGAGAGGCGCCACGGCGCCCTCACCTACCGCCTGACGCAAGTCCTCACCGGACACGGTTGTTTCGGGATGTTACTGCACCGAATCGGGCGGGAGGAAACGCCCGGGTGTTTCCACTGCGAGGATCGTCCGGAGGACACGGTGGAGCACACCGTGGAGGTCTGCCCCGCTTGGGCGGAGCACCGCCGTGTCCTCGTAGCGGCGATTGGCGGCGGCGATCTCTCGCGTCCGGCCTTGGTTCAAGCCATGGTCCGGAGCGAGAGGGAATGGGAAGCCGTCAACTCCTTCTGCGAAGCAGTCATGCTAGTGAAGGAGGTGGCGGGACGTGAGAGGGAAAGAACCTCACATCCCAGCCGCCGCGGGAGACGCCCTGGGCGTCGGGGGTCACGTGGTGGCTCCCGGCCACCGTAGGCGCGGGCCTGTGGACGGCGAGTTATGGGCTAGCTCGCCGTCCGGCCGTCTTATGACGACAGGCCGTGTCGACGGCGCGTTCGTGTTCCACGCGCGCCTCAAAGACATGTCAGCAACCACGTAGGGGTCCGCATGGGCCGATGCCTGCCAGGGCTGCGGGACTGTTCGAAAGAGATACCATGGCCCTGGAACACAAAGGGCAAAGAAGGAGCATGGATGGGTTTTAGTCAGTACAAGTCTGACACTCCCTTCCGCTCCGCCCAGAGTGGGGGGGGTCATTTGATGATTTCCCATCCGAAGAAAATAAAAAAAAAATAAAAAAAAGGGTCCGTTTACACCTTGTATTGTAGTCGTGGAGGTATACTCTGTTCAAAAGGTTTTCAGGGCTATAATGTTAATGTTCATTCCAGGCCAAACTCAATCGTTTCGATGACACCGTTGCCGATTACTTAAATGAAATAGCCGAGAACGGCAAACTTATCCAGAAACTTCGCCAGGACATCCGTGAGTACTGCTGAAATGTTTAGCTTTACAATCTGCACACATTTCTTTACTTCTGATCATACATCACAGTAATCAAAAGCACAATACGCGCGGAAGACGCGCCTGTCGCCCGCCACAACAGCGCTCGGGCGAGCGGGGCGGGAGCGGGTTTAGCGTCGTTGCATTGCGACGTAATTCACGTATTCTCGAATAGGCAGTCAAAAATAATAAATTCTCTGTACAATAATGTTGATGTTGGGTTGCTGCTCTCAGATGTAAATTAACCGTGGAAGGACTTTACTTCTTCGCTTATATTGAGGCACAGCCTAATAGGGACCACGACTTTTGAGCACAGAAGTTCGACCACGAAGAAGGTTTGTTCGGCCAACCGGGCGTCCGACCAGTTTTGTTCAAGATAGCGACCGGTCATCCGAAAAGTCGTGCTTGTGTCCGCGTAGTACGCGGAGTCATTTAGTCAAGTTTGAGTGAAGAGCTAAAATAGCAGACAAGTTTTAGAAAAAGATTGAGTATAAGTGATTTCCCGGTATACTATTCTGTACTGTACGGTTCTACAACTTGGGAGAGGCCTTTGTCCAGCTGAGGTATGGGCTCAGTTGACTGGGTACGAACAACATCCATAATCGGCTTGAGCCGGGCAGGAAGAACTTTATCTTTATGCCCATGCAATTTAAGCGAATATTCCGATGCGGTGTCCGTCCAGTCGCATTGTGGTAACCAAAACGAGGTAAAAAACGTTGTTTTCGCTCTTTCTAACCGGCTCGATCGCTGTGATGTGTGTGTGAATTCCTAAGCTGTAATTCACCAGTTCTATTACCTACTTATACTTTCGTATGGCCTGATAGAGACGGCGCAGGATCTAGCAGATGCCATGCACGCGCGCGAGCTGCACAGCGTCGAAAGCCTGGAGACCATGCGGAGAATGCTCGCCAAGCTTGAGAAGGAGCTAGACGCCAGGAAACGAGCTGGAGAGGATGATGCGTATGTATTAATTTTATTCTCATTTTATTGTATTGGTTCACAAACAACTGTGCACACCGGTTTTACGCTAACATGTAGGTAGGTACCTAAAATATGATTATAAATATCCGTAAATGCAGAAAACAGTTACAGATAAACACCACTTGACATTTACAGAAAAGTCATACCTTGTCTTGTAATTTGATATTTCTGCGATAAAATGCATGCAGATAATCAACTTATTTACACAAATTCTTACAGTTTTAAGGTGCGTATCACAGATAATCAACGTATTAAAATATTTGAATCACTATTTAGATAGTCAGTAAGCACTTCTCTCTAACGAGCTTCATGTAATAATCTCAAAAATCACTTAATTTTCCAAAAAGCGGGGCAACATCAGCAGCTAAAGAGAAAGAAAAGTTCGAGAAAGAGAAGGCTCGTCTCCAAGGCGAACTGGATGCTGCCATTCAACGGCTAACGAACTCACAAGGTTACATCGAGGAGTTGGAGACCAAGAGCCATAGCTATGAGAACACCATCGTCAAGCTAGAGGAGCAGATTGAAGTGAGTTCTCTGAGTTCTCGCTCTAAAAATGAAGCATTTCGTACCTCAGTGCGCAGTTCTATAAGCGTATGAAGAACAGTTTGTAAATTTCTTCATACCACCGGTGGCGGATTTACCAACAGGCTGAGTAGGCTTGAGCCTAGGGCGGCAGATTTTTGGGGCGGCAAATTTGGGGACCGATTTTTTTTTATTTTTGCTACCTCATAAAAATCAAAAAGGTTTTGGCATGACGGTTTTCTGATGTTTTACAGATAGAAGTCTGCAACAAATTTTGCTGTTGACGTTCCCCTCTCACTTGTCATTGCACATTCCGAGTAGCAATCTTCCATATTCTAGAGTAAAACAGCTGGTTCGCCGCCCCCCAACCAGTAATCGGTAATATACCCAAAAATAATTTTACGTGCAATTTCAACGAAATTGTTGGATTGTAAAAATAATGTAGGACATGACAATTGTAGAGGTAAGGGCGGCAAAAACTGTACAGCCTATAACTTGAAAACTTGTAAATCCAGCACTGCATACCACATAGAAAAGGAAGTATTCTCCAAAAAGACTGGTGTTGTGTCTGGAGGGCTACTGCCCAACAGTTGTTGTCGGATTTTTCTATATCGGGTCTAACTATTCATACACGAAATATTTTCAGGGAATCATCCAACGGCTATAACAAAGCCATTTCAAGGGATTTTTTTTTTATCTGAGTATATTTTTTTTATAAAAAAATAATTTAAAATTACTTAACCCACAAAATAAATACTGGCTCCTTATTTTCAAGCATCCATTACGGTAGTTTACTACGTCGTATTTACCTACTGTCATTGTTAGAATATGGGAGTAAAGGTTTTATGCAAAAAGTGTCAAAAAATATTAGAATTATAATAATTTTGTAAAAAAAAAACACTTAGATATTTTTTTTTTTCGTTGCTATGGCGACTTTACGACTTACAGAAGTTACTCTTGAAATATTTCGTGTATGAAAAGATAGACCTTATATACTCTTAAATCACGGATCGATTCAGAATTTTGATGTTAGTCCTTCATTTGTGGCATAGATGGCGCTGTACTTTTACTTGTACTTTTAAATTCTGTTCTTCTAAACTACGCCATGAACATTGATACTATCATTTGGAGATTTTTTTATCATTTAGCGGACACATTAGATGTTACATTTGATTCTTTTTAAGAAAAGAAAAGAAAATTAAGTGAGACTTGGGTAACTTGTTAAGCATAACATGGTTAACAAGTTGCCCAAGTCTCGCCTTAATCTCACTCTCACAACACACATTATACTGTTCTTGTCGAAATGACTTGTTTGTTTTGTAAATCAAAAAAAATTCGACCTTAAAAAAACACTAGTGGCAAACAAAACAACAAGTATCATATATGATGCTGTGTGTAACAATGTAATGAGTGTTAATAACTTTGGAAGTCAGTGACTTTTGTTTGTTTTATGCAAATTTTATTATAAGCTTTTATTTAAGTTTCCTTAATGGTTGGTTAGTTACCTAGGTTGTTAGTTACCTAGGTCAAATCTTGCAACTGAATTTAAAATCCGGACCCCCCAACCGATAAATTAAAAAAAAATTAAATTAAATTAATTTAATTAAATTAATTAATTTAATTAAATTTTGCACACTGCTTTACATTTTTAATACATTTTTATGACAGACATGACTTGATCCTGCAGCCAAGATCGCCTCCTCACGAGAGAACTCCTCAACAGTTAATAGCACGGACACGAAACTTTGTATAAGCGTTTAATGTTGATAGATAAACCTAAATTTCTTCTTTAATTTAATAAAAGCTTGTTTGCTTGAAAAAAAATATGTACGTTTGCTACCGACCTCCGTGTAATATTTCATAGTCTAATAGTAATGCCATTGTTGCTATTTCAGGAAGCTGAAAACAACGCCGTGCGTCAGAATCGGCTGGTGGAACACTTGAAGGGAGAGAGTGAACAACTGAAGAACGAGGTGGACACACGAGGGATCACCATTAATCAGCTCAATGATAAAGTTAGTTTTATAAAATCTAAATGAGATCATGCCTGTAAGACCCGAAGAGTTAAGCAGAGGTGTACCTAATAGTATAGTCTGATTTCGCCTGTTATGATTAACCTTTTGACCGGCCTTTGTCATTTATAAGGTCCCATTAAAATAGATGGACAACTTTTAATACAGTGATCAGTACATCAAACCAAAGATATCCAAGCAAAAAAAACACTGATTGTCCATCTATTTTAATCAGACCTTATACAATATGCGAAACCTGAAACACGTGTCTAGTATTTTTATGTCAAGAATTTATGTACAAAATTTCAAAACTGTATCATTAAAAATCACAAAGTTATAAGCTTGTTCTGTTGCCTCATGGTTGTCTGCACAGAAACGTGGTTACCACGCGGCGCCGCCGCGCGCGCGCCTCCGGCGTCGTCTTGAGTTCACTGATAATAATAATGTGGCAGTAGGTACCTAAATGATTGCAATAGGTACTTAGTGTCGCTCGGTGTCCAAATTGTAGCTTTTTTTAAATATTTTTGGGACAAAATATAACATGGTTTAAAAATTAATGGACTCGATTCAGTTACTTATTCTGAACAAACTATATTCAGGTTTCGCATATACTAAAAATAATGTTGTGTATACGTGACAAGCAAGCGCGTACCCTGTACGCCAAATGACACATAGGTTGGTGAAATTGTGGCTTGGTGTGGAGGGCACGCCCATGCGCTTATGGTTTGACGTTTAAAAGGTTAAATCCCATGACTGAGTGATTGGCTACTGCGCTGCGTGCCGCGGGTTCAATTCCCGCACGGAACATACATTAATTTGTATGGCCTACCGGTAGTTGTTTCGGGTCTGACTGTTTGTTTGAATGTGAGTTTAAATGTTTGTAAACGCACCCACGATACAGGAGATATTACGAACAGGGGCAGAGCTTTAAAAAAAAAATACCTGTACAATAATCCATTTTGTAAAACAGATAGGAAAATTCGAGAAGCAGCTCGAGCGTCGAGACCGCCAGGTTCACACTATGACGCAGAAACTGGAAGCGGCACAAGCAGAGCAGGAGGCTGCGGTTCAGAGGGCCACAAACTTCAGAGAAATGCTGAGCCGTTCAAACGCGGAGTGCGACCAGACAAAGCTAGCGCTCCAAAATACTACCAAGGAGCTAAAGGTATAACATAACAACACGCCTGTAATCCCCGGAGGGTAAGCCAGAGGTGTACCTAATACACCCACATTTCTCAAATTATGTTTAAATCCCATGTAGAGAGAGCGAGCCTATTGCCATCAACCGGGAACAAATCAAAATTTTGTGTCTGCTGCTGAGAAATTCCTGATGGAAAAACCCAATAACACTTTGCCCGACCCGGGAATTGAACCCCAGTCCTCAATCCCAGCAGTAGTCGCGCGTGCGACTACAATACCAACCACAGCAATTCCTGAAACTCAGGATTAACAGTGGTAACCACCAGAGAAGCTCTGGAATGAAGCTCGACGAGGCCAGCAGAAACGATACATACGATACTAAGTTGAGGTCGGCTACCAGTCCAGCTGAATGCAGCTCTATACCAGTACTTCACGCGGATCGACAGTCTATCTGATCTGACCTTTCAACCCAGTTCTTCTATAACACGATCTTAGTTGTCAGACTTTCGGGCTTCAGTCTGTCTACGCGTAATTACTGTCAAAGACCTACGATTGATAGCCGGCGCCAATGGCTTTACGTGCTTTCCGAGGCAGGGACGCCGTGCACCGGTCCCAGTACTAGACCGCACCAGAAAGTGCCAGTGATTTTTTCTTAAAAAAATATTATTACATTCATTGGGATTAAATGAACTTAGACATTGATGACTTTAATCATTATAAGCTAGTAAAGCCATATTTGTTCCAATCGCGAATCATACATAAAGGGTGTAAATAGACCCTTACCTTATCCAAAAGGCACTGGTTCTAGCCGTCTTTGCGAACATTTTTTTGTTCTAGACCATACCTGGGAATATTTTAGTTACGGAGATATTGGGGGTCAAAGTTCCATCTTTTTCACAAGTATTTTTTTTTAAATACATGTTTTTAACGTAAGATTTTTACTTTACACACCTCCACGACCCCCGTATTATTCAATCCATCCATCAGCTCAATGTTTTGAGTGCTTTCCATCGAGTCCTACCGTAAAACGTGATTTTTCGGTCCAAAAAAAAAAAGTCGATTACCAGCAATAATTTTTGCGTAAAATCACTTAGTTTGATGTACAGAATGCTTGGTTGACGGCTGTGTGAAGGGTCTGTTTACACCCTGTATTTTAATTAGTATACAACCTGACACTGACCTGCAAATTGCAAAAATCGTAAGAATAATTGAATTTCGTGGGCTACCCTGGCGCTTCCACTCTATATTAATCTCGACTGACTTGTGTGCATTAGGTTGTTACCACACCAATCGATCAATCGTCGATCGAGGACATCGATCGATTCCTCCCCCGCCTATGACTCCGTCGCCGCGTGCGGTGCCGGAAGCGGACTACACCGATGACGATGACGACGTTTCGGAGGTGACTGGGGTAGACCTGAGAGTAACGGTACACAGGCTGAAAACCAGAAACACCGCCCCGAGACCCGATGGCTTGCCTGGCAAAGCCTGGGTCCTGGCCTTTGAGGCTCTCGGGCCCCGACTGGAAGGGCTCCTAAGCGCATGCTTGGAGAGAGGCCAGTTTCCGCTTCGTTGGAAGACGGGGAAGCTGGTCCTCATCCGGAAACCAGGGCGCCCTGTGGACTCTCCGTCCGCATACCGGCCCATCGTGTTGCTCGACGAGGTGGGCATGCTCTTTGAAAGAGTCATTGCCAACCGCCTCGCCGGGCACCTTGCGGGGATGGGGCCGGATCTTGCGGAACACCAGTTTGGTTTCCGCAAGTGGCGCTCCACGGTGGACGCCATCATGCGCGTGAGAGCCCTCACGACGGGGGACGCGGTGTCCCGGGGTGGGGTCGTCTTGGCGGTGGGGTCGTCTTGGCGGTGGGGTCGTCTTGGCGGTGTCTCTTGACATCGCCAACGCCTTCAACTCCATGCCCTGGAGCTGCATTAGGGAGGCACTCCGGTATCACCGGGTGCCAACCTACCTTCGTCGTGTGGTCGGGGACTACTTGACGGATAGGGCCGTCATCTACCCCTCTTTCTTTCCACCTTTTGGTCGGAGCGGAGAATGGAACCGGCGAGAGATGTCGTGCGGTGTTCCACAGGGATCAGTTCTGGGACCGGCCCTGTGGAACATCGGTTACGACTGGGTGCTGCGCGCCGACCTCCCTACCGGTGTCAGCGTAGTTTGCTACGCTGACGACACGCTGGTACTGGCACAAGGGAGGTCGCACGAGGCAGCGGGCGAAAACATAACACGCGGGGTTGCGATAGTCGTGGAGAGGATCCGGCAATTGGGTCTCGAGGTGGCATTGCACAAGTCCGAGGCCATGTGTTTTCATGGGCCTCGGAATGCGCCACCGTCGGGATCCCTACTGACGGCAGGAGGGGTTTCCATCGGCGTCGGGTCGACGTTGAAATACCTAGGACTCGTCCTCGACAGCCGCACTTCCGACGTTTGGCTCCCAAACTGGAACGGACAGGGGCTGCCTTCAAGCGGCTCTTGCCCAACCTGAGGGGTCCAAACGCCTCCTGCCGGAGGCTCTACGCGGCGCTCGTGCGGTCCATGGCCCTATACGGGGCCCCGGTGTGGGCGCGTTCTTTGAGGCGGCAAGCCGCCCACTACTTGAACGCGCCCCAAAAGGTGATAGCCATAAGGCTAATCCGGGGGTACCGCACGATCTCCGGCGAGGCGGCTAGCCTCCTTGCCATGGGATCTGGAGGCGATAGTCCTCGCGCGCCTGCACGAATGGCGCGCGGAGGCACTACGTCGGGGGGAAACTCCGCTACCGCGGCAAATTGCCGCTCAGCGGACAGACCTCCGGCGTGATCTCATGGCGACATGGAGAGAGCGACTGTTGCAACCCCGTGCAGGGCACGCTACCGTAGTGGCGATAAGTCCCCTCTTTGAGGAGTGGCTAGAAAGGCGCCACGGCGCCCTCACCTACCGCCTGACGCAGGTCCTCACCGGACACGGTTGTTTAGGGAGGTTCCTGCACCGAATCGGGCGGGAGGAAACGCCCGGGTGTTTCCACTGCGAGGATCGTCCGGAGGACACGGTGGAGCACACCGTAGAGGTCTGCCCCGCTTGGGCGGAGCACCGCCGTGTCCTTGTAGCGGCGATTGGCGGCGGCGATCTCTCACGTCCGGCCCTGTTTCAAGCCATGGTCCGGAGCGAGAGGGAATGGGAAGCCGTCACCTCCTTCTGCGAAGCAGTCATTCTAGTGAAGGAGGTGGCAGGACGTGAGAGGGAAAGAACCTCACGTCTCAGCCGCCGCGGGAGACGCCCTGGGCGTCGGGGGTCACGTGGTAGCTCCCGGCCACCGTAGGCGCGGGCCTGTGGACGGCGAGTTATGGGCTAGCAGAGCTGCGGGACTGTTCGAAAGAGACACCGTGGCCCTGGAACACAAAGGGCAAAGAAGGAACATGAATGGGTTTTAGTCAGTACAAGTCTGACACTCCCTTCCGCTCTGCCCAGAGTGGGGGGGGTCATTTGATGATTTCCCATCCGAAAAAAAATAAAAAAAAAAGGCCATCGATCGATGGTAGAATGGATATATCGACGTCGCTCGACAGTTTCTACTACACCAATTGATCGATCATCGTCATTTCTACCATCGATCGATTTTTTTATCGGCGATCGATCGATTGGTGTGGTTACTTATTAGTATAACTGTTGCGTTTTACTTTAATTTTTTTTCTATGTTCTTCTAGAACATGGTCGCTGACCACACCAAAATGCGCAACGAAGCATCGAAGCTGACGAAACAGGTTCTCATAGAATCTAAGAAATACCAACGTATGGAACAAAGCAAAGCTGGCGTTGAATCTGACCGGTCAGTACTAAGATTTACTTCTTATTTTTTATAGAATCAGACGATACTTTGCGGATCCGAATCTATGACATTAAATGTTATGCAAAATATGTAGTTTTACATTTACGATTACGGTACGATTTTCTGATATTTGCCAATGTATTTTTAATCACTGCACTCATAGATGTGATTTTCTTGAAAATTATCTGTGAAAAGTATATGTTACCAATGACAAAAGAAATGTAGGTAAGTCTTAAAATTCTGATTTTTTTTAAATAATTGAGGAAAACAGGAAATTTTCAAAAAATTACGTGACATTTGTCGAATTTCAAGTTATTCATAAACGAAATGAAAAACAAAAATTTTTTTTTAACTTTCTTTTCCACTCCTCTAGGAACACAATAAAAAAGTCATATGAAAATCCGACCACTATAAATTTCTTTCCACCTTTTGAGTATTTTTTGACAGATTGATTCTTAACCGTCGATATAGCAGCAGCCTATAATGTTCCCGGTGTTGGGACACAGGTTTCCTCTCTTTGAGAGGGAATGGAATCCACCACGCGGGCCCAGTGTGGGTTGGTAGATGTCACATGTCTTCGAATTTTAGGTTCTAGGACATGACGGTTTCCTCACGATGTTTACCTTCACCGTTTTGAGAACAGTGGTGATGAAATAAATTACACAAAGTAATGCGCCTGCCTGGGTTCGAACCCACGACTTACTATCGTAAGTCGGGACCGCCACCACTGGGCCACCGCTGCTCTCGTCGATATGTCACCGTAAAATTGTAAAAACCGTTAGATTATAATCTATCTAGCGAGATTGTAAACTGTCAAATGATTGTGAACCGTAGCAAAATAAATTACGATTTAACGCTTTATTTTTCGGTAGATTATAATGTATCGAAGTGAAACCGTCAAATTGTGAAATGGCATGCGACGGTACGCAAATCGCGCACTGACTTCTTTCGATAGATTACAATCTCTACTAATCTTCTAGTAGTTCTAGTAATCTCACTACTATTATAAATGCGAAAGTTTGTGTGGATGGATAGATGTTTCCAAGTCTTTCTCGCAAAAACTTATGAACGGATTTGGATGAAATTGGCACATAGATAGTTTATAACCCTGATTAACACATAGGATACTTTATATCCTGATGGTACGGTCCCGTGGGGCACTTACCGAACTCCACGCGGACGAAGCCGCGGGTATAAGCTAGTTATTTAATACTTTTACATGTCACACTGTTGACGCATGCACAGCTGTCTAAAGTTTTCTTATTCTAATTTCAAAGTTAGTGTTTATTTCCTTTTTTATTTATAACGTGCCTTATATTCTTCTTAAATCACTGTAGAGGTTTAGGTCTCTACGTTGACCTCAAATACATTTAGTTTTCTTTCTTGACCCATTGGTAAAAACTTGCCAGTTGTCGGTCGTGGGTGGATTCGAATCCACGGAGGCACATCACCACTGCTCTCAAAATGGCGAAGGAAAACATCATGAGGAAATCAACAAATTATGACATCTACCAACCCGCACTGGCCAAGCGTGGGTTATAGTAGCCCATTCCCTCTCGTTGAGAGGAGGCCTGTCTCCCAGCAGTGAGAACATAAGGTTGATTATGCTGTACTTTCTTTCAGCGAACGTCTTCGCCAGCAAGTGACGGTGATGGAACGCGACCTGATGTTAGGCAAGAAGCAAGCGGAGGCCGACCGGAGGGAAATCGAGAACCACAAGAGAGAGAAGGAAATACTCTTAAAGAATATGCAAAAGATACAGAGTGCGTACACAAACACGTTTTATGGAACCGTTGCACAATTAAAAACTAATTAAGTAACATTGAGTAAAGCTAAATACTGGGAAACAATTTTTGATTTTGGTGAAAAAAATTGATTAATAACACACCCAAACATTAAATAAATTCAAGTTAATTTATGCATTTCAAACTGATTGGTTGCAAAAAATCGTCAAGAAATGTTGGAATTTGGACCTTCAATGTTTCCGTAGCCAGAAAGTCTCAGGTCCAGTAAAAAAAACAGTTAGGTATATCACCGTATTTTAAGCCCTCATCATCTTACAGATGAAGCTCTCGACAACCTGGACATGTTGAACCTGCAGGAGCAGAGACGCAAGCAGCTGGAACACGAGCTGGAGGTGAACGCGACGCAGATCAACAAGCAAAGGCTCATGTTACGCAACTTTGAGAAAGAGAAGGACAGGTGAGGGTAGAGGGAAGAGAGTAGCGGAATTACTATTCCACACACGTGGACTTTTTTCATTTATCACTTGTGCGGAAATAAAAATTTCCACAGATAACTACTAATCAAATCTAACGTGGTAAAAGTCGTTAATATAAAATAATATTATATGCACATAGATTTTATAATATTAATTTGTTTAATTTCCTTCTATCATGAATAAATTTAAAAAAAAATTGCTTTTTCTTTTCAGGATGTTGGAGGAGACGATCGCTCTAAACGAGAAAATTGATGAAATAACAGGTAAGTGTTTATTATTATTTTATTTGTCGGTAATTCTTTAAATCCTTTTACCTAATTTTGTTTATTTACACAATTGTAAAAATGTATGAAATGAAAAAAAGACCAAAGGTGTCTCTCAAATTCCTGTACAGAGGAAGTCCGTCTCCGCACTGCGGACATCCTGGACCTGAAGAAGGCACTTCGTGAGGAGACCATCAACTCGCGCAAACTGTCAGTCGCGCTTGACGGCACCCGAGCTGAGAGGAATATGCTGCATAAGAACTACACTGAAGCCCTAGATGAAATACAGGACTTAAAACAAAAGATGAAGGTCAGTGATGTTTGTGTAGTGAACGTTTCAGGTTTCAAACATGGACCTTCCATTACGAACGTAAACGATGATGGTGGGCCTCAATGGCCCACCATCATCGTTTGCAAATAAAAAATATTATCCATTATTTTTATCTTGAATATTGTTATAACTGTACAACAGTGACAATACCTGGTCATTAATGTACTAAATGAATTTTTTGTCCCAAGTTCTATTTTTGTTAAACTATAAAGCTTATAAAAAAAAATATACTAAAAAATAATGACGTCTTCTAACCCTCTTTGTACAATGCTTCCAAGGGTGACCAGTAGCAGAAGACCAACAAAGCTTATTATAACACTTCTTCCACAGATGCTAGCATACCAAATAGAACAGCTAAAAGAAGACATAAGCGGGAAGGAGTCTGGGCTAAAGTCTTGCGAGGGACACCTCACGAAGTGCAACAAGAAGAACGAACAGCTTCGCATGGAGATCCAGGCGGGGCTCGTAAAGCTGTCTGAGGCGAGGGCCGATATAGCCGCCTTGAGGCAGGAGGAGGCTAGGCTTAATAGGATCGTGCAGGTTAGTAAAATGGGTTGATTCATAACTTCACGCCTGGATTCCGGGAAGACGAAGCCATATTTTAGTAGTAGTACACCCTGATTTGCAATGCCATTAACTAGCCGCCTACATATACAAATATCTGTCTGTCTGTCCGCAGCTTAGCTCAGACTCTTAGTACTAGAAAGCTGTAATTTGGCATGAATATACAGATTAGTTACGCCGACAAAGTGGTAAAATAAAATCTCCAAATAAATTTCTTTTAGGGTATCTGTACCTACACGTAAAGTGGGATGAGATTTTTTTTGGGACAAATGTAAGTTTGTTTTTATTATTACAATAAAAATCATCGTTCGGAAGCAAAGACGCATATTTTGGTGGGCAACTACGGAACCCTACATTGTACGTGGTCCGACACGCACTTGGCCGGTTTTTTTATAAGTCAAATCTAACTTCGGTCCGTAGGAAGGGGACGCAGCCCGCGCCAAGCTGGTTAAAGAGCTGGAAGGTCTGTTGAACGAGCGCGACGTGGTGGGTGCACAGCTGGTGAGGAGGAACGACGAAATCTCACTGCTGTATGAGAAGATACGGATATTGGAGGTCACGCTGCAGAGAGGTGAGTGAGTAGGGAGGGTTGCTAGCGCATGTCTAGCTGATAAACGAGTTGGAAGGACTGATGAATGAGCGCGTCGTGATGGGCGCACATCTGGTGAAGAAGGTCGACAAGATCTGCCTGCTGTACGAGAAGATACGGATACTGAAAGTCACGCATCAGAGAGGTAAGTGGGGAACCAGGAAGAAGGGTTGCTGGCGCTTACTAAGGTAATGAAAGAACTGGAAACACCGATGAACGATCGCGACGTGGTGGTCTAACAACTAGTGAGAATGAACGACAAGACCTCAGTGCTGTACTAGAATATACGAATAATGGAGCTTACACTGCAGAGAAGTGAGGGTATTGTGTGGTGATAAGGAATAAATAGGGTCGTTGAAAGTGGAGGGTCTTTAGATCTAACTAACTAAAATGAATCTCTTGGTGCATGTGGGACGAAATTTCTTCAAATACCAACTTGCTACACTTCACGCAACCCCCTATCATTGAAACAATAGATTGGCGTAGTCGCACCCGCGCGGTAAGCGCCTTAGGCTGCGATTCCACCAGAGATGAGCGAGGATGTGTAGCGATTGATGTGTGTGAAACTAACCAATAATATCTCGTCTCTTTCACAGCTTAAATTATTCTAGCTATGTGATTGGTTAGTTTTACACACATCCCTCGCTACGCATCCTCGCTCATCTCTGTTGGAAACGCAGCCTTATTGTGGCTTTAATATGGTAGAAGAGAGGGAACTGTTCCTTGGAAAAAAGAGACGTGTGCAAATATTTTGACACAAATGTATTTCTGAAATAAATAACTTGAACTTGAACTTACTTTTAGAACCACAGCATACCTCTTCTCTGTTCATAAACCTTGTGTGTGACCTATGTTTTGTTGTTGAAAGGTGAGCGCCAATACGAACAGCGTGTGGAAGACATTAGGCTCCTTCGCCTGGAGATCATCCGATTGCGCAAGGAGAAGAACCTGCTCTCCAAGGGAATTGAGAATATGACGGATTTGAGACTGGAGGTGAGATTTGCAATCGTGTAGTTCTCTGATTTCAGATCAATCGGTAATCAGCCATTAGTTACACTACATTTACGTTTTTGTGATATAATTTTTTAGACTTTTTCTTTTGGCTAGTCAAGGTAAGTATCACTAGCTGAATTAAATAAAAACTGATTTATTAGACTAAATGTCTTGAGGTAGTAGAAATAGAATTGACGATTTTGTTTGACTTCTTTGATGTTTCTGTTTCGGCTTGATATTTGTTTGAGCGCACTAATTTGTGTACGTGAATAGAAACGCAGGGGTGAAACAAGACAAAAAATTGAAAGGGATTCTAACGTTGATTTAATTTGATATGTTGCCAACAAGGTCTCTAAATAATTAAGTTAATAAAATAGCGTACTTGTTTATAACGTATCATATTAATACATTCAGAGTTGTGTCTCGATTCGCCATTGTTTTCCCATCCACCCCGTTTTACCCGATACTTACTGAAATAGGGTGTAGATTTCCAATTATTGTCCCTTACTTAGACATCTCTTCCATGTATCCCCAGGTATTCAACCTAGAACGCGAGTTAGGCCGTGAGCGCCTCCGTGTTAGAGCCCTGGAGGAAGCCCTAGAGACTCCTCTGAACGTCCACAGATGGCGCAAGCTGCAGGGCACCGACCCGGAAAGCGTGCGCCTCACGCAGAAACTTAGGTTGACGCAAAAGTAAGTATCTTCATATTACCCTGGTACTGGACATAACAACATTATCTTCGGCCTAGCCTTTTCCCAACTACGATGTGGTCGGCTTCCAGAGCTTAACCTGAAGCAGATATACCTACGCTCATAATGATGTACTGAATACGTGGTAACCGTCTTCGTGTCGGTGTACCTTCCACTCCGTATTATACCAGTAATTTTTTACGGGGAGCGACTTGCTAACTTACCTCCATGACCTAGTTACTAGGTAACTCAATGTCGCATGGGTGAAAACTGTTTGGTCAGAATTTCAAACTTCTGATTACTCGTAACGGCCGTCGACGACCTTTCGATAGAGATCGTATTTGCGAGTCACGGAGGAGCCTTACATAAAATCAAACAAACACGCTGATGTTCCATTCTATTCCTATTTTGGCTGACAAGCTGAGTTGCTGGCTTCCAATTAAAACTAGTTGCGTGTTTATGTGATTTCATAATATTGTAGCACAGATATTCGAGCATCTGTGCAATGTAGACATAAATCAAGGAATAAAAAAAAAACATCCTTATTTTCTCCTTATTAGTTGTTCAACCGTTGTCAGTGAAAGGTATTGACGATGGATGTACGTCACCGATATTACCCACAGGGACCTTGCTCGTTTTTCTACTGATATTCTCTGCGTCATGCTCAAACAGTAATTAATCAGTATTGCTCGGTAAGAAATCACACTCAAATAACTTAAACAAATGTTATGGGAAACTGTTCTACAAAAATCTTAAGCGTGCGTAATTGATTTTGCGGGAATTTCAGACGGATGTTAGTGTTTTGTTTATGCACGTTTAAATAACATTACGCTACAACTAAATATGTACGAATAAAAAGTCAAAGTCGGTTTTACTATGCTCGGAAAATAAAAAATCAAAATGCATTTTTGTTACGTATTGGTAGTGTTAGTGAAATGACCATTAGGTATTATTTTTAGAAGATTTTCTGGTACCCCATACTATGAAATTTTACTGGAATACTAAAACAGCCCAGTATTTGGGCTCCTTACTGGAGAGGGCGTTTTTCGTGACGAAAATGTACCCATGTCATTAAGATCAGCATCAGTTATTTGCTCATTCACTGGCTGAGCCAACCGTGCTGTCATTTATACGTTTTTAATTTGCAATTTAAAATGCATAGTCGCCACCGATTGATGAGGACTTGTCACGCGATCTGTCGTGTTTTAACTATGTATAATTGTTTCAGTGATTAGTCAATTTAGTTAAAAACTATCATCAATAAGGTTCTATTAGATTGGCAGTTTCAAAGACGTCCTGTGGCTACAGCTGTTGCATGACTATTTTGACGCTTGAATGACATTGTGAAGAGGGCGATGTTGGTATACATTTTTGGAAATTATTAAAAAAGAAGATGGCGGTTTTAGTCCTAATTATGGCCACACTCCAAAAGTACTATGTAGCGATAAACACAGTCCTGTTGAAGGCATTCGGTCACTTCAAAATAATGGCTGCATATCAAAAGTCTGCAATGGTGCAAAAGTAATAAAATTAATTGCATTCTCACCAATAGAAGTTTACGAGTAATAAACTGCTGTTCATTGTCTGTTAAAGAAAAAGACCAGGTCACTTATTAACAGTATAAAATTAGCTATGCCTCCAAACTTGGCGCGTCAATAATTAAAACTAAATGATTGATTGGTTGTACGTGCCCTTGGTTTTCTATACCACGGTTAAATTAATTTAATAAAACAATAACGATTGTGTGACGACATTTTTTATCTGTTAGACAACCATAAACAAACATTGACACGATAAAAAAAAAAACTTAGGTAAGGATTTGTTTACCATAGAATGCAGTACAATTAACCAGTTATTAAGACAACATTGTATCAATCAATCAAATAATAACCTTCTGTTTTGTAAAGAACGTCATAATCTAACAAAAAAGTGCAGGACTTCGGACAGACATTGACCGGATTACTTCACCCTTGATCCGTTCTTAAGACTGAGAGGTGAAACCGTCAGGGTAGGCCGCGAAATTCATTTTTTTTTTTTTTGTTTTTTTCCAATTTGCAGGTCAGTGTCGGGCTGTATGTTGATTAAAATATTCTTGTTATGGTCGCAAATCATATTTTATTTAACATACAGTCTGACACTGTCCTGCAAATTGCAAAAAAAAAAACAAAGAAAATTTGAATTTCGTGGGCTACCCTGGCGCTTCCCCCTTGAGATACGCTGATGATCTTAAGGAGCACACTCACACACTGTCATGAGACTGACGCGTTCTCGTCACGGGCGTTTGTTTGCGCATGTATTTCAAATAATACAATTTCAATAAACAGACAAGGGGTTCCTGTCGTCGTTTGTGCAATTACGAATCCTCAGATTCTTTGGACACGTTACTAATGATTCCACGGAGCGTTTGGTGATTCAGGGTAGAGTCGAAGGCACGAGACCACGTGGTCGATCACCAACCCGATGGTCAGACTCCATCTAATCTGTCACCAAGATCCCTGTGGCCGAATATGCTCGCCATGCGGTCAATAGACTCTTGGAAAAGGATCACGAAGCTATCGACCGCATTTGTGGATGACCACTCTGTCAAGAGTGAACGGCTGAGAAGAAGACGAAGAAGAGAATGGTTTAAAAAAAGTTACAAGAGGCATTGTCATATTTAAAAAAATATCCTATCTTTGAAATGAAATTCTTGAATCTTGTTATTGCGGACTAATAGGTACGAAACGTTTGAAAAAGATTTTTTTATTCACAATATAGTAAATTTAATTTAATTCTGCTCAGGCCAAAATAATCAACATAAATTTTCCTTAGGACTTTATTCTCTTCACCTCTAGGAACTCAAAAAAAAAAGTCGCATGAAAATCCGGCCACTATAAACTTCGTCCCACCTTTTGAGTATTTTTTGTCTAATTGCACTCGGCTAGACGTCATGGTAGACCACCTGTTTATGACTGCAGGGCACATGAGCATTATTCACCGAGCTAGCTCAAGGCGGACGACTAATCTGTATACAAAGTGTAAACGGACCCTTCACGAAGCCGTCAACCAAGCATTCTGTACATCAAACTAAGTAACTTTACGCAAAAATTATTGCTAGGAAACGACTTTTTTTTTTGGGGTGAAAGATCCCGTTTTATGGTAGGACTCAATGTAACGCTCTCAAAACATTGTGCTGATGGATGGATTGAATAGTACGGGGGTCGTGGAGGTGTTTTAAATAAAGTTCTTATATTTAAAACATGTATAAAAAAAAACCTTGTAAAAAAAGTTGAATCTTTGACCCTCAATATCTCCGTAACTAGAAGGTTCCCAGGTATGGTCTATAACAAAAAAAAATCGTAATAACGGGGAGAATAAGTGCCTTTCGGCTTCGTTAAGGGTCTTGTTACACCCTTTATTTTGTAATACCTTCCCACTTAAAGAATTTCATAGAAGTGAAGACTCCCTCCAGTATAGGCGGTAGACGTCTTTCGGCTAAATCCGAAATGTGTTACTCAGCTTCTGGGTTGTGGTAGTAACAGATAAACAATCAATAATACAATAGATAGATTGGTGGTCACTCCGTACGCAGCAGTATTATATTATCTGTGACTCCGTGTAAAATACCGGTATTCAGATTAGATTCGACTGAAAGTCGACCCCAAGACCCCAACATAGTTGAGATGAGATGATCTGCCTTGCTTTTTGCTGGCAGATCATAACGATCCATAAACAATATTTTACAGAAAAGTGCTGGCTCAGAGTGAAACGATTGTCCTCAAAGATCGCGAGTTGAAAGAGACCCGAAACCTGTACAACGCCGTCAAAGACATGCTGGCGCTGCAGCCTAGCCCTGAGATACAGGTTATATATTGCAATACTTATGTACAGTACTGCATGTTGCTTGGTACTAGTTTATGGCATTTGACCATAGCCGGAATGAATCCCGCCATTTTATTATTTCAAAACAATTTCCACAGAAATTTCAAAAATGTTGAAGACCCTTGTAGCACTTTACGAGTTTACTGTATTATGATCGAATTATCTACGTATTAGCTTAATGGATAAGAAAATGACGTAAAAACTTCATTTTGCAGATTACGCTAAATCGTACGCAACGTGCGTTGTCACAGAGGACTACAAAGATGAAGTGTTTGATTGCCGGTATGTGGTTTTTTTTTATTAACAAATTCACAGTTCTAGAAGAGAATTAAAAATCTACAATAATAATAGAAACAAATCTTTGCAAGTCACAGTTAGGAACGAACTTCCCCATTTCATACAAGTCCCTAAAGATCCTACATGGATCTTTAGGCGCTTCTATGAACGCTCTGTACTTACTAAATTACAATTCCTTTCAGAACTAAACATGCGCGAGCGCCAAGTAACCGACCTACGCTTAGAATTGGAACGAGTCAACGCCGAGCTGCATTCGTTCAAGCAGAAATACTTCGAGATGAAGCGAGCATTAGACGCTGAGGAAACGAGAAGACTCCTGATAGCCACTCCATGTTCTCCGTGCTCACAGAAAACAACAACGAACTAACGTGATGTAGATTTATATATTGCATATGGCAAGTTGAATATTTAATCATGTACTCGAAACGGACTAAACTCTAGGATGGGCTATTAGTCTTTTGACTTACATTGTGAGTTAGTTAGGGACTCCACTAAAGCAGAGGGGAGACGTGCGGTAACCGACCAATCACCAATTACACTGGTTAGGATCTCCATCGTCTCTCCATGGTCGAATTTTGGTGGAGTCCGGGCCTAAACCCTGGGTTTCGAAACTAGAAAGTGACTGTTTGGTCTTTTGGCCAAGATTTTGTGGGCACTAGTTTCATAAACCGGGTTTTACTTACCTACAATGCTGCATCATCTTTTGGCGCTCATGTTTTGTTTCGTAAAATGTAGTGAAAACACGACGGTGAAGTTCCGATTTTTCCCACGCGCGAAAAAAAGATACCTGTACAGCCATATTGTTTGTTATATTACTTCTCTGTCAAAAAATCATAACTGAGCTGACATGAGATTTGACAACATTTGGAATTTTGGGCAACGCATTCCGTTTCGCGAATAAGAGATTTTTTTTAAAGCATTATTTGCAAAGGAATTTTCTACATAGTTTGTTTTAGCCCCGAAATGTGAATTTATTTAATAGGAATAATAAAAATGGTGCCAATTTAAACTAATGATCTCAGTACTGCATGAAATGTTGTTATATTTGTAAAACTTGTGTTTTTAAAATTGCAAATGTGAAATATAATGCATGAATATTTTAATAGAGTAGACCTTAACTTACAAAATGTGCTAGAAAAGTATAGAAGCCCGTTGTCGAGATATATCTCAATAGTTTTATTATGTATTAGTTATCTGTTGTATGTAGTGGTCAATCAGAACTGAAGAAGCATGAGGTTGACATTTCTTTGATAGTAAATAAAACACTCTGGTAATTAATCCGAAAACAATAGTTTTATTTAAGAACTTTTCACTTTCTCATAAAATATACACATTGTTTTTGTCATTAAACTAAACTGTAAGTAAATACTAATTTTTAAATACCAATTCTCACGATTGTCAAACGGGTGCTCGGCGGGGCGGAGCCCCTCTATTGCGTTTCGGTTCTAAATGTTATATCATGGTGTTCTTTCATGTACAAATTCGTCACTTAAACTCTATTTAAAAAAAATATTCAAATGAAGGATGATTTTGTACATTTTCAAAGTAAAAAAAAAAGAAACACGAAGACATCCGTTTTTCTCGTTAATAAAGTGTGATGATAGAATTCTACAGTCCTTTTGTTGATTACTTAAAAATAACAGTTCGAATGCATGCGCTCGGGCCGGGCCGGACCGGGGCTCGGCCGTGGGGGTACAAACAAATGCGATCAAATGCTTATAGACCAGCTGGGACCATGCATCGAACGTATGCTAGTACACAGTATACTCCAGCGCTTTGATACAACACACACACGGTACGCACGTCTGAATAACGCGATAATATCTAGCTGTGGGATGGGACTGACAATTTAATTTGCATACAAAAGTAGTTTCTTCGATTTGTACATGTATTTTAGCTCTGTATAAGAGCTATTTATTTAGTCTTAGACCAGATCGGGACAAGCGAAGAAGCGTGCTTTATTCACGTTTACACAAATACCATTTTCAACTGCTTCAGCCGTAAATCCCAAAGTTTCCACAACTTATATTTTACCCTATCATTGTAAAGTGTTCTTGTAAACGTGAATCTCTTGATTCTACTTTACAGGTTTACTTATTATGCCAGAATAACTTATCAATCAATTAATTTTGACTGACCATTGAATACACCCAACATTCAAGATTCTCTTGAGCAAAAACTTTCCATTATAAAATGCTGGTTCAAAATTCGGCCCCGAATTATTATTTTATTTATCAATGCCCATAAATGGGCACTAAAAGCATTTATTTATTTATTCCCACTTGAGAAGTGTATTTTGGTGCGAATATGGAACCAGCAGCTAACTATTGACAAGGTGAAACCATCTACTCCAAACAGTGAGTCATCGCTTTTGTCATTGGCAGCTTTTCAGAAGCAGACTCTAGGAGTCTAGGCCTACCTCACTGCAGAATAACCGCGATGCTCGACTGTGTGGAGTAGACCAAACGTACTGACGTTTTATCGCATTATTTACACGTAGTACACTGAACATACACGCTTCGGCCCGCGATCAGAACACGCATTTTACCATAACAGTATCTATATATAGCTGTCCCAACTTACCAAATACAAACACAGAATCAACTATTCGCTCATATCGCGCGACGTTTGCATTGAGACGGGCGTGCGTTCCACAAGGAATCTCATAACACACTGAAATAAAACTGTGTACAGTCACACACAAGCCGTATGCACTAACTACATTATTTGTCTCATTTATCAGACGTTTATATTTATATAAAACATGTTCGAGAACGGAGATGTCCCGACTCACTGTATACCTTTCAAAAGTTTAGTGATAACTCGATAGTGTCGAAATCTTTTGCATAGTAATTTTTATTGTCAGTTAACATGAATTAACTATGAAAATGAAATTAGAAAATTAAGTAGAAGGAAGTAGAAAACAAGTGGAGTGCCAATCATGATTGTTTTCCCTATATTCAAATTCGGCTATTTAGCGAGGTGCTTATTTGAGTTTAGAAGACAGTTGCAGTCACTCATGCAGACTCCACTGGTCCTCCACCCCGCGATAGGAACGTATTTCACTATAAAACAAATTGGAAGAGGACAGACAGACTCACTCGCGCGGATCGTACCGACTATCGACGCACAAAGACTCACTAATTTACTATTTATTTTTTTTATAATATAAAGCGTTGTGTCGCCTCTATGCAAACGCCGCGACTACATATTATATCACTCGTTGGCTTACGACATAGGTACTTATGACATAATTGCGATGGAATCAATAAAACTATTGTTTGTTTGTATGTTTGTTTAGTCGCTCGGCGTGATCACGGTACTGTAACGTAGCGCATCGTCGTCGCCTAGTGGACGTCGGAGCTCTCCTGCTTGTTCAACTGATGGTTGGCCGGATCCGACGTGTTGATTGGCTGCAACACACGAAAGATAGACGTTACTCGATGATCTTCAAAACACACTTTTAAATATTTTAACTACAATGATCTTAGTAGAGATTTTTGAATTATTTGGCAGATGAAACAAAAAAGTTTCTCTAAAATCGTATTTTTTTGTAATGGGGGTCAGCGTTCTGAGTCGTGCATAATTTCTAAGTTTCGATGGTAAAATAATTAAATTAATAGTTAAAACATGCACTAGCTAGGGGAGCAATCCAGGTCTGTCGGTGGTGGAGGATACGGGAAGGGCGGTGGAGGCTGTGGAGAGGGTGGTCGTGTCGGTATAGTATTGAGGCGCATTACCACTGGCACTGACCAGGGAGATGGGCGGCTGCGGCGCGTGCGGCGTGTGCGGCGTGTGCGGCGCGTGCGGCGTGAGCGGCGCGTGAGGCGCGGGCGCGGGCGCGGGCGGCGCGGGCGCGTCGTGCACGGCCGTGGTGGAGTGCGCCGCCTGCGCGGCCGCGTAGTAGCCGCCGTTGATGCCCTCGGGGTAGGGCGCGGGCGGCGCGGCCGGCGCGGCCAGCGGCGCGCCCGCCATGACGCCGGCGCCGCCCAGGAAGTAGTCCTTGTTGACGCAGTTGCGCAGGCAGTCGGGGATGCGGCCCACGATGGCGCGCCGGATCTCGGACGCCGCCATCTCGCGCAGCTCCTGCGCCGACGCGTCCGAGTAGAACGCCGCGTGGGGCGTGCACAGCACGTTCGGCGCGTCTTTCAGCGGACCCTGTGAGAAAGTCATGCCATATTACAACACGACGCAAATACATATATGACCGAACGGCACGGTTAGCACAGTGACTGAACAATTGGCTCCTGCGCTGCGTATCGCGTGGTCGATTCCCACATGAAACAAATATTTATATGGCCTACAGGCAGTTGTTCAGAGTCTGGCTGTTTGTGTATGTGAGTTTAAATATCTGTAAACGCACCCAGGAGAAATATACATATATTTGTGGTGAGCTAGGCAACTGAGCTTACCCAAGTTGTAAACGTCCCTTTTTACCTATTGGACTGGCTCCGGCTTGATATGGAGGAGAAGATCTCCACTATTATTGTTTCACTGCGGGATCCAAGTTTGAATCGTGTCACCAGGACTAATTGAACTTCATTGCCTCGGCGCTTTACTGATGGTCACCGCCGTTGATTCTAGCTTTCAGAAGTTACAGTGGTTGGGAATAGTGTGGCGCGACTATTCCACATGCGTGGTGCCACGCACGTAGTGTTGGTACGTACTTGGAACACGTTGAAGGGCTCGTTCTCGTGCACGTCGAGCGCGGCGGCGCGGATGCGGCCCTGCTTGAGCGCGGCCGCCAGCCCCTCGTCGTCCACCAGCCCGCCGCGCGCCGTGTTCACCAAGAACGCGCCTGGAAAAGAAATAAACAACCTTATTCTAAGGACTAAACAATCAGTTACATTCGTAACATAATCAGCTTACAACATTACCACTGCTCAGACACAAGCCTCCTCTCAATGAGAGTAACATTCCTACAAGTATTAGAAATGCAAGGGTGTAGTGTTATTTTTTGGGTTTTGTCCTATATACACGCAATAGAGAAAAATTCACGTCTGCTTTTGCACCGTGACAGTTTATGGCCTCCCGGAGACTTTGATAGATGGATAGTTTTGCCGGAAATATCTACCGCTCGGGTGATTAAGTAGGCCTCGTACAAAAGCTAGTCACGACATAACGATTGAATCTCGAACATTCTTTTCAATTACGCTCGAAAAAATTTAACACGCAGACATGCAGCTTCAATTAAATATCGATATGTTGTGTACAACATTCAAGAATGACAGGTACAAGCTGTCTTACGTGTATATCACATGTTTTAAATGCATACATTATTGTGTTGTTGCGTTATAGTATTCAACACATATTTTCTTGATATATATGTCGAATTGTGGGTAAATATTGAACTGATGGAGTTGTTTTTGTGGTCTTATTTATTTATTTTCTTGATGGGCTATGGTAATTGTACTTTCAGTGTAGGAATATGCATTTTCGAGAACGAGAATGCTGGTTTGCTTTTAATTTTCACTAATAGTGAAGTTTAAAATATTAATATACAGACAAAACATACTTTTCTTTGTCTTTCTTTTCTATCAAATATCTTTGATCAAACCAGAATGACGCTACTTCTTCTTCGTCAATTGCTGAACTTTACTGTTTCTAACACAAGTGTAATAAACGCATTATATTCACCTGGGCGCATCTGTTTGATAGTGAACTCGTTGATGAGGTGGTGATTGTGTTCATTTAAGCTGCAGTGCAATGATACACAATCACTCTGGAATAGGAGGTCCTGAAAACGACAAATATACAATTATTATCAATTATATTTTTTTCTTTGCTATGCTCGACAAGGTTCATAATTGTGACTAATATATTTATTTCCCTACCAACTAAATACATAGTACGCATTAAAGAATTGAGAATTAATTAATATTTGAAAACTACAACCAGGCATTAGGCATTTAAATTGAATGATCAGCTCTTCTACCTCCTCAAATAATACTCTAACTTATTCTTATAGTCCATTATTGATCTGCACTAGGCTGGTTAGCCCACTTCTGTCCATAGCATTGTCACCTGAGGATTTTGTTAAAAATTGGGTTCAACAGCCTGAAAGTTCTAATAAACATTACTTTAAGTCATGGGGTACCACAGGCTAACAGTATCAGTATTATATGTCTGTAACCGACGATATACTTACGAAGAAGCAGCACTATTGGGTGGTATCTATAACACGACTTGCAAGTTTGCCAGTCCGCGCCTTCTAGTTTTCCTATGCAGCACAGTGTGGGGATCTGGAGATTTTCCAGTTGCCTTATTAGTATAATTACTGTGACAATATTCACCTGAAGCGTATAGACCCTGGTAAGCCCGAGCGACTTCTCGATGCCGTCGGGCAGGTAGGGGTCGTAGAAGATAACGTTGAAGCCGAAGGCTTTGGCGCGCAACGCGACGGCCGAGCCGATGCGGCCCAGGCCTACGATCCCAAGCGTGTCGCCGCGGATGCGCGCGCAGCCCGTCGCCGCCTCGCGCACCTGCTCCGGACCTGCGGCGGGAAACACACCAATGTTAGTATTTCACATAGATCTTCGTCTGTGGTGCTTCTTCGTGTCGTGTCGATGATTCCCATTTTTATTCAAGTTAATTGAGCTTTGACTAGAACTCAGCATTTTCGAGTGGCTGCACAAGGACTAGGAGAGGTGGGACATCATCGAGATAATATCTAGTTTCAATTCTAGTAAAAGAACAACTAAAAGCTACTGCTACCTAGATTACATGGAGGGAATCTTGAAACATCTGTTGGCTGCCAAATACAATAAAATAAAAAAAGTAAAATAGAAATTAAGTTGTCCTGTAAATTTTAAACGAAAATATTAATAAACCGCATTTATATCTTATCAAAACAGAAGGATTTGAGAAGGCGCTATGGATGAAGAGATGGCGACAAAGGGCGTGACTATAAATAAATTTGGGATATAGACAAGAAACTGATGACTTCGTGACATAATAAGAATCAAGTTTCTACAGAAACTTCTTTATATAACGAGCATTAACCATTTAAAAACAACTTTGTTATTAAGCATGAAACGTAGCAACATTATCAGTATTATTAATACGTAGAATACAATTAAAAATAGTTTCAAGAATGGCTATATTTATCGCTTGCACGTGTCGCGAACGTAGTAAAGTAATTCATTACAATACCGCTGAGTTTTATTACATCTCAAGGGCATACTTTCCGTAATGTGTTGACGTAAATATGAATAATGACGACTTTTGGCCGAATGACTGTTGCTATGCTAGACGAGGTAATCTTTCGGAGATAACATGTCAATATAATCACGCAATCTAGAAAGTGACACGTTTTAAATACTGTCTGCCGTATTTGTGAAAATGGGTGGCCATGTTTGCTGAAACATGAAAGATAGCCCAGAGTCACGCGTGGCAAGTCGGGGGTAGTCGCCGAGAGCGGGCTAGGAGGCGCTGGAGCGAAGACTTAGAAGAGTATGCGAAATTGGACAGAGAAGGCCAAAGGGAAGAGTGGAAGCTATCGGGGAGACTCGTCAAGCAGTGGGTTAATACTTAAAAGAAATGTAGATGAAGTAGTTCTCTTGGCAAGCGATTGGGACTGATGCCAGTCCAATCGCGGAAACAGTAATATCATAATAAAAACATCAAAGTGTTGGTGATGGTATACCTGTGAATTTTTTCCCTTCCCGCACCATGTTGGCGAGCCAGTACGTCCGCCGGTACAGGTTCAGTATGAGACACATTGTGGTGTCCGCTACCTCCTCCACGCCGTAGCCGGGCACATTACATACCGCTATGCCTGGAACATTTTAAAGGTACAGGTTATTGAAATAAAGGGTACAGTGTAACTTCTGGGTACGAATCCAAATTATTTATAATTATTTATCTGCTATTTAAAGTCATCACTTTTCGTGATTAATATGCAATTAAACAGCAGTTCTAGATTTAAGTTTTTAAACTGAGATGGTCACTAACATTATCATTAACACATATTTGCCATAGTAGTAGTGTAGTTAGTGTAAGATTTGAATATTCAATGAAACCTATTATATATACGATAGGAGCTGCTGATCCTACTGTCACTTACAGGACTACCAACAACTCTACTCTATGAATCCAGGTGGCAGCAGCCCTGTTGGTTATAAACGAATCCCTAGAACAACGTCTACCTATGTCGACGTCGCCGAGATGTGGCCAACTAATCTTCTTGACAGTTTCCCTCCAATTGTTAAAACTTTGACCTGTTGTAGTGCGTCGGAGAACTAAGTGACTAGATGTTGCTGCACTTACTCAGACCATCGTATATTTCTACGTCGTGTGGATCTCAATAAAGGGAAATATCTCATTTCCGAATTTCGTAAAAAGCTCAAGTGCCTTCCTATACGTCTGCCGGAATTTTCATATCTTGTTTCAGCTCTAGTGTTCTGATCAATACTGCCAGCCCCTCTTATCTTAAAGAACGTTTCAAGTTCCTTCATGACACACGTAATAGATATCTGAGGTCATCGGAAAACTTGAGACTAGAGAATTAGAGATGCCAATGCATTCTACGAGTTTTTACGACGAGTTATTTACAGTCAAAGCAGTACGTACGACTATGGAATGCCTTGCCCGTACCCGATTCCCTGTTGTCGACTAATAAAAATATGGTCAAAAAGGTGTTTTTGACCATATTTTTAGCAGGCTTAAGCATCACTATACATGGTTCATTGATCATGTTTCATCATTAGTTTATGTACATTTATATAGATTAATTATTAGTAGTACATCTCAGACTACCTGTGATTTTATCGATAAGAACGCCCATATTAAAATTTATATGGTGTACATAATAAAGAATATTGTATCCATCTAAAAGGTGTAACAAGACCCTTAACGAAGCCGAAAGGCTCTTGTTCTCCCCGTCATTCGTATATTTTTTTGTTCTAGACCATACCTGGGAACCTCTCAGTTACGGAGATACTAGGGGTCGTTCCAACTTTTTCACAAGTTTTTTTTAATACATGTTTTGAATGTAAGATTTATGAACCTCCACCACCCCCGTACTATTCAATCAATCCATCCATCCATCAGCAAAATGTTTTCAGTGCGTTACATTGAGTCCTACCGTAAAAGCTGATTTTTCACCCCAAAAAAAGTCGTTTCCCAGCAATAATTTTTGCGTACAGTTACCTAGTTTAATGCATATAATGCTTGATTGATGGCTTCGTGAAGGGTCCGTTTACACCCTGTATAAAAGTAAATAAGTACTCACCTAGTTCACCAGCAGCTTTGACATCAATATTATCAACGCCGGAGCCGATACGGACTATGATCCTTAACGCCTTGAACTTCTCGAGGTCTTCCTTGGTCAGTATGATGGTGTGCCACATCAGCGCGCCCACGGCCTCGTTCAGCACCTTCTCGTGTATCTCCGAGGTGGACTGTGCGTCGCAAAACGCGACTGTGGCCACGTCCTTCAGTATCGGCATCTCGACTGTACAGTCGCGTCCGTCTAATAACGCCACTAGGGGCCTGAAATCATATAATATCATACAATAAAGAAGCGTTTATACAAATATACACTGTATTTTATTGGTTAGCAGTCGCTCCATGTAAAATACTGATATTCAGCTGCATCCGGTTAGACTGGAAGCCGACCCCAACATAGTTGGGAAAAGGCTAGGCAGATGATGATGAATTAGCCTATAATGTTCCCACTGCAGGGACGCACGGCTTTCCCTCTATGAGAGGGAATGGGTTATAATCCACATGTCTTCGATTTATTGGTTCTAGGACATGCCGGTTTCCTCACGATGATTTCCTTCACCGTTTTGAGAGCATTTATCTAAGATTATCAGTCAATAGTATTGAAAATAATATTTTTTATTGGCTGCCTCGTTGCTCTAGAAGTCGCGTGCTGAGTATGAGATCCTGGGTTTGATTCCCAGTTCAGGCAAAACGTCATTAGCGTCATTTTCCATCTAGAATTACTCAGTATCAGTACGAAGTCTGAATTTGAGGCTGGTTGATAGTAATTGGGTTCACCCCCATTTTACATGTGGACTAAAAACATAACTGGCGAGATGTGTCCTTACCCTTAGGGAAAACAGCCGTGATAGTCTATTGTGTTATGTTTATTGAAACGGTCTATGCATAAATAGAAATAAAAACAGAATTCCTTGACGAATTGAGTTGAAGGCCTTGGATCTCAACTTAATTACTAAGTCTAGCGCAGGACCAGTAGCAATGTCAGTTTCGCCGAAAGCTAAACTTATTTCAGCCACATCAGAAATCCGATTAGACTGGAAGCTTACTCAGGAAAAAATATATTTGATATGTGTAACCATAGAAGATATTGGCTTGTGATTTTGTGTTACGTTTAGTTTTTAGCTTCAACTGATTTCAGGCCACGGAGGAACGTGCACGATATATCTTAAATTAAAAACTAGTTAACAATTTGAACATTATACAAACTTAGTTCAGCCTTGAAGCATGTTCAAAGATAACATAACGTTCTTAGAATGTTATAAGTTGTACAAAGTTTCCAAGTTTCCTTAACTTCGAAAGCTTATAGTTACAGAACTTAAAAAATATGCGAGAACTGAAAATATATATCATGAGAACCAAAAAGACTCAGAAAATGACCTAAGACTTTGTAAGTAAGAAGGTATGGCGAAATGCTAAAATAATGTATCCTAACTTCGAACTTTACACATATTTATATCGCAAGCAAGACTGGAGTTGTTAAGTTGTTAATTGTAATTGTTGTTGTCTGTATAAGGTTGTTTTTTGTTTACAAATTTTATGTTACTCCGTTTGTTAATGTATATTTTAAGAAGTTTCAAATAAAATGATTGATGTAATTTTGTAGTATTAGAATAGATATAAGCGATTTGGTATAAACTGTTAGCTTATATTTGATGAATAAATGAATATGAATATGAATGAATGGAGCCCTGAGAAAGGTAGACGGCGTCGCGACAGACAGAGGAGATGGCGGGACGCTTTGGACGGCTTCCTCATAAATTGGCGAGAAGACGAACAACATCGAGAGGAGAGGAAGTAATAGGGAGACCAGGAGTGGGATAGGTTTTTTTTTTGTACTGGCAACCTGTGTCACACAAAGCGACTACATAATATTTGCCCTCTGGCGCCTGAATAATATTTGTATGAAGTACCATCTTACTGTGTAAAGAGAGAAAGCACTTTCATATCAACTCATACATTAACAATAAGTGGCAATAAATAACATCGTAAAGCAGTAAATGTGAATGACGCAAACGTTACATGAAACGTAAGTGATAAAGAATGCGTAACAGCACATTATCAAACGACGATAATGTTGGCGACATACTAGCATATTATTGGAACAACGCGATATACGAACCGACTATTCATACTACCTACCTAATAAAGAAGAAAAGATGTTCCATTACAATAAACGAACGGTCTCAAACAAAATGTTTTATAATTTCCTCTATATTGTTTGGCCATCAATTTCAGACACGCGCTGAAATAACTGGAATTGGCGACGGAGCGGCGCGCGGCGACGCAGGCGCTACGATGCATGATGACAGCATTGACAGCGACATAACTTTGTTTGTTCATATTATAAAACTGCAAGTTTTTTGATATATTCTCTAACTATCGTCAGAAAACAGGTGTCTAACACCCGTTTGCAGAACCCTGTTTTGCCATAAGACAAACACAGACAATCAACACTAATACTACCAATAGCACCCAAATTCATCAAAATATGTTTATAAATAGAACTAAGATCAATCATGCCACACTAAAACGGTTTACGAACACGTGTACGGGTGCTACTTTTCTATTTTCATCCCGCCTCCATTGGAGCTTGGCCGTCAATTTCACCAACTTTAGCCGGTGGTCGAGAAAAACAAACGAAGCTACTCTTTATACACGACGACGGTTTTAAACACTCTGGATTAAGCGGTGTTGTTTTAGGCATTAGGTTAATAGGTTGAATAACTTCCGATGAAAACTTTCAATGGGTTTTTTCTTTACAGTTGATTTTTGCTTGATGAAATGGACTACGTACACGTAGGTAAATCACATTCCTTCGTACGAGAATCGTAACGCTAGAAAAGATTATGCAGAGCAAGAAGTAGAATGTTTCTTTTGACGAAGTTTCAATCCATTAAAAAAACATTTACTTGATGCCTAGGTCAAGTATAAATGGAAAAACTATTATAAACGGCGAATCTAACACATATTTTTAGGAATGCAAGAAAATATTGGCATAACCGTTTCTTATATCAAATCTGATATAAGAAACTGGTTTTTTTATTGCTGCTATGACTTTTTTTTTTTATTGCTGCTATGACTTTGTTAATTTATTTTTAAATTTTATTTTTCCAACAGTATTTCCAGATGACAGTATTTCATTTTTTTTTTAATTGCTATTATGACTTTGTTAATTATTTTATTTTTTTAATTTTTTTTAAATTTAATTTTAGTACTACATAATGTGTTGTGTTTTAATTTGATTTGTATGTTTAAATGCTACTATAACTTTGTTAGCTTAGTTATACATCTTATTACGCATGCTGTGGTCTCCTGTAAGTGAAGGAGTACACCTACGTAATACTTTTGTCGTCGATTATTTATTTCATGTGTCTGTGTATATCCTTTGTTGGAGATCCTAAATAAATAAATAAATAAATAAATATCCCGAGAGCTTATAAAGGAACTAAGCCTTTTTTTTTGGATAGGAAATCATCAAATGTCAGACTTCTACTGACTAAAAAACATCCATGTTCCTTCTTTGCCCTTTGTGTTGCAGGGCCGCGGTATCTCTTTCGAACAGTCTCGCAGCCCCGGCCGAGGAACTAACCTTTGATAATACCACAAAAGAATGTAAGCTTGTACCTATCGAAAACATCAAATTAATTAATTTGCAGACCGCTGGATATAGGCTAACCGCCATATTGAATATCCGGAATAAGTCCGATTATAATTTTAATGACACTAGTTAGTTTTGTTTATCATGTACTAAAACAATAATGGGGCGTAGAACGCGCTTATGACACGTAACACAATGAATGAAGCGATATGGAACGGCACAGCTATTTCATTTGTAATTACAGTCATTCATTATTGAGTAAAGTACAATTAAGAAACTTCGTTGTGATTCATACTTGTTTCACATTGTTAAGCCAATAACTGTTTCTTTTCCTTTTCATGCGTATTCATTTCTGTGAATTAATCATATTGTTCAAAACACGCTGAGTGGTTTTTAAAATGAAAGAACATCAAGTACTTGTTTCTTCACAACTAAAAGTCTTGGCTTTGTCGTTGCATTATTTAGGAATTCTGGTCAATATTCCTAATATGTACTACTATTCAATTTTTTTAGTTGTGGCTTTAACCAATTCAAGCATTCTATATGCCAATTATGTCCAAAACTTGGGATTGAATGTAAAGTTGACAATAAAATCTACATGCAAATGATTTTCCTAGCGGTCACATAAAAGGCAAATTGCTTTTTATACGTTATTAATATTCTGATATCGTTTGTGTAATAACTGCGACGTCTGATTGACGCACGTCGATTCATGAGGCCACTTTCTCTCTTTATAACACGTAGTTTTATTTGAAACGTAGCTGACTATTTGCGGGTAGTGCCAATCCTAAACTGGCAATCTAATTTTACAGTTTTAGAAATTCAGATGTGTTAACCATGCCTGGACATTTTAAACGAAGAGTTTGTTATTCTTCGAACAACAACAAAGGATTGCTAAAATAGGACACAACACGATAAATCGTAAAGTAACTAGCGAGAATCGCTGCAACACTAAAGGCATTCAAGTTTAGTACTAAATAACTTGGGTACTCCAATTTAGATTAAGAGATACGCCGAACAGCAAAATTACAAGTTTGTAACTGCCAATTAGCTTTGGTAATAGACAAACCAAAATTAATGGACAAATTAAATTTCTAAGCAAACCGACAAATATTGGAAACTAGGAGAGATTGGGGATAGCAGTCGGCAGTCGGGACAAGTTAGCTAATCACGAGGAGAGGACGTGCCCCGAACATCGCTCCCTCCCCTCCACCTCGCCCCGCTGAGAATAATTAAAGCACACCAGTACGATTAAACTAATAATTTAAACTTTCGTCATAGCGGAGCGGAATTATTATTATTGCCGGGGAAAGTTTCGGGCGGCGAAACGGGAAAGTAATTCCGGGCGGGTAAGGAGGGAGTTTTCAGAATTCCAACAAACTTTTCCGGGGGCAGACGAAAACAGATTTTGGTGGCAAACAAAGAGGCCGAGAGCATTGGAGTGGGGCGCGGGGACGCAACCCTTCGGGCAAGTTTTGATGGAAACCAAATAGGATTAGCGCGAGAAAAGAATAAGTGGAGTGAGCCCAATAGACGGAGGACGACGCTTTGTTAACTTGCCACCCGCGTTCACTCGCGACCAGCTTACGAATTAGACGAACGACTCCGCTAGATTCGATCTTTGCTAAACTGTTGGAGTTTCTGATTGTGGATTATGATTGAATTAAATCAGCCGTGGCTTCGATAATTATGTGATTTAATTGTACGGATCTAGTTTAGTTCGAAAACTAAATTGATAAGTAATAATTCGAGCAAACAAGCATTGATAACAGTTACTTAGATCAAAGATCTACTGCTAGTTTTTGCCTAAACGATAAATTAGTTATCTAAACTTGTTTTATCTCCTATTCTCTGTTTAGGCCTGCTTTCATAATTTTTGTACATATGTGTATAATATTCACCTCGACTGCAAGGGTCCGTTGGCGATGGGACCCCGCATGCTATCCATACGCGCTCTCTTTGGCAGCATCTTGCGTTTGTCCATTTAAAGCGGCAGAGCCGCTTTAACCACCGCTACGCAGCGCGTCACCTGGAAACATACAAGAATACAATGAGAAAAGCTGTATTATTAATATTATTAAATAGCAACCACGATGTTAAGTGGTCACTGCTATCTATGGATATCTGCATACCAGAAACATCCTAGATGCATTGTCATCCTAGACACAAAGCTGAATTTCTCACGTGCCTGTTCTGAGACACACTGGCACCAAGGGTGATAGTACTTCATCGGGCAGGTTCCTTCAAAATGATCTCTGCTGCTACTGCCAAGTAAGCTGACCTTTGGGTGTGTTACTTTGTAAGTGGAAAACACCAAAGGCACAATTTCATATTATATTTTGTTAGCGTATACTGCCCGGCTTTGCGCTAACAGCAAAAGCTGGGTGTTATAAAAACTTTGACTTTAATATCGGTGAAAGAAAACAATCTTAATGCTAAAAATAAACAAAGTTGAAGAAAACTTAGAAAAGGGCCGTTGGAGTCAAAATATCGCTGAGAATATTTTGAAAGAAAGTCGATTTATCGCCAGATCTTACTAAAAATCATGAAATGGGTGGGTCACAACCTTAGTATTTTTAGGTCAATAATTATTACGTAAGTTTTTTATACATTATACTGATAAGTTTTCATTGAAGACGCATATATTATTGAAATTCATACACAATTTTAATCAAGTAGGGGTGGGGGGGGGTCGTCGATATAAATAGATTTGGAACTATATAGGCACAGCTGTCAATATTGATTAAATTTATCTATTCCATATTTTAAGCAAATTATAGTTCAAGAACTAAGCACGTCTCAGTCATTGAACCGTTATGGATATGAAAATCTAGATTACCATAGCTCGTGCAAAGAATAGGTAAGTAAATAAATAAATAACTAACACATAAATAAACACGTTTATAGTTTGTGCACGCGTTTCTAAAGTATTATATACGTCAACTAGAATTGTATTCATTAAGTATGGTATATATATATTTTTAAATGAAATTATGAAATTACGTGTCAAATATTTCCCTATTTTTTTCTCTCAGAAGAAGTGATGAAATTGGGCGATTGAATGGCAACTTTTGTTATCGCGTTATTTTAAAATAAATGTGACTGTCTGTGTGTGTTAACTGGAATAATTTGTTTAAACTGCAAATATTACGCTAATTGCTACCTGCATCCTAACCTGCGACCTCATTAGCTTTTATTTTGACAACTGATTTTCTGAAAATACTACTTTTTAAATTTTTAACAACTACACAGCATAATTATTCAATCGTGTAATTATTTTACGATTGTCTTAATTAGAACATTCAATTTAATATTACCTAAATTTAGTTCCAATTAACGACGTGTAACTAAATCAAGGTTTCCGTTCCATTAATATAACATAGGCAATACCCTTTTTTTTTTTTTTTTTTTGGATGGGAAATCATTAAATGACCCCCCCCACTCTGGGCGGAGCGGAAGGGAGTGTCAGACTTGTACTGACTAAAACCCATCCATGTTCCTTCTTTGCCCTTTGTGTTCCAGGGCCACGGTGTCTCTTTCGAACAGTCCCGCAGCTCTGGCAGGCATCGGCCCATGCGGACCCCTACTCGGTTGCTGACATCTCTTTGAGGCGCGCGTGGAACACAAACGCGCCGTCGACACGGCCTGTCGTCATAAGACGGCCGGACGGCGAGCTAGCCCATAACTCGCCGTCCACAGGCCCGCGCCTACGGTGGCCGGGAGCCACCACGTGACCCCCGACGCCCAGGGCGTCTCCCGCGGCGGCTGGGACGTGAGGTTCTTTCCCTCTCACGTCCCGCCACCTCCTTCACTAGCATGACTGCTTCACAGAAGGTGGTGACGGCTTCCCATTCCCTCTCGCTCCGGACCATGGCTTGAACCAGGGCCGGACGCGAGAGATCGCCGCCGCCAATCGCCGCTACAAGGACACGGCGGTGCTCCGCCCAAGCGGGGCAGACCTCTACGGTGTGCTCCACCGTGTCCTCCGGACGATCCTCGCAGTGGAAACACCCGGGCGTTTCCTCCCGCCCGATTCGGTGCAAGAACCTCCCGAAACAACCGTGTCCGGTGAGGATCTGCGTCAGGCGGTAGGTGAGGGCGCCGTGGCGCCTCTCTAGCCACTCCTCAAAGAGGGGACTTATCGCCACTATGGTAGCGTGCCCTGCACGGGGTTGCAACAGTCGCTCTCTCCATGTCGCCATGATATCACGCCGGAGGTCTGTCCGCTGAGCGGCAATTTGCCGCGGCAGCGGAGTTTCCCCCCGACGTAGTGCCTCCGCGCGCCATTCATGCAGGCGCGCGAGGACTATCGCCTCCAGATCCCATGGCGGCAATCCGGCAAGGAGGCTAGCCGCCTCGCCGGAGATCGTGCGGTACCCCCGGATTAGCCTTATGGCTATCACCTTTTGGGGCGTGTTCAGGTAGTGGGCGGCTTGCCGCCTTAAAGAACGCGCCCACACCGATAGGCAATACCCTTGTACCCCAAAACATTGAATCATGAAAAACCATATACAGTATAATCTACAGGTTCATTTATTTACCTGCTTAGCCTGAAAACTGCCATGATTTAAGAATTTTTCAGAAAATTGCAAGAAATAGAATATTATTAAAAATTTTAACTAATAAAAATTGGTAAAGGCTCAATAACAAAACGGAATTCTAAACCATCTATATTCTAACAATATTAACAATAAATTCACAATAAATTAAGACAGCACGACAACAAAATGAAAGCAACCCATCAGCTGTTCATGTTTAAAAACGAAGTTAATATAAGCACGCAACGTTACGTCATTTCAGCTTCAGGGGAGCGAGCGAGCGGAACTTCTCCCCTTCCATGCAGATTATTTCAGAGGGGTGAACCTCATTTCAATAACAACAAGATGAGCGGATAAACCTGTCCATATTTTCAAGAAAATGTTCTCCACGGAACACACAATATGCAAGGTCAGGGGCAACGAAGCAAGTACATCGAAACCGGTGTGCAAGTATGAAAAGAATATATGTGACGAAGATAGGGTTATAGAGAACGTAGCACGTGGCGTTTTGTTATGTCTGTCAACCCCTTGACATTGATATTGTGTTTATTTATATTTAAGTTATGTAAAGCGTTGAATGTTATTGTTGCAGCTTTTGTTGCGACTGATTTACCCGAGTAGGGCTGGAAGGATTGATAATTTGGGTCGGGCGGCATAGCTCATTTATATTTAAGTAATACAAAACCACTCATAAACAAAGCTAGTCTATTTCGCAACGTTTAGTCAAGCTATGTAAACAGTCTGAAAGTCCATTCTTAGGTCGAGACTAGACTAATAAATTAATCCTTAACAAAAAACACTTTGGTTTCGGTAAATAACTTGCCCAAAACATCAAACTACTTTAATACCATTATTAATTGGGGTGGATGAAGAGATTCCAAGAACAACTTTATTTATTAGTACATGGTTTTGTCTATCCCAGGAAATCAACCGTAGGTAGCTACGTAATTTTGATATATATTCACAAGGACAGAATATCCTCGTTATATACCAAGAAAATAGAATAATGATTACAAGTCCACTGCGTCTGACCAGATGTGATCACTGAAAATGAACGAAGCCATAAAGGAGTCTATGTATGGATCGTAGCAGGTAGTATACCGCAGTTTCTGCGGACCCCACGGCAAAAATACCTTAGTTTATCTAACAATTTAAAAAACTAACAATATCACAATAAAACATACGTACAACGTATGTTTTATTAGTAGACGTTAAATTGTAAGCTAGGCTAGGAAATTTTTTATTAGTAAATTAATAAAAAAAAACCGGCCAAGTGCGAGTCGTACCCACACGCACACGGGGTTCCGTAGCAACAAACAATACAATAAAAATATTTTGAAGGCTTATTCTTAAGTTGTTATTCAACGGCAACATAAATTTGTTTTTCATAGTATGTTAATAGAAAACAAAGTTACTGCTGCAGTTTGATGAAAAAGTCGCATTTCTCAAAAACTAAACATCAAATCTTATTCAAACCAATCAGAATTTTCCTCGTACTTTAGAAATTAGAAGGGGGGGGGGGGCACATTTTACCACTTTGGAAGTGTCTATCTCTCAAACGATTGACTTTATAGACACCCCCGCACGTATAAGTTTGATGATTTGTTTTTAGTTTCAATTCCATGCTTGCATTTTATTTTTTTATTTTTGTATAAAAATCGTAAAGCGGTTCACAAAAAAAAATACATCCACCTACCAAGTTGAACTGTGTCATCCTAATAGTTTCGGAACCAAGTGGCTGTGACATACGGAAGGACAGACAACAGACAGACATGACGAATCTTTAATAGTTCCGTTTTTTTCCATTCGGATACAGAACCCAAAAAATGGGCAACCTGTCAGATGAGTACCGTGTATTTGAGTGATAAACGTATCTAATGATAGGTTCTACGCATAGAATAATAGTGCATGTGTGTGGCAGTCGTTAAGTGCTTCTCGGGATGTATTTAATAATATGTTACTTAATAACGGTGTATCATCGTAATTTCTGAATTGATAGCTCCTGAATTGAACGTAACCAGATGGGTCAAACTTAGTTTTAAAATTCCGTCAGCATAGACGATGACGAGACGCTGTTTTTAAGATTTTGGACTACAAGTAACACAGCAACTGGCGTCGGTAATACGAAAAGCTGATGGAAGCCTTATTAGCCGATCAATAGGACAGCTTAGACCCATATAATTATGGCACTGACAAAGATTGTAAAACTTTGACTTAGGATCAAAATGTCCTTTAGTTCTACAGAAACTTTTGTTTGGACAGCATAGTTCTGAACAAAACAAGACAATATTCGACATACATTCCAAATACTAGCAATAACTTGCATAATATCTTCAATAGCAACAAAAGCATCCAAGCCACGCTGAATGGCACGCCTGTATTGCAAATACAATACATTATTGGCAGCCGTTTGGCTTATGCGTTTTGTTTTATCCTGAATGCCTGACATTAGAATATAAAGACACTATGCACTGTGTTAAAAACCGGCATAATGAGAACATTATGACATGGTTCTCAAAGTTTTATGTGTGAACTATACAGTTGTTGAATATTCTCTATCATAATAGTTCTGATAGCAACTGTTTGATAGTGAGAGATTGTTTTTACGGGAGTAGTAACATTTGTCTTTTTTATCATATCGTGAGTAAACCGGCATGTCCTAGAACCAACGCGTGGTGGAGATTACGGCCTGATTCCTCTCACGAAGAGGAGGCATGTGCCCCAGCAGTGCGAACGTTATCATCTTTGCTGCTATCTGCCTGTAGCAGTCCACAGCTAGTCTCCCCGGCCGCACTTTGCTTATATCTCAACCCTCATTCACTCTTATCCGGATGCTTTATTCAATAGTGTAGTGCACAGTGCACAAAAAGCCGTTTGTAACGTTGTATTTACTGTTTGCTGTGCAGCATTTACGTAGCTGTGTATTTAATGGGGACGCCTTAATAGTACTATGTGAAAGTGTGATGTGAATGATTAAGTACAAAATTAAATATTAAATACCCGATTAGCACAGTGGCTAAGTGCTTCGCTGTCTGCACTAACGGTCGCCGTATAAACACCCTCTTACTTAACCTCGATGACGTACTCTTCTGGTTCAGTAATGACGTTAACCAACGAGGCTACTATATTAAGCTAAGAATATCGAAACAAACCGATTGACCTATATTAAAAATGGCCACAGTACTAGACTTTAGAGGAACAATAGAATAAAGAAAACTTATAGACTTAAAAGTTGCCAAATCTTTCAGCTTTCCTATTGACAAACCACGGGTTTATTACTTAACACACCTCTGCCAAATTATCATCTTTATCCTTCTGCCCTTATCCCATATTACTTGGGGTCGGCCGCAATACTTATTTTTTTTTCCCCATTCTCGCCTGTCTATCGGTACGCTACCGCTTGGAGTGAAGCCACACTTCTCCGTTGCGTTGTCGAACGAAAATCTTGCGCTGCGATGTCGGAACGCAACGCAACGGAGCAGTCTGGCTTCACTCCAACCGGTAGAGTACCGATAGAAAGGGGAGAATGGGGAGAAAAAAATACGTATGTTTTAAAATTTATATGTAAAATGACGCAGGCGTCAACGCTGCGACGACGCAACGCTGCAGTGTGGCTTCGCTCTTACTCCTTTTTCTTTCATATCATCCCTCACACAATCCATCCATCTTTTTTTTACACCTCAGCATAACCATTCAGGGAAAAAGTCTTGAAGCTACAATGCACTATGCAGTATAACTACAAAGCAAATATAAAACGCATAGAAGAACCCCATCAAAATGCAGAAGGTGATCTGAATGCCAAAGGATCGAAACGACTTTGTTTAGTATACAAAACAGCTGTTTACGTTTTGTATACATACAGCATACTATTATATGATAAATATATGTTGTTGGCGTTACATAAGCGTTGTTACTCCGTTGAATAAACGATTGTATTATTGCCGTCTCATTGGTGTAGCGGTCGCGACCTCGGTGGAGTCGGTGGAGTGGTGACATGATAACTTCGTTTCTTTGAAGCCCTGATGAAATAAATTGAATTGCTGAAAGAAACTATCCACATGAATGGCAACAAAAAACGTAAAAAAATATATTTAAGCTAGACGCGCTTGCGAGGTGTCCAGAGACGCGTCTCTGCGCGGGCTAGCGATCTACGCAATAAAAAAGGCCATGTGCCGAAGAAAATCTGAACTTCCGGTCAAAAAAACAGTTTTTGATTGAAAATTTTTGGTTTTCAACTCCCAACCCGGACTCCGGCTCACGGAACATGGACCAGAACACAGGGATGAAGTGTGAGTACTATTGAAACTATAATCTAACGATGTTTTTGGAAGAAATTTGGAAAAACAATTAAATTTGGAAAATTTCAAAAAGTGGGAAGGGAGAAAATTCAGGTGAGCGCAATATGGTCGATCTGTTACATCAATCTAATCAAGTCAAGCTACGGACAATACTAGGTATTTTGGCCAAAGATTTATAGCGTTTAAGTCGCTCAATAGAATAATATTAAGCTACTTTAAGTAGTTAGAAATTATATATGTAGTTATCAGTCTGCTTGTTAAGCTTTTACATTTGTTGTTTACGATTCGCTTTACAAACAGTATTACGATTTAAACACCTATAGCTAACTAGCATTGACCTATTATTCAAGTGCAAATCCCATCAAGAACGATTGCCTCCCAACCGAACGCGTTTCGGCACATTCCCTGGCTGCGTTACAACAACAATGTAACTTAAACTAAAGGAAAACTATCGTATATCCTGGCACAAGGTTAGTTGATCTCGAAGCCGCCCGCTAAGTGCTCCCAGCCGTCGGGGGCCGGGGAGCTTGGGGGCTTGGGGCCACGCCACATACGGCAATAAGTTACATTTAACGATCGCAATACCACATATGTAGTAGCTGGATGGTCTGGCTATATACTGAGAGCAAGCACTGTAGCTACCCGGCCTGGATTGATTTTATTACACGAACGAGATGGTAGAGATAATTCTTTGCGGGGTCAGCGGACAGGTAGTTGGATGAGTTGATTAAACGATGAGAAATCATTGCTAGATTACTGAGATAGGCTCTGTCTAACAGTTACATTCCTCTCAAATAAAACCGCAACACGCCTGTATCTCTGAAGGGGACGAGCTGTGGACGAGTAGCAATAAGTATGTTAAAATAACTTAGCCTAAATAATAGAGCCCAAGCCTTTTCCTAAGTAAATGGTAGTTCCACCCTCGGGTCTTATAATAACAGAGAATTCTCTACCAGCACTACAAATAACATTTTGCCTTAGCTAGACCTTGACACTTATAAAATAGCACAACACATTACCTACGTACGATCTGCAGCATCTTACAAAATAACGTAAATCTTTGGACATATGTATATTTTAAGTTACAAGAGATGCTAATGATACCATCTTTATTATTAATTGGAGAGAATATAATTATAATATGTTTTGTTATAGGTAATCTGTCTAGAAACATTGAAAGATTTCATTGGACAGGTGTGACTAATCTATGGTTTAATAATATCGATATAATTATTTCATTGAGACGTAGTCGAGTTCGTTATGTAAATATAAGTCACAATTAATCTTCACTTGCCTGGCCTTTAAGGTCGGTTCAACATTAATCGTAAATTACTTATGATTAGTGGGCAAGCTCTGTCGTATGATACGAAGATCTTAGTCGACTCAGATATTAATTAGCTAGTTAGCTGACAACTCTAGTCTAATGTACAACTAACGATAGCTAGTTGGAAGTTTGATTATCAGGGTTTAAGCGCAATTCATAAGCACGGAGTCATCTTCATGATAGTATTTTAATTGATCTAAGTTTTTATCAGCCACATAATATCTCCAAATCTCTTATTGACCGTCTGCCATGGCATTCAACATTTGGTTCCGATTCTCTCTATGAGACTCCTAACGTCTAAAAGCTAACTAGTCGTAGCGTAGAATTACAACACTTTGACTTTGTTTTTTATTGTAATTAGTACTCGTCTAGTCTAGATGGTCTAGTAACCCGTAGCGAAGTCATGTTATGTATGACTCGACCTTCGACGTAATTGCGTAAATCGATGCGTGGCTAATGCGCCGGACGACACGACACTTGACTGTAGTTCAGAGCTACGAATGATCTCTATTGACAAGGCATAATGTTATAATGTATGAGAAGATAATTATCGATATATATAAAATGATAAACTGACTGACTGGGTGATATATCAACACACAGCACAAACCGCTGGTCCTAGAGACCTGAAACTTGGAGGGTGTGTTCTTTGTGAAGAATAAGTAGACACTAAGTGAGGATTTTTGGGAATTCCACTACTAAAGGGGTAAAATAGGGGATGGAAGTTTATATGAAAGTCCGTCAGTTTTGAAGTTACGATCTTCTTGATAATTCTACCCCCGAAGGGTTAAAAAGGAGATGAAGTTAAGTAAATATGTTTGTTCGGTACGTTCCCGTCTAATATTTTTCGACATCCACGCGGGCGAAGCGATGCGGTAATTTTCAAAGAGCAGCAGACGTATATGGGTGGAAGCAGAGGCCAAACTAGCGCTTTAAGAGCCCCCGCAGACTGTAGGCTTTCTATCGGCAGATAGTTTAGTCGAGTTGGACTGCTAGCGCGTACACTAAGCGAACTAAATGGTCTGCTTGGTGACGAATTCGCAAACCAGACCAACAGTCAGTCGACTGCGCCCAAACAACTTGCTAGTTATTAGGCGGCTTAAGAAGACAGCGCTCGCAGTCGGCCGATTAAACAATTGGCAAGAGCGCCATACGGATCTAGCAGTTGGACGATAGTATAGTTTGTCTGCAATCGTGTAGCCACAAAACTGATTCATGGGCCGATACTGATGAGTTGTAATACGCGCACTAGCATACCATGTTCATACTGATTAAGAGCCCGACTAAACTATCGGCCGAAAGAAATTCTGCAGTCTACGGGGACTCTAAAACTGCACAGATTGTGACAGACCAGATCCAAGCGTTAGTTTAAGCTAAGTTTCTTCTCTATGTATATTACCCTTGTACTTAACTCTTAAAGGCTCTGAAAATGCTGGAATTACGGGAAATAGAAGCTAGCACTTTGCGCGAACGTCATATCTCATCCCAACTCCGTTGTTCCACGTCGCTTTGAGGTGCCGACATTACACGGAGCTTTTAATTTCAACAAGCGATAAAGAGAAGCTATCATGCTGTTACATGCATGGGGCTTTATCGTCGACGAATAAACGACGATGACTCAGACTCAGTGGTAATAAACACCTGTTTGAGTCTTCGGAGAAACAGGCGTGACGTGTGTCTGAATGTGAAAATTAAGGATTGAAATGAACTTGAAGTCGGACCTGGAATATTTATTTCATGAATTGAATACACCTTGTAGCCTAAATGTAGAAGTTTGTTATTATTTCAGTCACAAAAGAAGATAATCCAAATTTAAAAAGGGACATGATAATTATTTATTAATATTTTTTTTTATTTATAACGCGCCCGTGGTTTTATGAGCATGTTTCTGCCATATAAAGGTTATGTCGTCTTAGTTGAAAGATTTATGCGATACGATTAAGTATTTGATATCGAAATATAACATTTTACTTGTAACAAAGGCACAATGTCTATCGAATGCCAACGCTTCCAATTCTCTCACTACACTTCCCTCCATACAAACCGACAGCATATTCTTATCGGAAATAGTATCAGCATTATGTGTAACAATAACAGCGAAACGGTAACACACGGCGGCACATTTTCATGTCAATAAGGGAGTGTTGGAAGAGCTTCCCTATTGCCATGGGAAAGATAGAAATTGTGTCAGCTGCTTTTTCCTCTGAATTGCGATTGCGAATCAAGAAAGGAAATAAATTGGATTAGTTACTTTTGTTTGTTGGCGGGATGTTATGCGGTACCATTATAACAAGGATTTGTGAGGTTTGTACAGTTCAGATATTGGATTACTTGAAGAATTCTGGTAAAAAAAAAACTCAAGTCCATAAGCTTACTTTCTCTTTCTAATTTTTGACGCGTCGATAATTTTCTTTCCAGAAACCGGGCGCAAGTTCTGGCGTTAGAAGACATAGGGTCATCACAAGGAAACTAGTCTTCGATCTTTACTTCAAGGGTTTAAAATGGGTGCATTTCTTTGAGCTTGGGCAAAGAAATGCATTTTTAAATAAAAATAACCTCGGCAATCATATCCGCATAAAGGGTAGCTATGCTAGGTAACACTTAACTGGGTCAAGGTCAATCGAATGCATTTTTAAAAAGGTATGAACGGTAAAATTATCTTTATAATAATGCTTTATCCGTTGAGCCCGTTGCTGCGGGGTCAAGGTGAACTTGAACGACAATGCATTGAAAAAAAACAGCTTTCACTCAGTCCCCTCGGTAACCATCGTAATTGATGCCATTCTTTCCACATGCTGCCATCAAGATTTACTTGAAAAGCTTTATAACATTAGCTTGGCATGCCGTATGATTAATTTTCGATTCGATTTTAAATAAAACTGATTGAGATTATTTTAATTACGCGACATAATGTAGTTTCACAACATTTTCAAAGCACCAAAATCGTGATTAAAAGTTTTTTCATAAAGTAGCTTTGGCCTTGGAAAGTACTAAAACTATAAATACCGTCTTACAAAAAATATATAAACACATAGCAATTTAACGTTTTTATGGTAACCGTGAACTCGACCTTAAACATTGGGCCGGCTGATAGGCGAAATGTTCTACAAGTTACAAAATGAAACTACAACACACCCACGCAAGTATTTCTCCGAATTTCTCGTGGATTTTACACACGTTAAATTAATCAGTCCAAGCTTTAAACGAATATAGGTCAACAAATATTTGTCCTGAACCCAAACGAAACGGTATAGAATGCGGGCGCTTTTAAACCAGTTCGAGTAGTAGACCAAACTTTACATTCGTACCATTTCAGTCAGGATGTTTGATTTTCGACCTAAAGTTAGGATTAGGACACATGGAATAACTGATTTAGGTTTATTAAACTGGAATAGTTATTTACAAAGAAAGAAGATTTATGAAAGTTCCGAAATAGCAATCGTTTTAAATGAATTGCAGAATTTACCTCTATAACTATTGACAAGCTCTATCGTTCGTAACTTCTATTAAAACTAAAACACAGTTTTCTCCGAGAATGGGTCCTACTCAATATTCTCTCTTCTGCACTCATAACTTGAAAAAAAAAAAGCTACCAAAAATGCAAATGCTGCAAGAATTCTTTCGTGCTTCAAAAATATAAAGATACTCTTTGAACGTTAAGTATTCTTATAGAAGACCTGCCAAAGGCTCTTTGATGGTTTATACGAGCGATATTTTATCCCCCGTGGTCAAGACCGCCGTATAGCAGAGATTTTTCTCTTGTATCTCGTAAAACACGCTGTCCTTGTATGTGAAATATTTAGAGAGCGTGGAACTCGAATGAATTCAGGCGAAGCGAATAGCGACGAGAAAATGTAGACTGCTATATCGATATAGGTTGGTTGGGATATTTTATTTGCTTTCAACTTTGACCTACTTTATTTATACCAAATGCGGTTTTAGATTGTGCTTACTGTTTGCCAATTAAATACAGTTACTGACTGATGTGTGACTGCGATCATGGATTGAATGGTACTTTGTTAATTGCGATATCTATACGAGCATTAATAAACCAGCAAATTAATTATTTTGCCTTGCTAGATTGACATGACATAGATCTTGTTGCATAGAACTGTAAGAATAGCCGCAGGTGCAAAGGCATTTGTGCTATTTATAACATTTTATCCTATCATTATTCTTTTGTGTTATTCATATTATCACACCTGATAACATAACATTATAACATTATAGCACCACGCCTGTAATCCCCGATGGTTTAGGCAGAGGTGTACCTATAGTATGCCCACATTTCGCTGTAAGTATTACTAGTAGTTTGAGTAGTATTACTATTTACCAAAATTACAATGACAATTATTTGAGATGAAAGTGAAAACGTGTCTTTCGGCTGCATGCGCTTCAACGATTTGAATGAGAGCTGCCAAGTCGTATTTGGCACATGCTGTATAATAACGGTAATTGGTATTTAATGAACGTAATAACGCAGCACTATGTGAGGGTGTGCTATTATAATATTATTCAGCCGTTCATAGCGATGACACCACATTTGTGCATAATACTTGAGAGTTCAACTCGGCAATTTTTTTCGGGCGCAAATCAGAATTCATTTATTCCGATCCACTATCATTCAACATTCCGATCCACTATCATTCAACATACTCCTGCCTTTTACCATTTTACTTAGAGTCGGCGCGGCATGCTTACTTCTTCCATTAAATAAGTGATAAGATAATCGCAGTCGTCACCCCCTTTCTGAGCATATATCACCTTTCACACAGTCCATCCATCGTTTCTTTGAGGGCCTTCCCCTACTCTTATAGCCATCCAAATTCATACTCAAAACTTAACACACACACAATTTCGCTTATTATTTCGTAATTTTGCTGAATTGATCCCAAATCACTATATCTCAGTTTAGTGTTAAATCTTAAAACATAGTAGAAACATTTTTGCAAGTGATTACTTTCCAATCGCAATGGAATCGGTGCAATACTTTCCAAGACGACTTTCTCTTAATAATTGCGATACGCAACAAAAATAAAAATAAATCTATTATCATCTCAAGTCCACTATTCAGACGTAATAGGAGACTACTGTATGTGTAGGTATTGTATCCAGCTATCGTATCTTGACCCTATATATATAGAACGTGAACGGTCGTTAAGTTGCACCTGAGTTAATACAAACGAGACATTTTAATATTTATTGTGGAAAGGTCTAGTACTCTTGGTCGTAGTATAATAGTCACGTGTCATTGTAACAGGACACGTTAAATATTGTTGTGGAAATTTCTACATATTTGTATAAAACCAGCTGTTGATTGCTCCTTCAATAAATAACTAACTATGGAAAAATACCCCATTAAATTGAATTCCACTTTGTCTATTTGAGTATCAATTATTCAAATAAGTTAAACTTATTTGAGTGATTGAGGATCAATACAAATTATCTTCACGTAACTTTATGTAATGATTTAGGTGAAGAAAGATTGGTCTTGGTTGATTTACATGAGGATTAAAATCAGCTTTTCTACACTGTGGTCGCAAATTTGCTGTCAAAATCATAAACTTTTTTTTTTTTTTTAAACATCTCTTTCTCAAGTAAAGTTCAGTTTCCTTACTGAATGAGTTTTTTAATAGCCATTCTGAAATCATCTAGAATTGATATATTAATTAAGTAGACGAAACAGCAACTGAGAAGATTTAGTAACTAAATAATCCTTCAGATATTCTGTTCCAAAGTCAGTTGCAACTACCACATAAATAGAAATAGACCTGCATCGCATTAGACCTAACGACTCAGCAGTGACTACGACGAACATAGCACGTACGTACCCGTACTAATTAATGCATTTATCACTTATAGAAACTTCAAAGATAAGACAAGACGGCTACAATGTAGTCTGCATTTACACAAAAATAAGATAATAAGCTCATAACAGCGATGACAGAATATAAACAAGGTTTATAATGAAAAACATAATGAATAATAACACGTTTTTTTATCGTCTGTGGTGAGCAATTGCTTCATTCAATATTTATTATCTGTGTGGAACGTACCTTGGCTTGTAGCTATGAGTATCTTTATGTTGGGCTTATGAACGAGTGGATAAAACCAGGTTTGCCAGGTGGAGATTTCTTAACTGGACAGTCCTGTTTTCGCAGGACGTGCATCCGTGTAAAGAATATCGGAATATGGGATAAGTGTTGTCGTCGAAAGCATATCTAGGCATATATTTTATAATGATTGACTAGATATATTTTATAGTAAAGCTTCTTTAATATTGCATACCTTCTAATCCTGTATTCAAAACCAAATCTGATAAAGAATGTATTGCCAATATATCTTGACAGAAACTTTATTTCACGTTCAAATCAACACTACGGTCAAAACTTTGCTTATCTGAACACTGACACAACTACAGTGAAACTTGAACTAACAGACACCAAAGAAATGTAGGTCTACTAAGTTAGTTTCAAGCCACAGCCATTGCCATCTAATTTAAGAGGACCGGTTCAATCTAAAACTTAAGCGACCGAACCCAAGCATTACACTGTGGGAAAGGCTAGAAAGCTCGCCTATCTAAAATACTGCCTGTCGAACGCAAACTGTTGTACTACAAGGTCTAAAAAGCTAGAGCGCTTGAACAAACTATTTATGTCAACGGCTGTCACAAATAGTGCCGGTTGATAAGAATGAACATATTCTTTTTTGCTGATATTATTTTATATCCAGTTTCTAAACACATTCATGGACATACCTTTCTGGGAGACTTTTGGGCAGAAACGAAATTTTGTATACAAGAAAGAACTTCATCGCAGTATCTCTATAAAAAAAACAACAACATTTGTTCTACTACTTTTCCGAAAACAGACAAAAAAAAATCAACTCTCCATACATATGTCCGAACAGCTGATCGAGTTTTGTATGAAAAGTCGTTTTTTTTTTGTCTGTTTTCGGAAAAGCCGTAGAACAAATGTTGTTGTTTATGATGTTAGTAATCTACTCCTACGAGGTTGTTGGTGTTTTACAAATAACCCTGTATATACTGGTAGATCAGTTGCATTCGTTTGGGCTGGAACCTGACCTCAACATAGTTGAAAGCGCAAAGACACAATCTCATCAATTTAAAGCTAAGCAATGATTCGCTTCAGGGAGTGTCGCTCTGGCAATGATCGTAGGTGCGTAAATCTAGAGGCCGTAACAGCCGTTACAAATTTTGATGAGGTCAGACTAATCTGTAGGTAGTCAAACTGACACCATGTATAAGAAGCCTTTAGGCTTGACAGTGACACAGAAGGAACTTGTTTTTGTTAATGGGGTAACTAATATTTTAGCGTTTTTATAGACGTTAATATGATCGATACAGGCGCCTTCCGTTATCAAGACTTGATGTGTCAATTACCAGTGATTGAACGCTTACATCCCTAATCTGTTTCGAAAACGAGTTTGGCTTTTTTTTTTCATCTAAATGATAAAATTGTAGAACGATTTGCAGAGTAATTGAGGATAATAGTCTTTTAGTAACTTATCTCTTTATAAGTAATTATTATTCCGTCTCATTTTTTAAGAACGACTTGATTTATCAAGACCTCTTATTAAATGTCACTTTTTTGGATTACTTAATCCTTAATAGTATTTTAATTACGTCAAGGTCTTTGATACATTCTTAGTACTTATCCGAATTTACACGTGCCAAAGCGTTAGCAACAAAAAAAATCTATAGTGACATAATTAGATAATATTTTTAATTTATCTTCACTTCTCAACGGACCATGAGGTTTGATCACGAAGTTGGGCTATTCAGTTTAAAAGTTTAGAACTAATTAGATATTTAAATCTATGGTCCTACACTTCTCCGTTTTTTTGACTACTTTTGGAAGTCCGTGGCGCTTTATTCCTACCCTCAGGTTGTCGGGCGCTCGGTTTAATGTTTTGGTAAACCGGTACTGGAGAATTGTGGTCCGATTGCGAACATTGGACACTGACACAATATTTCACTACATTATTTGTCAGTGTGGAAGGAGAAGACATGCTGCGCCGACTCCAGATGAAATGGGATAAGGGAAGTTGAATGATGATGATATCTGTCAGTGTGCGATGTCCGGAGACGAATCCGCGATTTGACCGACTGAACCTCTGTAGAGGCAACCTCTCATACGTTAACAAAGTTTCAACTAACCAGCGCTGCTCTTGTGATGTAGTCAGGCCGCGATCACCGCTCCATCGGCACACCGGCATTGACTTGACGCCGGCGTCGGCGCCACTGCGGACGCACACACGCACACACACACACTGGCACTGTCACTGGCACTCGCAGCCAACACTAGCACTCACTGGCACCACACTGTATGGCACGACACGACGTACGGCGGCGTGGCCGTCCGAAACTTCACTGATCACTGCGTCCAATGCTTTCACTGCACCTGTAACAAAGATGAGGTTATGTTAGATTTTATCCTGGTAAACACTATCAGCGATGAGAAAGATTTTAGAATATTGAAAGGTTCTTGTGTAGAAACTCAAGTGAACATTGTACGCTCTAACTTTAAATCTATTAATTTGGGACTCTAGACTTCAAGCAAAACTAGAAGAATCGAGAAGACCCTCTAGGTTTGAAATTTAAATTATTCTTTAAAGCCTTATTAACAGTTCTAGAATAAAACAATCAGCCAGATGGTTCCCGCAATACAGATTTGGACAAAATTTTAAGTGTACAATATTTCTGAGAGGTTAATAACCCTACAACCCTTCAGCAAAACTCTTTTAAAATGGCGACAAAACCCTTTTAAAAGAACACTAACGTTTAACCTGTAACGTCGGTGCTTATAAAAGGAGTTTCATGCGTCGCTTCATCTCCCTAGATTACAACAGGTTGCAAGGGGTCAAAGTTCGACGACCCCTCTGAAAGAAGTTTGTGCCAATCTGGACAAACCTGTTCCATTGAATGGTTATAAACTTGAATAGCACTATACATCACCTGCAAAATGATTTAGGATGTTGTAGTAGTAAGTAGTTTAATATACCACCTTGGATATAGGAAGTGAAGATAAATCTCGTCGTAAAAGGGTATAAAATGATACATAATATAACATTAGCTACATTTCGGTGGTCTAAAGTCGTTATTTAGTTTTACGTGGCTACGTCTGGTCGTAGCGTCGACGTAATATTTTACGGTCTATAAACGGACGGAACAACATTGTTGTTTTAGAGCCGGGGTATTACCTGCATTGTTTCCATACAAACTAACACGTACGATACTATGGTATGAATACCAGTATGTAAACATGGTAAGCGATTTTGTGTGCTATTGATGGTTCGCCGACAAACGCTAGAGGAAACGCTTTGTCATTAAAATAAGTCCTTTCATATGTGCCGTCTTTAAAGTGTATGTTGATACTTCCACTGTAGCAGTTACCGAATAGTTTGTTAACAGGTTATAGGAAATGTTAGTTCCTCCTGCATGCGTAGCATGACCACCGTAGAAACGGGTTTTGTCGACGGAAGAATCGACTAAATGGCAGATTTGTTTTGTCCATCTGGCACAAATATGGCACGCATTCATTTACTAGAAGTTACTCCGCGGAAAGTCATATTAATATGTGGCATCAAAGGAAGGTGACACTCATATGATATTGTTATCTAAACATTTGACAGTTATTTGAATTGATATTTGGTCCGCCAACATCGTTCACTTACCAAAATTGAACACCTACGTTTCGTCAATTTAGAAATTATTTGACTATTTGAGGAGTTACATACACAAAATTAAAGATAAATACGAGCGCCATATGGAAGCATAAATCAACCACAAACTACTAAATTAATCAGGTCAGAAAACCAATCAAAGAGATCACTTCCTCTACATAATCCCTTTTAAACTTCGTACCAACTTTGTTGTGAAACTAAAAGTTGTGAGCGCGACTACACAAACTTTAAAACCCGGTTGCAACATTGTAAGCTAAAGTAATATGCTTAAATAGCATCCGTGTGTAGTCTTCCATACGCAAACAAGTAAAAACTACTAGACTAAGCAGGTCAGACGAGCAAGCAAAGTAAGCAAACTGCAAACAGATCACCGATTCATATAATCCCTTGTGAAGTTCGCATCAACTTCGTCGCAACTAAAAGTTGGGAGCGCGAGTGTACAGCTATGGAGGCGTGTAGAACTGCGCCAAGTGTGCCGTTGTAATTTCCGTAAAAAGCATCTGTCGAGAGGAGGAACAACTCGGCCGAACATTGCAGGCACAACTATACGACAAACTTTTAATTGAAAGGACCATTGATCGCGGCCGACAGCTGCGACAAATCATTACGTTTAATTATTGGGAATTGGGATGATAAGACCTGAATTATAGACAAAACAAACGTGGTTATACTACGTCGTCTGTAATAACAACGATAACTGAAAGTCATTCAATTGAATCATCGTATTACAAACTATCTTTGTCGTTTGTTTCATTGTCTGCAGCACACCTAGATCACTTCGTATATTCATAGAATTGGCTCTTTTATACTCATTTGAAATTCCGAATTCAGCGTTGTCTAAACGCGGATCGATTCCAGATGACAATAAAACGGAATCTAGTGTTAAAGTTGAGAATTCTATGGACTTTTTATTCAGTTGAATTTTATCATCAATGAAAAGTGCTTTAGTAGCACTTATAAAAGGCATTTGTGTAGTTTCGCAAACAATAGGAGAATATCAGCATCTTAAAAGCATTAGCATACAGACACATGAGCATCGTACAGCCCTTAAAAAACTGGAGCATATAAAAAAAGTAGTTTTGAAAGGTGTTACCCACTGTTGTTTTTTTTAAAGAAATTGATTTAAAACGGACAACGTCCGTGCCATAGAAACTACTTATCCTGTTTTTATAGCAACTCATGTTAGCTGGAGTCATTAGTCGAACATGACAAGTCTTCGACAGGCGACAGACTTGATCACTCAAAACCTTGGGCCATATGCGGAGTATTGAGGAGTAATTGTACGTTCCTTTCCCAAGATTTCAACAGTTATGTCTGTTAAACTGTAAAAACATTTTGTTCAATTATAAAGATAAGTGCTATTGATAATGATATTGAGCTGTCAGTAAAGCTAGCTGGTTGAGTAATGGCAGCGGTTATTTTCCAATTTTACAATGATTCAGTTTGAGTGGCCACTTCTTTGTTAGATGCGAAGATAATGTTACTTCCGTATGTCGGTCGTAAGAGACTGGTTTTCTCAATTTCCGTATTGTAATCGTACTTTCAATTATCGCTATAATTGTTGCGTTTGAAGTTACTTTCTTTTCTTGTACGAATGGGTGTATAAAAGTATAAAATAAAAGTAATGTTTCTTTGTTGCGATGTTACTGGAGTAAGATTGCCAGTCGTTTTATTTGAGCTCGCCGCCTTGTGGTTCAATTTAAGTTTACTTTGAATCCGTTTATAAGCTTTCACGTATCTTTGTAAAAACCGCAACCTGTGCGGGGGTGTTCTCAATGTTAACCGACTCATTTCAAAGCTAAAGAAATCGGGAATGTAGTTGGACTTCAGAACTCAAACCAGCCACTTTTAATTCCTTACAGCGTGCCTGCCGGTTCCGAGTGGGACGGTCGCATAAAGAACACCGCTTGCATCTCAAACCGTGGAATCCACTGCGGCAGTTCGGCCGAATTGCCGTTCCGACAGATAGATGTGTGCAATCCACAACGCTATCTGTTTAATTAACGTTCGGGAAACGTTTTCTTATCGACGAATGGCGATGGTTACTTGAAACCGATAAATTGTTATTGCACCTCGGGTCGTTGGACTATCGATTGCTGAGGTTGTCTCAGTGAACTTACTGTTCCAAGGAGACAACGCCGACTGGTTTTGGCAAGGCTTTCTCTGTAACTTACTAGTTTCTTTTTTCGATATAAAACAATACTTATCTTTGGCGATGAATAAAACTTAAACAGAACAATGCATCATCTGCAGTGATACCTACCGAACCAGCACATTACCAATTAAAACTTTTCATTGTTACTTACTATCCAATACCCCAAAATAGAAATCGGTTATTAAATAAATGAAACAAAGCAAGCCAAACAAACGGTCCACTGAGCAAAATTCAAGCTCTAATTCACACCGTTTCAAAATCGATCATTTTAAACGAACCTAGTTCCCCATACACGTCAAATGGAACCCCTTTCACCGCCAACACAGGAGATATAGGACCGCTTTGTCCGACCACAGAACTAGTCGGCGATATTATCAGATGAGAGAGACACAGACCCGTTTCCGAAGTAGACACACTGATTCACCGTGTACAAACTGATAGCATTTCGAGGGTACACCGTACGCCTCAGTTCGTTAATTGGAAAGCGATGTTTAATTACAGATATCTGTGTTCGTCCTTCCGAGGGTAGTTGCACAAACATGATAATTTACTGGCACAGGATAATCTTTGACAAGCGATCCCTTTGAGACGGTATTGATTGCTTTGCTCCCAAGAGTAATGTAGGCGGATAAGACAATGACCAATTACCATTTGATTAATTACGCTAGACAAGCCTACGTGCTGGGATTTTATTGATTCTCTACACGATAGGTGATTGACTGAACTCATGAAAATGTACGCTTTTTCTTGGTAAATCGCGCATAATGTAAATGTACAAACATCGTAGTAATTATGTACGTTAATGGAATGGTAACCAAATGAAACGATTTCATGGAAATCCTTAATTACATTACAAAATATCGTAGAGCGAATATGCTCGTTCTGAATTACACACTTTAATGAGCACAATCATCCTCCACTTCTGGCCACGGACAGTTCACAATGAAACGAATTAAAAGTTGCAGAATATTTCAGAAATTGTTCGTTTAAAGTCCCATTTTGAACGATAACTTCCACAATACTAGTTCAATAAAGTTCTCGGAATCAGCACATGGTTTCCATTGACACAAAAACATGACAGCTGAAAAGTAGGACGAACTTCAACGCCCAAAACTGAAATAACTTTGTACGTATCAGAAATCAAGAGTGACAGCTTCCAGAATGTTTTGCTATTCTTGCAAGAATTTTGTAGATTTCGCAGCTAACTGTAGAAGTGACATAAAGTCTTGTCTTTTTTAAAAATCTTTTCTTTTTGGTACCGTAAACCGTATTTTGTAACGTTTAAGACTCGGAGTGCACGGATAAGATGTTCGATCGCAACTCCTAAATAAACCCCATCACATCAGTATTCCGTTCAACATCAAGTTCACAAATTGAACACACACAAAATACTTTGATTACTGATCCAAACAGTTTCATCAATTTCATGTAACACGCCTCCTTTGACGAATGGAACATAATTTCTCACGACAGAAGATTACACTGCGGGACTGCGACCTATTTCCAAAGTTCCGAATTTCACTCCATCACGGTAGGAGGATACAAGACGGATCAATTTGAATATTCAACGGTTAGCGAACAAGAGTCTGATAGTCTGGAAGCATTCTGCTATAGACCAAGCAAAGATACAGGCGAACTTGCGCCTTAGCTTGTTAGTGGGCGCAGACGAGGTAATTTTACAGTTTGGCAGTTTGCGGCGCGCATTCTTGAGATTAATGAAGTTCGATATTGATGCATTAAACGTGAAAAGTTGAAATAGCCCATTGTGCTTGCTTCAAACCAAGGGTTCATTGTCTCGTGAGGTAAGGAATTTAGTTACGTTATGCAGAAATAAAATGTTTAATACTTGTTAGTTGAACAGTGGAAAGTTACGTCGATTGATGTTGCTAAGTCTTTTGAGTGATTGTATTATATCAAAGCAAACAGAATTTGTAAAGAGAGAAACAAAATTTCGAAAAGAAATAACTTTTCCTTTGAAAATCCGAACAAAAAAAGTTGGAACAATACGAATTAATTACAATAATCATTCATAATGTACAAAAACGTCGGAACAAAACTAAAGTACCGCCAACTTTTCGTTTACCGAAGACGTAACAAGAAAAAAGTTGTTTACTCGCTTGTTTGTGTAGGTCCGAAGTCTCAAAACTTGGGGTAGTCAGACCAAAAGTCGACACGCGGGGCGATAACATTATTTCCCCTTTACATTTACCATTCGCCTCCACGAGTTGAAACGGTAGTTCGATAGTTACACAGCGACCGACTAACTTGAACAAGACTATGAATAAAAAATGTGCTAGAAGCGTCAATACACGAGCGTTTTTAAGTACCTTTTTTTGTCGTAAAACAGATCGTCGTAGATCTATTAGTTTTTGTGCTCAAGATCGTATCAACTTAACCCTAATTTGTTTACGAGATCAAAAGAGAGACACGGAAAAATATAAATATTTATTAACAAAATCTAAAAATAATTCGAGTTGTAAATAAAATATTGTTGAGAATTCTAATTCAGTAAGCTATGTGACAAAGAATATTATCGCTCTTCTTTCCGTGAGAACCGTAAAAATGGATTTAGATATTGTCCAGTAGTAGACATACGGGTTGATGCATACTGACTGATGACGATTAACTGAAACATCTTCTATAGACATCGCCAATTCTAAATAATTCAACCTGAACAAACCCTCAATACCAACAAGGCATTGCAAAGTGTATCTCATCTAGCAACACAACATCACAGAATCTAGTTTGCCGAGTACGGGGCGGGCGAACTTGCAAACTGCGCAGACTGTAGGGCGTATGGGAGGGGGAGGAGAGAGAACAAACTCGCCCGAGTAAACTTTCTCCTGGAGGCCAACGGGTAACTTGTGACGTGTCATAATCTTACTGCTACTACCATACCGCGTCCGTTGCACGGAGATAGTGGAAAAACTGTGCATTCCCATCTCGGAATGTTGTGATGTTGTTATTAGTCTTTCAGCTTCGCGAAAAAGTTTCATATTTGTATTTTAAAGTTGGACTTTCTGTACTGACATGCAATTGCATAACCTGTAATTGAGAAGACCAAACTTGGGAAGGATCTGAACGGAGGAGAACTTAAAGACTACAAACAAATGACCAACATCATAAAAGAAGCTAACACGTCTTAATAGAATCTTAAAACCCATCCACATGTACCTACTGCTAGCGATGTTACACTCAATCGACTCTCAAAGGGGACATTGAAGCGACTTTTTTATCAGGAACCGATTGTGTAGGTGCTCCAATGGCATCGGGAAGAGCTCTTAGATTTGGCGGCGATCCAGAAACACTTAAACCCTAGATAGAAGTGAGACCATGGATAAAACTAGACCAGATTAAGCCAAGGACGACTGAGGGACGTATAACTTGGTTGATTGGCTTTACGGAGAACCTCTTTGATTAACATTGTCCTAGTTATCGATATACGTTAATGCGCCTCAACGATTCTCTTGATAGAACCGTCGAATATACACTTGGGTGGAATCAAACACAGAATATTGCCGTATTGGATATACAATCTTGAGCTGCGGACGGTATATCTTACTCGATCTCGAGTACGGATATTGATTTAAGGTCGCTCTCGTCCTTTGCCGTTCTGAACGGATGTTTCGATTTGATGGTGTACTCGATATTTAGAAGAAAGCTACATTCTGTAAAAATCAAAGGTGCAGTCAACAACCGAGCAACTTTTATAATGCTCAGCTTTTATTCCATAACTGCTCTAAACTATTGGAGAATCGCAAATACATTCCACTTTTGTAACAAATTGTAGTTCGCAACTCCAAGACGGTTTAACTTTCAAGTGTTCTTACAAGGAAGGAAGCGGGCAATAAATTCTCTATATTCTTGTTAGCCGTATGAATGGTGACATCAGTCGTGTCACACGTTCATATTATGTGCACACACCACTCGATAATGCGACTGAATAAAAAGCCCAGTCATTCCAGATACTGGATGATTTACGGTGCGATTATGCTAATTCCGATCTCAAATGGCTTCAATGGGTCTTTTATGTCTGTGAAGTTCATGTGAAGAATGGGGGTAATTTCGAGAAACTTGAACACAATATTATGTTAGTTGGACCTTTAGATGTCATTCTTCGTTATGATCATTGACAGCAAGTTTTCCGAACCACTGAGTCAAATAACAGAATCTTGAACTTCGGACATAATGAATGGTACTTATCATTCACATTTTTGCCGCTCCAACGCTTGTCCATTCACGTGAAAGTAAGGTGACATTTTTCCTGACATCACCCTCGTCCTCGAATTTACAAAAAAGGAATACAAAATCCTGAGGTGCGTTCCAGTCACTCGACCAAATGCTCTAACGGGCGTTCAAACACTTCCGAAGGTTTTAAAGTATGAAAAGTATGTAAGTATGGGGGAACACCTTGCTCGGTGTTCTCCTAAAATATGTAGAGACAATCAAATTAAAGCCCAACCATAAGCATAACTCACATGTACGTGTTCTCATAACATCCAAGTCGGAGTCCCGTGAGGAAAATTCGACATAATTCGTACAAATTAGACAACAATCCTCGTTTAAAGGCATTAAGAGAAGAGAGAGCTTCGCAAAGTTATAATGAAATTCACGAGCAATAAAACTTCCCTTTTGACTAACCCCTAGATATACATTTGAGAGCAGGGTTGTCGCTTGGTGAAAGATATCGCTAATTTAGTTTAGCAAAATTGTATTATTCAGCTCATTTTATAGGAATTCTTTTTAAATATCTGAGTAGATGATGACGATTTTAGAAGAGTAAAGCCATTTCTACAACCTATTTTTAATATTATTAACGTGATTCCATGACGTAGAAACCGCAATAGCCAACTCCAACCTAACAAACTCATAAAACGCATACACGCCATGAAACATTGCAACAAACAAGAACAAATATAACAAAAGAGAAGTATTACGTATTGTCCAGCAACCCTGAATCCGCGTGAAGTTATGAAACGGGAGCGAGGCGACCAGACGAGTGCCAAACTTAGACAAAGAGAGACTAACTTCCATTAAATCTTTTGCAACAAAGTTTACCGTCCCCGCTGACTCTTGTATGTACTCTACCTATCTATGTACTCACTAATAACATATAATACAGCAATTTCGTGAACTTTCCAGTAGTTAATAACAAGTTTCTCATAAGGTATGGAACAACTTCGTGTGTTTTCAAAATTTTACTTATTATTTAGTAGCTTAAAAGTGTAGATAACTGGTAAGTAACCCTTTTAAACATTATTGGGTATTATGCTGTCACGAAAGGTTATATTATTGCCAATTTCGATATCTAAATTGGAACAGTAAAGGGTTAAATGGTTTTACATTTGCATATTTCAGCAGCCATTTCCGTCTGCGTCCTGAATCATTGGTAGGTACTGCTAATAAGTTATTGATAGGAATGGTTAACCCTGTATTCGTGAAAAGAATGTGGCTATCCAATTAATTTCAGTGACCAAATATTTGCTGACTGGGATTAATACAAATTAAGCCAGTTGTGGTTGACGAAAGTTTTCACTCAACGCGTTAGACTTGGACAACTAAATGGCCAACCACTCCTGTGAATTATTTTTCGTCGATTCTTGTAATTAATTCATATTATTTACGAAAGATCATGGGTACTCAAAACTTCATAGCTTAAACATAGAATCGGTATTCGATGTAAGAAAACGTCGATATCCCGTGTACGGCGTAATTTAAGCGAAATAATGATGTAATATTCAATTTATATGCTGCTGATAAAGTGCGATAAAGCGGATGATTGGATGACTGTTCGCCTAACAAGCGCTTCAATATAAAGTGTTTATATACTTATGACGTAAATAAAACAATAAGGAAAACTGGGGGAGCCCCTTGAATATTGGCACTAGCAGTCACGTATTGTAGGCAGTCTACAAGCGTTACTAAAATATTGATTTTGCATGTCCTTATGATAATGTACATAATGCATGAATTAAATGCCAAGGCAAACTATTGTACTCATTGCAATTTAATGCTTCAGAGATTATTTAAAGTAAGTGGTATGTTATTGATATATTGGGTAATACACATACGTTTCTACTGCCACTACGAATAATACAAGACATAAATGAATTTATCGGCCGTTTGTTTTAAATATTTGCAGTCTGTTCATGAGCATTATTATGTCTTGCCTAGAATCCTCAATGACGTCATACAACTAACTAAAAATTCACTCCCAATATTTACCACACAAACTTCATGAATATTTCACTTACCAAACAGAGAAACTGGAGAATCAAAACACGTATGTGTTTGTGTATAGTAAACTCTGCATACAAATTCAGTGTAAAGACTTAGCTGTAGTAAAGGGGGTGGTACGGGGTTGAAATTTGGCCAAAACTAAAGTAGTTTAAGTTAGTTAAAACTGTTGGATACGTGTACTATGTTTTTGACGGATTACTTGTTCGCCAGAGTTTCATAAAGTCGACTTTGAACTGACGAAGTTGGGTAGTTGGCGGTGGAGTAATTCTGTGTGTGTATTCTTTGTGGTTTGGTAATAGTGTTTGTCTTGATCGTGTTTGATGAAAGGTACATTACTCTCAAAGAAGAGTGTGAAATAGAGAGCGCGAGAAATTTTTCCTCACTGTGGGTTATTACAGGGTAGCGACTAGCGAAATAGAAATATCTCCTATACGTGATTTTTTTTTAAATGCACTGTATAACCCGTTCCATTATTTTACGATCGATTTTTGGTTCATCGCGGCTAAAAGCCACCTGGTTTCGGCGCTGCCCGTTGAACTAGTTTTAATATTCGTGGTCAACTAGACATACCGTCCTACATACATGTGGCTGTTTTAAATACTGGTCACTTCAACGAAAATATTTCTAGACCAGGATAGACAGAGAAGTGGTTAACGATATGTTCACAAAAGCTTTTCATTATATGGACATAACCATTTACTTGAACAATACACGACAAATCGTCGAAACGAGTTCAATACTCCGCGTACACGTACCGAATGAGAAGTACAGAGTATCTATTATTACGTCGTTTATACAAGCAAAGCAAGCACTACTTCAGATAGCTAGGAGCGACCGACTGTCTGCCTCGCTTATCATAGCACATGTTACGAGATGGGGCGAATTATTTGAATGTGTTATCGATATAACGCTTTGTTTATACACGAAGGATATCTTTGGATGTAGGCGTTCCAACTTTGTATCGAGCCCTACTATTTGTGGTCTTGCGAATTTTAAGATCTGATATTTTTTTATAAAAGCCTGAAAAGTTATTTTTGCAATAAAAATCATTGGAGTTATTGTCAGCCAGATTAAATTCTTTAAAAAATCATAATTATCTATTATTTAATTAGTTTTTAACTCAATTGGTTAAAGCGTTTAATCCAATTAGTGCCAAATTATATGGGTAAGACCGTAGTTTTTGCGTTAACATTAACATAATTGAAGAGCATGGTTTTAGAAGCAAGCTCACCTTTAAAACACTTTGCTAACACAACATGCGACCAAACTGCACAACACGAATAAACAGTTTGCACAAACTTCACTGTAACTTTGATTAATGAATTCGAAATATTTTGCACGAATTTATGCGGTGCAGTGCAGTTTCCCGGTAATTTTACTTTTTTTTTTGCTTGGATCCGAGTCAAAATTGGGATCTAGTTGTTTTTCCTTTGAGATTTATTTCAGAGAAGTGTTGCGAGTTCGCTGTACAAAAGTTTTTATTGCCGTTCAAGCTCTTAAGCGGTTGTTTTCGTGTCAACTTCGACAACAATAGTCTTGAATCTCGGTAGATTTTTGAAAGTTGACGAAAAAAAGGTAATTACGGTAAAAAGTGGTGAAACAATCGTTGTATTTGTGCGAGTCGAGTCGGGTACAGTAATTTGTCGTGTAAAGTGGGACAGGGCGCTGGGCGATTCGAGCGGTGGCGTGGCGAGCGGTGAGCGTTCGATCGCGGGGACGCGCTGAGGTCGTTCACCCCGCACGCTCGGACCCGACGGCCACGTTGCCGGTTGCACTGCATTTTAAACGCGCTTCATTACTTTCTGATCTCTACAGCCGTTTAAGTGCCAGCAGATCAATAATGGTATTGTTATCATTATCACCTCGACTCGGCACCCACTTTTGTAGTAAAGTAGGTATGTATTTGATAAAGCGCTCGTATAAGGCATGTTACGAGCGAATTATCATATTAACGACCTTTGTAGTCGGTTATTCCACCTATATTTTAGCGCGTAGCCAGCAGAAATGCCACGTATACGTATAAAGTGTGATTAAAATAGCCACCTATTTTAAAATGTGCGCAAAATATCATATATTTTTAGCTTGGAAAACGAACCTGTGAAAAACTGGAAACTCTTGATAAAATTAAAATTCTGTGCAAAAGGTACGTGTACACGAGCGAGTAACTTTGATAAACTATTCAAGCGTAACTTTCGACAGTACAAATACGTTTTACGCGTGTCACATTCACGTAATAGGTGGGCTGGTGATAAAAACTGTTCGCTAACGATTTTTCCTCATGGTTTATTTGCACGTGGAGCCAATTACTGTGGACGATTTAATTGTAACGCGGGCAAGTAGAAGCGTTACGGAGATATGATAATGAATGTTTACGTAAATATGAACGTTCTACTTCGGAGCATGATTGGGTAGAGGTAGACGTGGCTCATATTCGCGTGGATGCTAAAAGACTGATTACTTATTTATTTATTAATCTTTATGTACAGACGCCAGCACATCAAACCACCCGAAACTGTCAAATTTTCCCAATCAACCGTGAACCTAATGCTTTTGCGATCAAGTTGAAAATCTTTTAAAGAAATTTGACAAATTGTACCTAGTAACTTGATGTGCTGGCGTCTCATCATCTGCTTCAGGCAATACTTTTGCTATCTGTAGTGTTCAAATTAAAATGCGTGTACCTCTACTGTTTTCAACGGTTAATCAATCTTTCATACATTACAGAACGTTTTACAATATAAATGCCATAGCAAAACGATCCTAAAACAGCCACTGTTTAGAAATTCGATCAATTCTCCACCCTTCCTATTATCGAGCATAGAAACAGTACATTTAATACATAAAGGTCCCACAAACCCATTGATTCTGTAAACAATAGGTAATAATGAAAAGCGGGTCAGAGTCAGACAGGTGGGCGAGGGGGGTGATCTCTTCCCCATCGATTCGACGAAGAACGCACGTGTACTCTCCGCCCTATTTCAACTCCCGATTATGTGAATGAAACGATTATGTGAACGTATTTGTACGTTTGACGTGATGCGTTGAATGTTTTAATGATATTCACGGTATTTTTCCCTAATTGTTTGAATGCTTTGTACTTCCGAAATCCAGTTAGATTGGAAGCATACCCCAGCATTGGGAAAAGGCTAGACTGGCTATAACGTTTGAATGTTTTACGAATTTAAATTTCAAGCTGCATGAGTACAGAACAATCAGATGCACTACGATCTATGATATTCACATTGGACTAGGTGTCAGTGGCGAAGGTTCCATACAACTCATTCCTCCTGGCTTCCCTTTGAAAAATGGCACAGTCAGTATTCTATAGACAAATAATATAATCACATTAAAGATATTCCGGCTTACCTCTTACAAAAAATGACCCTTCGCTACTGCTATGTGTAACCGACATTCAAAACCCGGTCTTAGAAATGTGACTTACGATGCTTACAATTACAGGTAAAACATTATATGTACCACATAAAACATTATCTGAATCAATACAGCTAAAATCTAAATGAGTTTCGGTTAGCAACAACACCTGCCAATATCGATTTGTACAATAAATAACACTATATATACCTTGCTAATAACGTGTCCAATTTTGCGCAATCAATGAGTCAATTCGAAATACGTTCGTACGTGCATATCGATGGCCATTGCCCCAGTTGGCCCCGTTCGTAAGGCTTTGTGCTGGCGTAAAAGTTTTTTACTTTTCATAGATTCGCGCGTGAAAGCAGCCGGCCTGTTATTAAGGGTCTACTAAAGCTGAGATGAATGGACCGGAAGGGGAGGTGCAAAAAATCTACCAATAGAAACAGTTAATCGATTTTAAACCGCTAACACTTTTTCGCTTGGGTTACTTGGCGTTTTTTTGAGACGGTCTTTGATAACTGATCATTTGGTTTGATATCAATATCAACTAAATGATTTATGTCCGTTCATGAAAAAACGCTTCTTAAAAACTTTTAGTTACCATCAGAAAGAAGCAGAACACCAAAAACCTAAGCAAAATTTACTTCTACTCATCAACCAAAAAAATAACTAAAATTACTATTTTAAAACATCAAAATAATATGCAAAACGGAACTCTAAAAACGACATCCCAAAAAATAATATTTATATTCCGCATCCGTATCTCTATAAGTATACATGCAGCATGCAGCGGAGTGACACGGTCTCGTGCGTTTTTTTTTCCCGTGCCGTGTTGCGGCCAGACAAAACGAAGCCAGTGAATCCGGTGATTCCGTCCGCACGTTGGACCGCACAAAGGAGGCACTAGGCAACGCTCCCGCCATTGTTTGAAATTGACCAATTTTTTGTATCAATGCCGATTAGAGATAAATTCTGTGCTTCTGTGTTCTGTCTAATAGCACAATAAATTCGTGGCTAACAATTGCGTTGTATGTGGTGCTGTTGGATGGAGGCGTCCCTTTGTTCATTCCATAAGAGGAGAGATACTAGGTAACAAACGTTTATAGTAGTCAGTGTACATCTAACTGAGAAATTAAAAATTATCATGTGGCTCTAGCAAGGTGATACTGATAACATTAATAGCTTCGATGCAACGCCCATCTTTCTATTCAATAAAATGGATATATCTATCGATAGAATGCTTTTAGATCTCGTTAAACCTCAATGGCCGCGATATTTCACAATTGCACAACCTATAACACATTAAAGTTCATTCCTAAGTGTATTTATACAGAATATTAGCCATAAACGATACAATACCTTCGAAGTGGTCCTGTTTTGCTAGTCGTACTAGCTTTTTGCACTAATTGCCAATGTTTACTACATAAAAGGCGTTGTAATGACATGCCTGAGAATCTTTTGTCTTCATGTATAATTCTCACGTTTGTTATAGATCGCAGCGTGCAGCAAATTTAAGTGTACCGATATAGTTACAGTTACATATAAAATGTTAATCTTGTTATGTTCGGTGTAAGGTTTCAAATTGGTTGCTAATGAATTTTCAGCGGCACGAAAGCGTGCGTGTAAGCAGAATTCGTTGGAAACGTATTTTTAAAGGGGTATACTGTTACAGAAATGGTTACGCAGACATGAATGCTGGCTCAGCTTATGGCGTTCGTAAACAGTTATGGCCCTATCGGTTGCAAGGCCGGTTTAAGGGCGCACGTACACGTTCAATCTTATAGCCGTGGCGTCACATCAATATTATGTTATTGCACCCGTGGGTACGATCTAGTTTGGACGTAGCGCTGCTCGTAAAAAGAGTAACTGTCTTTGTTTCTATGCAAGCGAATGGAAAGTTTTAGACAGACTGCGTGTTGTTAGCACTGTGGGGATATAGCTTCAACGTGTCAACGCTGATACATTAATATTGTGACGAAATATCATGCTTCACATTTCCGAACAATCAATAACTGCCGGTCGATTAAATTTTAATCGACTGAGCTGCAGAGAAAATGTCAACCTAAATGGATTGAGATTGCTTTGAAATTGCTATGGGTCAAAGAGTAATCAGAACCTGTTAGCAATTATAGATTAATTTGAAATTGCTACATCCATATTTCGCATTTCCAGTTATTTGCCATTTCGTACTTACCTATTTCTGAACCCTCGTCTACAAACTACAAAGTATAAAGTTTTATTGCGGAAAGCAGCCATTCACCTATTTCCTCCAACTTTACTAGCATCAGTGTAAAATGAGCGTGTGTAAGTGTCCTAAGGAGAGTTTCATGCCCGCGGGCTGTATCAGCATTCCTCCCGAGCGAGCTAAGCGGAAGCGGGCGGGCTGTCTTTCAATATTATTATTGCTTGGAAACTGACTGCGTTCGAGCCGCACTATGAATAGCTGAACGATTTGCAACGCGACTGAAATATGGGTAAAATGTACCGCCGTTATGCGGACTGCGCGTTTTTATTGATAGTTTGCAATAATGTACGTCCGAGTTGGAAGAAATGTTCTTTTCGTTTTACATAACAATGTATTACCTCCCATTGTTACAGAGCACCATATTTCTAGCCTTTTTACGTGAAAGGAGAAAGGTTTTCTTTTTCAACGTTAGTAATTTGTAAAGTGTTGTGTATGAAGTGTTTTTCATGATAATAAAGACAAGTGGGCGACACAGGAAGCCTTCTAAAGGCGTTCGATCAAACACGCTTTCTCTTTGAAAGTACGAAATAATCACTTTCTAGTTGACAGCGTATTTAAAATACACAAGTTGGTGTCGCACTTTCGTAAATTGCCGTTTAAGATTACAATATCAGTAAACGGTTTAGACGTAAATGCTGTTTAAACACTTATCGTGAATTAACTTCATAGGCGCGGGTAAATGCGTATTTGCCACCTGTCCCCGGTCATTTGCCTATGACGTGCTTAGCTCTAGTTATTATTGAAACTGTAAAACAAATAAGTCTAATACCAACGAAGTACGAAATTCGTTACTGGAGCTAACTAGAATATCTTTTTCCTGTCGGAGAAACTTCGACGACCCCGATTCGATGAAGCGTCTGCGTTTCCGTGCAAAGGTCATGATCACGGGCACCTCGGCCCACGATTCCACGAAATAGCGTAGGCAGGGCTAGCGTTGAGAAGTGACATTATTTAACTTGTGTCACGTTATGAAGTTCTTTAGACATAATATTGATACAACGGTAGCTGTGTTACTTCTCTTCGTGTCGATTAAACTCAAATTTAGTTAGACCAGTATGCGGCACCTGCACAGCTCTAATCTAACATTGGCTTCGTTTCATTTAAACCTGGAAGGAAGGTACATTGATTTACTAAACCACCAGAAAGTTATGCATATCCTAGATGCTACGAACTTTTTCCAAGACCAATTTTAGTATAAATAAATAAGTTATTTCGCAGTTCAATTACTACTACACGTAGATTTTGTAGACGGCCGGCGACGGCGTCTGCTCTCCTTCCATTCATCACTCGCCTGTATCAACATTGTATCAGGGGTTCATAGTCCGTGATCTCATTTCATACACACACACTTGCATAATGCTGTGACACACACATTGACAGCAAATCACGTGGTATAAGTGGCGTGAATTTATACAAGGCGTTTATCACTGGGTGTGTGTGAGTGAGTGAACTTGTGTGGAAGATCAAAGGAGGCTAGTTAACGTACTTGCAGATTGTGTGATGTGGGTTTTTATTGGCGTGTGAGGTGTGAATAAAATGCACGGTAGATGCTTCAATGATAAATTGAAAAACTGATGAGGTGGTCTAGAAACTTGAGAGAATACGCAGAACAAAGTCGAACACTGATTTAAATGTTCTTCTTTATTTTAACGTCACAAAACCAGAAAAGCTAACCCAATTTTCTCGAAAATAAACTATTCAATACTCCATTCAGTCATCCAACCACGAAATTAAGTCGCATAGAAACGCCACCAAATTAGACAACGACGCTATGACCTTATAAATACTTCGAGTAATTCTTATGATATGAATTTCACCCTCCATCTAACCTAGTTCCACCCCTAATAATAAAAACAGCATACTGCTAACATCCCTAGTACTATACAGTAACAAGTGCTGCGAGCGCAAAGATCGCATTTGTGGCACCGGCGCCGGCAGAGGGCGCGACTACGGGTCAACGCACAGGTCACGCAAACACCAGTCGTCTAGTGCTACGAGTACGAGGAAATAAGATGAAAGTACTGCAACACTATGAGAATGTACGCTCGTTAATGTTTAGTTCCTTTATGGTAAGGTTTTGTTAAAAGTTGGTGAAAGATTGATGACAATTGTAAAGTTCGATCGAAATGATAAGGGATAATAATATGGTTATGATTTTTTGGAGTTCAAAATGAAAGCCTTTAAAGCAAGATATAGCTAGTATACTTTTACCCGACTGGGCGTCGCAAAGGAGTAAATAATGTGTTTGGTTTACCTAAAAGTACAATTTTGAACCCTTGGATTTTTGGAGTTTAAAAAAACAAACCATTGTATTTTCGTTGATATTTTTAAACTAAATAACAGATTGAACATTATCATTACCTCTACAGTCTACACCCAACTGCACCTGCTCAAACTGACACAAAAGCAAAAACGACAAATTACATTTTACGAAAAAAAAAACTCGTAATCGCATTTTAAAACCGTCTGATGTACGGGAAATGACTAATAACTTAATGACAGCCAATGGTGTCGCAACATCTTGCTGTCTTGCTTGCGGTACCTACTGTCGGAACTCGGAATTCGACCAATGGTGTGCGTCCACGGTTGCCGCGTGCTGTTTAGCTGTTGCTAGGCAAGCCTGTTCACTCGTATGAGAAAGCAAATGAAAGCGGATCGCTTCCAGCTGAGTTTGTTTGTGATACAACGGTTGGTGGTCCGTTGTTAAAGGTAGCAAAGAAACTTGTTGACTCGGTACTTATGTGCGCTGAGCAACTCATAAAACACTATTTGTGTACGACATTGAAATACGATAAGCTGATTTGATCAATTAGTTGACGACAAGTTATTTCTATTATGATTTATGTATCTATTCGTGTTTTATTTTATCTTCATGTCCATATCTAACAGGACTTGATTTACACCTGGCAATGACGACCATCTTTCTTCGAAAAGTACATTAGGATTAAGGAAAACAAACATTGTAACCCCTCACACGATACAGACTAACAAGTCATCACTATTCAGTATACGGTGTTAATGTTTAATGGCTAAAGGCACACGTGGCTACGATTACCAAAGGCATCGACGCCGCTTGGGATTTTCCTAATTCTCATTACAAAAACATGAACAGTAACGAAGATCATTAATTCATCTTAAATAACAAAGTCTCTTTTGTGTTCCAAAAAATGTGTAAATGACATGCAAAGCCTTTATTTACATCAGCGTTAGTTACAGTAATCCTACGTTTATTAATGGTTTTCTAAAATGTATGAATATCTACTGACACTTTAAACAATAATTAAGAAAACTAGTTTTTGATTGACGTCATTGGTCCAAGTACAAACTGTTCAAAGAACAATAGAAATGACACATTAAAATTAACTTTTCTGACTGAGCAAATGTATAAATACTTAATATGTACATTTTGCATAATTCATTAGGCGATCGATTGCTAAGAATATTAATTTATTCATGGTTTGTTTCTTTTGCTTAGAAATCAGGTATAATATGCTGCCTCTCCATATCGCGACTAAAAACTGTTAGTTTCTCGCCACTTACTTGGTAACGACCCATTATGCTACAATTATACTAAAAAGAGTAATGAAATGGTTATTCATTTTAGTAATTCTGAGTTCACAAAACCCGGAAATGCGGAAAGCTTTTAATGTAAGTAAAATGTAACAAAGACGATAACGTCCTCGTGACACGGTTTTCCGTTCAAATATTCGCGTCTTCAACAAAAGCCACTTTCAAATAACACCGAAATATTCCATTCAACGTGCTACCTCTGTAAGCTGGGTCAGTTTCAGCATAATCTCATCGCAAAGGTAAACGGCCCCGGCGAGCTCTCGGCACGGCGAATTATTTTACATATTCCAATCCGACGTGTCCCGGGCTCAGGCGACGCGTAGCAGTGTTCAATCGCAAGGAAAGCCGGCGGCGCAAACGACCGGCAATTGGACTCGTTCGCGTTTTAGGGTTATATCAAAATTTAAACCCCATTAGCGAGGGCCTTTTCCGCGATTCAAGCATCACTCCAACTACTGAAACGTTATGAGCATTACAACGAATTTGGTGCAGGGCACGTGAATTGCGATACGAGTGTGCCGACACTGTAATTGCCAATTTCTCTGCCTGTACCATAAAATCGGGTGAATTTATGGCTGAACGTAACAATTTTGTAGTTGAGTCGATGGAAAAATCATGGGACTGTTTCAGGGTAACATTTTATGCAATGAAAAATTCTCAGACTGTTCGTCGCCAGCGTACATTTGCAACGGCAAGATGTAACCGATGTTGCTGAGCTCGTAAACTGGGTTTATTCGAGGCGATCGTTGGAATACACAATGCGGACACACCTCGTGGACAGAAACCGTTCGGACCAACATCTGCCTACGTAACGGTCAATATGTAAAGAGAATATAAGCACGCGCTTAGCGTCAAGTCTTGATAATTAAGTTAGCACCGTTCTGTTACAAGCTGACTCAACATCGGTGACTTGAATTGATAATCAGGGATGTATCGGGAATAGGTTGTATAGACGGACCTTCGCAATTAATGACGAGTTAGGTAAAGGAACCGGAGCGTAAATAATAATTAACGTGCGTCAAAGAAAACTCTTTGATCCTTGTGAATACAAAATGTTCGTTCAATCAGTTAATAGAGGTGATTTGTAAGACCTGGCCCAACGTTTGGATAATTTATGATCGCTGTGTTGGTTGGCTCCCTTAAAAGTTTTTTGTCGTTGGAGAGATTGACAAATGTGTATAATTTATGGAATTTATTAACACACACAAGACCTCAAGCTGTGAACCGCTGAATTTATTAGTTTCTCGCTTGTAAATTAGGATGACGAACGTTCATACGGTGTTGGAAACTCTGTCCAAACGCGTTCCTACGTCCAGTCACCCCAGCGAGCATTCGTGAAAAAAGGTCATGACATTAAAATGATAAGTAGTCTGTTTCTCCTTGTGAAAACTGGTTTTGGCGGGTGTGTTTAATCAGAAAGCCTCTAATCTGGTTTATGAACGTAATTGGAATTGTTTACTACGAGAACCGACGGGTACATCCGTACATTCCACGTCGACTTCTCGGAAATTACCTGTTCGCGACGTTAACAATGGATAAGAGCAGAATATTAAAACCGCTGGCTTTTAATGGGCACCCTTCCATTTTGCGTTCGTTATAAGCTATCGAAAATATCGGTTGTTGTTACAAAATGGAGTTTAAATATTATTCATTCATATCCATTGTGTCAGATTTTAATAAATACGAAATCCAATTATACGACATGCGTTGCATAAATATTCATTGAGTTTTTTCCTTGAAACGAACCGGCGAGCGGACAGGAAAACATCAACATACGGTGCTAAAACTTCCTCCAGTACTATGCTAGTCAGTTTGCCAACATCCGTCGGAGAATATTATGAGTTACTTATTATTATTGTTCGGATAACGACCTTATAAGTAGCAAATATTACACGTGCACGCGTACCATGACCACCGTAGAATAGGGTTTTGTCGACGGAAGAATCGACAAAATGACAGATCGAGATCTGCAGAGAGTGAAGATTACTTAAAGAGCAATTTAGATGTTGTGTAGATCAGCAGAAATAAAACCACCCAGCTTATTTATTCCTCTGAAGTTTTCTTTTAAGTTTGTTCGATTTCAATACCCCTACGTCAAATACATGATGCAGCGTCATTAGGCAGACAGAAGTGAGGTCTTCGAATCAAAACTGATATTTCTCGTTTGGATGTATCCACGTGCCGCAGATGTTTTCAAAGAACCCGCTCTGATTATAATGCAAATGTTAACGCCAGTTATTATCTCTAGTGTCTGTATATTTATAAAGCGCTTGTCTGCTAAACGACGTAAAAAGATTGTCTGAGGAGATTCAGTGGCACTTTTTGCAGCTATTTGAAGAAAATTCTCTCTCTTTAGAAGATCTTTCATAATGGAAGATTTCTACGAAATAGAATTAAGATGCTTTTAGACATACTTGTGCTTATAAAATTTTATAAGGCCAAGAGTTATAATAAATTAATACATGGCAACAGGTACCTACTGCAGAAATAAACAGCTTCACACTTTACCTCTTAGATTAGGATATTTAAATTAGAAACGTTTATTTATTTTCCTGCAATGAGTTACTAATACATAAAATGTATTTTAGGAACGTTATACGAACATAATAATTATTGCCCACGTTATACACAACTTCGTTCAGTATTAATAAAATTAATCATATTTCAATTGCCTACGGACACGAGTCGTATGACCAGATGTATGAACGTGTACGACATAAAAGGAAAACTATATACGTATGTAAATGATTGTTGCAGGTGGCGTACTGTAGTTGCTAAACACGCATGCGAAAAAGGCGTGAGTTTAAAGTATGTCAGTTTTGCTTATTTCTTTCTACTGCCTACTTTACTATTTATTATTTTGTAGTACGAATCAATCCATCGTTATTTATCAAAATTATTAGTCACACCTTTCTTATGTTATCAACAACAACAGGTCATTTCATTTCGCACAATCGGCCAGCGACGTCAAAGTATGACATGAGCAACGTTTAGAAAGTACGTTCTGACACGTTTTGATCGACATGCGATAGTAAAACCGCGTTATTTAAACAAAAGGTTTATTGAATCGTGTTGACGGGGTACAAACAATGAAAGATAAAATAAAAGTTAAGTAAAAAGTTTTGACTTCTTGACCTGTTCAAGAGAACGTCGGGGATTGCTAGGACGATTTAAACATCGAATATTGACATGACATCACGTCTGTAATCCCCGAATGGTGAGGCAGATACCTAATATAGTAGTAATTAGTGTCGGTATACACCGAACATGTCGCCAGTTGTTTAATTGAAATAAAAGGCCGTTTGATGAAAATAGGCAAACTCAAACTACGGTATAAGGTTATTAGTTATTATTTTTTTATTATTATTTCTTTATTTCGATCAACTTTGGATCAAAGGTACAATTAAACTAAATTAAAATCAAAATTAAAATATAATCAAAATAAAATTAAAACAAAATCAAATTAAAATTAAAAACAACCAAAATAAAATTAAAAACAACCAAAATAAAATTTAAAACAATAGCCAAATTAAAATTAAAAACAATCAAAATAAAATTAAAAACAATCAAAATAAAATTTTAAAAAATTAGTGCGTCATTAATTTACATTTGCCTTAGTAACTACAGTTTAAAAAAAACCTCAAGGAAAAACTGCAATGAATCAAGTGTTTATTTTCCTTAACACACTGTGAGTCAATGAGGAGAAAGTAGTTGACTGTGATTCATTGTACACTAACATAACAACCACTTCTGTTGCTACTCCGACCATTATCTCCGAGATTGAAAATACTTCAGTTTGTACTTAGTTACAAGAACACATAAGGGCAATAATTACTCAGTTTAAATTACCTAACTGTAGTTAAAAACAATGAATTCTATGAATCAAGAAGCTTGTTTCATAAACGACCGCATAGGCATTTTCTATCTGATAAATTCAATAATGGATAGAATTGTCGAATAAATTAGGTAACCCGGTTCTTATCCAGGGATAATGAAATAGGTCTCATTATGAAGATGTATGAACGAACAAGACATGCTGTGCCGACCCGAAATAGATTAGGATAAGGGCAAGAGAATAATAATGATGAGTTGCAGTCATCATTATGACTGAAAGAGCCCTTATACTTTTACAAAAAATAATTTCAGTGCCATCATATAAAATTACTGCAAACATTAACCTCGTCAGCGAAAAAGACCCGCCCTCGTAAGAAGCATCTCATGTACTTCAAAAAGCATAAATGCACTAAGTGGTAGAAAAAGTTGCAACTTTTTTTTAAAGTATATAAATGCACTACGTCGCAACCCCGATGGTATCATCAAGAGAACTCTCATTTACATGCGTTCCCGCCCGACGTCGGGACACGGTCATTCACTCTGCAACGCTACAAGCACCGCAGTGTAATTAATATAATATTAACCAGTAGTACAACATAAAATGGCGATTTTATATTTAAATATGTTTAACTTATACGTAAGCACTTATTTATAAAGCTTATGTATAAGCAGCTTCTGCCAGTCTATGTATTTGTTTAATTTCCAGATTTAATAGAATAGTCAAAATTACTGTTAATTTGATGTCAGCCATTATTTAAAGATCTTGCGTAAGCTTGGCTAACGCTCGTTTAGATTAAGTCTAACGAATGGCAACAAAATTGATTTATTCGAAAAGAAAATTAATTAATTAAAAATTTGAATGATTAAACGATTCTGCCCAAAAATTGGATATCCATTTAATGCGGTCTGACGTATTTGCGGATAACTGTGCCTACAAGCTACCGTCTGTCGGATTGTTGAGTGGTTACCATGCAAAAATATACGACCACAACGCTGCTAATTGGATTTTTAATTAACTTGCCAAAAACATCTTTTAAAGGTCAACACCTCACTGTTTAACAAATCGCAGGCGCGTCATTGATTTGCTTGACGACGCATAGCGAAAGTACTGTTAGTCTAGACTTTGTTCCGACTCGCAGTACTGTTCTCTTTGTGCTGTGTCAGTGAACCACAGCTATACTATTTCGTTAGAGCTAGTTCGTATGTCAATCGGCATGACCTCGTTTCAAATACACAATATACGTATCTAGCCATTTGCTTCAAAACTATTTACTGCCAAAATGCCAAAGAACGGCAAAACCCGCAGCAAAGAGAATGTTTAGTAATAAAAACAATTTGATACTCATTATTATGGAAAAAAGTTGTTGTAAAAGTATTAAAACAAAGTGAAAGCTAATTAAAAGTTGTAAATTCTTTTTAACAAGAACATAAATTGTGGTGTACTTTTTTGTTATTTAATTTTGATTTTATACTTGTTCTTTGTTTTGCAAAATAATGATCATGTTTGAGAGCATTCCCTTAACGGAAACTTTCATCGTAATCAGGAAGTGAAGTCCTAAAAACATTGGAAAGAAAAAGTTAGTACACAGTGGGGATTAAATCTATACTTAGAAGAAACCATTAAATATAACTTTCCTCTTTATAATTATAAATCTCAGGGCAACATTTTGCATCACATAATGAACTCTACTCTATATGCCAAGTTAAATCTTCGACCGACCTTTAAACATTACAATGGTGTGTGACGCAGGTCATATCAATAAAAATCAATAGGGACACAAAAGGTCGGTCTTCATAGATCGTTAAACAAGTGATCAACGCTTTCAACGTCACATAATGGAATATGTATTTTATCGTACTGAGAAAACTATTTTTTTAACAGGAAATATAATTTGACAGAGGCCGCGGGCTTGCTTTAGATCATTTATGTAAGTAACAAGATGATGTTCTCCTATGCAACGCAAATTAATAGTTATTAAACGTTATAAATGAGCTCTTATTAAGTAATTATTATATAATAAGAGCTATACATATAACCCTTAGGGAATCAGCCTGATTAGAGGTAGGTAATAAACATTACTGAAGCCAACATGTGGCGTCTTTATTTGTATAATTTATTTAAATTTATCATTATAATTACTTTTTAATGGACGGCATTATTATGCAGCGCATGTTATATGCGTATGTCTTGAAGATATGATTGTAAATGCATAAATATTTTTATGTCAAGGTAAGTCGACATGGTTTACTACTGAATGTTCCACGATCAACTACTAGAATTACTTAGATGAATCTCTTGTATACCAACGAGTCAATGAACGTTATTTCCTACGTGTGGTAGCGTTTACAGATGAACTTCGGCAGAGTTTAATAATAGAACGGATTCCGATATCATGGTTCGAGATTACCAATATAACTTTCCGATATGAAAATTATGTGCATCAGTTTATCTGGATATGTTGGATAGTCGGCAAAACTAAACACAAATACTAAAATAAATAAACGTATAAGAGATAATATGATGTATATGGAACAGTTTCATAAGATATCGAAAACACGCCATTTTGGAGTGTTATACAAATAATCCCAGAAAGCCGTGTTATAGAAATATACTTATTTTTCGAATAAAGACTTCGAGGCATACAATAAAAGTAGAAAATAAACGGGAAATGTTATCTTCAAGGTACGAGGCACGTGTAACATCAATAATATACGTCACCCGGCTCGAAGGACGTGAGCACGAATTTACCTGACAACTCTCATCCCACATTTCTATAACACTGTGTTTACAATCACACACATATTCGTCATAAATTGAGACGCTTTCGCGATATTTCACTCTGTAATTTACAACTCACATATTAGACGAACGGCTTTTCAGCATTTGAAATCCGATTATGTGATTTGGGAATTCAAGACGTTTGAAATATCTTGTATATTCGCGTCGTGATATATACGCCGATCGTCCTTCGGATATAAATCACTTGAGTAACTCAGCAGGGATTTGGTAAAAATATTTTTTCATATATGATATGAGATACAAGTAATATTTTATTACAAACTCGAGACCACCCGCAGATTGTGGGGTAGGAATAATAAACCCGAACTCCTAATGATTACTTTGGCAAACACTAACGAAAGATTAAAAATGGTGTGTCCGAAAAAAAAGTAATCAAATCTCGTCTGTCATTATAATTTTCTTTAGAAAACAAGTCTACATTTTCAGTTCCAGGCATGAAAGAAAACGACTCGCAGCTATATTTTTTTAATTACGAAAAATGTAGGTCAGCTACATTAACAGAATCCAAACTATATGTTAGGCTACGTACATTCCGGTATGCGAAAGATAAAACGTGTAAAACTTTATACAGGCAGAGAGCCGCAAAACAACGCAATTTTGTAACACCTAAGCGCGTAAATCACACAGCCTGTAGACCCCGGACCGGGGGAAACTTTACTTGGAGAGTTTTTAATTGATTTGCTCAGTTATTACATTCAGTTTGGAACTGCGAGTTGGCCCACAGAGCGAGCGTCGCCTTGTGTTTGTATGTTCGGCTTGATATTATTTATTCGACAGAGTTTTTGTTTCATGATTTGGTTATTTGTTTCGAAAGCGATTCATACAGAATTGCTGCGATAAATTGGTTTTGGTTAGTTAAAACTGTGAACTTTTGCAATTTGCTGAAACTACGATCAAACAAAGTGGAACTACACATACAGTGAATACTTCCTTGTTGGCTTTATCGTTCTGAATGTATTTTAGAAACTAAACTAGTACATTTACGCAAATTCGGTCATTTCGATTGCGACTTAAAATAATATGCTGAAATTCTGAACCATACCAACAGCGTCTTTGTTTTCGAAGTACTCAAGATGCCATCTAATAAATATGAACTAATCAAAAATGTAGATAAGGAAGAAATTGGAAATGCGGAAACATTTACAATAAGAACGCCGCAGGAAAACAAATTAATTCTCGAAATAAGGAAAGCCCAAGTTCCCTGTTCCGTTAAATGTAATTCCGCTTTGAAACGGGCGTCGAAAGCTTCTTGTTTAGACGTCAAAAATCAAACGATTCCGCAAACGCCCCGAATTATTTCTCGCAATTTCGTACAGAGTTGGTATCAAACGGTAATTTATTTGACTGCCTAGAAATGGACGCGTCATCTGCGTTCGTAATGGAAATTAATTCCGTTGGCATAAAGTTTAAATTCCAATATTGACTGTTATCTGGGGTAGGTAGGTATAGGTGGGTAGCCGTGAGCATTTTCCTGTTTATCACATTTCTGTCTTACAAAGGGCCCTTGGTAACACGACACCGCGTGAATCGAGGCGTAAGGGCGCGCCACATCCCACCCAGCGCCCTACGTGTTACTATATTATACTGCTAAGGGACTACGCTCCAATAAAACAGCCGTGAATATTGGAGATTTGCTCAAAAGGAGAGCGTGGTTATTTTTTATGGGCTCTTAAATGATTTCAAGTGGCTTAGTTCGCTGTTTCGACAAGATTTAGAAGTTTGAGGCTGTAGAAGCTTGCTGTGTAAGATAGATAGATGTGGTTGTGGTTCTGTAAGTCAATCAAGTCGATGGCTTGAATGCATATTTCAATTGATAGATAGTAGCACACTCGAGTTGAAAGTCAAATAACCGAGGCGCGCTGGAGTGAGTCAACGAAGCAGCACGTGCGTTAAAAAGTGACATTCTAGAAACATGCTGTTCTGTAAGTAAGACTGATCATGTTTTTTTTTACTTTGTAATCTTTTACTACGGAAAGAGAGACACAAAAGTGTACAAAAAGAAGTAAGGTGTTAATTTGATTAATAAGAAGATAAAACTATAACACAAATAAAATTATAATTTGCAACTTTGTTGAGTTGGCAGGGTCCTGGTCGAAGGTCTTACACATATCCCTAACATTGTATCTATAAATAAGGTAGTTCATCTCCTGTATTACTGAAGATCGCTATATCCTGAGCACCCAATGATTTATACAATACTCAAATCGGCAATGTTCCTAATTACGTGGCGCAAAATCGATTTTCCACGAACGACCTATTTCCCTGGTCGTTTACACATAGTGCGTCATTAGAATTAGACAAGGGCTGATATGAAACCTTTTACATACAAAATCCAACGTCCGATTAATGGTTTTAGTGTTCGCAGTCTAATTCTATTCAAACTAAATTGGATTGGATTAGGTTTTGTTGAAAGGCGAAGTTTGACGTGGCTTTTGATGAAGAAATAATTTGTGTTAGTAACTTAGGGAGACTTTCGAATAAAAACAACAGTAGGGACGAGGTTAGAAAGTTAATAGAAGGAACACGTTTTTAGGGCGTTCTTGCGCTACAAGGAATTTTACTGCCCGGCAATCCTATTTTTGCGGTTCGATGTGGCATGAAAAGAACGGATGATTGGCTTGTGCACTTTCCCGTCTTTACTCGGATCGGCACGGCGCAGTTTAGGGTAGCTCTCTTTGAAACTACACGCCACGCACGCGTAATTACGCTAGGAACGATGAGTTCCTTGGAACGTCGCTTGGTTTATCACTCTACGTGCGAAAACGTAGAAGACAAAAATAATTTTAGGTTCATCCTCTTATAAGTGAAAGGTACCTGACAGGGTCATTTTACATAAACCACAATAAATTGGAGACAGGACGAAAGAATTTTAACTACAATCGGATTTCTACAGCTGCTTAATATATTTTTTTTTAAACGGACCGGAATGGGCAAAAGTAAAATGTCCGATGGTAACATTACGTGTAGTGCACAAACTAGTATGTACATTTATGGCGTACCATTTCGGACCGTAAAAAATCGGACTGCCGGACAGTAAAATTCTTTGTTGTGCACAAACGCCCTTAGGGTGTGAAACCCAGATAAAAATCGTTTACTTTCAGTGAAATCGGTTTTGTTTATTTTTATTCTAATTCTGTTACATCTACCATATTGGTAACTTCTTATTTATTAATATTGTTTTTTTTTTGTCATAAGTCCAACCTATAACTTGTACTTAATATATGCGGTGTTAACATTTGTTGGGTATAAATAAATAAATGTTTTTATGAGTGCAACAATAAACATGATCCTTTGGGCTCTGCCGTGATCGGGTAAAGAGAAAGCCCATTTAAAATGGCCGAAAACAGCTCCCAAAGCGTTTTACGTCAATAGAACTAATAGCATCAAACGATTACAAGCAATCAACAAACAAGCTGATACCGTTATCACTTATCAAAAAAAAACTAACCCAATGCGAACGGCCATTAGATTAATCGATGAAACTAGTCACACATAAGGCTTTTCATATTGATAATCTGACTCGATAAGGGGTGCTACACAAGGGTAAGGACGTTATTAGAGTCGTTAAACAACAAAGCCGACCCGAAGCAAGCGTAGTGGCTTTTATTTGGTTCGTGCCGATCGGCAGACTCCATTCAGGTTCTATCATGGCTCAATCATGTTCACGTTGGTTCGGCACAATTAGAGCTGCTGTTCCCGAACGTTTCATCATCATCATTTCAGCCGAAAGACGTCCACTACTGGACATAGGCCTCCAACAAGCGTCTCGCTTCCATCGGATCCCTGCAACCTTTACCAGGTCATCGGTCCACCTAGCGGTAGGCCTTCCAACGTAACGTTTTCCGGTTCGCGGTCACCACCCCAGAACTTTTTGGCCCCATCGGTCATCCGTTCTGCGAGCAATGTGCCCTGCCCACTGCCTCCTAAGTTTGGCAATTCTTCGAGCTACTTCGGTAACCTTGGTTCTCTTGCGGATGTCTTCATTTCTGATTCGATCACGCAAGGAAGCTCCGAGCATAGCCCTCTCCATTGCCTTCTGGTAAGGTCCATTGTGAGCGACCACATTTATCTACAAAAAATTGATTAGCCGCCCGAATTATGCCGAGCCGAACATGAGTGTGCACAATAAAGAACCGAATTCCTTTAGCCTTGCTAAGTATTATCGACTTTCAAGTAACGATATTAGTGCCCATTACTCTGCAGACGACACTTGGACATAAAGCTCGGGGTGCATCGGAATTTAGACGAATCAGTTTCAACTGTTTCAAAGAACGTCTGCATAGTTTCATTAGTTGAAAATGTAAGCAGTGAGTCTCGGCTTTAGATGTTTCTGTTGATGCACCTTTGATCATTCATACTTTATTACAGCACTGAAAATAAAGTGTGTTAGAATTACCGACAACATTATGGGAATTAGCGACCCGCCCTTGTTTTTAACGGCTGTAATTTGCTGATGTGGCGAAATGTCAAAAGAGCAAGATTTGTGCTATTTCTATGTTAAATATTAATATATAAATACCGTAAAAAATCAGTTCTCTAAATAACGTCGAAAATGTTAATGTCTCATTGAGCAGTATGAAATAAAAAGATATGCTACGCCGACCCCAATTTGGGATAAAGGCAAGAGTATGATAATGATGGTGGAAATGCATCAAAATTCGTTGCGTAGGCTAGCCGAATAAGGCGGTCACACACACAGACACGAAAAGCCACTTTAATTGATAATTAAGTATAGATATCACCCGCAGGCAATGGTACAACATCAAGGTATTTGTCCAGTTGCTAACTGTAAACAGTTAGACATAAAACAGTCACCTATGATTTCATGCGGGGTGGGTGTTATGCAATCGATTCAGTCACTCATTTGACAATAACATGGCAATCCTATGACCGTGCACTATGCAGTCAACAAATATTACATAACACGAGGTTACATCCGTCGAAGCGCTATATCTTGTTACATTTTGCATTGTCTACAAAGTACAATATTCTACACAAGTGCAATATCGTGCTGAGAACGTTTGTCAAAAATATTGGTATAAGGAAACTGCAGACGGGTCACCCAGACATGCGATGACGTAAATGCATTCACAACAGCACGAAACGAATGGAAAATTTTCTTATAGTCGCGACGAAAACGGCTAGCTACAACACTTGTGCTGAATTAAGAATGGTTGGTTTACCCCAAGTGTACACTGTTAAAATTATGAATCAAAAGGTGACTAACATTTTCTTTCTTTGACTGTACATACTTACATATTAATATAAATGTTGATGAATCCAGAGTGAGAGGAAGACCAAAGAAAAGATGAACGGATTGTGTGGATGTGAATGGATGAAAAAACGTGATGCGCCGACCCTGAATAACATGGGACAAGGACAGAAAGATGATGTTGATGACTGTATACATATATTTAGCGAATTAAGAACAAAAAAAAATGAAAATGTTATTGACATAATTAGTGAGTTTAACAAAATATTGATTTATGTATAATCTCAACATGAATTAACCAAGATTTTGTAAAAATATTTTGATTTAAAAGAGTGTCCATGGAGTTTCTTGCCCATAGAGATCTACGCTTTGGAATGTGCAACTACAGTATTTTCTCAAGTTATTATGCCTTGTGACTGTAGCTTCGCTTCTTTTTTTGACATTCAAAAGTGCCTGTGATGGTCTAATTGAAATAAATGCTTTTGACTTTTGACAAAATCTTGTGAAGCCTCTGAAACCCAAACTAGGTAAAAAAAAAACTGTGCCAAGAGTCAGCGCCTTATCCCAATACCATTGTAATTTCTTTTTATGCCAAACAATGCTTCTCTTAGTACATATACATGTGTCATACTGTTTCCTTTACAGGGTTCGTTGAGTTGGGAAGTATCGTGAACGCGAAGTGCAATGACACCGAAGTACTAAGCTTCGAAAGTCGCAACGGTGCATGAGTAATGACAGATACTTAACCTATTGTGAAGACACATGGTGAAACTCGTTTGGTTAAGCCTGTGTGAGATATCATTCGTAAAGGTATTAATACTTGAGGTCTTTAAATAATCTTCTTGCTCTGTCAAATATAAAATCTACAGTTACCTGTTTCTGTTTCTAAGGGACTTCTAAGTGTACAAATGCGTATATTAATTAAAAGTACTAGTAATCGATTACGTTTGGAAGTCAATGCGTAATGAAATCAACAAAAAGCTGTTAATTTACTGTGGATAATTGCTACGTATCTCTAAAGCTTTTTATTGGTTTGTTGTTTTAGGCTTATACAATGTGAAACTTTATCGACAAGACATTTATGGGCGATATCAGTCATAAAAATAAAAAATAAAAAATTTAAATTTAAAAAACCCCCATCGCAACATGGAAAAGCGAACAAATAAAAACAAGATAAATCATGTCTAATTGTAATTATTTGTAATATACACATACCCTTTCATTTAATATCCCACTTGGGTATATTTGAAAATATTCGATTATTCATCACCACTTTCATCCCCCATATCTAGTAAATGGCTGCACCGATTTTGATAAAAACGTATCTAAGAACCATTGCCAAGAAATTAGCTTTCAAATAAAAAAAAAAAGTGCATCCAAATCGCTTCACTTGTTTAAGAGCTACGGAGCCAGAGACACACATTGCGGTCAAACTTAGAACACCCCTCTTTAGGCATCGGGGGTTAAAAACAGTCTAAAACAGCCAACCAAGCCTGCATTTCTCTCACGTCCCGCACAACACGTTATCAAAGTAACGAAGAACATTTTTCTTTCCACACAAGTATAGCTTGTACCTATGTAGTACCTACAACAGTTATTAGCGAGTCGGGGAGCGTCGCAGGCCTCGCAAGAGATCACGTAGGGACCGGTCGTGTGAGCCCGACTGGCTTCGGACTCCGCTGTGTTAAGATCAGCGCACACCGGGGACGGCAGGGAAGAGCATTTTATCTTTACTCAACGTAAATTCATACGTATAGCTGGTGGTAACAAGATACAGATTCCAATGTTCAATGCCGCGAAGGGAAATCCCCTTTCATGCCTTGGCTTGATCTCTAAACATTGGAATAAGTGTCTTGTTACCACTAGTTACATATGAGTTTACGTTGGTCGTTGGGTAAAGATAAAATACTCTGCCCTGCCGCCCCCGGTATACGCTGGCCTTTAAACTACCGACCGAGCCGCATCGAGATCGTAAAAATGTGCAAGCTAACGGAAAAAAACTGTAACATGTGCTTTAATAATTCCTCGTAAAGTGCTAGCTTGTAACTTATTGGGTATAAAAGGTGAAAATTGTAGGCTTGCGTCTAAATGGTCTGCGAAAGATGGTTGAGTCAAGTTCGTATTTTCCTTTTCGTCTCTTAGACTTAAAATCTTGCCTTATTTTCCTAGTATTTGTTAAGTAGAATTTGCGCAAAAACAACTTCTTGGAATCACATATTACGATAGTATTATTCTAAGCTTACTCTCGTAGTGAAAAGCAAACATTGACGGTATTACTTAGCAGCTTAGTATTTCATGTAATTCCTAATTCGGGTTAGGGAAACAAAACAAGTTTCGTTTTGAAGACTAGTTATATGTTGGTATGGGTAGTCAATGCATGAATAGTCATGATCGAAAGGCACTAATCTTATTTTTTATTTACAAAGATTTAATATTAATTGCCATCACATCTTTGAATTTTCTCTAATGAATTTTAATTTAACCCTGTATGAGCTTAAAACTCTTAATATTTTTTTTCTAGTTCACTAAATAGTGAGTCAAACCGACCAAGTATTCGTATATAACAAATTTGGTATAATAATACTCAATCACATGACAATGAGAGTTTATAACTCTGGTCCTTGTGTCAAGGGTTATATAGTGCCAATTCATTATGGCCGATTTTGCGAATACAATTATAAACGATAAGCATTTTGAATCATTTGCGATTTTACATAGCTATATGGTAATAATCTGTTGAGTTTTACGATAACATATTTTTTTTTGGGCAGGGTCACGGTCATATTTCGGCACGGTATATGCGGATGGAACTACGTGTTCTGTGTATAAATTGCGATTGTTTGTAGAGACGTGTGGTTTTCTTCTATGCCTCAGTAGAGAAGTTTAAATTCAATATTGAATGTCACATTCAGACTACGAACGTCTAACGACATTTTCATAGTCATGTGAAAATACATCATGTATAGTTTAATGCATGTATTCATACATTCAATACACACACGTATTCGCGAAACCGGGCGCCCATTCAACCGTCACAAAACGAAACTGAATGCCATTTCATCTCAAGATGCGCCGCTCGCCGCAGATCTGAGGGGTCGGCGGCGGTGGGTGACTGTGGTGGAGGTGCGGGGGGAGGGGGGGGGACTCGCAAACCGCCCGGCAACTGCGCCATAACTCGGCGCGCACGTACAACCAGACAATCGCAATTATTATTAACAGATATACGTTTAATGATCGTGTGTGCCGCGCACAACGGCCCAATGTAAGTTGAACATTCGCTGGCGCAAGCGACTATGGAGTTTACGTCATTGCGGCGTTCGTGTGATATTCGTCCGGTGCGCGGCGGTGAATGTATCGTTTCGGGGTGAGAATTTGTGGGAAGACGTCGCCGAGGTCGGCGGGCGTCGCGGGGGCCAGGGCGACGTTCTTGCGGAGTGAGTTAGCAGAGCCGATGATTTGTGGCGCGGTTAGCGTTCATCTAGCGGACCGGCGGGACACAGGGCATAACTCATCGGAACAAAGATGGATCGGCATGTCATGCGATATGAAAGCTATGTGTCACTCCGCGTGTGCGACACGAAGCGTTTGCATTTTACGACTCGGCTTGACGCGCGCGCCACCCGCGCAAGAGTCAACGGACGCAGGAATTCTCGAGTTCAAATTCCGCAAACAGGCTCAAAGGAGGATAAAATTAGAAATACGGAGAATTTTTGGATCTGCACTGGTTGGCCTTCCAGGCATTTTGCGATAGCGCTAAGAATCTTCATTATCGAATCGGAATCAAAAGTAGGTACCGAACTTAAACAAACGTCAAAGATTTGACTTGCTCGTAACGTTAGTAACGTAACTCACGGTTTACTTAGTGCGGCGAATTAGTAATTAGCAAAAATACCAGTTTGACGTCGAACACAGAACAAATTACGTGGGTGCTGAGTTGCCGACTGACGGCAAACATTAAAATTATTATTACTAGTCAATATTTGAATTTCGCAAACTCGTAAATTGTTCGAGTACAGAATACGCAAACGATGGGCCATTGTGAAACGGCAAAGCTTAAAGAATAATACAACAGGTGTGTTCATTACTTTGCACGCCACTGCTGATTTAATAACATATGAACACTGAATGTGTACGTGCACTTTGTGAATTAGAATGACATGGTACCAACTCTGTCAAGTTAATATTCGGTGAAGTAGATAGCAACGAAATTCAATTAGAAAGATTTTTAACGCCTCTGTTATTCTTATTATAACAATGCTTAATTAGTTGATTATAAAATTCGACTCAAATGTCTACACAATGTCCAATTTTCACGAAGAGTTAACGTGATAGGATAGCAAAAATACCGGAACTTGTAATCGTATTTTTGTTGCATTATTTTAGTTGACATAAACTTTTACCTAGTCAACTTCCCTGACTGAACATTCAACGAATTATGCAAAACAAAAGGCTAATCCATAACAAATTGCAAAAACTTACTTTTATTGTATAAAGTAGTTAGCTAGGTGATCTGGATGTCCACACAGTTTACAATCTGTAACAAAAAATACACGACATTAGCATGACATCGATACTTCAGGAACATTGGGACTTTTCGAAGCTGACACTGTAAAAACTTCGAGTTAAACTAGTAGGACGAACTGGTGCTGTTTTGTCAGTTCACCAAAATCATCAATATTATTGAAGTCTGTTGTATAAATAATAATCGTCATGAATCGATTGCTACTAAATTCTCAGTGTGAACATGTTTAATTACACACATTACTAATCGGGTATTATACGGGTTTAACGCTTACAGATTATTTCAAATTCCGATTATGAGTTACCGTGAAAGTAACTGTACTATTTTAGTAATAAAATATCAGAAGACTGAAGATAAAACATCGGCATAAACTGAAGGTCTCCTTTAGACTTTTCGTCTACTTTTACGAGCGGAACCGAAGTCGTAAACGATTTTCCCAGTTTTAGTAAAAGCTAATATAACTACGCACACACTACGCTACGGTTTAGTTTAGTTACGCCCGCGACGCCAATATGAGAAAACATAAGTAGGTTTTGCGTAGACAGTTTAATGATAACACAACAAATATAAAACTTTGCCGTTTTTGTTTCACCTTAGAACATAAATGGGCGATGTTATACGCGTATTGTGAACAAAGCGTTTCATAATCGCGTTACTATGTTTGTGAAAGCAAAGCGTAGATAATATGATATTGAGTTTAATAACGTGTTCCACGGCCTAATGATAAAATGTGTAACTGGTATTGTAATTACGTGTGACAAATATAGCGATCGCAATTCGTCGCTGTAGTGGCCCAGAGCGGGCGGGCGCCAGGCGGGGGCGTAGGTAAGAACGAAATGGACAATGCGTATAAAAAATCAATAAAAGCCGGGCACGGCCTTCGTGGAGGTCGAGTGACGCTCACGGATCACCGGCCGACCTCTCGCCACATTATAAAATATTGAACGACGAGATGTAACTAACTTACCAACTCGATTCCACTTCCAAAACTTCGCCAAAGTGGATTTTTCAAGTTCTCGTTTAATTTTAAAGGGATTTTAGGGGAGTGAAAAACGGTACGCGGTAGTTTGCTTCTTCAAACTTTTGTCAAAGGACAGAAACAATTACGTTTTGGACAATTCAAGAATTGAAAGTTGTAAAGTGTTTCAGTTTGAAAGCGGAGAGAGAGTAAAATAAATGTCAAAGAAAGTTCTAGTTCACGAAACAAAAAGGAAAATTGGTTGGCCTGCTATTCAATCATGCTTCGACAGTCGAAGCAATGGAGCAGAAATTTTACCTATGTATAGCTAACGTCCCTGTCCATTAAGTCTAGTTTTTTGCTCAATCAAGGAAAATGTATCGTAATTTAAAAATATAGAGCGCAAACATGTTCGAACAATAAAAAGCGAACTAATTTAATTAATTTCTCTCGTGGCTTGGAAACAAGAAATGTAGGGAAAATGAACGTGCTGTTAGCGACCGACTATCAAAAACTGCAAAACACTCTTATCAATGATACGCTATCTAAGTAAATACACCGTATCAGCGTCCCTGATAACGCTGTACAATTACAACTCAAAGTATTACAACTTTCAAAGTGTTAACGCTGTTTAATTCAGTGCCAAGTACAATATTTTTGGATAGAGATTAGTGACAGGGTGTGTTTTGAAACGTGTAACCATTAAATCCGGGTCGAATATAAATACTTTTTGGAAATAAACAAAATCTATTAAAAATTAATAAACATTGATATTTGATTGCGCTATTTGGCATTGTTCGTGCGTTCAGACTGTGACGTGGACTATGCAAGAGGCCTAGACGGTTATTTAGATTAGTTATTACGGCTTGTTAATTGGCAACGCTCAGGAATTGTCACCTCGGTAGCAAGCCTGGTACTCCCACAAGCTTACGTCTTTGGTATTTGTTTCATTATTACGCCTAAAATACACAATTAAAGAACGCGTTTAAAAAATATGTGAAACCCACTCAGTCCGCGCTTTTTGTCGGAGTGCTAAAAATAGAGTCCTTTCATCGTCTCATTAAATGTGTGAAAACGATTGGCTAGTAGTTTAGGGCCACGTCCTTGCCACATTTCTCGTGGACGCATGAAAGCGTCAAATCATTTGGAAGTCGGCCACAACGGCTTGCGTTTCGTCAAAAGTGAGACAACTTTGGCCATTTGTTATTCTGACAACTGACATGTAACTAAGTGGGTTGGAGTATTGAACGGTTCACAATAACCGTTTGCGGAAGACTATACTTATGTACGTATTGAAGTGAAGACACGGGGTTTACTGTTGCGTCTCGTGGTCATTGACTAAGCGAAGCAGCTTTATGAGAACTAGATAAATGTCGACAGATGGCCTCATATTTAAAAGGTCTTACTTATTTCTTCTATAATCATTATTCATTTTTCCATACTTTTATTCACATACAAATTAACAGATGGTTTAGATCCCAGTCATTAATCGAGTGATCTACGGCCAATCTTTCTCAAATAATAAAACTAATATCGGTACATACATTCAGGGAAATGGATAGTTCAGCAGATACGCACACCAAGACAAATTCGACATAAGACAATAATGCCAGTTGCGATTGACAATTTAACTTGACCCTGAATCTGCAAATTAATTCGTGATGTACGCTTTTCTTTTATTGCAAGATTTATGCCTGTATACAGACGTCCGTTTTCCATTAGTATAAGTTCGTTGGTGAGATTACAGTTCAACCACGCGTAACCATAGTCGACGTGACCGCAGGCCCACGTCACTATTAATCATTCCCGAGCCTTTCCCGTGGACAGAAAAATATATGTGATGGGATTATTGTTTTGGGGCAAGCCGTAATATTTCATGTGTGTTTGTGAGGGTTAATGTGTATGGATTGTGTTCGTGTTATTGATGGAGATTTTGCAATAAATAGTAATGTTTTTGGAATAGGGAATTTACGACTTATGCTTTTAATTCCCCTAATTGAATTACAGCCGAACACACGAAGTGAACCTAGATACTGGTCATGAATATGTTTATAATATCCTTATAACTGATTTAAAATCAAAGAAAAATAAAGAAGGCCATACTCTGACCTTATCGGTGAGGTTCTTCAGAAAGGTCAGGTGCGTACTACTCGCAACCGGCATGCGTATACGACCACATGTATGGACGTGGACGAGGCAAAAGGAGTATGTAATGATCGTAGCTGGAGGCGTTCATTGGTTTCTGCCTAGTCCTATGGGAAAAGCTCGGTTCATTTCCCACAATTTATCCAGGTAAACAAAAAACGCAATAATTACAGCAGTCGCCTGAGGAACGTAGCCATAACAAATTGCTGAACAAAACCACAACTACGTAGCTAGTTACGAAGCAACGATCACTTTCCCACGTAGCATCTTCTCAGAGTAAAAGCCAGACTAGATTCAGTACGTCGAAATGTCATAGGGGCATAGGTTAACTGCATCTAGTGTTTACCTGTGAGTCTGGGAAGTAGGGATTAGTGTTCAAGTAAATGCTGGTATGAATCTAAGTATTTTATGTGATGTTTGTTCATCAACTAGAAAATGCTTACGCAGTCAAGAGTTTATACGATCTATCTTACGACAGGCCCTGCTACATGATTTAGGATAAAATTAGGGTGTTTAATTTGCATTTAACTTATATTGATACTCGCTGTTTCAGTCTTTGAAGTTGCTAGATAATCCAATGATATTGTAAAGAACGTTACGCTACGTTCATACTGAGCGGCGTCCAAATATCGTTGCGTTCTTACGACTGCGATAGGTAATACGGAAAGTATGATACAGAAAGAGATAGTTATTGCACTGAAGTACCTTAATTACGACAATTGTCTGAATTTGTCTGCAATAATTTGCGCGCTAATGCGATATCTACCTCTTTTTATTTATAATAACATTGAGATAATCCAGATATGCGGTATGTGAATCTTTTTCGACGTCTACCCAAGAAGCCATATCCTAGACATTAAGAGCCAACACTAAAGCCATAGTGTTTCCATAAATATCTCCCTTATTTCTTCATAGAAGTTAATTCCACAATTTCAGTAAGTAATTACTTGACAGCATTACTCATACTATGCAATATTTGTACTCATAACATAGTACGTGTTGAGAGCTATGAGTTGCGTAGCACTGCGGAAGCAACGGTTACTGCATGCGATCTAATTTTATACATTTCCGAAGACGACATCACACAGACAGAATATGATACGAAAGCAAACCAACTTGTTCTCTTTTAATATTTAAACTGTAATTTAGTTTTGAAGACGACATACTACATAAGGACCAGCACCATAAATACTGTCCTCAGTATCACAAAAATTGGAAATTCGTTTTTTTTTTCATTTGCTAGTTTCAGCTTGAAACATCTCGCATCAGATTAAAATATTCGTAACTTTACCGAAACATTAAAAAAACAACCCGAAAAATATACATTATCTAATTTTTGTACTAAATAAGAGAAACCTATTTTTACCTAATTCTGTTTTCTCGGAACATCGAGTTGTTGAGTTTCCGCTTTTTGGCTTACGATGCAAAATAAGATGTAGTTCTTTGGGAGAATTACGACTAAGTTTACATGTTGGAAGAATTTTTATGCAGAGATCTGTACATTATTGTATACCGTAATCACGATTCCGTGACAAAACAATTTCGGCAATAAAACCAACAGCGACAAGTCAGCTATAAAAATAAGGAATATAATCCAAACAACAATAAACTTATTCCTGACACGAGACCTTATTTTAGTAACAGGACCATAAAATATTTCGCTACAAACGAAGATTGTAAGAAAGTGAACCGTTTTTTTTTTCTTTTCGAGGCGAATGTTGGAGCCTACTTGGAAACCGGTTGGCATACCCAAACAAGTCTAGAAACTGCTACAGAATATAGATAAGAGTGTGTAGTGTACGGTGGTCGGAGTTTAAAGAAAGTTGCAGTGGCGTAGGTCGAGATGAATGCTAGCCAGTTACACAAGAATGAAATAGTTTATTCTAAACAGCCGAGTTCTGCGCGAATAAATTTGCACGTTTTAGTTTTGATTCGTTCTGTGAGAAAAGTTATTTGTTGATGTGATCAACTTTCGCAACAGAGTTCGTTTCTATTGTGCGCTGAGAGATGAGTGACGCTTTCGGATACACTATTACTACTACTGTTTACTTTAGCCGAGTGCATTTATACAAAACATACTCAAAAGGCGGATTATAGTGGTAAGATTTTCAGAGGGACTTTTTTTACTAATTTTCTAATTGTTTTTTTTTTCAATTATTAAAAAATTTTAAATTAATAAAAAATTAAAATTGAGTAAGCAGTTAAACAGTTGTTAATATAATATGTATACCTACTGTACTTAACGATTGTCGAGAGCAGTTGATAATATCAATCAACGCAAGAGATTGCCTAACATAATCACATTGCAATTACGGCAGAGATACTGATGGACGCTACTGAATACGCTAAACTCGTAGCTTAATTCCGATACAATTTATATTGCCATTGACACGCTGAGAAAGTGCGACTTTTCACACGAAATAGTTTTCTCCTATATCTTATCCTCAGTAAACAAGCTAAGTCCAATTTAAGTACTAAAATATGGAATTATTGTTCAATAATCCTGTATAAACGTTAGGCTTACACACAGCGATTAATGCCCCTGTCTGTACACTGCGCTGACATTTTCACTCGTTAAGCCGATTGCGGCCGCACTGATTAGCCAATCGGCCGTATGTTGACATTATTCGAATAATAAATTACGGAATTTCAGCGTATGGAATATGTAATGCTAATATATAATAACGAATTTGTGTTCTGTATATCATTACGAGACCACATTTGGAAATTAGAACATATTTTATAGAATAACACGTGAGTTATTGATTAAATAGAAGAGTTATTCCCTTTTGTAAATCATTGTATTGTTATTACCGAGTCTTTCAACCTTTATTTATTTTAAATCATAAAATCGGACTAAAAGAGCTATCCTAATAGGATTTCCTATGATTACATGGTCTAGTGTTAGTGTACAATAAACACCAAAATTTTTACACAGCTTTTTCAATATTGTATTTATTTATTTATTTATTCAATAGTACACGTACATTTTAAACATTTTAAGTTGGTGCCAACATAAACTCATTAAAGGAGAGGGGGGGGTATCTTTTTTTCTCATTAATCTACGGTACAATGGCGGTATTATGAACGATACGGTTCCGAGATCTCCCAGACAACCTTTATGATATTAATTAATTCGGAATTATTTATTGGTGTGTTCAGTCTTCTACTCGTAAACTAATCCAAAAATAAATCACGTTTCTGCTTACCGTACCCAGTCAAACCCGATGCAATTGCAATACATCAGACATATTTATAGCGCACCATTAAAGTGTGTAGCAAACATGAAAATAAAACGTCAACAACATACATTCCGCGAACCGTACGCTGTGAAATTATATTTATCTAGTTGCCATTCTGTGATATAATATTTATCAAAAAAAAAAACCGTCGTCGCTTTCGCAAATAAAACCGCACACGACATGGTATGACATCAGCGTTGAAATATGCACGATTATATTATGAACAAGTCGGCGAATTAATTGTAATAAGAATCACGTTTCGAAATAGTCATTTTCACACAGTGTAAGCGTTTCTACCTTTGCTTTTCCGCATACCGGTTCTGTTTTACTTTACTTTCTTTGAATTACAGCGTTGCAGTTTTAGTTCGTGTTGTTGCTATGTGCTTCGCTGTGAAAGTTATTCGTGTTACGATTACGTTTATGCTAACGAGGTCAGTACAGACTACCTGTTTTGAATTAAATGTGATGTGACATTGAAACGGGATTTTGATTATGAGATTGCATCGGTGTGGGTTTAGGCGAATTTTAGCTTTTAATAGGTATAATTAGCTAGATACGTAAACAAAATTAATATCATCATTTAGATTAGGCCATTTACAAACGTGAGGAAGTCTACGATTGTTATCGCTAATCGTTGATTGCTTTTTCTTTTTACATTCTTGTTGATAGCAACAATTTAATTAAGCAAATGCAACTAATCCAATAGATAGATATGGACCTACGTATAACAAACAAACTGATAGAACGGAAACACCCATACATATATACAAACAAAACTACATAGTAGAACTCGGGTACTAACCGTCAGGAAATGCCCACACTTTTAAAGGCGATTTTTGAAGAAAGTGGGGAATGTTTAATGTTTTCCTAAGTAACGCAATTAAAAGTAAAATATTCGTATTTTTTTTTATTGGGACCATACAAAGGCGATAAGCCAGAAAAGTAAAGTGGGACTGGGCTGGCCAAATCTGCTGCGATGTGGAACTCTGACACAGAAGGCGTCGCGGCAGTGCTCGCAGGAGATGGCAGGTCGAGCTGGGTCAAACCAATGATGGTTCACATTAGCCCAGGATCGAAAGATTTAGAAGGCATGGGGTCCAGCAGTGGAATGACACATGCTAAAAGTAACAAAGGGGTTTTGAATATTTTGGCCTGCGCTATTTAGACTTTTTTTTAAATGCGGTAACTCATAACTTTTAGTTGTTGGCGTCAATACAAATAAAAATTGCATGAGGCAAAATAGCTAAGCTAACATAGTTGCGTTTTCAAACAGACCTTTCGAAAAAATCTAACCCTAGCACACAGCTAGGTTCACGCGCAATCACAAAGAGCGGTTTCATAAATTGCGTTCAGTTCAGACGGACGTTTTTATTCGTCGCGGCGGCCAGGGCGCTAGGGTTACATCCGTCAGGATTCCTCGGAGCGATCAGCCGCATCAATCGTGGACGTGAGCCGTACGTGAGGCGTGACGGCATTTAATAATGTATACTTGCACTTAAGAAGTCAGGGTGGACTGGAGAGGAACTTTTTTTAACTTGTTTTGTAGTTATTTGAGGGAGCTACGACTCTCTATGGTGGAGATGAGATGGAGAGTGACCACCCTTAGCAATTATTTTGATAAATAATTACTAAGGGCAACATCATCTGCCTCGCCTCTTCCCAAGTATGTTTTGGTTGCAGTCCAGTCTAACCAGAACCGGCTGAACTATCAGTATTTTACATGGAGCGACTGCATATTTGACCTCCACAATTCAAAATCAAATTGCATCAGATTTATCATCTCTCATCTCGGATTTTTGGCTTCTAATCAGAATAACATTCCAGAATTTTCACCTTTTTTATAATATTCAATATTCCTGCCAGCCCTGATCCGTTCCCAGATTTACGTTAGTCGCGTATCTGGATGCACCGCATCGATCACGGAGCCTGGCACGTGCAACGCATTCGATATCCGTTCGGGAGCACATTTTAAACTTGCCGTTTGATAAAGTAAACCAACATTGTGGTCGCATATTTGGAGAACTGTTTTGTGATTCTAAATGAGAAAAATGAAAAAGCTTGTAGAAGGATAGTGGAGGTTAAACTTAAAGGAAGCAAGTAATATGTGTGCCTGTCTAACTTAACACTGTTTTATTACGGAACTATAAATTCCTGGATTTTAGAGGGAGGTATTAACCTCATGTTATTTTTTTTTTTTTAATTTTATTATGATGTTGTGTCCCACTGCAGGGCAAAGTCCTCCCTTTTCTCTTTCAGTTTATCTCTGTCTTTGGCTATTTGGGCCCAATCCTTTTGACAACAGTCCAGCTCGTCACGCCATCTCCTTCTGAGCTTATCGTGTCGCCGGATTCCGTTGTTCGAAACTCAATCTGTTGCGGCTTTGGCCCAATTTTGATGCGACATGTGGCAGATGCGGTCTGCCCAGTTCCATTTTAATCTTTCGGCTGTGTTGCAAACGTCTGCGATTTGGGTTTTGGATAGTATACTGTTCCGTCTACGGTCAGAAATTTTGACTCCTAGATACTCCGTTCCATGGCTCGCTGGCAGACCCCGAGCGCGGACTACTGACGCTTCGTTAATGACCACGTTTGCGCTCCACAGGTGAGGGTGGGTTAAATGTTAATTACTTTCCTTAAAGTTTAGGCAAATATACTCTACCTATTCCGATCTCTGGTAATAAGTCATCAATCGCTAATCTTGTCTCAAATGATGAACCACAGACAGCATATATAGATACAGAATGTAATACAAAATGAAAGGAGACAGAAGATTTTACAAGCCATAGACATGGCCATGTTTAATAATACCGCCCTACCTATGCAGAGGTTGGCAACCTTTCGCATAGTAACAGTTACCCTTTCCTTCTCTCCATCTGATAAGAATCTATGTTTGTCTTCCATGTCTGCGTGTATAATCTGTCTCACAACATACTAATTAAACTGGGCATTGTTATAAACTAAAATGTCGAAATAAACCAACGAAACAATCCGGAATTAATGTTAATATGAATAGAAAATGGCGGCCGATTAGATAACGCCACCAAAATATTTTATTCAGCTGATAAACGGCTTTGTTGTGTCAAAACTTATCTGACTAACCTAAGCAAAGGCTATAATTTGTAGGTAAATATTTGTGGATAAGTGCTATGTTGAACATTAGTATATTTCAAACGAAATTGAAGCCGCACGTTGGGAAAACAGCATGATTGTGAAACACAAAAGAATATTGTCAACATACAACATTTTAGTGAAAAGTTTTAAAATAATCTAGGCTAAACAATTTACAATGAAGCTATCAGAGAATATCTCGAGTTTTACAGCTCAAAAGTAAGCTACCTACATCACAATTCACAGCCCGCTGAAATTAATGTCATGAACACAATTAATTAGCAATTCGTGATAAATTACTTCCAAAACAAAAGTTCAATAGTACTTGCCACCAATGCCACTCATCGCCATCATGTTTTCGGAACTAAATTGGCTAGTAACAACGCTATTGACATTAGTTTACTATCAATAACCTCCTACTGAGCGGCCAAAAGTAACAAGTCGCGTGTAACATCGTCACAAGGTCACTGAACGAACGCTTCGCCCTACAAACCCTCTGGAGACGGCCACTCCGCGCAGCCGGCTTTGTGTACACGCTTAACAGAAATCGCGTCCTTTGTTTACGATACAAGTGAAGTTTACACTGCAAACGTACCTGATAGAACGGTCCGGTGGTGTCGAGTCAAACAATCCAGCGGCTACAATCCGGTAGCCAGGTAGTAGGTACACAGAACAACACAAAGGGAACTACTTCTCCTTTTCCGACGACAATGGCGACAATGGCTGCGAGCACGACACGAGAATCGAACGCGGCGTCTAGTCGCGCGCAGCGGTTATCCGTCGGTGACAGCGAGCGCCGTCGCCTCCAATAACAATAATGAGGCGGCTAATTATTATTATTACCGCTGAGCGGACGCACTCGCGCTCGCTGCCTGTACGTAGGTAGGTGGCGTAATCGCTGAATTCCATATAATCGTGTGGCGCGCACACACACAGGCGCGCGTCCTCGCCGCGCCACGTGTGGTGACGTCGTCGGCTAGGCGCAGGTAAGTGTATCTATATACATAGCGCGTTGGCGGGTATGCGCGCGTATCGATCTCGCGATAAATTCGATACGGTGAGCGGTGAATGCACCGGCCGGCTGGCAACCGCGGTCGCCTTTCACGCTGGCGAAAACGCAATTTACGATCGGTGCACGCCGCTGTGAGTCTCGACTCACGACCGCCAATATATGAAACGTGTCTTAGCGAGCTCAGTTCGCCAGAGTCGCTAGTACTATCGGGCGCGGGCGCAATGCCACGCGGACGCACGAACATTCTCGAACACCGAGATAACACGTGTATTTATTAATGGCGCGAATTGCGCAACAAAATTGTATAGTGATAAAGCGGAACGCCAAACCTCGTGTCCGTTACACCTTAGCGGAGGTGACATGAGGTCGCATGCCGAGGGACCATAGCGTTTCACGGGCACATAATCCAATTTGGCGTCGACCGCGCCATTTCTAATCGCCCTAATTGGGGAACGCCCCAGCTCAAATTACCGCTATCGTCACTTGTTTTGCCAACCCACGCATAGTAGTAAAACATAAACAATTAAACGACAAGATAATCACACCACTTCAACATAATTGACCAAAAGCAAATGACTCATGACTCAGCTTACGCAAGAAAACAGCAACAAACGATTTACAAACTCAAACGACCGGAAACTTCTCAGTAGTTCTCGTTATAGAAGCGAAAATTGAACGACTTGTCTAAATTGGCTCTCGTCTGAGGACGCCGAGAGCGGCTGTCATCTCGTACGCAACATGAATAGGCAAACCATTAAACTGTAACGTGAGGAAACAACGTGATTGAGAGTCGCGACGTGTATCCTACCTAGCGCGGAACAGCGCGGCGAGTCGCCTTTACGACACAATATACAGTTTAGAGCTCCAAACAGACTGGGAAATTAGCCATTTGATTTTATAAGAGAAAAATAATACTTCCATTTACGTAGTACACGCGCAAACAAGAGCGTTCAAAATTTGATTGGTTTTTTTTTTTGTAGTTAGGGCAGCGGACTGTAACTAGCACGGAAATCGTAGTGGTCGCTCAAAAATGACAAAGCGTCTGGCTGTATCAAACCGAGAGGCACAAAAACGTCAACGTCAACAGAACGAGTCGTCTGTCGAACGCTAGCACTCGCTGCAAAAAGTGAATAATGGCGAACGTCGGCGAGCTAGTCGGGAGTCGCACAATTGCGCTATTTCGAGATGTTTTCCTCTTAGCAATAATACCTACGGTTACTAATAATAATACGAGCCAAACGTCCTGTACAAACAACTACATAATAATGATTGCTTTGCAAAAACCGCTCTAGGTCCAAACAAGCGCGATCGGCGTTGAGATAAAATTATTGAAGGAGCGACACGTGGCACCTCCGGCGCGCAAGGTGAACGACTCGCCATGCTAATGTGGGGGAATAGCAAACAAAAAGCTCGCAGCGAAATATGGAAACACACAAAAGGCGAGGGTGTAACGCAAATTAGAGCGGCATTAGCGACAACTCCAAGTGACATTAAAGGAGTTTCTGTTATTACCGCACGCGACAATGTGAGCGACTCGATGGTCCAACTTAGAGAGTTGGGAAAGCGCGGAAGATTACATAATACACCCGACTTCGGAACGCGAGTTAACGCGAACTTGTGTTTTATGTGCACACATGCATACTGTTTGATATACGTTGTGTTATGAGAACTGTTCTAAACTAGAGTGGCTGGGGGTGGGGGCTCAAGTTGTGCGTCAACTTTCCGGGAGCAATTCGGCCGAGTGTGCACTAAAATATAGTTCAAAGTAAGTTGGAGCGAGCGGAACAGAGATGCAACTAGCAGCTGTGCGGGACTAGCCATGAAACTTGTATTAATCCGGGAACTTTTTATATCTAAACTCACGTCTTAGAAAATTAATCGCTGGTAGTTAACGACTGAATTTATCTAGGCTCCATAACTTGCGGTATCGGAACGAGCTACAGGAAAGTTTAAAAATATTAAATGTAATAATAGAGTTGAAATTCATTATAACGAAATTAACAATTTCTTATGAATCCTTGAGAATTCAAGACTAGTTTACGGATTCTGTTCTGACACAAGTTTCGTGCTTTAATAAAACATGATGTATCACAGACACAGTATAACTCGGTTAACAATTCGTGATATTCACAAGTAATTAAACTAAGTGCAATCAAATCTGTAAGTTTAGTACGTGTACGGCTGTTGGTAACGCGGCTTTGCGGGATATTACACAATTACTGCAGCGAGCTAGGACCTACGTGCCGCGCAATCATACAAATTGCAGCGGATTCAATGGGATTGTGTGAAAATTAACCGAAAATTGTAATTAAGCATTGTTTTCTATTATAAACTCGTGTTTCTGTGTGAATTGGATACTTTAATTAGACAACATACATTCGTACGTTTATTATCTCATTTAATAATGATGATGCGAGTGCATTTCTGTGAGAAATATTCTGGAAATCAAGACAGCAAGATTTGTTTGGTACACAAAAACATATCTGTTATAAATTAAATCTATCTTGATGCATTAAAATCACAATAGAAGAGCAATTGTGTTCAAATAAACCCAAGATCAATTTACTAAAAATGTTATACAAAGAGTACAAATAAAATCTTTCGATTTCAATACCAGATGAACCCTAACCCGATTCTATTAGATTTCAGAGTACAATATGATATCAATCTAATGGAATAATACATTAAATATTCGTGGATTTGAATCTGATGAACCATTATAAATGTAGACGCTATCAGATAATCTTATTTGGTAAGATAAACCGACGAAGTTTGAACAATACAGTTAATTAAGATCTTTTAAAATGAGATGGAATCTTTTTGGCTTAGCGTGGGCTTATGATGGAGCTTTTTAATCATCATTCTATCACCGACAAAATGGATTGATTGCTTTATATTTCTCTATTGACTTTAATGAAGCTGCTACCACCATATTGACATAATCCCCAGAGCGTTTTAAACAAGTTCAATCAAAATAATATCAAAATGTCAAGTCACTGCATAGCCCGTATCATTGAATTGATTGACTGCTGGGGCGTGCAAACAAAACTTAACTATACCATTAAAAAAATGTTTCATTACTTTGAAAGGCCAAAATGAGTCACTGGGTTTTGAAGCGACAGCCGAGGTCTGCTTGAATTAGTAAGCGAGTCGGCTTGTACGATTTTTTACTGCCTTACCATTCCATGTTATCTTTTTTGATGTCTTGTAATCATAGCGATAAGAATAACGGGGGCACAAACTTTTTTATAAAGAAAAAAGTATTTTTGAATTTAAAATGGTTCTAGAAACTTGAATAATTCAAGAACTGGCTTGCCCTTGGAATTAATATAGGTGCGGGCAGACGGTAATGAATGGTTGGTACTCAGAACTCTTACAAAAGGATTCCCCGAATCCTCGCCCCAGATTCGGGGAATCCTTTTGTAGAAATCTGTCCCATTACCAACCCCAAAACAACAGTAACGTGATGTTGAAAGTAGGTACAGACTACACATATTGCTGCGTAGATTGAACATGTAACCGCCATCACAAAACGCAATATATAACGCGAAATCGTATCGTCAAGATGGATATAAAACTAGCCTCGTAATTCTAAACTCTATAGTAAGTGTTTCTAGATATAAAAACATTTGCATAAATGGAAAAACAGGGGGAGTAAATACCTCTCAGCTCAGTCCACCTACTTTGAAAAATAAGTAATCCGAGCCATGTAAATAAATGAATCACTCACAGTATTAGCATTCCGCTCTTGTGCGATGAGTGTTTTGCTAATTTATGCTGTTTGTGTGGTCTTTAGATAATACTAGGTCAGCTCATTCTAATTTGTGAGCAGTTTGAGAAGGTAGAGAGTAGAATCTGCAAGCTAAATAGATTTTTGACGGACTATTCATTGTTTAGAATTTTAATTTGTTGAGCACGTGGCGAAAATCTTCAGGCGTTTGAACGACCTCAATCATTCTGAAATTCATACTCTTTTCTACTTACGATAACTCAATAACTGGCACACGTACTGATAGAGAAAATCCCCTACCTGCAAGAAAAGAAAACCACCCATTAGAACCAAGAAAAACATTTCAAGTCATAGCAAAGTCAGCGTTTATACAATGTTACAAGTTGAAAAGCGAACCGAAATCTCATCGATTCTTCTAGAACCAATACATGTATAGATGATAGGTACTTGGTAACAGTCAAAGGAGTAGGTTCTCAAAAGTCAGCTCACATCTCGTCCCGGGAGGGTGCACGAGGGTTGTAGGCGGAGGGAGGGGAGGCACGCAGGGAGGGGGTGAGGTGGTTCCAAGGTCGCCGCCCTTGTCTACGTAACCTAACTGCGACCTAGCTGTGTCGCCCGGTCTCAATTCGCTTTAACGATTAATATTGAATGATTCCAGTTCTCTTTGTTCGAACTAAAAAGATTTTATATGAATGAAATGATTCTTTACGTGTACGTTTAGTTAAGAAATGTTTATTTGTGATTTACTTTAGTGTATAATACTAGTGGGTGTGAATGGAAATAGTTTTATAAACGTTTCGATACAGTGTGAACGCGAACAAGAAGTGTACTACATGAATATTTCACGCTTAGTGATCAACTATACAAATGGAATATATGACAGGAATTTTAATACCATTTTATACACAAAACAAGCCCGAAAGTTTTGAAAAATGTCGGACTTGTGTAGAATAACAACTAGCCAACTAAGTTGTCGAAGATGTTTTGCCATTATGTAAAATGAATAAACAGTAACGGTACAAGGGATATAATGAAGACGGCGCCAAGATACACAGTACATAAACAGATGTACATACATACACGTAATACATAGACTTCTCACTACGTATCGCATAGAAATCTGCCACATAAGCGAAGCTAATTCCGTTCTTACACGTGTGTATACGTAATGCATTGATGACATATTTCTTTACATTATGGCATTTTCAGTTTACAGATGTATTCAGTTCATCTACTGGATATAATGTTTCAGAAGATGAGTACTATAAATGAGAATGACACTGAGGGAGATGAGAGTATAATGGAAGTATTTTCAACCTCGTGGTGGCTATTGTCAATTTTATAATTGGCTTGGGAACGAGGGAAGCTACAATAGCCCTTAACGGGGCACAGCAACCGAGGGGATGCCCTTACTCTATTCATTATTTTAGAATACGTATAAAAGTGACCAATAGACTAACAAATGCATGCATGAAGACAATCTTATGCTAAATAAAATTCTGTAATCCACAGGCATTGTGTGCATTACTGCCGAAAACGCTGGATTTTGAAGCATTTTGCATAAGATGACGAAGAGAAGCACTAAGGAGATATTTTTAGATAATTAATTCCCTAAAAAGATTTAATAGGGCATGAAAGATTGTAGTAATCGTTCGACATTCTTGTCGATGGGAAACACCATCGGGCATACGCAATAGATATAAAACATGCAACACAGGGACGTGCGGAAAACTGACGAAGCGTCATAAAAGTGCTACCAAAGCGGATCTATACACGTTCAAATATACAAGTGCATGAATAAATAATGACTCAATTCTTCAGAAATACTACTACCAATACCTAATTTCTAAGCGTATCGAATCGAATCAACACGAGTTAAAAATCCAAATGAAAAATAACAACTTCTATGTTAAATAATCCTTATCGTGAATGTTATCACATATTATATGCGTGTATAATAAACACATAAACGGTATGACGTTTGTATGTAGGTAGGCAACAACGAACAATACTTTCGCCCCTCGTATTGTAATTTCTGACGTGAAGTTCAGTCAATAGTAGTAGGAATAGTTAAACGTAGGGGGAAAGTTTCCAGCTTACGATACGACCTACAAAAAATGTGGAGTGCGTTTTGCCTTTTTGTGGTTAGACTGTGCTTCGTTGGCAAGGGTAAAATTATACGAAGACAACTAAAAAAAATATGTTGGTAAAAAGACTCATTTTATTCTAGTTAATTAAACATGTCAATTTGAGACCAAATTACCGACTGATTAGAGAATATCGATATTTCATCAAACTTGAAAGCATTTCATAATCATTACTGCGTATAGCTGTCTTAATTAGTGTCTGACCTCTGCGAAGTCGCCGAATGTTTTTCAAACTCTCTCTGAAGATAAATTAATAATTAAATACTAAAACTACTCACATTTACCGATACTTTTGAGTTAGTCTAAATTAGCAGTTGCTGGAATGTAATGGTTTGTGTACATAACTTCCATTTGTAAATATACAGTTTCATTTTGTCAATATGCATGAAAATACTGCGTTTAACTTTTGAATACTCATTCACAGGCTCTTTGGCTAATACAAATTTATGTAGTGACTAAACCGTAATTTTATCCCGAGGAAATATGCCACATAATATGTAGTTTGAAATATACTTCAAGAATCAGATAATTCCTAATATCCATCATTAATCGAGAAAGCAAACGCAGCTGTTGGTTTGTTACCTAGAACTGAACGAAAATTGACGCAACGATTCGTGGAATACCAGTTTTTTTTATAGTCTATAAAACAAGTAAAATTCTTCTACAAACAGAGGATGCGACCGCTTCATTCGCAAGTCTCATGACTGGTTCCGAGCCAGGTGGTTTTATAATTACCGTCTGCGGATCTCGTCAATGTCAGCCGCGAGAAAAAAGTCTCGCACAGAGGATTCATTAACATAGTTAATATAATTTACACAGCTTTATATACTTTGAGATAAAACTGTATAGTGAATGTTGAAAATGTTTTTTTGCAGCTCGCTTACGGTAACTAAATTGTATATTTTTGCTTTTCAGTTTTCAGCGCCTTTGCGCAAAATGATATTGTTCATTTTGGTGTTTTAAATAATATTTTGAAGTTATTTTTACCGTACCATAGTTAAATTAGAATGTAAATTGAAGTTAATTTAACATTCGTCCCGAGTTTAATGATAAAAATAAACGAGTTTTTAGAATAATTTATATAAATCGATGAATCATCCCAATATACATAAGTAGAGCTTGACGACATAATTTATTAATACAAAGTAATTCAAATCCTGACAATAAAAAGTTCTTTAACAATCTTTTTTTTCTTAACAGACAATAAAAATTTACATGGCCACGTATTCGAATGAAAAATAGCCAACACGCGAATCTTCAGTTCGATTAACATTAGTAAAGTATCGTTATAAAACGGAATCATTAATTACGAACGTCTCACACAGCTAATCTATTCACATGCGACTTTTTTGCCGACGCTAGTAAACCGGATCGGTAAGTCAGCTACTTTTTACTGTCGCGTCGCGGCACGATCTTCCACATAAAAGAAACGCCATCTTAGCAAGATTTCCGATGACGCCGCAACTCTGTTTTATCGGCTTTCAGACGTTTTAATTTTGCAATATTAGCTATGGATGTTTTTGTCGTAGTAGAAGAAATTAGTGTCAGTTAAAATTATTGTAGGAAATAGGTCGCTGTATTTTTAATTTTGCGTTTAATTTTTGAACCATCAGATTTTGCACATAATTAGCTCTATTATCTTAGCTCGCTTTAAGCGCAAATTCGTTTTAAGTAAGTACTCTTACAGGTAGGTGTTGCTACCTTTGAAACATAAAAGATTGGGATCGAACGTGAGAATTCGCCATTTGCCTACAAAACCACGCCTAAGGTCACCCGGAAATTGAACGTGTTATTTGTGACAACATCGCCAGTTTCCTGTTGCTACTCAATTTATATTGTATAAAACAAGTTTATTACGAATTTACATAAGATCCAATTAAAATACGAAATCGAACTTTTACTGAAGAAAGGAAGACCCTTAATGAATTTGAAAGATCAAAAAATGAGATTTTCGCTAAAACAATTCGAGGAGAACCTCTTTGGAAAACAATCTCCAATAGAGAATTGGTGTCGTTTAGTTTACGTCAGCCAGCGATGGGGAAGCTACTGGCCCCTCCAACACGTAAGCAGAACTGGAGAATAGGACACGATTTATTTATCTGGGCCATAAATTCACGTGACAGCGACAATAGAATATTAATTATTTCGAATCTTCGGGAGAAACTAGTTAGACGATGAAGTCACGACGTCATGAGCTCGTAGACAATAAATAAAATTAGTGACCGAACAATCTGACATTAAAGTTAGGTTATCGTAGTTAGAGTCGTGAGTACGTCGCATTTGGTTAGTATTATTACTAGCTATAACATTAAAATGTCTGATACATAACATTTTAATTGCCCGATAAAGTGGTTATGATAACAGTTACAGCAAAGAGGCCGTCATTTTGTGGACGGAAACAAAGAGAATCTTGTTTGAGGACGTGTGTTGTCAAACTGCCCCGTCAAAGTCGCCAATTACATACGTCGGATGATCTTGGCTAGACAGTGGCATTTGAGAGAGTGAATGATAAGAGTGATGGTTGACTAAAAGTCTAAAAGAGTGATTAAAAACTTGGGTGGTTTGTTTTACCGGGCGACAGATTCACGCGTGTTTAAGGTCTATCGGTTTATAAAATCAGTCATGAACAAAAAACGTCGCTCTGCATCCGGCTTAAATATACATAATTAATTTAATTGTCATCAGACAAATACAATGTTATAAATATTCAAGAATGAAGGCGTGAGAACAGCAGAGTTGTGACATTTAACTCTAATCAAGTTCAATTTATTCACAACGCAATAAAAATGATTTACATATTCATATCTCTGTAGTAGAAAAACTCTCACGTTTACGTAAGAAAATTATGCGATTAAAGCATGAATTTTTATAAAGACGTAGTTTTTCGAAACTAATTAATAGTACACAATGTGTTTCAAAGTATCTATAATAATATTAAATGATGATAAGTTTTATAACGGCGTTCGCTATCATCGGTTTCCAAGTTTATTTTTCTCTCAGCTATTTCATTTGAACAATGATAACCCGGTGACATCAATTGCCAGTACATACTGGTCTTGTAATTTTATCTGCATTATGTGAAACTGTGACTAGTAATATAAACAGAATTACGGCGACTCTGTGCAACTAATTAAATACACAAATTATGTTGCTGACTAATTTAATGTTAGAATCACAAATGTTTCCCCGTTGGGAATAAGCGGTTACAGAATTGCAAATAATGGTTATTAGTAAATTGGCGAAATATATATTTATTGCAGACTTTGTGTGAATAGTTGTCGTTCAAACATTATAAATAAACATAGAAAGGATTTGCCAGCTAACAATATAATGCAAATTGAACTGTTACATGGTGAAACGATGCCGCAGGAAAATCGACCTAAATACGAAATGTATGAAGCTAAAAGTAACGATAAATCTTTGCTCGAAATATTCATTAAAAGAAACGCAAATTGAAGTAAAGCAAAGAAAGACGTCTATAAGCGCAAAGTAGCGACCAAAAAGGAAAGTGCAATCAAATAAAACAAAAATGTAATTCGGCACAAACAAACACTGAAACAAATGTTGGCGAGAACGATGGGAATAAAAATTGTCCAAACAGTCGGCAACAGCCCCCAGTCGAGTCGTGGCAACTTGCGGACTAAGTAATTGCCATTTACAGTTCGTCGCGAGAAAACTTCCCAACTGACTCATCTTGCATCTTTCAAAACGCCTTTTCCCCACCTTACTACTAATAAAATTTACGCCCGACATTGTTTAATTAACTAATGTCTACTTTTTTCATTTCTACATTGCATTGAACGGATCCTGAGTTTATAAAAACATTTTTCTTTCCTTTTGAGAGGACGAGAGCTCTTAAAGGATAGTCTTTGTTAACGGAGTCTTATTAATTTTGAAATGTATTTGTAGCTATGGCGTGTTGTTTTCAACGTTTGCGTTATATCTCTGGAGGCTTGGGGTCGTTTTGAAACCTTATAGTTCTGTTAGACAAAAGCGAACATCGTTCACTTGCAGAATGTCATCAACAAAGCGACCGCATAAATTGTCTAGCTAGACCTTTTGAAACGAGTTGCGTTCTCGTTCAAGCCTAGTTCGCCACGGCCACGTCGGCTAACGTCCTGTCGCTGACACACCACTCTCCGCAAAAACAACGTGCCTCCACAATACTACAATAGGTGGCTGAGCTGAGCGGTTTCCTCCCCCCTCCCAAACACCGCCCTACCCCCGACAGTCGCCACTTGTATGACTCAGCAGCAAGCCTTAGATCAAATTCGACGTCGCACGATTCTAGTGGCATGTTTTTCGCTGTAAATACTCGTTTTTTGTCGATAAAGCATCGGTAATGGCGATACCGGCGAAGATAAAGGTGAGACGCGCTTGAGAATAAATTATAGACGAGTAGCTGGGGAAAGTTATTTTATTGTTTTAATAAAAGTTAGGGAAAGACTCCGAGGAATGCTCTCAGCATTCACGGGAAAGTTTCCTGAGGTTTCGTCCGAACGTATCTGTCCGAGAATTGTTTCGCCAAGTATAATAAAAACGGTGGATTGTTAAAAGGAAGCCGGAGGTAAGGTTTACCTGTCAAAACAAAACTAGATAGAGAAATAAAATGGTAAAACTGTGGCCGAGTCGATCTATTCGATTGCCGCTAAAGCGTGTCATTTTGTTTCTAAAAAATTACCATGACAAAGAACACGAAAGGTGAATAACACCGCTCGGAACGGAAACGCAGCCGCGCCGCTGGCTTCCGATACAAACCGGAATCCAATTAGCCATCCCATCTCGTCGGCTTTCATTAACCGGCCGAATAACCGGGCACTGCGAAAAAAAAAACACCCGGGAATGTGCCTTGCAAAAACAGCTTACACAAGACGCCATTAAATACATTTTAATGATCACCGCATGGTGTAAACCGTGTGTTTAATTACGTAAAGTGTACGATAAAACACGTATAAAGCCAACCTGAAAATGGTTGTATCCAACTGTGAGAAAAGTGGCGAACGGACGGGGTAGGAATCCAAGTGCGGTCGTCTTTGACGTTTAATTCTTATTTTTAATGGCTTTGTTGTAATTAAACGCTTACATCTAACCTAAGAAAGAGTGTTAATGATAGCGTTGAAAGTAAAAAATTCAATTCGTATAATTTCGAACAATGGTATAGTAAATTCTGTCGTAATAAGCGGCGGCGTCATCCATTAAATATTTGCTCAGAAGTAAATGTATAGCAACTGCTATCTACATATAGAATTCGCAATATCGTAACAATATAAAGTACTGTAACCTTCAGTTTCGCACGAGTAACGTTTTTATTTGTCGATTACCTAATGGGTTTACGTGCGAATTTAAGCTTTTCATCCGCGAAGGTATATTTTTAAATGAATGTGTGAATACTCGTTAATCCAGCTTCGTTAGGAATGTTACATAGGAGGTATTGATAAAGAAAGACACACTACATTGAACATAAAACTGTGGGGAACAGTAAATTGAGCTATAAATCCAGCATTATGGGCGCGCGTTCGGTTGCAATAAACAACGGTATGATCGCATCCAAATGGATAATACTCAATGTTTATATCGCTTTGGGAACACCTATCATATTGTTCGTGTAGACTGTTCAACGCCCACGTCTAGTTTTTTGGTGCAGGCGTAATGCGTCGGAATTTGATAGCTCTTGTAAGAGCCAATCACTCAGAGCGCTAATTTGCGAATAGAAAGGCATCTCAATTTGAATTGACAATCAATTTTTCTGTTCATTTTTTAGCAAAATACAAACGAAAATAGCAAACATGATGTTCCCGTAAGACGATACCTATTTACCCAAAAATATAACCAATCATATTCTCAAAGTAATTGAACTGAACTAAATAATTATTTAGTTTTATTTTAGATTAGCTGTTCCCCGCGATTTGATGTGTATGGATGAGAATAGAAATAAAAAGTAGCTTACGTGTGCTATTCCAGACTATAATCTATCTTTGTGCCAAATTTCATCTAAATCGGTTCAGCCGTTCTGACGCGATTGAGTAACAAACATCCATCCAAACTTTCGCATTTATAAAATAGTATACAATTTAAGATGATGTTAGTGGATTTAATGACTAAGATGTTTTCATCAGCTCCAGTTACATTTTTTACCAAACCAAGTAATATTGGTCTTGCGCAAAAATCTATTCATACGTAGATCCACGCAATTATATATTTTTAGATGTGTTTAAATCTACCAGTCGCGCCCACGACCAGCGAAGCGACGAATAGAACATGCTGTAAATACATTTTTATACTATACTTTACTGAGCAACTAATATAAATATTCTGTTCGTAAAGACTTGTTTTTTCACTTTCGTGGACGTCATGTGTAAAGAAACTTGAATTTGAGAGATGATGAAATCGATCATTCGTGATCGATTTCATCATCTCTCAAATTCAAGTAGCTGGCGTTTATTTATTCATGACTTGATATGAATTAGTTTAACTTGTCAAATATTACAAATATGAATTTACTGCGTGGTTCTCATAATACGCATGTATTTACACATACTTGAATAGGTAAAGCGGTAAAATCCAGGGTGTCAAACACGAAATTCTCCAATACATAAATACAGCTCAATTTATAGAAAGATAATCAATATTTCGTAACACATCAAACCTTCGTCAAACAAGACCTTCAAGTCGGAAGCCCAACAATGAAACGAATGACAGGCAGGGCCTCAATTTTCTCGAACGAATCCAACTTCCACGAATAAAAACATTTTTGCTCGAGAATGTAATCAAACTCAGTTAAAATTCTGTGATATCATATTTGCGACTTCAATTTGGGGTACTCGTGCACTCGCAATAACATCAAAGCGACGCCACAAAGAATAAAGAGGCCTTGATAAGTGAGTTACTATCGGAGGGGACACGACAAGGTCATATCTCAAATCTTGGGATGTGCCTGAGAGACGGAGGGAAGCGTCCCTCGGACGAGCTCCCCCGCCTTTGTGTCAAAATCACATTAACTATTGTTCGATAAGGCTTTGTCGACGTTGTATGGGAAATTAACTGTACTGTACTCTGATATTAAGTGAATATTATATTCTGTGAAGGTTACACGTTTAAGAAATGTGTGGTTTATAATTAGGAGTACATTTTTCTTCTTTCGATTATTAAATAGAGGAGTTTAAAAGCTTTTTCGGGCTCTTTCTTTAGTCTTTAGAGCTACATGCAATCTTCGATCAGTTATATAAATGTAAGTTGGCATAGCGTCAATTAGCGTCTTTCCCCTATACTTCATCATCATGCCACAGAATCAGCCTGCTTGTATTTATGTCATTCTGGGCTTCGTCTCGACCGACAAATGTGACTATAACCGCGTATAGTTATCCCAGCTTAATACTACTCGACTAACTAGTTTGAAAAGCTATAGCCGTTTCCTGTGTACATTAAAACTTTTTTATCTGCTCGAGTCCTTTTGTAAAGTTTTCGAGTATGAATGAAGTTCTTATTTGCTAAGTTTTTGAAGATAAGCCAAAACTATTTCAGGCATACGTATTGTCCATTTGGCACATCGTTGGATTTGGAACGCTTTTTTAGTGAAGCTGCAAAAACAGTTTTGGAAAAACAAATGGCCCTTAGAACAAAAGACCAACCATTTCCCCAAACAATGAAATTCGAACTATCTTCTCAATAAAATCGATTGCTTCATTAATATTATTACCGTTACCGCATACCCACGTTCCGTGGAATCAATATGACGTCTTTTCGGCAATAACATACAAAGCCGGCCGGTAATTACAATTTTAATAGGTCGGTCAACGAATGGGGGGTCTCCCCCCTCCCCGCCTCGCCCCCGTGGATGGGGGAGGGAGAATTAACGACCCGTTGTACAATAGAACTGTACGTAAGTTAAATTATACAGTTTTTGACAATGCTACTGAACGAACGTTTTAATTTATCTTGCGGGAGTTTGGTTCTTGGTTGCAGCTAACTTTGTGGGGAATTAAATACTTGGATAAAAAGAAACAGGCCAACAGTTGAGAGTTTTACTACTATAATATGGGTACCTGAAAGAGGTGAAATAAGTGGAAATGCCGAGAGTGGAAGTACTGAGAGGACATACTCTGACCTTATTGGTGATGCTCTTCAGAAAGGTCTGATGCGTACTACTCGCAACCTACGTGCGTGTATGACAGTGGAAGAAGCAAAAGAGGGTGGTTGCAAGTGGTGTTCTGTAGTTTGTGTATAGGAAAGGCAGAGCAACTGGGTCCTACTGCTGCATATACAGTCCAATCGTCCAATTAAACTCATATTCGTTAACCGTTTAGTATCATTAATACGAGTAAATGATTAACAAGCCGTGTAGATAATATAAGCGTAGCGTGATCATGTCATGGAAATACCCTAGTTTCTAGATCAAGGCAGATAACAAATTAATAGGACAATGTGAATGCTTAAAAATCATGTGTGATATAATATGTTCCATGATCTTAAAATTATACTGTTACTAAGGCTACTTTATTATTTTGATTTGCATTAGGTTTAGGTCGCTACGGGATGTCAGAAACCCGAAAATGACAACTAGTCTTATCAAGGGGTATCGTGCTAACCAATAACTGGGTTTTGGAGGCCAGATTGGCAGTCGCTCCATGTAAAATACTGATTTTCAGCTACATCCGATTAGACTGTACGCCAACCCCAACATAGTTGAGAAAAAGCTATGCCAATGATGATTTCTTTTAACAAAATAGACGGTTCTACTTGTAGTTTTCCCAAGACGAGAAAATTATTGCAAGATGCACGGAATTTTCGATTTTTCGCCATATTATGATCATTGCAGTAGACTTGATGCTACTCTACATAGATCTTTTTAGGCTAGAGTTTTTTATTGCGTTTAGTAACACAAAATTTTCGTTACAATGCTGTATGTAGGAATCATAAAAACACCACGTTTCATAGCTTGTATAGAAATATGTATTACTTCATCACAAATTAATCTTATTTATTTCATTCCTCACAATAGATTACATAAGCGACTAATAGTCACAAGCTCTTATGAGTCGCCTAGCATTATCTGCAATAATGCCTAACACAGACGCTTATTATTCAAGAAACATCACGTGCTTACGACTGTGTCATAAGGAAAATTACTTATTGCTATTACGCATAAGAAGTTGAAAGAAGACTGAAGATACTGAAGACCTTCCTATGAAAGTAATTGGACAATAAGATGTTGAAGAACCATCGAATTATTGAGTTTCTCTTTTTCATTTTATTTGCAAAAACATCGTGAATATTGCGTTATCAGAAAAGAAAGGAAGATTAAGTTGAATTTAAATTCGAATGTTTCATGTTTTTCTAAATAATAAAATGTTTTAGTGCGAACTAATCTAACATCCAAATAAGGAAAAGAGTATTTAAATGTAGGTGTCATGATACAATTAGATGGTATATTATGTAAGTATATTAGTGCAAAAGATCCTGCTAAACCAGTGGCATTACACGTATTCAGCAATAAAACTGCTTGCAATAAACACGTTAACATAGCAACAAGACCTTATTTTCTCGTAATTGTGATCTTGAAACCCAACGCGATACTGCTGCAACCGCATTTGTAATCTTGCATAAACAGTGACGCATCGTTGGATTATGAGCACCGTGACCTATATGCTTCATCAAATGGTAAAAAGACTCTAGTATCCTTTATTTATCTTCTTGGCGTGTCGATGGGAATCTATGATGAGTCGGCCCAGAACTTAGCCACTAGTTTGGCGCTGTCTCAAGTGTCCATCAATTTGTGTAGTATGCAGGCATCAGGTCACGATATGTGTCCCATTGTTTGTTTGTTAGGTAATAGGTTACTATTGACGTTGAAAAAAGAAATAAAGAAATGCCGAAAGTCGTGCTGAAAGGCCACCGACCAGATGACCTCGATTGGATCGCCGGAAAGACCTATATTCGATCGAGTAAGAACAAAGAATGGAATAAAACAAAACTTGCATTAACTGAGAATCAAAAGCCCTGTTTTCAAAGGACGCAGATAAACTTATTTCTTCAACTATCGTTTATGATTTGGCTTCACTTCATGAATCGCTTGATGCGATTACTTTACAAGTTACTGTAAAAAATAACATTAGACACGTCTGGTAAAACCCAGATGTCATCTCGACAGGAAATCCAAGTCTACAGTTGGTAAATAGAAAAAAAAAACTGCAAACTTCTAGTGTATAATTATGCGCATATCATTACTTGGGTGACAAGTCATCGCGTTTGAGATGAAATGGTGATACGTTCAAACGATTTGATGAATATTGCAGTACCGCTATATCTATTTTGTTAAGTAGGTACATAGAATAACAGGTTAGGCCGTTTGAATTAACGATACCAATCAATCAACTCAGGTTGTAGCTGTCTAGTGCTGGATTTAGTAATGGCTCCATAATATTATGGAACAGACCTTTTTTGCAAGAGGTGAAAGTCATTAAAACACAAACGTGACAACTACGCAGCGACGTTTCAATAATTTAATTACGGAAAAGCACCTGCAACTTCTTAATCAACAATTGTTTAGCCTTTTCTTTTTTTAATTCTAGTTGCGCATATTTAATTCTAGATAGAAGAAAATGTATGAGGTATGAGACGGCGTGCGATAAGTATGTGGTTTTGGTTCCAGCTATATACGATACATTGTAACCCCTCAACCTATTTGGTAGAGGGAATAACTGGATTCAGAAGTACGGCAGTTTGGTCACCCGCTAGCACGTTTTAGGGAAATTAAATTGATTTATCTACCCTCGGGATACATTGTGATAAATTTTGGAGAGGTTCACGTTTAGAAAAGGCATGTAGTAAAAGAAAATGAAGAACATCCTTTAAGAAAATGTCTAAAATTAAATAAATTCCCTTACACGACAGTCGAACTGCCGAAGAATAATACATGCATGTATAAATAAATATTATCACAGCATTACCATGTAACATTGTTGCAAATAATTAACATATTAAAGTCAAGAAGAATGGTTTAGAAAAAAATAGGTGTTTAAACTCGTATCCTATAAAAATAGTGCCGGATCTAAATGCTACGTTATGTATTAGATAAGCTTTTGTGTAGACTTCAATTTACATGCAGTATAATTATTTTACATTTCCTATTGTCGACACCAAGTAATTAATCAGAAAAGCCTTAAAACTAATCCAACAGTTACAGATTAAATTAAAGACTTTATGATTACAATAAATTTATTACCAGAGATAAAAAGAACTAAAATCATCCCAACGCTATCAAAACCATAAAAGTTGCCAGCCGCAATATAAAGACGAACATCGGAAGGAAAAAAAACACGTTATACCGCGAAGACACCTTTCCACGGCCTCGAGCAAGAAAACAAAGCTAAATAAAATCGTGGCGATGATTGTAGGCGAGTATTTAAAAGGAGCGCGCAATCGATTGCCGATCGACAACCCGCCTGGCCGGTCGAGAGCGCGTGTGTGTGTATGCCGTTCACACACGTGCACAATCACACACTGCCACTAACGGATGTGGTCTGTCCGTCCGTCTATTTACCGAGAAGTATCTAAGCGAGCTCCATGGATGTCATATAAACAATTTATAATATACGGACGTTGAAAAATGAGTGGGAAAAGTCTAGTGTAACGGTAGGATAGGCACGCGCGAAAGAGCGTGCGTTGTGAGCGTTACAACTAGACAATATACATTGTAGGCGTCATTAAAGGTGTTATCTAAAATGGAATATAACGACTACTTCAGGATTTTTTTATGATGCAGTTTTCATTCATAATTAATCCAATTCTAATTTAACATAGTAACACGGCGCGTAAAAGCATTTTTTATCCTATCTTGGGTCTCGCTATTGGGCAAAGGCCTCGCCTTTCTCCTTCCAAACCTCTCGACAAAGGTATGATAAAACATATCCGAAGAAATATTGTTAGTAATCGACAACCCTAGAACCGAAGGCAAGCCAAGCGGAGTTACTCTATCGTTATCTGCACTAGCTAGTTAGATATAGACTAGACTCGATTATACCTAGTTACTTCTTGACATAGCGTGTAAAGATAGGTCGAGGCGAACCGATGCGCTACACTACACGTCCTCTTTGTTTACGCCACAGTACATATGTATCGCTATGTGTTGCTATGCTACATCTAAGCAGCTAGACGCGTCATTTCGAACCAACGATAAATGCTTACATGTGGTCCAAGAACCGCACATGAGAATATCTAAGTCTTAATTTGCGTGTAATTCTTTTGCACGATTTTAGTCTTCGTTAGAAGAAGGCCCATGTTTACCAGATGATTATAAAATAGTCATAGAAAACAGAAATGTTGTATTTCGTGTAGCGTGTCTCGTACAAAGTACATAAACTTCGTTGCTAACAGCGTTATATACGTGAATATGTTTGGGCAACAAGAGCCAACGTTCTAGACGGCGCACATTATTCATTTAGGTACCTATAGATATACGAATGGTCGGGTAGAATATAGATGTGTCATTTTTGGGAATTCGTCGTTGGGAGCAATTGGGTTATTTTGGACTGCATCGTTGCATAAACGTTTGGCGTATTAACGAATATGACGCGTTCATTACCGTGATTTGCTGAAATACGAGGACAGCGTTGATTGAAACTGTAGGCAAAGAACGAATTTAATTACGAGGGCGTATTTGAGATTAGTTTTTTTTATTTCAGTATCCCTAATATAGCAAATACTGCAACATAAAGATAAGTTTTGAGGATTGCGAACGTGTTACGTCATCCGCCGCCGGCATACACATTTATTGGAAAAACGAATAATTTTTTTTAGCTGAAAATGAAATAGCAATAAATCGACGAAAAAACTTCTTTCATCAAAATAACCAAAACAGAAGCTTATAAAACATGATACGAAAACGTTTGCAAACATACTTTTATTTAAAAAAAAAAACTTTGATAAACAAATTAATAAAACTTGTAAAAGTATTCAAACAAGAACAAACCCGAACAAATGAAAAAGCTAAATAGGCAAAATAATGAAAGGTGGAAAGTTTCAAATGAAATCCATTGTAACTTTTTGGCTATCAACTTTTGAGAGAGAATTGTTAGGTAGGTTTAACCTACATCATTCTAATAAGTTTACCATTATCAAGGGTTTAAACAATGTCTATTAAATGATTTAAAAATTTGACTTATCAATTGCTAACTTTATACATAACATTAAGTTTATGTAACATTTAAAAAAAAAGAGTTCAGGAGTGGGTTCAGTACTAATTGAGTAATGTGATAGAAACAGTGTCTACTTGTCTTATTGCAAAATTAAAACCTGTTTTCTTGAAAGTAATGATTTCTTAGATTCATATTAGAAAAGGATGTTAAGGTTTTTCATGACATTGAAATAGGTCACCAAAAAAAATGATTATCAGAAATAATACTGCCCCTAACATGACACTTCTGAGCTGTCCTAATTATTGGTCTGATAAAAAGACATTGCATATTCACTACATTAAAAAAAACGTAGACAAGTGTCATCCTTATCATGGTTCAGCTTTATCTATTGAACAAACAGGTCATCAATAACACACTTTTATGTACTATCAGTAACTGAGAAGCCAACAAAAAAAAAAGAAAATATATATTATTTACAGAATGTAGTTTTTTTTTTTTTTTTTTTTTTACTTTTTCATGTTCAATGAAACAGGTGGCTTGTTACATTGTCGTATTGATTTTTTTTTTCAGCCTACAATGTTTTTTGAATAGTTAAAACTCACCTGAGTCTAATATAGAGCTTTCAGAAATCCATAATTACAGCACATTTGGTTATTCAGATTTTAGAGTAAACTCATTGGAACGCACCTCCCACAATTTTACGGAATTAGGGTCATAACCGTTACGAGCACATGTTGGTAACTTTTCAAAAACTCTGAAACTTACGGTCCAAACTATTTTAGACGGATTTTGGATTAGTCCATAGAGATTTCTAGAAAAACCAATTCACCAGTAACACGTTTTCTCACGCGATCAAGAGGTGACGCGTCGGCGTCGCCGCGAGAATAATGTCGTCGGCCGCCAGCCACCGCCACAGCAAAGCAATCACCGCGCCGCTAGAACCGCATCAATGACGCCAACACATTCTTGCTAATAACTCTCTCACAATACATTTTTCGCCACTAAAACTTATCCGAGGTACTTGTAACTCACTGAAACTACTTTGTTATTAGTAAATATAAAGAAACTCACCGTAAATAAGCCGATTCCAACAACAAAGAGTCACCAGCCACGCGCTCCAATTATAGGGCACACACAAATCACGAAAGCACAAGAAGTTGAAGCTATGTTACTTCACAAAATTGTTAGTTATATTCACAATCAGTTTACAAAGTCAAATTGAACAAAGTTTCCCAGTTTTTCGTGGATATAATCACTGAACCGAGAAAGTATACCGTGAAGCACCGCCAGCTACATACAAAATGGCGGATTTGCGTAATGAAAGTGACGCGCTGACGCGCCGAAAACGCATGGAGTAAATTGTTGTCTATGCTCAACGTAGAATATTGTCAATGAGAATAAAATAGCATTCGAATGAAAATATAATGTTTATAATGTTGACCATTACATTTTGCCAAATAAATCGTGAGTTTTAAAGCAAAATCTAATAATCCTTTAATGCCTTTTTTTTTTGTTTAGCGAAACATGAGCCGAACAAAGCTATGAATGATAACGCATGTACTTCATATACATCAAAAACAAACAAAAATAAACATAATCTTTGAAAATAAATAAAAAATGAAAAAAAACCAATAAAGTTACTTGTTTTTAAATAAAAAAATATAATATATTCTCTTTGGCAGAATCCGTTCCAAAACTACAAATAAAAATTTTGAAAAGTCATGGTGGACTTATATTTGTTTTATTGTTATTATTTTATTATGTAATAATTAAACTAAAGTTATTTTTAAATGCATGCGCTTAAATGTACTTTATGTTGTAACAAGCTGGTCATTTATTAAATTTCATAACATAGTTTGAATAATGTTAGGTATAAAACAGTAGATTCTCAACGTACTTTTAACAGAGACAAAACAATGTTTCTTGAATAAATTGTTCTGTCTTGTATCGAAAATACGTGTTCGTCACAAAAAGGTTTAGTCCATTTTTTTGCACTTGTATCGTGAAATTATTGTTGCTGTTACCATGATTAGATAATACTGTTGCCACTTCATGCAGTACAATAATTAATTTACTAGAATTGATGTCTCAAATTAAAATTTTGGTTGATTTGTATAGCTACGTATGTTTTGCTTAGTAATCCATTGATCAATCAGCTGAGTTTTGTTTTCATTCCTAAGGTTTGAAGGAGAGTTCTTCTGACTACCCTGTGATAGTTTTCGTGTGTTTGAGGATAAAATACAAGTTTATTTAACTAATCGAGCAACAAGATGAATGAGTTAAAGTCTTTGGAGCACGCAACATTGAAGGTAAAGTTAGCCATGTTACTTTTCAGATTCTCTACAAGATCATCCAAATATGGCCAATATTTGTGATGAAAATATTGTTGCGAATTTATGTTACATTTTATTTATATTTGTGTTGTTTATTATTTACAATGCAGATAATTTGCAACAGGTTTCCAAGATCCTTATAAAATATTAAATGTAACTTTAAGTTAACCCACATTATGAATTTAACTAATCTTAATTGAATTTTATGCATTTCACCACCCCTGCACAATAATATAAACAAAGTATTGATCAGTTCAATACTCTGTATAAAAGTGTTTTTTGACTTACAAACATAATTATAAGCCCAATAAATAGCAGAATAACAACTCAAGCATCAACCAATGAGACATAATAATTTATTGTCTATTGTTGTGTGACTCCGGGGAGTCTTGCTCGCTCTATGCATTCATGTATTCTGCCATGAAATATGAACAATACTTTATAAAATACTATGCTAATGCTCATGCATGAAATAGAAAATTGGACTCAAAGAAATGGTTCCTTTGAGTAAATTTTTTTCGTTATTTTTAAAAAGAAATAAATCTGCATTCCGGTTCGATTCTCGAATGTAGCAAGCTAGCTACACTCAGGAATGAAACTGGTTAAATTCTTAAAAATAACACCCTGTACTTTTAAGACATCGGAACCGATAGGAACAATCATAATCATAATCATAATCATAACATTATACTGCAGTGTGTGGCGAGCAGACTGGACTGTTTGTGTGTGAATCGTTGCTGCAAGCTTTCTACTTCGGTGTTAAGCTTGTAGCAGGGATTCGCATAAATCTATAATGTGAGACAGTGTTAGGTTAAGTGTGTAGGTTAAGTTTACTAACATAGTTGTAAGGAAATATTGTTACTAACTTTGTGAGTCCTGTTACTTGAATTAAATATAATAATAATAATAATAAGGGTCAAATCTCTCCAACAAGCATGATAAATTATAAATTAAATGAAAGGAAATCTATGAAATCTTCTTTCTTCTATTTTTATTTATTCCTTTGCAACTCTTCTCCAGTTTGGACTTGCTGTGAACTTAGTTCGTCCTCCCATCATTTGCATTCTCAACCTCTATTTCTTTTACCCCTTTTAGGGTATCATATTTAAGTTTATCATTTGTTTTTATAGTTTACAAAAACTGGTCTTGTAAAGGTCAAAGAAAAAGAATTTCTGTATATCAATAATCTCCAAAATTATTATTTGATAAAAGAATTTCTTGATTCTGCACTTTAGAGCAAATTAATGTTTCCTGTGAAACCATGTCTAGCAATGCCACAAAAATTGGGCTCAATTAGGAAAGAGCAAGACCTACCATCAACATGAAAGAAGAAGACTACATGCATACATAAATTCACATCCTGTACCCATGAACAGGCAGAAATGACAGCATCCCATCTGCTACAATCCTTATACTTTTTTTTCGTTCACATTCATACGTCTGGTCATAAATAAAAGCCAGTTGTGAGTACCACACAACTTTAAGTAACAAGTATACGACTTCACAGCTATATTATTTTCCTAATAATTCCTCCTGATGTTCTAGGTACCATACGAGGTATTCAACAAACGCTACCGCAATGCCCAGCGTGTGTTAGATGTAGAAGCCCGACAAGTGGGCAGCGGAGCCAGCGAGCTTGACACAGCCACAAGGAAGCAGCCAGTCACTACTGGAGAGATAGATTCACTGCTTGGTGGAATGGTGAGATACAAAATTATTCTATGTGCTTCTGAAGGTCTCAGACTTCATAACAGTTTTGTTTTGGACATGTCATGGTGACAGGCAGACGCTATAGATGACAGTTATTTTCATATTATTTAAAACTTCAACATGTAACTGTTTTTTTTAGCTTAATTAATAAAATATTTATAATAGTTTTACTTGTGGATTAGGCAACATGTACCTAATTGAATTAGAAACAATCCTATTGTCTCTACTTATAGATTACTTCTCTGTAGACCATTATGTTGTAGCTCATTAATTTATTATGAAACCTTGTGAACAGACTTTATCAAATTGAAGGTAGACTTCAACTATGTTTGTGTAGCAAGCAAGGCAAGGAACATTAGCAATGTTGCCATCAAGATTTTGACTGCTTAACAGGTTAGGCAGAGGTGTACCTCTATAGGTACAGCCGCCTTTCAGAAGTAACATTTAAGTCCCATCTAGTAAGGAAAATAGTGTTAACGAGTCCGATCTCTTCAAATTTTCAATCCAAAAACCTTAATCTGAGCCCTCAATACTGGCTAACAGGTTGAAAAGCTGACGACAATGAAGCGCAAGGCCTCGGAAGCGATCACAGAAGAGGTGCAGGCCGCTTACGTGTGCAAGAAGAGGCTTGAGCACCTGAAGGAACAAGCCGCCGCCCTGGCTGAGCCCAGCTCGCCACAGGTTAAGGTAATAGTTTAGTTCTGTCTTATATAAGAAATACTTGTAGAAAACGGCCATTACAAAACATGGCGGGACAAACTTTTACGATACTCTTAATTTTATATGAGGAATGTTGCCAAATTATTATAAATAATTATAAATTGTTGTCAAATTATAGTATTTTATGCAATTTTAGCATACGACATCAAAAATAAGACGCTCCTTTTATAATATTAAACAAAATTCCATTTTACTTTTGAGAGAACCAATGGCATCTGACCTTTGTTCAAGTTTAAATCTGATTAATATCCAAATCCCTACTTGTTGCATTTGCAACGACCCATAGTGATCGTTTCTTAGAGACTAGTAACAGCTACCAGATGTCGCCACTTTTCCTGAAAGCAGCGAATCACGAGCGGATTGTGTATGCACCGAATACTTGCAAAATGGCTGACACAAGTCGTCTAGAATACGGAGAATCACATAGACACATATTTTAGTTTGTTACTAGATTTGCCCACGAACTTCGTCCGCGTCAAATTATTATAAAAATATTACTTCCTTATTTGAATCAGATTTTGTTAACAATTTCATGGGTTTTAATTTTTTTGAACGGAACCTGAAACCTTTTCTAAAATAAAAGTACCCTAAGTTACTCCTTATAACATCAGCTATGTGCCAGTAAAAGTCCCATCAAAATCGGTCCAGCCGTTTCGGAGATTAGCCGAAACAAACGGAAGGGCACAAAAATGTTAAAAAGTGTTTTGTGTGTGTGTTTTTTGTTATAAGTACCGTATATAGATATACTTTATTATAAGTATTTCATATGCATTCAGTAAAAAGCTGTTATTTTGACATTACAAACAGACTTCCATTTTATTTATTTGCATGTATGTATGATAGATTGGACATTTCTGTTGTCTGTTATACTGAATGCACCCAACAAAGCAACTAGGCAGATGATGACGATGGACTTCGAGTTGGCGGTTAGTCAGGCGCATCTTATTAGTGATGTCATCATTTAACAACTTTTTTCTTTTGCCACTAAAGGCGATGTCATACACATCGCAGACGACCCTGAACCAGTGGCGTAAGGTCCGCCTGGACCGCATGCTGGTGGACTACTTCCTACGTAACGGCTACTACGACTCCGCTAATAAGCTTGCTGATGCTAGGGGGATACGGGATCTTACTAATGTCGGTAAGTAACTTCTTTTTTCTAGTTATTATTGTGACTATAACAACCACAGATATTTGGTCCTTGAGTGCATATTTTGCGGTTAGTGCGTCGATTTTAAAATTAAAAACACTCGTTTCACACATTTTCATAATTTTAAGAATTTATTAATGGATGAAACTGATTGTGATTGTTGCAAACAATCTAACTAAAATTCTATTGGATAATTGCATTTTTGATAAAAAAATCGACTTATTTACGTTACATTTATACTGCACGCTCGAGGTAGGACCTGTGATCAGTGCAAATGACAGTGGACGTGCACTACAACTAGCACGGTTTTTGCGGAAAATTTAGTAGTGCTCTTCTTCTTCAAAGTAGATGATGGCATGGCAATATGGATGACATTTAACTGTTTGGTACAGATAGACCACCGAACTGAAGCTTTCTTCATTGGATCAATACCTATCGTAAAGGCGAAAATTTTTTTTCTTTCGGGGTTTTGTGGTCTGTACTACAATACACCCATACCTGTCTGGAACACCATGTATTTTATAAAATGAGTTTAATTTATTTTAGGCACTATAACAGCTGTAGACTTGTGTAGACACAGTGGGAGACACAAATGGCTGATAATGAAAAAAAAACAGTACTCAGCACACATCATTTGCTACCGCAGTGCCCTGTTCTATCTTCAGACTATAGTTCGTTTTCCGGTCTTGAAGATCTCTTCAAATTTATCAAGTTTTTTTTCCTATACATACTGCCATAACTGCTGCAAAGCTTAACACATCTTCTCATATTCCAGATATATACGCGGCGGCGGCTGAAGTGGAAGCTGAGCTGTACTCTCAACGCACAGCGCGCTGCCTGCAATGGTGTGCAGACAACAAGTCCAAGCTCAGGAAGCTTAACTCCAACATGGAGTTTAAGATACGGATACAGGTATTTTCCGTATATTGAATACTAGCTGTTACCCGCGACTTCCTTCGCGTGGAAATTTCGATGTGTAAGTGTGAGAAAATTAAAAGTATCCTAAGTGCTATTCCAGACTATAGTCTACGTCTGTGCCAAATTTTATACAGATCCGTTCAGCCGTTCTGGCGTGATTGAGTAACAAACATTCATCCAAACTTTCGCATTTGTAATAGTAGTAACATAACAAAAAAAAAAAAACTGTACATTGATTTAAGTCTTAATCTTGGTTTGGGATAAAAATGTGTGTAAAACTAGCATAAACTGTAAATGTTTCTGCTGAGCATTAGGTGCTGGGTACGATTCCCAGGGTGGGCAAAGTGTAATTGGGTGTTTGCTTCTGGAATTTCTCAATAACATCATCCAGTGACAGTTGACAAAACTTATATCACTTCTAGCTTTTGAAGAGCAAATTCAGTAAAGTTCTCAATCCAAGATACGTGACCCAACGATATTCTTGATTGCAGGAGTTCGTAGAACTAGTTCGTGGAGACAAACGCTTGGAGGCAGTCCGCTACGCTAAGAAGCACTTCTCGACTTACGAGGAGGATCAGCTCAAGGACATACAGCACTGCATGGGGATGCTCGCCTTCCCTAAGGACACAGGTACGCTGTGCTACCTTGCTGCATCAGGCTTAAAGTATACAGGGTATAAGTAATGAAGGAGCTCGTGGCTAAATAATAACAGCCGCTCGAGTCGATCTTTAGATTAAGCCGTGCTTGCCTAGGTTGGTCCGTGGATGGGTGACCACCCATAACATACCATACCGAGTTTTGTCCGGGCCTCAGAAAGCGCGTTAAGCCGCCCTCGGCTTAACGCGCTTTCTTCCCGGCTGTCATTGGTAGATCTTTGACAGTCGTTAGATGTAGTCAGTGACCCGAATTTCTGACAACCAGTCTTACCAAGGGGTATTGTGTTACCTAGTTCTAACGGGGTTGTGGAGGTCAGATAGGCAGTCTCTCTATGTAAACTTCTGAAATTCAGCTGTATCCGGTTAGACTGGAAGCCGACCCCAAAATAGTTTGAAAAAGGCAGGCAGATCATGATGAATTGATGACCTAAATGAATGCCCGATACAGACCCATATTTTTTGTCACTTGGTGAAATATAGTCGTGTTCCGTCACAGAGGTGGAGCCGTACCGCTCGCTGCTGCAGGCCCCACGCTGGCGCGCGCTGGTGCTGCAGTTCCGCTGGGAGCACGCGCGCCTGCTGCACCCGGCGCGCCTGCCCGCGCTGCCCGTCGCGCTGCAGCTGGGCCTGCAGGCACTCAACACGCCATATCCTTTTCTAATACTCTTCAAATTAATAATAAAGAGTTGGGTGAAACGCCGATACAGCTAGTAATGACCGACGTCTCCTTAACAATTCTTTTTTGACATTTATACGTCTAAAGAGTGTTTAAGAATAAACACTACAGTAGCTACATGTGTGGATTTTATAATAATATCACTTGCTTCGGTGAAGGAAAATATCGTGAGGAAACCAGTATGCCTGAGAGATATTTTTCGACGGCATGAGCGGCATAAAAACTGACACCAGGTCATTCATTAACCAACCAGCCCAGCTTGAGTAGTTTGGCTCGACCAAAGTGAGGCTTCCCTAAGAGAGTGTACGACTATTTTACACTCAGCTCACGATAATAGGGTCTACTAGTCGGGGTGTGGTGTGGGTACAGGTATACACACACAACTATGAGAACAGGAGAAACCCCTTTTTTTAGTAGGCAGAAGTCTGGCAAGCCGCCTCTTTTTCCAAGTGTGAAAATAAAGTACAATATTATAGTAGGTAATAAAAAGTTGATAAAAAAACGATTAATAATGTATGTACGTATGGATAACCTGAGTTGTTAAGAGGTCAGAGGATGATGATTTCTATACAAACATATTTCCAAAATCATTTGCGATTCGAGCGTATTTCCAACTAGACAGTATTTATCTAGGGTCTTGTTTAATTTCTACTTTAATCAAAACGTAAGCGAATTGCATTTCGCATTTTACAGCGTAAATGACATGTTTTCTTTTCTTCTTATTTGTTCTGTATTAACACAGTCATTTTACTCCGAGACTGTTGGCATCACAAAGTTAGCGCGGCGGGGCGGGGGGTGTATGTGTAGCGACCTAGCGACTAGCGACTAGCGACTAGCGACTAGCGACTAGCGACTAGCGACGCCGCAGTGAGCGGTGCAACTGTGTTCTACATTTGTTTTATAACTTATAACTAGAGATCGGGTATTCGGATGCATATTTACCTAAAGTTTGAGTGTTGACTAGTATGGAGCGCGCCACTTATTTTTTCATCTTAATATTTTTCTAAAAATTAATTATGCCCAGTCATATTTATTATTTTGTCCTATTCGATCATTCAGCAGGAAAATTTGAATTCAAATAGTTGTAGTATTTTTTACTCGTTGTACTCGTCTTTTAAACAAAGGGATTTAAATTTAATGGCCGGCCTAACTTCCACCATTTTTTTTTTTTCTAAGTTTCAGACATGCATAAAACTTATATTAATCCATAGCTGGTATCAATACAAACAAATTTATGAAGCAAAATCTTTTAAACTATCATGTTGCCGAGATATGAGCTATCAAAGTTAAAGCCCATTCACTGATAGCATCTTCAGCGCAACTAGAATCCTTTGTGCGCGAGTCCGAATCGCACTTGACCGGCTTTAAAATTAGTGAATGTATCAAGTTTTTTAAACAAAATTTTTATTTTAAACCCTTGTTTTTTACCCGACTGACCCAAAACGAGGGTAATGTTGTTTGCGCGCATGTATGTATGTCCGTTTCATTGTTACCTCGTAACTCCTAAACAGATGAACCGATTTGGATAAATTATACGTCGTTAGATTCATGTTGGGGCCGCGAGTGTTACTGGTGACCTAAAAATTAAAACACAAAGAAAAATGGCAGATTTTGGGTGCCATATGAGTGGGGTATTAAAATGAAGGGTTTTAAAAGTATTTACAAAAACATATGTAACTTATATGTTTAAAAGTAATTTGAAACGACAAATCGTATAAAAAATGAAAAAAATCGTATCGTAGTAATCGTAGTAAATAAATAACATAAGTTAAATTGTTTGCGAAATCTTTCACGTTACTAAACTAAAAAACTGGAAAAAAAAGTAATCAAAAAATCTAAAAAACCCTATTGAAAAAACTCAAAAGCAGTTCGAGATTTTTAGTTTTTATTATTTTTTTATCATTCTTAGCTCAGAATTAGATTAACTTAGTAATTTATCCTCAGGGCAGTAAATTATTTATGATAGGTACCACCTATATCATAAAATAAGTCTACTACCTAGATTTTATCTACAAGACCTAGATTTCAAGACATTATCCTAATATCTTGTGATTAGATATTGTGGAGAAATTTCCAAAATACGCCTTACTAGTATGTACATTCACGATTCCCCAAATTACCTAGTCAAAAATTATAACAAAAATAACATCCATTTATTTTCAGGCTACTTTGGCCCATAGATATATACCTTACAGACTAATATAACATGATAAAATATAAATTATGTTAGTAAATAGAACCTTAAAACTATATTAGTAAGTTAACACTTCACTTGTGCACTTGCTCGTGGATGCGACAAAGCAAAATAGCAATTAATGAACATGTCGGATATGTCAGGATTTACTCAGTTAGGCTCATACATCATGTGGGCAGACGATGGGTTTCGTGCTATGAAAACACACTGTTTCTAGCAAAACTACTTAAGATTACAACTTGACACAATAACACGGGGCACAATGAATCGGATACAGTTCCAAGACGTCTCAACTCCGCCGCGATCAGACTTTGACTGTCGCCCTCGGCTCGAGTTGAACATCAGGGCTCTGTAGAAGCACGCTGTGTTGTGGGTAGACTGGTAAGGTAGTCGCGTGATGTCATTACTGCACTTTCCATTTTATGTCCGTACTAACTACCAGATCCGCAAACATATTACAAAACAGAAATGCTTATGAATGAATCGTAAAATACTACGCACCGCATCCCGCGTGCTTCGACGATAGTCAAACAGAAATAGCAATATTCCGTCGTTCGATTATTGCACCCGCCTCGTATTGCAATTTCAGGTCGCCTCCGCCGCGGACCTCTTATATGATGTTTATTTTGCAAATAGGTTTTTCACAAACTCTTACGTAATTTTTTTTTAAATTAGTTGTGGTCGGTGTTTCGTGCCTGTCTACTCTGAGAAGGCCGAAACAATTTCAGAGGTCTCTTTTCAAGTCCAGACATAATCACACATAGTCGCGATACATAAGATGGAGGCGAGTAGTAGCGCAGAGTCTTGATCGATGGAAGGAATCAAAGCAGGCCTTGCAGCGAGACATTACGGGCTGATAATGATAGGACGATCATTAGTGTGACAACATGTTTTCCAGCCAAGCCAATACACGCACATTTCCTTAACCGCCGCTCACTCAGTGCTACTCGGACGCCACGCGCGTGTCCACGTGCCCCGCGTGCCAGCCGCCGCTGAACGCGCTGGCCGCGTGCCTGCCGCACGCGCACGTGTCGCACTCGCGCCTGCTGTGCCGCATCTCGCGCGCGCCGCTCAACGAGCACAACCACCCCATGGTGCTGCCTAACGGACAGGTGTATGGGGAGAAGGTAACACCAGCGAATAATAGTGTGGAGAGTAGTAAAAAAAAAATCTTCAACATTACGTAACTTTTACACGGATCACAGAAATGTAATAACACCTAGGACTATACCACCTCTTTATGGTATAATAATACTGACTAACCTGATCAAATGCAGCATCTTAAGTAAAGTAGTCTTACATAAGCTCAGCAGTCACTCTGGGGACGACAATCCTTTTAGTTATTTTGCCTCTGAATACACCAAGCCAATAGAAAACTTATTATAACTTGTATTAAAGCTCCTCGTTGGTCTACTAGTCGCAAGCGCGACTACTGAGCACGAGGTCCTGGGTTCGATTCCTAGGTCGTGTAAAATGTTATTGGATTTTTTCATCAGGAATTTCTCAGTAACAGCCAAAGTCAGGATTTGTGCCCGGTTGATAGCAATAGGCTCGTCCTTTTTACATGGGACTAAAAACACAACTGGCGAAATGTAGGTGTATTATTAGGTACACTTCTGCCTAACCCTTCGAAAATTATAAGCGTGATGTTATGTTATACATATCTGAAACAGAAAAGAGCTCGTGGCTAAATAATAACAGCTGTACGATTCGATCTAAAGTTAAGGTGAGCTTACCTAGGTCGGTCCACCACCTAGGTGACCATTCCATTGGTCCTGGTTGTCAATTTTAGATCTTTGATAGTCGTTATAGGTAGTCAGTGACCCGAAAGCATAAACTATAATTTTCCAATTTTTTATCAGTTATCTGTCAGAGATTGAAAATGGCAACTTTTATGCAAAGAAATGTCTATAATCTAATAAATAATCAGAAGTGATTATTATTTAGGGCGACCATTTTTTTTCTAAGCGTTTAAAGCCAATTTCAACAAACAATCTGTATCTACACATTTCTCATTCAACAGGCTCTCAAAGAAATGATGAAGGAACACGGCTCCATCATCTGCCCGAAGACCAAGGAGGTGTTCTGTATGAAACGCGTGGAGAAGGTATATGTCATGTAATGCGACACTTGTCACTGTATATACGACATGTGTCACGCTGTACATACTTGCCTTTATATACCTACTTTTTTAGCATTTATCACACTCGGATACCTTGTCTTTTGTAATTTAATTAATTAACTTGTGATTTTTGTCGTAGCTAGGGTAAGATTATAATACAGGGTGGAATCACCGATGCGAAAACGGTTACTACGTATTCCATACATCATTCTGAGCAAAGAATGAAAACAAAGAAATTTTTCATGGGTTATCACAAAAAAATCAGCTGATCCATACATTTTGACTGTCTAGGTATTGCACTTTTGTAGGAAACAGCTGATTTTGTTTTTATTAATTAACGAAAAATTTATATGTGGAGTGGCTTAGAATGATTTACTGAATACGTGGGAACCTTTTTAGCGTCGGTATATTCCATCCTGTATAACAAAGTCTACATTCCGAGGCTTATTTTTAAAAATGTTTTTTGTAAACATTCTAAACTCCGAGTTCAAGTTTGCATTGATTTTTTACCCGACTGCGGCAAAGGCCAAAAGGAGGGTTATTTGTCAACATGTTTTTCGGGTATAACTTGCAATTTGCAATATTACTTTAAAAATGCAATATTCTGTCTGTATCCTAGCTACGCCTCCTATATTATTATTTTAGTATTATTATATTGCTTACTTTGAAGGAATAAATATTATGTGGTTAAAAGGTATTCATTTAAATTATGCAGGGTGTTTATATAACCATACTAAGGTAACTTTGTACCTAGTCTTATTTTTCATAAATATATAACAAAATATTATGTAAAAGATTTAATACAGACTTGGAAGTATTCTATAGACTAAACATCCTGTATATTGTAAATCTTTGGAATCTCTTATTAACGTGTTTAGTATGCATGCATTAAGGATACTTGAGTATCCAACTTTTATTTGTAAAGGTCCGTTACTTCAATCCGTGTGTTTCATATTATAAAAATCTCACGATTGTAACTATTGTGTCGGGAACTATCCGTAATATGTGTGTTTTTACATTAGAAATATTATTTGTATGGTAATTTAAAAACGCCATCATTTTTGTGCCATTTTCCGTATAGCCCTGGCACATTTTTATCACAATAGAATCCAAGCACATCTTACTAGCTTAAAAAATACAGTTTGCGTTGCTTTTAGCTTTCCCAAAAAGAAATAAAGAGTCTGTCCATTTTGAAATACAAATGTCTATAAGATCATCATCATCATTCTCTTGCTCTTCTTATCCCTATTCATCAGGGATCGGAGCAGCATGTCTTCCTCTTCCATACCTCTCTAACACTTTATTACTCGTCATCTCATCAGGTTTCTTGAAATTAAATATAAAAAAGATTTTACTTTGAAAAATAAACATTAAGAAATGCTTTGTAATTTGACTCTTTCCTACGTTTCTTGACTAATTATTAAAATAGAGGGGCAAAACCCTACGCTACGCCACTGCATCGCAGTTAATATTAGTATGATTAACATCATCAGCTTTATAAGCCAAAACCACCATGTTCTGGAACCAAAAATTCGAAGAGATTATTTTGACCCGCACTGGGCCCGCGGGGCGCATTACAGAATCATTAAAGGTTCATGTTTTGTCTATTAAACCGGTAATATCGTAAACAAATGTGATTCTCTCTACATGACGTTGGAGCGAAACTTTCGATATTATAGCGGACTGTGTTATTTAAGGTTTTCGTAGTATGTATACATTATATTAATAGCTCATTGTATCATTAATATCCTTTCTTTGTTACATTGAGAAATAAACGAAAACCAAAATTGTGTTGTTTTATTTAGAAGAGAATTACTAATCTACTACACCTATTGTAGACACCTCAATAATTATGGATATTCAAGCAGTTTTAATTGATCAAATTAAATCCTCTTGTAATGTTGCTTATAAAGTAACAGAACTGATTTATATTTTTTTATATTGGCAGCTTAGTACTGTTAAAAAAAAGAATCAATATTATGTAAAAAGCTGTGATAAAAAAATAATCCACCAAAATCAACGATTATTATTTCCTTACATTAGTATTCTTGCCAAGTTTCAAGTAAATGTGATCACGCACTTAGATTTTTCATACAAACTTTATCACCCTGTAGCTTCCGTCCTGCATGGATTTAGGGGATGTAACCTAGACAGGATTATACCTTGATTACAAGGAACCTACTCACGTTACTTTTCTTTGTACGTATTATCTTAATTAATGGTAAAATAGAAATAATCGCGCCTAGGGGTACTTTAAGTCGGATACATTGAGTGGACCACCTTTGTAAGAGTCAGCGCAGACAGAGAGGAATTATCCCCGCGCGGTCTCGGGCATTTTCTTTACGTATCGCGCATATCTTCGAGAACGCGCGAGCATTTCTTGTCAGGTTCAAGCATTTATGCACTTTATTGTAATAATTTTAAACTTTATTTTCAAGTGCGTTAATAAAATTCTCTCCGTTGCGCTCCGTTCTGTCTGCACTGAGCCTAAGACGTCTAAAAAGTCACGATGTATTCAAGTGCGTCCAGCCAGCATCCAATTTTTTTTAATTTAAAATGTGCTTGTTTTATGTTTTTCCATTTTTTGTCGGGTTTTTTAGTTTTCTCATTCTATAAAGAAAACCGTCTCGTTGGGCTAGTGGTCGGAAGTGCAACTGCTGAGCATGAGGTCCAGGGTTCGATTCCCGACTGTTTGTTCCCAATTTAAAATTCTCAATTCAGTAGTGGGTCCGGTACGGTAGACCGTACTCCTTTACGTTATTTTCTGAATGAAACAAAACATTGATTCTGATACTTTTTATTGACTTTTAACACGTTTCTTAATAATAACGTCGTTGCACACGACAAAAATACTCGTAAATGGCATTATTTATCACATTATATTGTAATGGCTACTCATTGTAGATACATAATTATTTATTATACAAGATTTTAAAAAAATACTGTCCGACCCGAAAGGGGTATACAGGTATACCAATGACTTTACCAAATAAAATACGAAACAAAATATTCATTAAAGTAAACATATTAATGAATTTTAAAAGGCATGATTTTTGTACCCAAATTACCACCATTTCTCTAAGGAAACTATATTTTCTATCACCAAAATTTATATTTGTCATCAAGTTGTATCACCTAATAAATAGATCTATCGCCACGAAATATTTTCGTTCTCAGATAAACAAAAATTGTTCCCAGGTATGAATTATCAAATTAATGTTAATATATGTGTAAAATAAGAGATCGATAACCAATAAAATTATATTGCATTACATGAATCAAATTTCCCAATGGGGTATCATTTAAGCTATCACCAATTTAATTAGTTTTGTGTTTCTTAAATAATAGGGTTTGTCCTCAAAATAGTAGATCTGTCACCAAAATGTAGTCACCAAACAGGTTAGGTTAGGTTAGTTTATTTGGTACTAGACCTTATATCTCAGGATTTTAGGTGATTTATTGTGGAACTGATTTTGCATTGTTTGGTGACTACATTTTGGTGACAGATCTACTATTTTGAGGACAAACCCTATTATTTAAGAAACACAAAACTAATTAAATTGGTGATAGCTTAAATGATACCCTTTCTCTAAAATCTTACAAACTTTTAAAACGTGACAACACCATCTTTGGCATTAGTATCATAGTATGTTCGATAGTCAATTGCTTGTCTATGACATCACTAGCCTAGAAGCGACCGCTCGCGCCCGTGTGTTGCCATAGAAGTTTCCTTATTTTAGTACATTTTATTTAATTTTCATCGGGGTATTTTTGGTATGTTTTTTACTTGTTCTCCAAAAAGGATACCTAATAATACCCTCACGGATCGGACAAGGTTTTTTTTAACAAAAATTGTATAAAAAGTGCAGCTAGCGACCAAATCGAAAATGACAAAATCTTTCTTACGTATAACTTGTGTACTTTCATACAAAAAGGCAAAATTGACATTGAATTGATTTTTTTTCTTCTCATAAAAATGTACATTCTAAATGCACTCGCTACTACCACAATAAAAACTAACTAAAATGCATTGTAAGAAACACATGATTATGTTTGTATTAAATATTGTAAAGTAAAAACTGAAACAGAATAACAATACCAGTACACATTGATGATAACAAAAATATTTGATAACTAGAAAACTATCACATTATTAGAAGTGGAGCATATACTATTCGCTAAGGGGACTAATTTTATACCGTATTTATTCTTACCACCGGAGACTTTTTTTGCATTTTGAGTTATAAGCTCGATATTTTTGGATAGCCAACTGAAGTTAACCAACCAATGCTATGCTTAGGGCCCGGTTTAACAAAACGACATTTATATAAATGCCTAACAGTGAAATCACATTTACACGCACAGATCAGTATTTTCTTGCATCCTTTTCTCTTTCTGTCATTTAAAATGCTGTAAGTTGCAACCCACTAACGTTAGAGATCCAATGGCACCGATAAAGTGCTTCCGATGCAAATGAATGCGGTTGCTTGCGAGCGGACTTCTCGCTCCACCAAATGATACCTTGACTTGACAGAAAGAGAAAGGTTTACTCGAAAATGCTGATCTGCAGGTCTTAAATGGCCGCTTTAGCAGAATCATAATAATATTATAAATTGTCACAAAGTGACAATTCATAATATTAACTTCAAAATGTAAATTTTTGGTGCTGAGCAGAAGCGTTGAAAATTCCGAGATGCGCATAGCCTCCGACAGTTACAAGTTCTTAACTCCATTATATTTACAATAATTTACAAGCTTTAAACATTTACGTGATACCACCATTAAAATCTAATTTCAAAGTTGGTTGAATTCTTTATTTTTAACCGACTTCCAAAAGGAGGAGATTATCAATTCGTCTGGTATCTAGTTCATTTTTTTTTGAACAAATAGACTTGTTCAATGTTGCTTCTGTATTTTTATTAAATTATTGTGAAACAATTAATGTATTTTTGGGTAAAGGGGTGGAGATCGCAAAAAAATATTGTGTGTCTCCTAAAACTAGAAATTACTTATAATAAGAAGTAAAGCTTAAAACTATATAACATAGTGTGATTTGGTTTAATAAGTGATTAATATCTAACAATGTTTGTACATTCATTTAGTGGAGTACATTTTGATATAGCCTGCTATTATCACTAGCAACCTTTATATTCGAATAAAACACATATTTTTCTTACATTTTGGAGTATAAATAACATAAATTCCATGTACAGATGCCAGCACATAAAACTACTATAATCTGTCAAATTTCTTTAATAAATTTTCAACTTTATCGCTAAAGCCTTTGGTTCAAGGTTGATTAGGAAAATTTGACAGTTTTGGGTAGCTGTACAGGGGTCATCCTTCAAAATTATCGCTGAAAAAATTACCCAATAAATTTATTTTAAACAAAAATTGAACTCGACAGAAGCGAGCTCCACTGGGAGTGTTACAATTATAACAAAAAAAAAAAAAAAAAAAAACTTTACTTATATTTTAACATACGTTTTCGGAGTATCATTTACCTAACTATACTTTATCTTAATTTCGAAAAGTTCCTACAATTCACAGTCTAGATTAAATTCAAAAATATTAATACTCATTTAGTGTCCTTGGCGGACGTTGATTTAATCTTAAGAATATAAAAATATATGATTCCTAAGTTATAGCCACTGATGACATTATTTACAACATAACTAGGACTTCTGGGTGAGAGGCGAAGTGTTATATAACAATTTTTGTAACGGTTTAGCTGTCACTATTTTTGCAATTTTTAATTTATAGTTCAGATTAGATCATTATGAATTCTAGCTAATTTGATTTGAAATTAAATAAAAATGTTTGCGAATCGGGCATTGTTGTAGCGTATGTAAACACGCCTAAGCGACACTATTGTTGGTATAACGCAGCTTCAAGTCCTACGCTGGACATGCCTTCAGTGCTAATCATCTTAATTCTAAGATCTTGTTATGAACACACATATTCATCACTCACAGCACAGCCCGGGCGATAAAATCGAAAGTACAGTCGCCAGCGCATCACAATCCACACATCCACAATTTCTCCAAATGATTTTTAAACCAAAAAATGTTGACGGTTAAGTTCAAAATCGAATGAAAAAATTTGACAGTTAGTGGTAACTTGATGCACTAGCGACACCCATATTTTGCTGCCCGGCTTAGCTGATTCGTGCCGACCCGAACACGTGTGTAGCAAATTTTACTTTTATAGCCACCATATCCAACCATCAACTTCTGCATCTTCTACCTCAAAACCAAAAGCCCCTATATTCACACACGCACATCACATACTATCTCCATGTCTACCCGAAGTAATAGGTCATGAACGCCATGATAACAATGCCGGAGACCAGGGCTCCGAGGTGCTTCAGCGACTGCATCTTGTCGGGCTCTCGAAGCAGGTCGGGTAAGACGGTGACGAGGGCTATGTGGAGGAACCCGCCCGCCGTGAACGGGACTATCCAGGACGTTTTGGCCTCTAAAAAGGTTAAAAAAATTATGCATTAGACCTCATGTCAGAACACTTACATACTTGGAGGTTTCGACGAGTTGGCTATGTTGCCTTATTTATCTCCATGTTAAGTTGTATCCGTTGTAAGGGTATCGATATGCAAACTCTTATCACAAATTCTGTTTTGTAGTTATTTTTTAGTTTTGTATGAAATAGTTGTATTTTAAAAATAAATCAACGTTTATATGGTGTGGGGTATAAAATCACGTGCTGCATTAATGGTTTGCGCGTCAATGTCCACACCTTGTATAATTAAATGATTTGAATAGAAATATAGTCTGCTTACCAATAGAGTTCCTGGCTCCACTGAATATAACAGCCGTCATGGCGCCGATCAGACCAGCTGCCGCCGTTGCCTGCAAGCAAAGATGCGTAGCATTAGTATTGTGCGAGGTTTGTGCAGATGTACCTGTTGACGACCACAACGCCATCTACCGGCGACAAGTAGACATAACGTGATCACGACGCGGCGGTGTGAACCCCGATTCGACACTAGCGACACCCGCGGCACTTCACTGTACTGTGTGACACGACGACCATCTCACACGATCGTTATAACCGCTCGTAAATTATTTTAAAAAATTATGCTATAACCATTGTAAAATATTACACGATATCATGTGATATTGTGATATCGTGTAATATTTTGGTAATATCTTGGTGCATGAAACCCACGACGCTTACACGACGACGACCTGACGCACAAACCCCAACAGTACCTCTCCTAACCAAGTTGGGGCCCACTTTCAGTAAAAAAGAACTGGCAAAACAACAGTGTTATAGCACCGTTACTACACTAATCAACTTCACAAGGACAACGTATTGTTGGCTACCAGTCGCTATAGCTTGAGATATTCTGGCTTCTGCAACTTAATAATTGAGGAAAGGAAGGTTCGAGATGGCCGAGAGCAGTCTGGAGTGCGGGTGGATGGTCTATTGCCATTTCTTTTTTAAACTTACCAGTTGTGCTTTAGCTGCCTCCCACCGCGAGAATCCGCTCTTGAGCAGGATTGCGAAATCTCCAACTTCGTGAGGAATCTCGTGCACTGCAAGAAAATTAGAGATTTTATAAATTATTAGCATTGCACTAGGGCTTTTATATCGAAAATTTGAAGCAAGTACGGTCGTCGTAAGATTGAATTGTGGTGTTCCTGATGTATGCATCTGGAACAGACTTTTGTAACAAACTATTATATTACGGCGTGGTTGGTGTAGTGGCTGAACGATTGGCTTCTCCATTGTGTGTCGCGGGTTCGATTCCCGCACGGAACAAATATTCCGGGTCTGGCTTTTTGTTTATGTGAGTTTAAATGTTTGTATACGCACCCACGATAGAGCAGAAATTCCTAATGTGGGGCAATGTTTTATTAAAAAAAACAATTGTACATACCCAATATAGCAAATGTAGTTAGCACCCCCACCCTGAACCCGACAAGGAAGGATCCCCCCACTGCGAGCCCGTGAGTGAAGTTGTCGATGGAGTTCGCCATCAGGTTCAAGTAACCCGCCACCTGGAACGTTAGAAAGCTGAGATAAAATTTTGACAATGCAATTTGCGATATGCCTGTATGATAGTCTAGTCTAGACTAAAATATTCAGTCATCAGAATCAATGATAGTTTAGGAGGAAGGAATCACCTCACTTCCAAAACAGTGGCTCAGATATTAGCAATTATTATTGAGGGTACGATGGGACTGCCATACGCTTTGCGATTATATAAAAGTCCCTAAAGAAAGAAAAAAAAACAGTGTGGATGAGAATATAAGGCATAGTGTTAGTGAAACCTGCCAATGCGCATGTTCTCCGGCTAAGATGGAAGTTATACAGAATGGAAGGGACATCGACACTGCATAAACGGTTGCCACGTATTCAATACATCACTCTAAACACCCTAATAGAAATTTTTCATCGATAATTTAAAAAATAAAACAGCTTTTTCCTACAAAAGTGCAATACCTACACGGTCAAAATGTATGGAACAGCTGATTTTTATTCAAGTTAATAAATAAATAATTTTTTTCTCAAAAAACTTAGTATTATTTTACAGAAAAATAGTTTAGCAGTATTAATTGCTAATACATAGGTGGATGTAGCCACTGTAACCGAACTAGGCAATTGCCTGTATTTCGGTTTTCGTGCCTTTTCTCCCAATATTTTAGCAATAAAATGCCAAAAAAGGAAATATGGTTGGTTGTACTACTAATAAAATTTTGAATGACTTTTAACTAACCTAAATGCTATATCATCATCTGCCTAGCCTTTTCCCAACTATGTTGGGGTCGGCTTCCAGTCTAACCGGATGCAGCTGAATACCAGTATTTTACATGGAGCGACTGCCTATCTGACCTCCACAACCTAGTTAGTACTGGGTAATACGATACCCCTTGGTGAGACTGGTTGTCAGACTTTTTGGGCCTCTGACTACCTAACGACTGTCAAAGATCTACAAATGACACCCGGGACCATCGGCATAACGTGCTTTCCGAGGTACGGAGGAAACTCGGGTAACATAGGGTGGTCACCCATCCACAGACCAACCTAGGCAAGCACGGCTTAACCTAAAGATTGATCCGAGCGGCTGGTATTATTTAGCCACGAGCTCCTCCACTTGCCACGAGCTCCACATTGTTTAAAATTAAATTACCTATAATATAATAAGCAAATGGTCTATTCATGAGCATTACCGATGAACAATTTCTATGTGGGGGAGTTCTGAATGATGCGCTGAATATGTAGTACCCGTTTGTGCGCCGGTGTCGCTTCCACCCTGTATTTTAAAGTTTTTAAAAATCATTTTCTTGTCGGCTATATCCAGCCGTGACGCTCAAAAGGTTAATAAGATTTTTTAATTTTTGGTTTTTTGAGGAGACCATAATCTCTGCGATTTTAAATCTAAGACAAGTTATCATGATTGCAGACTAACATCTTTCTTGTTGCTCTTCTCCTTGGTGGCCTTGAGCGCCTGTTCCCTCGCCTCGCGCAGCAGACAGCGGCCCATCCACCGGTTGCCCTTGCTGTTGCAGGCGCGCGCTGTGCCGTTCGGACTGCCTACCGTGTTGCAGCATACACCTGGAATATGAGGTACGAATTATTAACACAATTACATGAATTTTAAGTCATTAAGTCCGCCTATGTAACAAAACGCTAACCGCTATTGTACATGAAGTTTAAATATAAATCTAAATCTGAGAAAAAAAATTAGCAAAATCGCAGAGATTATGGTCTCCTCAAAAAACCAAAAATTAAAAAATCTTATTAACCTTTTGAGCGTCACGGCTGGATATAGCCGACAAGAAAATGATTTTTTAAAAACTTTGTAACTGCTGTTTATTAAAAGTATTATACGAAATAGTGTCAAAAAATGTGATGTTTTATTTAAAAAATATGGGACGAAAAGCAATGATTAATTGGTTATTGATAAGATGATGGAATTCCTATTTTTTTTTATAGGTAGTTGCGCTTAATTTATGGCTAGTCGTGGGAGGGGACGCCAATGCGTTTAAGCTCCGGCGTTGAAACAGTTACTTTAAAAAAAAATTAAAACAGAACACAAGTCAGGCAATAATTGAAAGCTATTTTGCAGTTATTTCTAATTTTAATGAATAAAGAAACTGACTTAATCTTGACCTATACAAATCCACATTTTACTTATACTTATCTTGTTCTATGTTCTATGGCGTCAATTCATACTCTGTTTATAGGACCAACCAAACCAACATTAAATCGATATTCTGTTCTAGAAATGTATGACATTTAATTTATATTTTGCTTTGTGAATTATTGTAATCATAAGATGATATATTGACATTGTAATATGATTATTGTTAGCTGTTAAGCCTTTTGGTTAAAAACTGTTAGCTTAGAATGTATTTCTGAATAAATAATTAAAAAAAAAAAACAAAACCTACTCCAACTACCGACCCAATTAATCTATTTGTATTTCAATTTCTCTGTTACCTCCTCAACAATATGCAAGTTATTTACTTTAACAAGTGTAAGTATAACCTTTATTTTATATAATAAGTACTCAAAAGGCTATGTCTGCGATTGCTTTGCAATTCGACATAGAGTACCTACATTTTGCCAGTGAGTGAAAATTTTCTTAATTTTTTAGAGGACAAATTCTTGACTGCAAGCAAAAAAAAAACAATAACTAACCTTTAGTATTATTATTGAAGACACAAGTGTCATACAGCTGCTTCGCCGTCACAGTTCCATTCCCATCACAGATTCCATCACCAATACTCTTCCCTCTCTGCCGCCTCTCAACCGCTAACAACTTCTCTATTTCTTCTATCTCTATCTGCTTTATCTTCGTAGAACCGTTTTGTTTGACTGTTTCAGGTTCCTCCTGGACTTCTTCTTCTTCTTTCTCCTCGTGGTCGGTGGCGGCGAATAGTTTTTCTACTACGATGAAGACTAGCATGCCGCAGAGGCACCATAGGCCGCTTTTTAGGGAGACGTGCTCGCCCGCTATGGAGATAGAACGTTGGATTAGAGCTTTGGAAACAAACCTCAATATTAATAAGAGTAGGGTCAACCAGAGGGACAGTGCTTAAATTATACAAAGTATGAAAATTCCACGGAGTCTGGATTTGTGTGCGATTGATGGCAGTAGGCTCGCCCCCTATTACATGGGACTTAATTATAACTGGCGAAATGTGGGTGTACTATTAGGTACACCTCTGCCTAAGCTTTCGGCGATTGCAGGCGTGATGTTATGTTTAAGACATGTTGCGTTTATGCCAAATCAATCTTTATTAGAACAGATAGGTATTTGGCTTTATATGCTTCAATGGCACCCATTTCTTAAACACATAATGATTTTTTTTCATTACATTGCCCAGGGAACTTCAGCATAATCGTGATCTATTGGTTACTTTGTTATTATAAGACAGAGAGCTAAAATCCTTTTCATTCTGTTTATTGATAGGTTTGCGACAATCGCTTCAGATCTTTATTTATTGAACTATTAAATGATTTATCGACTTTACAATATGACGAAAATTTGTGGTGGTCGGGGGTAAATGAAGGACTCCTATAACTCGTTACATGCATGAGCAATTACTTTTGTATTCAATTACACATTGTTGTCAGCTGATTATTTAGTGATCGTGAATAAGTGTTTTGTTTTAAATATGAATTACGATTAATTTCACAATATTAATAATGATGATGTAGACTTATTGAGAGCACTCGTGTGTTACAAGCAAAAAGGTCGTGAGTTCGAACTCAAAGTCAAAGATTTTTATTGTGAGACAGTGGTTACAGATTTGTTATTGAACTATGTTGGTGTGCGTTTGCACTGCTCCACCATGTTAGGCATACAATAGTTTGAACAATTTGTTATCTTAGACCTAAGTTTATGTGATATATATTAATTCAAAGCAAGGCAATTCAAGCAGGCACTTTACGTTGTGTAAATGATTTCATTAACACTGCTCTCAAAACGGTGACGGAAACATTCTGAGGTCATCGGAGAACCAAAACATTGAAGAACCGTTACATCCATCTATCGGCACTGGGCCCGCATAGTACATTATTATATAGCATACTCCCTCACAGAGGCGGCCGTGTCCCAGCAATGGGAACAGTTTATGGCTGATTATGCTATGTGCATACATATATGTATTGTATGTGCTTGTGCTGTGTAGTGAATTAACTTTTACGCAGCGTTCTTATCAACATAGAAATTGTACGTAACTAATTAATAACGTAATTTTCCTGGTTCCTGCATCTACATTTATTTATATAAGTTTTCCTCTAGAGATTAGCTTAAACTCTTGACATTACATTCTTGTAATTTATACTAGTTTACAGTACACGAAACTTAATTTTTATCATCAGAAACCTTGAGCTAAAGTATATGTCTTTAGATACCAGTGGCGAAGGTTTCATAGAACTCGATTCTTTTCGGCTTCCCTTTGAAAAATGGCTCAGTCAGTATTCTATAGACAAATAATATAATCACATTAAAGATATGTACTCCGGCTTACCTGTTACAAAAATTGAACCTTCGCTACTGTTAGATACGGTACCAATTTCAGGCAGAGTTTTACAGTTCGTTTGAAATTCATTTGGAGGCGAGATTCTTGTTAAGATTCTGTCAAACCAGTACATGTCTCCGGATTTAGGACTGACAGATCTTTATCTGCCTAGCCTTTTGCCAACTATTTTAGGGTCGCCTTCCAGTCTTACCGGATGCAGCTGAATACCAGTATATTACATGGAGTAGTATTTTACATGGAGCGACTGCCTATATGACCTCCAAAACCAAGTTATTACTAGGTAATACCCCTTGGTAAGACTGGTTATCAGACTTTTTGGGCCACTGACTACCTGTAACGACTGTCAAAGATCTACAAATGGCAGCCGGGACCAACGGCTTAACGTGGTTTCCGAGGCACGGAGGGATCTCGGTATGTAACGGGTGGTCACCCATCCACAAACCAACCTGGGCAAGCAGGCTTAACCTAAAGATCGATCTGAGCGTCTGTTGTTATTTAGCCACGAGCTCCTTAGAACTGACAGATTTAGAACTGAAATATTTTCCCGGATGAGGTATCCGCAGCCGGTCCGCAATTTGACCGCAGCTTTAAAAGGCTAGCCCGGTAACTGTACAGGGTAATAGGTTAGTAGTACGGTAGGGTTGTAGTAATAACTAACTTATATCCGCGGCTTCGTCAGCGTGGAGTTCGATAATTGTTCCACGGGATCGTACCACCGGGATAAAAATTATCCTGGTATGTGTTAATCCAGGTTATAAACTATCTATGTGCCAAATTTCATCCAAATCAGTTCAGTAGTTTTTGCGTTAAAGAGTAACAAACATCCTCACAAACTTTCGCACTTGTAATAGTAACGGGGCCATGCGCGTGTCCACGTGAGTTTCGAAGCCCTATTTGACTCTGTCGGGGGATCATTTTGGAAAAACTGTGATACATGTCTCTCATAATTTTAATTGAAGAGTATTTACACCAATTTTCAAGTCAATCGACCCAGAGAATATAAAGTTTCACGAAAAATTCAACCCCTTTTTTTTTTTTTTTTTTTTTTTTTTTTCCGGATGGTAAATCATCAAATGACCCCCCCCCACTCTGGGCGGAACGGAGGGGAGTGTCAGACTTGTACTGACTAAAACCCATCCATGTTCCTTCTCTGCCCTTTGTGTTCCAGGGCCACGGTATCTCTTTCGAACAGTCCCGCAGCCCTGGCAGGCATCGGCCCATGCGGACCCCTACTTGATTGCTGACATTTCTTTGAGGCGCGCGTGGAACACGAACGCGCCGTCGACACAGCCTGTCGTCATAAGACGGCCGGACGGCGAGCTAGCCCATAACTCGCCGTCCACAGGCCAGCGCCTACGGTGGTCGGAAGCCACCACGTGACCCCCGACGCCCAGGGCGTCTCCCGCGGCGGCTGGGACGTGAGGTTCTTTCCCTCTCACGTCCCGCCACCTCCTTCACTAGCATGACTGCTTCGCAGAAGGAGGTGACGGCTTCCCATTCTCTCTCGCTCCGGACCATGGCTTGAACCAAGGCCGGACGCGAGAGATTGCCGCCGCCAATCGCCGCTATGAGGACACGGCGGTGCTCCGCCCAAGCGGGGCAGACCTCCACGGTGTGTTCCACCGTGTCCTCCGGACAAATTCAACCCCTCATTTCACCGTTTTAGGGGTAGAATTTTGAAAAACCCTTTCTTAGTGGATACCTACTCTTCACAAAGAATACACCCTCCAAGTTTCATATCTCTAGGACCAGCTGTTTGGGCTGTGTGTTGATATAACAGTCAGTCAGTCAGGACTTTGAATTTCATATAGTGAAGATCCAGGATCTAGGGATCAGGGTGGTCTAGTAGTGTGATGGTAGGTACTGACCTACCAGCACACTAGACCTAGACCTATTATTTACCGCGCATACCGTCCAACAACAGTTTTATAGAGCTCATGAGACATTGAACCGTTGTCTAAGGTCAGTGACGCAGCTGTATCTATAACTTGGATTGTCCCAGCGGGCCTAGACAAAGCGACAGTTACTATCAAAGCGTTTCGCGTATCTACAACGAATTTCAACAGGATTGACATTACTTCAGTAGCTTATTTCTAAGTCCTATACATTTTTGACTTTTCATCGTTATCGACCACAGGTGTGTGTGGTTACAAATTGAAGTTAACAAAATTGAAGTGTCTGTTTGTAATTTCAAAATAACAGCTATTTACTGACTGCATGTGAAAGTATATACGGTACTTATAAAAAAATAAACAATATTTTTTTTTTCTGTTTCTTTGGTATCTCCGAAACGGTTGGATCGATTTTGACGGAACTTTTACTGCCAAATAGCTGATGTTATAAGGAGTAACTTAGGCTTTTATTTTAGAAAAACTGTTAACAAAATCCGATTACTACAAATTAGCCCACAAACTTCCCTAGCCCTTTCAGGCTACAATTTCGTATAATACAGAAATATTCTAATCTCTTCACAAAGTCGCCTGCGAGACCATACAAGCGAATAATAATTACAATCATAACGCATAGTTACCATGATAGATCGAGCATAGTCTGAGTCACATATATTATGTTTACTTTTTACTACCAACTACAAAGCGTTACTATCAGTTGGAACACAAAACTTCCAAACAGGTTATACATTCAAACGATTTTAAACTTTATAATGTTCTGGGTAGAGTGTGTTCTGTATTGGCATGTGTGAGTGTTGATACAAAACCTCAACCACTGAATGTAAATGAGTGCGCGTGCGACGTTTGTCATTGATATATCACAAATTAGTTGAATGTCCACTTTGTAATGTGCTTATGTTATGTCTAGTCATCTTCAAGTTTGTGTACTTGTATGGGGTCACTGATTTACAAAAACTTTTTCCGTGAATGTATAAACAGGGTATGGGTAACATAAAGGTGTAAGAAGACCCTTCACGAAGCCGAGAGGCACGTGCTTTTAATAAGATTTTTGCTTTAAACACCTCCCCACGACTCCCGTACTATTCAATCAATCCATCAGCACAATGTTTTGAGTGCGTTACATTGACTCTTACCATAAAATGTGATTTTTCACCCCAAAAATAAAACTGGTTTCCCAGCAATAATTTTAGCGTAAAGTAACTTAGATTGATGTACATAATGCTTGGTTGTCGGCTTCGTAAAGGGTCCGTTTACACCCTGTATAACCGAGAACTCATCTTCGCCTATCGTCATCATCATCATTTCAGCCGAAAGACGTCCACTGCTGGACATAGGCGTCTCCCAAGTGTCGCCACATTGACCGGTCCCATGCGACTCGCATCCAGCGGGATCCCCACGAACCACGCCAATACAATAAAATAATTTACTCTGTAAATAGGATACAAGAGTCTCAGGAATCACTAGTTATAAAACTTCTTGTTATTTAAAAAAAAACGCTTCATGGAGTCGACATTTTTTCTATATGAATACCCCTGAGAACAAATGGCGAAACAAACTCAGTGGTCAAGGTCCTTAAGTCCAGACATTAAATATAAAAGTGTAACAAAATGCGGGGTAGTATGACTGAGTCAAAAATATCCTACGGGGGCTGATAATACTTCCAAGTTCAACCAGCTACTTGCAATAAAATAGCCATATCGAAAACCATTCTTATCATTGTTGTAAAACATTGTGTAATTAGCCATCATTGACATGTTTTATAACATTTCGATAAACTGTTGTTAAATGAGTCATGATTGTTTTTGTTAAACACAGGATTTCCATAGTTTCGAGTTTTTATTTCATCACTGTTTGGCGATGACAATTTTTTTTGCTTGATGCCTCATCGTCATCATTGTCGTGCCGCTATCTTAAATTATTTGGGGTCGGCGGAGCATATCTTCTTCCATACTTCTTCTATTAGTTGTCATCCTACTAGTGAAGTAACCCCCTTTCTAGCCATCTTCACAGCGGTCTTTTACGCAGTCCTTGCACCGTAGCTATGGTCTGCTCTTATGCACAACTTTTTTTAGGATTCCGTAGCCAAATGGCTAAAACGGAACCATTATAGATTCGCCCTGTCCGTCCTTATGTCACAGCCATTTTACTCCGAGACTGTTGGCACCACGCAGTTGAAATTTGGAGAGTGGTTGTTTTCTATGAACCGCTTCACAAAAGTGGTGTGAAATTCTAAAAAATAAAATAAAAGTAGGTTTGGCTCTCCATACATGTAATTGAGGGTTGAAAAAAATACAATACAGAACAGGGCTACTATTAGAAATTCCAGATGGAATAACACTTTGCCCGACCTGAAAGTCAAACCCAGGATCATGCATTAGCCTAGGCTAGTGACCACTAAACCAACGAACTTTTTCATCTCATTACGACAGTAGTGATCCCCTTTTTATTCACATCATCATCCACACAGTACATCCGTCGCTTCTTTGCTCTTCCCCTTCTCTTATAGCCATCCACATTCATACCCAAAACTTTCTTCACGACATGTTCCTTGTTCTGGTAGCCCTAAAGAACGCTAATGAAGACTGACTAACAAGCTGTCGACCCCTTCGCAGGCTGTTTGATTGGCTATGCAGTCCCCTCAGATTTTGTAGTCACCTCCAGTGATTGAGTGTCGGTTACAATAAATTGAATCAGCTAACATGCAGTGCAGAACAGTCGAGAACGGATATTTTATGCATTTGAAGTATTTCTATACTTTCATGCATTAAAACTTGCGCCGCATGCCCTGGCACCTGGGCACTTTGATGATCTTATGACTCCATCAGTGAGCAGAGACCCCGTAGCTGGACTTTGAACCAAACACATTTTTAAGTTTTTGCCTTCGACACGCTCAGAAGATGGACTTCTAGTCCATTGGCGTTAATGACCCTCGTGTCCTGCGGTTCTTGATATCTGCAAGCTACATGAATTAATGGACGTTATTCTGATGGCGCTATATTCGTAGCTGAGTTCTAGCGTGTCGACACAATAGCAATACTTATATTATTGCCCTCGAAACGCTGAGAAAAAAAATACACATTTTTACCATGGTCTGTCGTAATTTAAACTCAATTTAAAATCTAAACTAAGGCCTGAGTCAGGGCATATACCTTCATTTTCAAAACAGAAATCTGAATTTGGAAAATTAATAGAAAGTTGCGCGGCGTTGTCATAATCATCTTGATCTTCGATGGTCGAATGGGGTCAGGCTTTTGACCCCATTCGACCATCGAAGTTTATGTATTTAAAATACCAATAAACACATAATTCAATATAAATTCATAAATGTAGTATTCTCCTCACCGCAACCGCAAAGCAAATACCAGCGATTAGCGACACGAAACCTCAACATTGTAAACACACAATTAGAAATAGGACAGCAATGTTTATTACTATACATAATGCTCATCCGTATCTTAAGGAAAATTACATATTTTTCTTATTACGATATATCTTGACCTTTCAGGGAGCCATCTTAACGAGAAACGTTTCATAACATCACGCCTGGAATTCTTGAAGGATTAGGCAGATGTACTTAAAATACACCCACATTTCGTCACTTGTTTCAATAGTGTGTAATAGGGGGCGAAGCTTGAATTGCCAACAACCAAGAATAAGTCCAGAGTGGCTGCTACTGATAAATTCCTGATAGAAAAATCCATACTCTACCCGGTTTGGGAATCGATCTCAAGACCTCATGGTGAGCAAAAGCGCTTGTGGCTGCTAGAGCAACGTGGCAGTCCAATATTCGCGAAAAGCACTTCACCTGCGACTACGTCCGCAAAAATTTTGATATCTCGGCTAATATGCATGATATAAAATAATTTACACCTACGGATAATGTATCCTACAATCAGGGAATAAAATTTTGAATATGATCATTTAGTTCCGGTGATTACCCCCTACATACAAACAAGTTACAAACAAATTTTACCTCTTTATAATACATACTAGCTTTTGCCCGCGACTTCGTTCGCGTGGAATAGTGACTTCCGGCAGATTTTTGGTTTTACCCACATAGTTCCCGCGCTCGGCCGTTACCCAACCAAATGCGTGTAACGAAACCATAGCGCGATCTATTTCGATCCATTTTCTTTGTACTAAAAGTTTTATTATATTGATTGATATTATTTTTTTCATACCTTTTTACTATTTATTTACTTTTTTCCCATGAATTAAAACAATAACATGAACCGAACTCATGTAACGATCGACACCATTGCGCGATCACCGCCATCTATCGAATAAGGACAACTCGACATATAGTACTAATAGAATTATCTATACTCCGTTAGAGCATTTAATAATTTTTTTTTTTTTTTTTTTTAATAAAAACTATCCTATGTCCTTTCTCAAGTTCCAAACTATGTCTGTACCAAATTTCACACAAATTGGTTCAGTAGTTTAGGCGTGAAGAAAAGACAGACAGACAGACAGAAAGACAGACAGAGTTATTTTCGCATTTATAATATTAGTTTGGATTAGTATAGATACAGTATTTTTGCTGTTCTTCCATTTCTCTCCGCGTTCTAACTTGTAATGAGTCGCAGTGTCAATGAATGCACTATTATGCAATAAACGGTTATCGTCGTTTAAGCAGTGGCATTAAAAAGCTGTCGTTCTCAAGCCCAGTGTTTTAACGAAATAGGAAAAAGGAAATTTTTACAGTATTTCTATGTAATATGTAGTGGAATAAACAAAGGAGCGCTTTACTGTGATCGATTGATAAAGAAACTAATACAAAATCGAGTGGTTGTTCCGACTGGTGACTTGTGCTTCATTATTTCCTGAAGAATTATAATTTATCGTAATCTCTCCATCATCAGTCTAAATCCTGAAGAATTAGAATTCTTTGTATTCTCTCCGTCATCAGTCTATCTAGTTCACTCTGGGACATAAATGACACTTCAATGGCATGTCATTATTTTATTAATTGACTATTACTGCAGAATCTTTTGTTTTTGTTTGATTCAAGCCAACGATGTGTTTCCTTTATCAACTTCTGATCCTCCATTCAATGTTCTTCTCATAAAACCAATCAATAAATAAAATTAGCTTATTGCTGTCTACAGCTGGACATATACCAGCTTTGTAAGTTTGTAAGTGCATCTAGCTACACGAGTATCAACACCACCGTAGAAACGGGTTTAGTCGATAAAAGAATCGACAAAATTACAGATTTCTTTTGATGATCCCTCATTTTATCGATTCTTCCGTCGACAAAACCCGTTTCTACGGTGGTCATGCTACGCGTGCGGGACTGATTTTCACAAAGTGAAATCCCATCTTTATTTAAGGTGGCAAGACATACTGGCAACATAATTCGTATGTAGGTTATCAATACGGAAAACCTTCAGGTTCTTGTGATTATGTACGTACACAAAGATATTTAAATGTACTACCGAAGTTACTGACGGTTGACCGCTTTTCAACCTTATTACTAAGGACATAAGGGTGATAAGTGAAAGACCCTCAGTGAACTCGATAGTACAGTCAAGAGCACTAATATGTATACACTTTCCTAAATTTAAAAACAATTTCCGCGAGAAATAACGATTGTAATTGGGGGATAGGATCTTTTTCATAAAAATATGATTTCCAGAATACTATGTTCGTAACAACATGATATTTTAATAAGAACAGTAGGAGAAAAACACTTTAAAAAGTTGTTAAGTGTTTGCAAATTGGTGCTCCTGAGTGTACACACACGTGGCTCGTCAGCATTGACAATGGACTTAAAGCGCGTTATCTATTTGCATACACAACTACCTACTATTTACCTACAGTCTACATAACTATGCCAACTATTTATTTAAATTAGCATTTTAAACATTGTTCGTATTGATAAGTTTGTTCATGAAAATATTTAAGTGGTGTTTAATCTTTTGACTTATTATTTTTTTCATTTTCGATCGGGGCTTTTGAAAGCCCCTGGCTGTATCATTTTATAGCCTGTCTGTTTGACCAGCAGTCGTCCTGCACTCTGTAGAAGGTTGCTGTAGGGTGCTGGCTGGTAATGACGATCTATCTTGATCCATCATTTGCAAATATCCTGCAGACTAATTATGACAGACCTGTGCAACATATCCATGTAAGGCGGTAAAACATGAGATAATCGTTGATTCGCAGTGTGATCTTGACATTGCAATATGATTACGATTACGCCTTGAGTTACTATTCCGTAATATGAGACCAGAATTAATACGGTCGGCATAATTATAGTTATTATCAAATCAAATTCATTTTATGATCGATGCACGTAGCATGGCCCGTTTCCCCTAAAGACACCGAAATGAATGCCTAAATATTTTGCAGATTTTGAATTTTGCGCTCTCGGCGCTGACCCGAGCATTGAAAATGCGACAGTTTGGTTTAATCTTAAATATGGGTTGTCTAGTGTTAGTGAAAGAGGACGAGAGGAGCTCGTGGCTAAGTAATATCTCCCGCTCGGGTCGATCTTCAGGCTAAGCCGCGTTTCCTCCGTGCCTCGAAAAAGTTAAGCCGTTGGTTGTCAATTATAGATCATTGACAGTCGTTAAGTAGTTAAATCTGACAACCGGTCTTACCAAGGGGTCTCGTATTACCCAGTACTAACTTGGTTGAGGAGGTCAGATAGGCAGTCGCTCCATGTAAAATACTGGTATTCAGCTGCATCCGGTTAGATTGGAAGCTGATTCCAACATACTTGGGAAAAGACTAGACCGTTGATGATAGTGTTAGTGAAAACAGTCACTAGTGTTCTCGATAGTAACACTGACAATGCTCAAACTCATTGTTTGTAAACTATAGGAAGTGACAATGTGGTCGTTGACAAATCTATTGTTCTTTTCGAAGAGCACAAAGTTTGCCTGTTTGTGTTGTACGATCAGGAAGTCTAAACCGGTTTGCTTCTTGACTTGATATAAAAACAGTAAGCATCGAAACATTTTTTGTAAGCTACGAAGGATTAATAAAAAAGTGTAGCGCAAAGTCATCGAATAGCGCCTCTTAATCACACGCCGGACGTAATGAGTTCACATTGAATATTGATGAAGAGATCTCTACAAATCCATCAGGGAGAGAGAAATATTGACAACTTGGGAGAAGCCTTTGCACAGATTAAGCAGTGAGTTACGCGACATCATGATGAGAATGTTTTGTCGAAAACAAAGGCCAAATTAAATTCGAGTTACATAAACGAGCCCTTGAATAAGTTTAGTATTGTATTAAACTAATTACTACACAGTATGTCTATGTAACGTAACTAAAATAACAGTCTACTGAACATTTATATGCAAATATTTTATTATCACTAGGTAATTGTAAAATACATGTACGCAACACGGTCATAAGAAACAAATTTGAAGATTTGTAATACGTTTCGATGTTGGCTTACTTTTGATGCTGACGTAAAGAGTACAGACAGCATCAAATCAGATAACTGATATCAAGTATGGATTGTAATTATGTGACGTATTCATTAATCTTTTACAAGAATTGAGTTAACGATCGACTATGCCAGTAATGATATAACTTTAACAAACAATAATTTATCGATTATGTTTGACTTAACAATGGGGCTCTGATCTCGTCTGTAGTGATTTATTTACATCAAAACATGTTAATTTCATTGACAAAGCAAAGTTTTAATATAAGCCATATCAAAGATAACATCACGCCTGTAATCCCCGAACGATTAGGCAGCGGTGTTACCTCATAGTACACCCACATTTCGCCAGTTTTGTTTAAGTCCCTTGAAATAGGGGGCGGGTCTATAGCCATCAACCGGGCACAAATCCAGACTCCGAGGATGCTAGTAATGCTACTAAAAATCTCGATGGAAAATGCTGGGAATCGAACTCAAGACCTCATGCTGAGCAGTCATACTTGAGACTATTAGACCAACCGGATAGTAATATCTAACTATTCGCAAATAACTTGGGAGGCTTCTAAGTTTTCTCTTAATATTTTTTCACTTCTCACATGAAATCATAATCTATTAAAAGCAAAATAAAGTCAAGCCAATGCAGAGGAACGAACACCAGTGATATCTGACAAAAAGAACATTTGAAATAGACTTACGTTTAGTATTATTGAGATCATTCTGCCACGCTTCTGGCAGCAGATGCAGGAACACGTCGCCAAGTAGACCTCCGACTGCGAAGCTCAGTAGTATCCTTAGCATAGACGCTCCAGCTGTAACAAGAAACATTTACTTTTTAAATAATGTCGGACATAATAGAAATATTCAAGGAAGATAGGTGTCCGACAAGGGAGTTGATTTTAAAATCATCAGTTCATAGGAAGTTAGAGATACTAAGCAGATGCTTCGCTCGTTTAAATGGTGACACTTCTTCTCAATGACTGGGTTTATGAGTGTAGGCTGTAGGGGCAATACAAAAAGTATTATGGCAACATAGTACAAAAAGTATTACACCTATGCCACAAATGAAGAACTAACATCAAATTCTTAAATCGCGCAGATAAGTTATCCACGACTTAAGACTACATATACAACATTATTTTTAGTATATGTGAAACCTGAATATAGTTTGTTTAGAATCAGTAACTGAATCGATTCCAATCATTTTTAAACCATGTTATATTTTTTCCAATAATATTTTAAAAAGTTAAAGATTGGACACCGAGCGACTTCAAGTACTTATCGCAATAATTTAGGTACCTATTGCCAAATTATTATTATCAATGAGCTCAAGACTACGCTGGAGGCGCACGCTGCGTGGTGACCACGTTTATGTGCGGATGACTAGGTATTTTTCATGATACAGTTTTGATATTTTGTACATAGATTCTTTACATAAAAATACTAGACGTGTTTCAGGTTTCGCATATACTAAAACTAATGTTGTATATAGAAAAACCCGACAATAATTGTCGGGCAGTAGCCCACCAGACACAACACCCGTCTGGTCAGAGGATCCACACCCTGTTCTTAATTCCCCTAAATGAGCTTTGGAGCATGGAACTTATACTGTCACTTACGGGATATCTTCCGTAAATGTTCATTATTTTGAGCTCTTGTTTCAGGCTTGGTTTTGTCCCGTAGTAAGTGACAGTATAAGTTTAGTTGTAAACCGTGAAAGCTTAAAACAGTGTTTGGAGCATTGCTTGTGCCCTGCCAGTAACAATACGTGTCATGAGTTCAGTGCATATTCTACCGTCCCGTCTAAGGAGAGGAATCATCAGAGAATAAATAATAATGATTCCAATCTGTATCCCAATGCAAGTTCCTTTTTAAGACTTATTGCATGTGCTTAATAAGAGCCTTTTTTGATTCCAATGATATACTGACGCTTATTGCAATACAGTAAACGAACTATTGAAGGTTAACAGATAGCTGTGGTGCTTCTTAGTAACAACTAACAATAGGCTGTCAATATCACGAGATCGTTGTGCGGTATCTAATCAGTTAGACTGATACGCAAGGGTCAGTGCTTATAGGATTTGCGTCGGTTCGACCGTGGCTTGGTCGTATAGGTGATTAGAACTAGAAATGAATATCTCATTGAAGCAGGCTTTATAAAAAAAATGTGAGGAAACTAGCACACCTAAGAGATTCATAACGGCACTTAAAGCCAAGTCAGAGGTCCATAGGCGGAATAAAAACTGACACCAGGTTAGGCACTGATCACAGGCTTTATGATTTAATTCTATCGAGGCGTTAAGAGCTAAATCAATCACCATCAATCAAATCAATCACCATCTCAATTTTATCATAGACAACCCTCTATCAGAGTTAACTTCCTTTTTGACATCCGAACATAATACTTATAAAGTACGAGTTCTGAGTTTCTGATTTGACCATACTTTTTTGAAGTTCCACGAATCCGAACAAAAAACTATTTTTGATCACAGCACATCCATCCATTTTATTTTGGTGTGCCTTTTCCGCATTCATTCATTACAGTTTTCGTTTCACCTATCAATCGTAAAGAGCTTTCGATTCATTTGATTCATATTTGCTCTACATTGCATAATCAGCTGTTTAGGGACACAGGCGTCTCTGTGGGCCGTTATCTTATATGCGGTTCCAGCGGATGTCAAATGTCTCTGAATTTTGAGTCTCCATTGATTTGATTTAATTAATAAAGTAGCAGATAGCAGTGACTATTTTTGTTACAGAACGCACGCAAGGGAAAGTTGGGTTGAGTTCAGAGATCACGAAGCATATATGTTAAGCGATAATTACTGGCTCGACTGTCGCTTTCCACCGCTCATCTACCGGATTTACTGTCTCAAGATAATTACACAAGTTACTGATAAATGTGTTTATATTTCAATTAAGGATAGGTAAGACGTCAAGTAAATTAATTCTACTATCGAATTGTTCATTACAGCATTTCGGAATATTGGAAGAGATGATAGGGCACGGATGTATAGACATTTTATTACGATAGGAATGAGGCATGTAGCTCTGTGCATTTGGATACCGTAGCAAAAACGTATCCAGTTAATGGTTGAAAAGGGGACTACGGAATAATGACAATCTTGAACTATCATGGTCACTAAAATTATCATTAACACTAGAAACGGGATATTTACCATGTTTACTGATTTCTTTGAGTTCCCGATAATTCGGCGCTGTTGCAAGCACCATGATCACGGAAAAATCAGAAAACAAAAAATCAGTAAACATGGTAAATATCCCGTTTCTAGTGTTAATGATGATGACAAAATCGTTTCAAAATGGTGGTCTAAACACCTTGTTACTTATCTCCTATCAACAGTAACATGCTCAATAGCTCATGGCACTCTGGCATTGTAATGGCATGCGGTAGTGGATGGACTGACTAGGGTGCATCGGATGTTTATGACTCCTTGCTAACACCAACATACAATCCCTCGACCACCAATCAAGTTTATTGTATCAGAAAATCCCACATTTGAGGAAAATATAAAACGATAACTTTTACAGCACCAGCTGTAACAGTTACACAGTATCAAAATGACCAAAGGATCTGAGGAATGCCTAAGTTCACAATTTTATTGAATGCCCAGAATTGTTACGTCAGACGGCGATGCTGTTTCTTTAGCCATAAAATAGTCCAGCCCTCTGGTCACGGGAAAAGTCTACCAACTGCTTGGCGATGTCCCGAAAGACTAGGTGGACCATTCGGCGGACGCACCCCATGGCCCTAGTGTTTCAACCACAAACGGCTCAAACACATAATCAGCAATGAGGTTATCGTTTTTGCGCCGTGTATCTTTCCATTGACCGTGATGCGATACATGTTTTTGTTATTATTTTAAGTTTTTTAATTATGTATCAATAGTATAGTATCAATAGAATCAAAAGATCTGTTACCAATCTAAATTAGTTCATGTTTTTCGCTGTGTCAGAAATCACACAGCAAGCGCATTTATTAACGGCACTTACATTAAAAGATAATTACGTTATCAAGTAGTATTATTAGTTAATTGCTTGTCGATTACTGCTGTGATTGCTGCGATAAGACGATTGCTTTTATCGTTATATCAAGTTTAATTTTACGAGTGTACGGTGTCTGTGTACGTGTTAACGCATTTATTTACGGCTGTGCTCCGGGTGAAGGATATTGATTGAGAAAAACGGAAGCCCGAATCACTTTATTGATGAAGTCTAAACAGTATTCGGACCAAATTTAGCCAAGGAATACGTGCTTAGGTAGAGATTCATAGATGACTCTGCTCTGGAGTATACATGTGATGCTGTTCCACAAACAATGAGACACTGAATATTGTGTTCTGTGTGTCTTGTTGTCAGCACGTTGCAGACTCTGATGGACGCTCTGAAGGTGCCAAACTGTCGCCGAATTGCGGGGGATGACCAACCAGAACCAGGGCTGCGGGACTGTTCGAAAGAGATACCGTGGTCCTGGAACACAAAGGGCAAAGAAGGAACATGTATGGGTTTTAGTCAGTACAAGTCTGACACTCCCTTCCGCTCCGCCCAGAGTGGGGGGGTCATTTGATGATTTCCCATCCGAAAAAAAATCAAAGACCAACCAGAAAAAAATTGAGCAATTAATCACTATTCATTTTATCCCTATTCTTGTTTCACTTGCTTTGCTAGCGCCACTATTCCCTTCGAATCTAACCTAGCCATGTCGTAGTGCCTGAAGCCGTGGCTTTATTTAAGGTTCACGTGGAAGATTCGGGTGACCGTTATTTCAGGCTGAAAATAATCGTGATAGCGTGCATTAGGGAAGAATTGTTTTCGGCTTTAGCTTTAGTGTCATTTTCTTTTGAGAATCAAGAGATGCTCCTAATCTAACACAGAGGATTTGGAAAAAAACGGTGCTACAAGTGCTTAGTTGTAATTTTACCGTTTAGAAGCTGCAGCCTTTCAGATAACTTTTACGACACTCCTTCTTGATAAGGCGATAAAAGGGTTATGAGATAGACAATCGGGCAACTGACAGTGTCTCGGTGTATAAGCAGTAGGAATCAATAAATTCTTGTTATCGGCCATCTCCAAGTTTATTCCTGATAAAGTGTTAATAAAAACAATCGTTCGCCGTCGGAGATATCATGAGATGGATTACTGGGAAATCTGAAGAGCTTTTAGAAGGCACGGACAAATGCATTATTGTTTTATTTAAAGTTATTGCATTGTCTTTATCGGATGATTTTGAAATTGTTGCCATGTCATCTTTGAGGGTCTCCTCTCTGAAGGTGATATGGCAACAATTTCGCGGCGATGATAATAGCCAGTAAAATATTTCAATCACATTAGATATTTTATATTGTTTTGTGGACAACTAACAGTCACGTATATGAAGTATTGCTAGTTAATTTTAGCAGTATCACCGATACTGCTAAAGCGTACATCCATCCATCTTAAAAAATACGTAAGTAAAGACCACTTTCATCGACCAACGTTTAATCCCATTTGGCTTGCATTTGACCCAGTAGGTAATTAGGTATGAAAAAATACATCCGGGCTCTTTATTTTCGCAGAACAAGATGTCAATAAAACAATTTTTTGTCCACGTGTGCGCTGACCTCTGACGCCTCGACTTTAAGAGAGTCTGTTATCAGGTACAAGCTACTCATCACGTACAGATAAGGCGGATAACACAAGTAAGCGGTAAATACAACCTGCTACTTTGTAGGGCCAGTCAACTCTTGTCATTAAGTAATACATAATTTTCCGTTCAGCTTCCGTTATCAAATAAATTGTGGTTGTGAATTACCGTAGGGAAAATGTGTAAAATTTGAGCGCTGTGGTGATTAAATTCAAGGAGTAAATAACGACTAGGGTTGACGAGTTCTTTAAGGAACTTTTAGGGAAAATTAAGGCCAGGAAAAGGAAGGCAAGGCCGTAACCCCGAATTGGTGTAAAGGTAAAGAAATGCCGCCCGTAGGCGGTAGGGGTGGGCTATGAACATTGACGAAACAATAGAGTGGAAAAGTCTATGGAACAAGGGCAACAAAACTTGGCTATGAAAATTGTATGATTGACATTCTTTATACTCGATAGCAGACTACGCAATGCGAGCAGTTTGCTTAGTTTATAAATATGTAACTGTGTAACTTGAACTAAGTATGAACTTGATCTTGTTTGATCGTTATTTTAGAAATAAAAGAGCTTTCTAGAGCGTTAGCGTTGATGTTGGTGGTAATTTTTTTCACGTAATTGCAATAAACATTATACACGGTACACAGGTTTGATTTTTATGATCCGCAATTGTTTTGTTACCGTTAATTACTGAGGAAATTGACTGAAAACGACTTGATTGGTTGCTGATGTTTCTGTTAACTGCATATACATATAACATAACATGGGTTTTGTATTACTGAACTTAGTGAGTGTTTCAGTGGTCAGTCTATCCAAGTAAGGCCTGATTACACCGCTAATTACGTTAACGTTACAAATATCGTTGCGTTTCTGATTTTTGGAGCAACAAAATAAAAACTAAACAAAATCAAAGCATTTATTTCAAGTAGGAAAGTTACAGGCACTTTTGAACTGTCGAAACAAAGACAACAATGAAATGTAGCTACAGTCTCAGTCACAAAAACTGAAAGTGCTGTAGTTGCCCATTCCAAAGCGTAGATCTTTATGGAGAAGCACGGGCAAGAAATTTAAATCAGAATATTGTTACAAAGCCTTGGTTCATGTTTAGATGGTACATTGTGTGAGAACGATGTCGCAAGATGTGCACGTTAAGAGTGTCCATCTCCCTTAAGTCTAGTAAAAAGTAATTATCCAAGTAGTTGAAGTTGGTGACTGTTTTTTCATCGTCTTCTAGAGTTCAATACGTCAGCAATCCATATAAGACCATACATACAATATAATAATCATGTACGTATGTGGTCATGGAAAACCACATTATTTTATCACTAATTATCAAACAATAAAAACATTACATTTTCTAAGAAACGCCGCTGGCTTACTAATATGAATGTATGCAAATAAATTAATAAGAACAATTGACTGGTTGGAGGTGGACGCATACCATATGCGTCCACCTCCAACCTTCTTCGTCTTTTATTACTAAGAGCGTACCTCGTCATTGAAACTGAACGCGTTCAGCACATCTAAATGGCGTTTTAGACACAATTTTTGTGGAATATTGACACTCATGTCAATATTCCATAGCAATTGTGACACTGACTACTCTTGAACGCGGTTTAGATCTTTTGGATAAACACTTTTTCTGCAACAAAAATACTCGAAAAACTGCATAAGACTCGTCTAATTGTGATTTTTGGCAGTTTCTTAGGTTGCAATAGACTACTACGTGATTTTACGCTATTTTTTGCCGTTGGTCAACAGTATTGTGTATCATCTTTTTTTAATTCTCGGCTCTGCATGCTCATCGAGCCGTCGAGAAATGTTAGTGTCAGAAGCGATTTCTATCGAGTAAGATTCCGTGAAATGGTATTTTTTTTTCTAACTTTCGTTTTCAAATAACATGATACGTAGACCTGCCTGCGTATCATGTTATTTGAAAACGAAAGTTTCTTGTAATTGTTTAATCCAACACTCGTCATGATTTTCTGCATAGCCTTTTATTATTTATTTATTTATCACTTCAAGCTCAAAGAACATAGCCATCGGCATTTTCTACCAGTCAACCTTTGGTTAATGCAGATACAAACAGAAATTGGGTAATTGGCAAACCCTTTTCCCAACTATATTGGGGTCGGCTTCCAGTCTAACCGGATACAGCTGAATACCAGGATTTTACATGGAGCGACTGCCTATCTGACCTCCACAACCCAGTTAGTACTGGGTAATACGATACCCATTGGTAGAACTGCTTGTCAGATTTTCGGGCCACTGTAACGACTATCAAAGATCTACAACTACGTCGTATCATCGTATGTTGTATGACATTTGTTAATCCAACATTTTTCAAAATTTACTCTTAAAAATATCTAATTTTCTTTGAAATAACTTACATCGGTAGTTCGAACGGACGGCAATGTTTGCATAACTTTAAAATTTCACGTTCACCCGAAGGTCGCTTACGACAAACGATCGACGCGATCGAGATTGTGAAAATGGGAACAAATATTTGTGAAGGAAATTGTCATATATTTTGTATTATCTGCCTTGTCACAGTATTTCCTGGCTATCTGCCAAGCGTGTTTTGATTTTATGATCTTCTGTGGAAAACTGAACTATGCGTTGATTTTGTAGGTAACCTACTCTGAAAAACAATTGTTTTATTGAAATTTTAGTGGCTTTAATAGTGACGTACAAACATAGATAGATAGAATAGACTTTATTGTACATCAAAATTGTTACATAGCTAATTTACTACATTGGTACTAATACGATACCTACATGGCTCATACGTACTTTTAACGTCTGTGCATCTGAAAATTGGTCCTGAAGTAGCAACAAAAGACAGACAGACAGACAGACATATAGGAGAGAGAACATACAAGAAGATACAAATGAATTATTGTCAATTGAAATGACCGCAAAAGCAACAAAAGAAAATGCATAATAGGTATTCTAAACCAATTTTCCTCTTCCGAGTTGCATTCTGCGATGTTTTTATCATCTTACGTGTAAAGTGCATTATTATCAAGTTACGTGTTTCGTTACAACTTTATCTATTACGTGTAGAGTATAATATTATCAAGAAGTATTCACTTGGTACAATAAATGGTATCATTAAATCAGAATTACGTGCTAACGCGCATTGTTATGATCTCAACTCAGGAGTTAAATTATTTTATTATCAATTTACGTGTGAAGTGCATTGTTATCAATATAACTTTATAGTTTAAATAAATACAAAATAATCAATAAACATCGAGATTGGTTTGCCAGTCTTCCGCTTTTCTTCTAGAATGATCTATCTTCTCATTTTATTCGTTTAACTTCCAATTTCCGTGACAACGAGGATATTATCGAAGAATATCTGCAAATTGGTAGGTTACTTTAGAGAAAGGAAAAAAATGCTTTTGCTGGAAACTGAAAGACAGTCCAAATTAAAAGGTGGAATTAGGAAGTATCAACCAGAACCAAACTACAGTCTTATCACAGTTATTATACCTTATGACCGACTGCAGCTTCATCTTTTTTTTTGACAATTCAAAAATGCCTGTAACTGGTCTATTTGAAATAAATGCTTGGATTTTGAGACCATAACCGAAATGGCTACGTCTCTAGGCTGTAGAATTATTATAAAGATAAATAGGCTAGGAGCTCGTGGCTAAGTAATAACAGCCGCTCGGATCGATCTTTAGGTTAAGCCGCGCTTGCCTAGGTTGGTTCATAGGTTGGTCTGTGGATGGGTGACCACCCATTACATACCGAGTTTCCTCCGTGCCTCGGAAAGCACGTTAAGTCGTTGGTCCCGGGTGTCATTTGTAGATCTTTGACAGTCGTTATAGGTAGTCAGTGGCCCAAAAAGTCTGACAACCAGTCTTACCAAGGGGTATCGTATTACCCAGTGCTAACTGACTTGTGGAGGTCAGATAGGCAGTCGATCCATGTAAAATACTGGTATTCAGTTGCATCCGGTTAGACTGGAAGCCGACCCCAACATAGTTGGGAAAAGGCTAGACAGATGATGATGATGATGAAGTAGGCTAGATAAGGCAGTAACGACAGTAATGTCATTGAATCCCCCACAGTAGGGTCTCGACAATATAGGGTAAATTACCGCTTATCTCGCGAACGCAGCTGGTACATAAATAAACTTATTGAGCTGTGAAATTGTTAAACTGACATACCTACTAGCTAGTAGGTACAACTACCTCACATGAGATTAAACAAAGAAAATACGTGATTTACTTAACAGAAATAGCAAAGTAAACGACATTGTAGATTTCTTTAGCGTCTCGAAGTGCATTACGAGCATGGCTAAAGACGCCAAGCAGCTTTTAATAAAATAATGATAGAGGAAGAGCCTAGATCTTGGTGCAATACTTCAAACGGCCACCAAATCAATAGAGCTCAATTTCAGTCAATAATTTCACCGTGGATCGACATACTTTTGTCAATTCGCGGTGAAACCATGCATTGTAGAGTAGTAGATGACGTCATCTGGTTAATAGCAGCTATGGTCTTCACAGGCTGGATGAGACTAGCAGAAGATCAAGTCAAATGGCGTATGATTGAAGAGGCATATGTCCGGCAGATTACTGTTCAGATGGTGAAAGGTCTGACCTTGTCATCTATCTTTAGTTTATTTTAAATATCCATCACCTGTTGTGTAACCACAATGCCAATTGTATTGTTATCGTTTATAGTTGCACTTGCTTTATAATGCAACATGTCCGGTAAGGATTGCAGTAACGTGCATCAGTACGAACAGGTTATTCACCTCGCTCGCTCGCTACAAACTGACCCACATCTCTCTAATTCCGGGTGCATGCCATCCCCATCTGAGATGCGTTTTCAAACTTTCGTATGATTTGAAAGGGATTATGGGGTAGGGTCGCCGAAGATTATGCAAAGATGAGGTGATGCCTGTTTTACTAACGGTAACTGATCTTATACCTTATTTAGATATGAAACAACCAGTTTCAAAGCCAACCAGTTTTGAATAGATTCTGACCAGTCTTAAATGGTGCACAACATAGGACATATTTTAATGTCAAGCATTATTTCATTCGCCTTTTTAGAGATAAAGAATTTGACGGATTTGTTCCATTTGCAAAATTTTCAACACTATGTATGTTGGTGTTGTAATTTAGTCTAATTAGAAAGTGCTTTTGAACCTCAATAAGACAGTCCTACCAACCCGCACTGGGCCCGCGTGGTGGATTATAGCCCATTCCCACTCATGGAGAGGAGGCCTGCGTCCCAGCAGTGGAAACATTAATAGGCTGATTATGCTATGCTATGACAGTACTCAAAATGGCTGGGAAGATGCAGCGGAAGAAACTCCCCACCCTCAATTAATTTGTGTGCAAAATTAAAAAGAAAATTGACCCCTCCCCTCCTCTCGAAGAGCAAAATAACTTAATTGCTTGCAGTTTTTTTTTTTAATTTTTCAGGAAAGTAAACGGCTCAATTTCGTAAAAACCACTTTAAATCTCGAGTGTCTTTTGTTACCCAGTCAACTGTCAACCATTGCTAAACAGTTTGAAGTTATTTCATAACATATCGACGAACGTTGCAACAAGATTGGATGCTTGTGATCTGAAATAAATCGTGTTATCTTCACGTGATAAGCACGACTCAGATACATGGGGTAAGTATCCGAACTATGATCAATTGAAATGAACTTTTATCTTTAATAGCGCGAGTGTGAAAAACCGGAGATAATTTTTGGAAAAAAAAAATGGTTTCTAAAACGTATGCACGCCATGTAATTCGCCAAAACCCAAGAACATTATCATCTGCCAACTTGCCTAGCCTTTTTCCCAACTATGTTGGGGTCGGCTTCCAGTCTAAACGGTTGCAGCACTTGCAGCTGAATGCCAGTATTTTACATGGAACGGCTGCCTATCGCCAAAACCGAATCGGGTTCTAAGGTTCATAAGCAATAGCACAGGAAATCTGAGCGACATAAATAGGGGAAACTCAATGCTCAAATGATGAATTTCAATGATGTAGATGTAGATTGTAGCTGGCGTCCATAGCTAAGTCTCAATCTGACCAACGAGATCCAGGTATTTTGAAAAATTCAACCCAAGACGATGTTTGGAACTCTCTACGACAGCGTCATTAGTTTCGCAGTTACCTGGGGACGCGTGTTACCATCTGTAAAACAGTCAGTTTAATATGTCAAAAGGGTGGTACTGCTAAGGAGTCTAATAAAGGTTTTCATAACAGTAGCGTGTTATCTTCATGGCCATATTGAGTCCTTGCAAAGTCAAGGGCCTGGCAAACATAAGTCAATCGATCACAGTTTATTTAAAGCAAGTGCAAATAAACTTCATTGTGCACGTTCAGATAACGATGATGCATTGATTCCAATTGCAATTTCTTTTTATTCTTTATTATTGGTAGTATCTACATGCAAGTACCTACCTACTAGGCATTCTGTGTGTGGTAAAAATATTAGCAAGTCAGCACATCACATTGAAGTGTCGCTACGAAATTTTCTTAAAGTAGACGTACGTCTACGTTAAGAAAATTTCGTGAGGAAGGTTTTGATTATGAATGTGGATAAGAGTAGAAGAAGACCAAAGAAACGATGGATCGACTGTGTAAAGGATGATATCGCAAGAAAGCAGGTGTCTGATGAGATGATGAGTAATCGAGAAGTATGGAAGAAGAAGACATGCTGCGCCGACCGCAAATGAATTGGGATAAGGGCAGGAGAGCGGTGATGATGATTAGACGCACGTCTAATCGTCTATGAGTTTGTGAATACGAAATTCTGATCCAAAGTGCACTTAGAAGGAGGAATGAAAGAGAAAAGGAATCAATCTTTGGAAGACCTAAGCACCGATTCAAGTATTGTATCGACAGTTCAAATCTTTCAATATTATTTTGACAGGGCTTGCGAAAACCGTTTAGTAATTACTGCACCACATAGGTACCACCTACGAGTCCCCTACGGACGAGTGCGGTCTCAAAACCTGGCAAAATGCATGGCATATCTATCTGTCATTGTATAACCGATCGTAATTTACAGTGTATATTACCGCTGCACGGGAAGGGGTCATTTAACACATTGGTAAGCCGGGTGGTAATGTAGAGTGACGTGAAGTGTTAGTTTGCACTTGCAGTTCTACAACTTAGTACTGCGAACCATGGTGTCAGTTGTGAACTTAACCATCAACATTTTATGGTTTAAAATCATTTGGAGTTTAAAAGTAACTTGATGTGCTGGCGACTGTAGTTTGTAACATGGTAAGAACTCGGGATTTGATACTGTATTAAATGCTAGTCTCGAAATGTTTTCGTTCTATGCAATTTAAATAAAATTTAAGGTATTTTGACAGCCAACAGTGTCTTTATAAAATGATTTGTTTTAAGAAACGGTTGAGAGATTCTTAAATTGAATGAGAGCCAATAGAGTGTGACTGCAATTACTGTAAGATGACGTAATTGTGTCAATCAACTCTTGGATAATTAGAGATCCTTGAACCTGTTTCTGAACAGTAGCTTTATTTATTGATTTTTTTTTACGATAAATGAATGTGCTTAATTTAACAGGCAAACTTTTTGAACTTTTCGGTTTTTCTTTTCAGTACGTTATTATTTGTTAAATAACATAAACAAAACTATTTCTAACCTTTTATCAATGTACCTTTATCAAACAGTCATGTTCTATTTGACTTACAAAATAACTAGTTTAGAGGTCATAGTATACTATGCGAAACCACATAATATATCTACTGTTACAATATCAGCGGAAAACATTTAAAATAAACAGTAATATTTTATTAATATCAGTTAGGTCTATTACTGCATAGCATAAGATCAACACAAGTTTTGACATCATTCTCTCTCCAGTATGTAGGTATTCCAATTTATTTGAGGTCATGTCTTTTTTTCTCTTACATCTCATTCAGTTATCAACTCACACCTTTACTAACCATACCATCTAATCCACAAAGGTTTAGGCCCATTTGAATATTTAAGTTCTATTTATGTAATAGGTGGCGAGTCTATTGCCAACATGCAAGCACAAATCCAGACTTCAAGCCGGCACTAAGAATTTCAGAACACCAAATAAATAAAAAAAATGGCGGCTCAGCAGTAGATCTTGCAACCACAAGACATGAATGAATGACACAATAGATGTTATTCTTCCACCAAAGTAAGAGAAGCAACTCATAAACACAAGCCAAGAGGAAGGAAGTTGCAGTTGAATCAAGTATAGTCAACAAACAAGAAAGCTGTAGTAGCTTTCTCAGCTTATCAGTGTAGACAAAACAATGGTCCTCACAGAATGGGTGTAAACAAAGTGAAGTCAATAGCCTCTGCACAGAGAGCTGTGTTGTAAACATAGTTTGTGTGTGTATTGTAAATTTTGATGTCATGTATATGTAGGTAGTGTATTGTTAGTGGTGTAAGATTATGTGGGTGATGATGTTGTTGTTGTATAATTGGTGAATACTGTGTATTTCGGAGGCTACTTGATCGGTGGGGTTGGGGGTAGGGAGGGGTATGGTGTTATTTGGTATTGGGTTGTAGAGGTCAGAGAGGCAGTCACGACATGTATAATACAGGGGGTCTAAAATGGCCACTTTAGCGTAATCATAATAGGATGATAATATGAATTACATTACAATTCGTAAAATGGCTTTAGACAGGTAATATTACGAACTTTGCTTTGTGACCAATTCACGAATTGTAACGTTTAGGTCCCCTGGTATTTAGTTGTCTAGTTGGACTAGAAACTGACCCTAAGATAGGTGAAAAAACGCTAGGCAGATGTTGATGGGTGGAAAAATAATAATTGATATATTGCATTTTAAACATTTTTTTTTTGTTTGTCTATGCGTGCTGAATAGCTATCTCCTTTATTCCCTCCAGGTGAGGTTAAAACATTCTACCCATTATTGTTCATTCTACAATACTGCCGTGGTATAACTAAAATGCCGTTATCCAACATCTGGTTGATTTTCAACTTTTGATGCTATATTAATGAGAAAAAAAAACCTATTGATCTGTGTTTGCGAATTTTCAATATCTTGAATAGTTTTGGAAATAATAATTTAAAAAATGCCGTTAAGTACATATTTCTCATGTGTGAAATAAGCAAGAATAACATTAAGTAACTTTGTGAGTCTCAGATAACGGCATTATAGTTATACCACGGCAGAATATGTTCAATAAAACCCAAAGAAATACAACTTAAGTTTAAATATAGGTATCAATGATATTGAATAAAACAGGATAATTTAAATGAACAATAGGTATATCAACTGGAATTTGTATCACTGGCTTGATGTTTTTTTAAATTTAATTTAACATTCCTTGGCAGGCAAATAAAATGTAAATATTTGTATTTAACATAACATTAAAATACCTAGTACAATATTTCATTCAACACAGTTACATTCATTCATAAAAATAATAATAAGTTTGTTGACTTCTTCTTCCTTATTATAATTATGACTCTTATTATTCTGTATGGGTACAGGAAGCTATTTTTATGAACTTCAACTTTTACCTTGAGTTAAATGCAGAATTGTTACTATTTATACTTTTGATGAGTGGTGTGTGTTTCAGAAGTGTTCCAGTAATGTTAAAATGATGTTTAATTTCTTCCAGATTTTGTTGGGCAATTAAAATAATAGGGAATTAGATACTGGCAGGTGCTCGGGCCATTATTTGATGAATAATATTTATAGAAATGAACCACATTTATGTTGAGATTGTTATTTTAAACCTGAGATTTCTTTATCAAAATAAGAACTAACCAATTGAAATTTTATCAAACTATCTAGAAGATTAAATATGATATATTTCTGTATATTAAGCAAGAATTTGTCATGGATTTATAACCAGTTTTTAAGTAGAAACTTATTTTCGCCATACATAAACAAGGCTTAGAAAAAGGAATATGATAATATTCCAAGAAGATAGCTGATAGTTCTGTTTCACTAATTTTGAATTTTAAAAAGAGTCTTATCGTGATTATTGTAAAATCTGCAATTAAAAACCCCATAGTCATTAACTTACAGAGTAAAATAAATGCTCCAAGATTTAAGAGCATATTTTATACAGCAGAGATCAATCTTTTTTGATTGTACAACTGTTGACACTGGCTGGTTTTTTAACCACTACTAAAATACTGTTTATGTTAATAAAGTATGAAAAATATCTCTTCCCTATTAGATAAACAAATGATCTATTTTTGTAGAAATGACATCTCTGAGTTCTTGTTTATTATTATTTTGTCAAAGCTTTGTTCCCTTTAGTTAATAATGTTAAGTTTCTATCTTTTACGAAACTTAATTAATTCATAAGCCAGACGACGCATGCGCTGGCATGACACTAGCATTAATGATGACTTGGAAAATCTAAAAATAACAGACACATGGTCGAAAATTACAACGCAAGTAAACAAAAATACTCACGGCCATCGGTGAAGCTGTCTGTCGCGTCCAGTGGAATAATGAGCAGCGGCAAAATGCCACTGAGACCAACTAGGATAGATGCTAGGCCAGCGAAAAGCCACGGATGCTCGTCGAGCTGGTCCAGAAAAGAGAACATGTATTCTGGTAAATAGCCCGCCATTGCTACCAGATTTATCCCGGTTTAATATTTTTATGAAAACAAAAACGAGTTCCTTTTTCAAAAGTCCACAATCCCGGTCTAACTTTTTTTTCAACGTTCTAGTAGCCGGCCAGTACTACCGAGACATCGTCAAAACAACCGTCGGATACTGTTTCGCGCGATGAACTGAATATAATCAGCACACTGGAGATGTTCGCATTTCCGAGTTATGAGATAAAGCAAGATGCCCGAGAGCAGACGAACTAATCTACACTGAGACTGAGCACGTCCGACCGATCCTTATCTTTCTAAGATTATTTTTTAAACAAAGACTTTTAGGTCGCGAACGTTTCACTAACACAATGTTTACTGTATTATGCGCACTAGTAATATTTTACGAATATCATTGTCACCCCGCCAAAGAACATTGCAAAACAACAATGCGACGAGATTACGATGAACGGAAGAACGACTAAACGAACGTCAACGATCGGTCAATCAAATCAGCTGCCAGTTTGACAGTGACAGCTGTGACAAGAGTGAGCACTAGAGTGAATGTAATCTGAAATTTTAATGTTACCAGTTGTTAAAAAATGTTTTTTATTCAAGTTCCATATATTGGTTTCGTTATTTTCTACCACATATTACTATAACCAACAAATTCAAAACTTCTTCTAGTAAATATGATAGATGATTATTATTGTAAAAATAATTTGTTTGTTTTTGTGGTAATCCCACAAAAATCTAAACTCAAAAATATGTTTTTATCAACTACAGTAAAATCAAAAGAAATAAACCTACATACATTAAGTTAATTTAATATAATATATGCTACACAAAATAACTTACAAGTAAATAAACCGATTAGCAATTCAACAAACACTTACCTAAATGAATCAATACTAATATAACTCCTAATTATTTGGATTTCATCCAATAGAAACATAAAAAAGTCAATGAAAAATTCATTCTAATTACTATTAGGCGGACGGTTTGATTAAAATCGCTAATACACACAGTAAATTGACAATGAACAGAATTCAGCATTCTTGTGTAAACACAGAATCACGGTTTCCTGCAAATATTCTTAAATCTAAATAGCGTTGACATAGCATTGAATCAGTCGGCAGATGATGTTAGACGGTCTCGTACATCTACCGTAGTCACAGTGACACGATTTGCAATACGAATCTTCTTGGCAACCGCACCGTCTCACTGCGCCCAGTTGAAGCAAAATGCCGTACTTATTTTGGCCTGCCAATTTAAATATCTGACAGCATATAGGTACATCTGCTATAATATAACTTTACACAGCGGTTCGCTTTAGTACCAGACGGTTAAGAAAGACAGACAGGTGACATGACGGGAAACCAGAGGACTTAACTACTTCAAACTTTGTTACATGGATTTTTCGCGCCAACTGGATTTGTGTGTGTTTTGAAGGACATAGTGATACGAAGGACTTTTTTGTTTGTGGAGAGTTTAATTGACTAGCAGCCATGGATTCGTGGGGGATCTTAAATGTGGACAGCGCTGCGATGGCGATCAACAGAGATGATATGGGGTCCAGTTTTCGCAGGAAACAGATAGTGGTAATTATGGCACAATGTAAATGAATGTTTTGTCTATTTCAATGACTTTTAATTGTTAAAATTAATTAGTAAGTCATCTAAATAGACAAAACGAAAATGTGGGAAAGATCAACAACTATAAGTATTGGTCATTCCCCATTTAGTTTAGACTGTAATTAAAGACGACAGTGAGGAAGAGAGTTTTAAATAATCTCTGACTGGGTGACACGCATTGATTCATTAGGGTGTAATTAGATTGACTCGTGTTTTTAGTTTTAATCAAGTATTCTTACTACAAGAAGGTATCTTCATATTTTCCATCTGTTACAGTATTTTCTAACCGGCTTTTTAATGAATATTGCCTGCAAAGCGTTCCATCCAAGTAATGACGCTGAATTGCTGAAGCCTTTCTTCTTGTCATACTGTTTTACAATCATGGAAGAATACCACTTTTTAAACGAAACCCAGGCAACAACAGCTAATCTTTAAAAGATCCAAATAGGTCGGTGCGTCGTTTTCCTATCATTCATGTAAAGAGTTTTACTCCGACATAGCAGATGTTTGTTGGTGGCTAAAATAAGAATAAAAGTCAATCAACCGCAATGTGTTATGATGACGAAAGCATGACTTTTCTGAATCAACATTTGTGACGTAAAGCTTGATTTTAATATTTCCTTTATTTTCTGAACATTAAAATTTACCTATCAACAGAGACGATGAAATCAATGTAGTTTACACATTAGATTAGATTGTGTTTGATCCTCATGATCCCAAGTAATTCATATTATGAAATATGAAAGTGAGTTTTTTATCACACCTTTACGTCGGCTGAACGGATTTCGATAAAATCAGGATCTTTATCCCGGTAAGATGTTCCCGGGGAATAATTTTCATCACAAACACGCGAGGGAAGCCGCGGACAAAAGCTAGTCAACAGATAATGCAATGCATTAGAGTTCTTACGAGAGTGCATACAATGTGTTCCTTACTGACTGACAGATGTTTGATCTATTTCAGTCACAAAGCCACAAATAAGAGAGAGTCTGATTTATAAGAACAATGAACAGAGATCAACATAATTACATTCACCTTAAGGGTGTGCAGAATGCTCACATACTACTCATTTTTATCCACGGTCATACATCTGGTGAAAAAAGAAAAACATGTTCTTGACCGATACTTGTCGTTAATAAAGTTCATATCTTCTTAATTTTGAGCTCCGAAAACAAAATATTAGTCACCCCGGATGTTCGACGGAAGACAGTTTATTTTTAGCCGCGTATCGCAATTTTTAATTACTATAGATGTAACACGTCACCAAAATACACCATGCTGGTCATTATTAAGGACGCAAAAAAACGTAAGTTTATTAAGAAGATAATGTCATCCATATTATAAACGAATTTACCACAAGTTCTCCGGTGTTGTTCGTAATGAATCTTGCTTTTTTCGAAGGGTATTTAATACTAATGTGTCCAAAGTTGTTCATTCTGACGATTAACAGAAACATTTTGCTCAGGGAAACTATTAGTTCGGTTGGTTGCTTATTATGTAATTATTAAATTAACCATGAAGGTACTGCTACCTATCTGGGGAGCAAGAATTAAGCTATTAACCATCCAAATTTTCATGACGACCTTGTTTGTAGAAGTTACAGACCATAGTTATGGAGTCTTGAGGTAGGATCCAGGAAGCTAATGTCAAAAGTTCACTCTGTAACGTGTTGACAACGAGTTAGCTTTATTTTATTTCTAAACCCGAAAAAAGTGACGAAACATACCTCCACGTTTTGCCAGATGGCTCCATAATGTATCTTTTCTAAATTGTCTTCATAAATCGCTAGCAGGCATTGACTGATTATTATGTCTTCGAAATTCTACGTCTGCAGGTATAATAAACAACTAATATAGACAGTACCATTAAACTATCCGTTTACCATCGTTACTTCGATTAGTTTGATCTAGAAAAAGGTTAAAGAAGACGACATATCAGCAAATGTAGGGAAGCCCCTAGATTCTTCTGGTTATTTTAAGAAAATGGCTGGATCAGACTGGATGCAGAAGGCGGATAACACGATATTGTGACGTAACTTTAGAGACATACTACGTCCAGCAGAGGACTGCAGTAGGCTGAGTTGACAGAAGAAAATGTATTAACCCAAGATAACTTATTTGACAGCTGAGCAGCAGAACTTGGTAAAAAAAAAAAAATTCCTTACTGAAGTAGCATGGAACAGTACCTAGTACACGTAGGTACTTAGCAAGATTACATCAAAATTAATCTTAGATAGAAGATCTCTTGACATTGTGATGGTAAAGTTGTAGAAAGAAACTACTAGAAAGTAAAAAGAATTTGTATTGTATGACGATACAGTACCTAATAATGGGTGATAGAAGTCAGACAGTAATAACCCTTGATAAGACCAAGATACACGTTACACGTACAATATTTACTATCTTAATAATATTATCATCTGTAGGATGAATAATAACGGGTGGAAAAAACGTTTAACAGAATGGGTACCAAGAGACAGGAAAAGGAAAAAAGGGAGACCAAGTAAAAGGTGGAGAGACATCTTCAACCAGAGATGTGGACTCTTATGGGTGCGTGAGGCGCAGAAAAGCGATGTATGGAAAGGTTTAGAAGAGGCCTCAGAGGCGACTACTACTGATATAAATTCACTTATTTATACATACATAATTACACATGTAATCAAAAATACCATATTATAAAGTAGATTTATCTTATGTCAAATTTTGAATGGTACTTAGTAGTAAATAAAGGCTATTTTTATATTGTTTATTTTTTTTTATCATAGAAACAAGTCTCGTGTCTAGTACATATAGGGGAATGCCCCATCTCAGTATAGCAACATGCATATCTAAGTCTAGGGCTGGTTGACACCCTAAAAATAATCTGAATGACAATGACAGACGATTGATTTGTGCCAAACAATTTACTTGTTGTGATTATATGCAGGCAATCAGTCGTGTGCAGGCCATTAAGAAACATGCATAAACAATAATCCGAGAATGCAGGATGAACAAACGCAAACGATAGGGACCTACGTACCGAAACCACCACCTACCCCACCAAGGAGGAAGGTAATGTTTGGAACAAAAACAAGAAAAGGATGTGATTGTGAATCTTTTGACAAGTGCAGAGATTTGAATATGGATTTTTTTGTCTCATCATTTATTTTCTATTGTGGTCAAACCATTCCTGAGTTCTCATAAGCCAGTATTCTGTTTCCATTCTCTTTAAGAAAATAGCACAAGAATTCAGCTAATTTGTTTTTTTCCATTCACTTTCTTGCGTCATCTTCATCTTTAGGTAGTTGTGAAGATTCATTCTAAATTCGTAGGAAAACATCTGTTCTCTAGGCTTCTAAATGGCTGGATTAGATTGGCGCCATTTCCATTACACCTTTGGCTTTTCGACATCATAACAGACGTACAATCAGACTAGATTCGCGAAATCATATTTGTATCGAGATGTGCTTCCGGTGATTTCTTATACAGCTGTTGTTGAAATCAAAAAATAATTAGCGATTGATTTGCTATCACGTTAAAAATGGTGGTGGTGGTGGTGGTATGGTGGTGGTAGTCAGTTGCCCAAAAAGTCTGACAACTAGTCTTACCAAGGGGTATCGTATTACCCAGTACTAACTAGGTTGTGGAGATCAGATAGGCAGTCACTCCATATAAAATACTGCTAATCAGCTGCATCCGGTAAGACTGGAAGATCCGACCCTAACACAGATGGGAAAAGACTAGGCCGGTGATGATGTTAAAAATCGTAAAGGTTTTCTTCATCGTTTTGAAAAACTAAGGCTTCATTAAAAGTTAAAATATTATTTGATGCATCCCTTTTTGGAAAGTCTTGCGAAAGCAATTTGAAATCTATTAGTTTTGCAGGTGGAAGGTTCACGAATGAAACAAGGTATAAATCTTAGTCCAAAGTTAGATTTCCATCTGTTTTAGTCCATCAAGATTGCATAAACATGTAAAAGCATGGCATTGTAATTAAAACTATTATCCCAGAAGTTGAGTAGATAAACATGATTTATAACGTGACATTTCAAATTAGGAATGGCATGTAGCCGTGTTGCCGATAATTTGCCGCTGAATTTTCGTTAATCAACCTTCGCTCTTAACAACTAATTAATAAAAGTGATAGTTGCATAAACAGATGATTTATTTTTGTCTCAGGAATCTTACGTCTCTCCAAACCTATTGTGTTAGCAATAAAATCAATTGTACGACTTGATTCTGATTAAGATTGTGCAAGAGAACTAATGATGCAATCTGAACGGCACAATGAACGATATTTTGCTTTTAAATGACCGAACTGAACACGATTGTCTCTTACACGTGCCGAATAACAATATATTAACAGGAATTATACGTAAACAGATCGTCACCCTGAGTCACAATCCAGGAAATACCACCTTGCTTGCCAAGTTATGTCTGCAACACAGACATGCAGACAATACATTTATACATAGCTATAATCTCGCCACGGTATCATCATCTTTGTAAACGCAGTGACCGAGGACTTAAGAACGAATGACGATTGATTGAGTGACAACAAGATAAAAGATAATTTGGAGATGATGAGATTATTATAGATTTGTAGTGTTGATTTATTTCTCGGGGAAGGTCTTTGCCAATAAAATTAAATAGGTTTAGCGTTGTATTTAGGCTTTTCGAAACAAATAAAATGCAAATTCGGTTCATCATCATCATTATTCTCCGGCCCCTATTCCAATTTATTCGGGATATGGCTTCAAAAGTCGTTTACTCTGCACAAATTCAACTCACCATGACCAAAATAATTTCCTTCATTCACACACAATTATTAATAATAGTCTTAAGTGTTATTAAAATATTTTGGATGCCGTAGAAGCATGTAAAGAATAGGTAAATTTTGTAGGTACAAACGTGGTCTATGGTGTTGACGCACTTGGCTACATACAGGTTTTAAGCGGAAGAAATTCAAGCCTGTATCTCCAATAAGTACAGCTATTTATAGATCACATCACTAAGAAAAAGGCAATTTTTATCTTAAAACCCTAAAAGCTCGAGCCGAAAAGTTTTATTGGACCCTCAAACATCAGCATTCCAACTTCGCGGCATGTAGAACTTTCGAATTTCCCGCTTCCAAAAAAATTATGAAACGAAGAAATATCAAAAGATGTCATCATTAATTTTAAAATTTACTTCAACATTTATAGCAACTGTACGCATTTGTCCAGTCATACCATGTTATTTTATTTTAAAGAGTAAATAATCAACGAATTGATGAAATATTTCATACACTCGCACTTTCGCCCAATCCCGGATGGTTCCAAAATTAACCTGAGCGTTCCATTTATGCGCTCGAGTCGAAGTTTACGTGCGTATCTAGTAAATCTGGAAAGATTTCCGCTAGAAAATCTTGTATTTTAATGTATTTTTCGTGATTAATTTAGTGTGTAGTATAAAAATTCGTTATGGATATACCGACCGATATTTGGGGGCAGTTGGCTTTGGAAGCCAATCAAGTCTACTTGACCGAGAGCGGGGAAGTGAGGAGCCCATTCGCTAACACGGTAATGTTATGTAAATGTGTTCTTGTTATTGTTTCGATTATGTTTACATATTTTTTGTGACTATCCTGGCTGTTATATAAGACTAAAGAGGATAACCCTTTTGCAAGTATAGCGGAATAAGAATGAATTAGAATCTGTAACAATAAAGATTAAATCTATAATGACAATCATTTAGGTAAATATAACTCTCCAACTACACCACTCTACTTATGATTGCAGCTGTGGGAGATAATTATTTAATTCTTATAAGTAGTGCCAATATGCAGTCACAATGGTTGCCATGAACGAATGACAAATGATTAGGAGGATGAAATAACCTAACGTGCTTTCTATTTTGTTTCAGACTATAGAGAAGTTACCAGACAAAGTATTACTAAATATATTTTCGTATCTAACACATCGAGAAATATGTCGAATGGCTACGGTATGCAAAAGATGGCGAATGGTCGCCTACGACACAAAATTATGGACCCACGTCAGTTTGCGGCCAGAAATCTCAGGATTACATGTTGGTAAGTTCATTAACTATAAATAGAACAACCCATCAGAAAGATGAGTCTAAAATTAGAACCCCTTAGATTGATAAAATTTCTACCATAAAAGATGTGTTTGCTATGTAGCAACCCCACTGAATAAAGGTTTTATTTTATTTTTTCTTGTCTGTGGAGATTGATTTATTACTTTTAAATGTTACTAGTAGATGGCGTTAGTGTTAATAATGGTTTGTATAGTCTTATCAAACACAGTAATATGGAAATAATAGAAATGATAATGGAACGTGTTAGCGTGGCTTGTTCAATTTTTAATTCTGGAGCTAGATACTTCAAAATTCTGTCCTGATTTCGGTTTAACTTCATGATTTTATGAATGAAACTTCTTAATTTCAGGATCTTTAGAGTCACTTCTAGCGCTAATATCGATACGTTTCGGGCCTTCCCTGCGGTACATTGAGCTGCCCATAGAACTGATCACACACACCGTTCTACATGAACTTGCTGCCAAGTGTCCCAATTTGACGCATATGCTACTCGATTTTAGTACTGGTAAGTCAACAATAAGATTTGCTCCTATACACGTTGTCGACAATATTTTACATATGGCCTGGCAATAAATACAATAGAGAGTGGCGATTTAGTCACCGGCGGCCGTCAAAGGGATGATTGTACCAGTCATACGAAACAACGGGTAGAATCGCCCCGATGATGATTGCAGATGGTTAAATTGTCAATCCTTATAATATATTTTCATGAAACAATGGTTTGCTTACCTATAGTAGACTCCGCTGCACCTGTGTTCTCAAGTATGAAGGCTCGATGGGTGCAGCGTGTTTTGCATCACGTCAACACGTGACTCGTGTTGCCTGTTCAACTCCTGCATATGTAAAATATTAGGCGTTAGAATAATTTACTGGTTAGGTTTAGTTTATAAATGAGGATCCCACCAATAAATTTCAGACAAAACGGTAAGGACAAAATATGGTTTATAGTATGACCACTTTAATTGTGCAGTTCAAGGTGGCGCTGTTTGTCAAGAAAATTTGCATCAATATGTCAAACTTGGTACATTTATTTTAGTTCTGTGTTTTCCCGCCTGCATACATAAGTTTGTTGAAGTGTTACTGATTATTTGAAGAGGTTTGGCATTTTTCTACCTAGCTAAGGAATCTTTACGAACATCGAACTTTTTTAGTATTAAAACCTATTTAAACCTCATTCTTCCCATCTTTCAGCCATGCAGCTGCACGACTTTTCAGAGATGCAGGCGTTCCCCACGAAGCTGCGTTACCTCTGCATCTGCCTGTCAGAGGTCATCTTCATGGAGGGCTTCATGAGGAAGATCTACAACTTTATTAATGGCCTTGAGATTCTGCATCTTATTGGTGAGTATGTGATGCGTCGTGCGAATACGCTATCTTCGCGTCAAACTAAGTAATCTACACAAAAAATATTGCAGGAAACAACTTTTTTTTTAGGGTGAAAAAACACGGTCTACGTTAGGACTCAATGTAGCGCACGCCCGCGCGCGTTTTGTGCTAATGGATGCATTGAATAGTACAGGGATCATGGATTTATTTAAAGCAAAGTTACCTATAACATTAAAAACGTCTATTTCATCATCATTATTTAAGCCGAAAGACGTCCACTGCTGGACATAGGCCTCCCCCAAGTGTCGCCACATTGACCGGTCCCGTGCGACTCGCATCCAGCGGATCCCTGCAACGTTCACCAGGTCATCGCTCCACCTAGTGTATTTAAAAATGTAAAAAGTTGGAATTTTGACCTCCAATATCTCCGTAACTAGACGGTTCTCAGGTAGGTAGGTATAGTCCGGAACAAAAAAATGATCGCAATGACGGGGAGAACAAGCTGGACCGTTTACTACTTCATAAACACGAAAGTACGTACCTACGCGTGGGATAATTTCGGATTTCCAAGTATGCGAAGCCACTGACATAAACTAAGTAGATTATCATAAATTCCATGAACCACGGATATGTAAAACACGTCATAAACTATAAAATTAACACGTCATATTATTATGCCATAAAACTTCGGATTCTGGCTTAAATTAATAAACCTAATTGAACGCGCTCTTTTTTATTTGCGAAATTAGGAATATGTATGTATTTACGACTTCCGACTCGATGTAATAAAAATAATTCTGTGGTCTGCGTACGTTGCTAATAGCGAAAACTCGATATGTAAAATAATGCAACAAAGCAGAAATACTTAGTCCTTCTAAACGTTTTCGGTTAGATACACTCTCGTAGTCCAAATGGGACGGAAATCAAAATGCCTGATAAAGTGCAAATTTTGTGAAGCACGGAGGTATCATATCGCTAACTTTCAAACTTCGGGCTCTGACATCAACCACACACTTCTGCCATGAACGAGGTCTGGCGTTACCCAGTTTTCCTTTTTGACGGACTTCTGCTAGTAAATTCCGCCCTATAGCAAAGATGCGCTAGTATAACACTCTTTTTTTTTTTTTTTTTTTTTCCCGGATGGGAAATCATCAAATGACCCCCCCCACTCTGGGCGGAGCGGAAGGGAGTGTCAGACTTGTACTGACTAAAACCCATCCATGTTCCTTCTTTGCCCTTTGTGTTGCAGGGCCACGGTATCTCTTTCGAACAGTCCCGCAGCCCTAATATAACACTCTCCATCTCTTTCAGGCACATACGAAAAGGTAGAAGAAGAAGAGGAGGAGATATACGAAGTCATCAACGTGCATAAACTCAAGTCTGCTACCCCTAACCTTCGCGTCATCAATCTGTATGGTATCAACTTCGTGGATGACTCCCATATTGATGCGTTCAGCTCTAATTGTATTCAGGTAAAGCTGAGATTTCAGATCATCATTCAGATCCTCCTATCTAATTGTGATGGCCTCTATCTCAGTAACATGTATCTAAATTACAATGTAACCTTATTTGCAGCTGGAGTGCCTGGCGGTGAACTTCTGCAACAAAGTGACGGGCTCCACCATGAAGACGCTGTTCCAACGCTCTAGGAGACTCACCTGCCTGCTCATGAACGGATGCAGTAGGTTTCACTTATTATCTAAGGAGTTCTTACCAATAAACCAGTAAAAAATTCATCATAACACAAATATTACGCCTGTAAATCCTGTAATCCCCGAAGGGTTAGGCAGAGGTGTACCTGTAACTGGTACGCCTCTGCTTAATCCCTCAGAACAGCATTTGGGCAGCTACGGCGTTCATAAAGGGCGAGCTTATTACCATTAACCGGGTACGAATCCGGACTCCGGGCTACTGAGATATTTCCGATGGAAGAACTCAATACCAATTTGTCCGACCTGAAAATCCTGTTCTGTGTGAGAATCTAACCCAAGACTTCACGTTTTTCGGTAGATAGTGCTTGACTAGTTCAACGCCGACTTAATTTGCTAATTTCTCAAACAGACGACAATATTTTATAAAACTGAAAGCTGCCAGGAAGATTTTAAATAACGTATTTCATCTTCCTAGCAACAACACACTTATTTGACGAATCTATAATAAAAGTCGACTTAAATCCCTATTCTAATTCCGTCAGGTCTCCAATCTGAGCACGTAATGCAAGTGGAATGGGAGAAGTCTTCCGTCCAGGAGCTGGACGTGACAGCCACGGACCTCTCGACGGAGTGCCTTATCGACATGCTGACCAGGACACAGAACCTCAGGTTCCTGAGCGCCGGACAGATCAACGGGTTCAACGATTCTGTGCTGAAAGCTTGGATGGAATCTGGTACTGCTAGGTGAGGGTTTGAGGATACTTATTTAATCAGCCTATAACGTTCCTACGGCTGGGATGCAGCCATCCTCTCTGAGGGAGGAAATTAGCCATAATCCATTACGCGAGCTAGAGAATGCCTTCGTTTTTGTTAAGATACTTGAAGTGTTACTAAATACAGAGGTTAGTATCGCCAGCGTTTTAAAAACATATGACCCGTTTATCTTCCGAGGTAGGGCAGAGGGAAACCCATGCATTTCGCCAATTATGTTTTGTGAAAAGTGAGTTTCCGTATAGGACATCATCCCTTTGCCAATATTGGCAAGCAGATTTTTTTTTTAAATTATCGATGAAAAGATTCTATGTGGGGGGTGTTCAGAATGATGTACTGAATACCTGGTAACCTTTTGTGCATCGGTGTCCCATCCACGTTGTATACCAATTTGCGTAAATATGATCATGTCTCCGAACACCGGACTCTTCTTAAGTGGTTGCCCATACGCCAGCGTAGGCAGCAAAGGGCGCTTACCACCTTGTTTTCTTTCTTGTTTCTCCCACTTCCCCTAGTTACCTTGCTCCCCACTTTCAGTATATTTGTGCCAACCATAATAGGAGCCTGCGATCATCGCAAAACCGTATGCTTCAATGTCCCTCTCACCGCACTGATTTCATTCACCGATCTTTCTTTGTCCAGTCTATTTCTCTGTGGAATGCGCTTCCCCAGGAAATCAGGATGGCAACCAATCGCTTATCTTTTAAAATTAAAGTTCGTGAGTACATTCGGAAGAAGCTGGCAGTTTCGTCACAACGGTAATGTTTTCCCCATGGTTTGTGTTTTTATTTTGGTATATTCGTGGAAATGTTTATTTACATTAATTTAAATTTTGATACATAATAAATACTATAAATAGTATAAATATATATCAAATACTATAAAAGTATTTGATATATATTTATAGTATTTTATATATCCTTGTAGTTAATCTTATTATTATTTAAAATTATTTTCAGATTTACACCTACCACTGCTTGTCTTTGCATCACCCAAAGGTTGACTGGTAGAAAATGCCTATGGCATTAAGTCCGCCTCTGTACTTCTGTGCTTGAAGTGTTAAATAAATAAATATACCTCCCATAAATCCCGAAAATTGGCAGCTACTTTGCCAGTGGATTGATTCTAGCCTACGCCAGCTAGTATTTGCGCTTGTGGCTTATAAACCAATTATTTCAAAGATATTGTTAAATAACATCTTTCTCAATTTTGCTACAGAAACCTGGTAGGCCTGGACGTAGACTCATCAGACAACTTGACAGACGAGGCGCTGCACCGCTTCCTGTCGCGTCACGGGAGCCAGCTTCACGGGCTCGTGCTCAGCGGCATGCCGCACATCACCGACCAGCTGTGGCAGAGTGTGCTGCAGCTGCTAGTTAACGCCAAGTGAGTGATGAAGAATGAAAGAGACTCGGAACTTTGCTGCTTGATCAGTTGATTACTAAGGGTCGAACACAAAACTGGTCGGAGAATTTCTACAGACTTATATTTGAAAAATATCCATCGCAATTAGTGAATGATTTTAGCCTTTATTGACTGTGGCAGTACGAAAAACCATAGACAGGAATCACATTTATTAGTGTAATTTACGTTTAGTGATATAGGGGCAAGTCGGCTTCCCTGGGGAAGCTCATGTCGAGAACAGTATTTAACATACTTATTTCATTATATCTTACAATAGTTAGTGACCTGTTACAATTAGCTTTGTTAACACGGCGAAAGCCCCATTATGATTTCGTCAAAATTTTAGCATTAAAACGCTAAGCTGCGTGAATACGTAACTTGTGAAACTGTTGTTAGATGAGGCAAGTGCCCAATGCGTCAAAGTGAAGGAGATATGATATATGGGTTTAAAGTTATTGTTTTGTTTCAGAATTCTTATAATGGGCACACAGGAACGTCTTGGCGTTAATATTCACGTTGATCAAGTAAGTTGGTTCAGACAGTCTAGCAGATTTTAGGAAAATATTGCCCTTGTGATTTCTTAAGGAACATAGACATGACGAATGATAAAAAAAGTAACCCAGAGTTTTTCCAATAGACTTCACTAAATCACTATAGACTAGCTATTGTAGACTGTTGCATGAAATAGAATCTTTTAAATCAATTTAAATGTCCTAGCCTTGCCGACTATTATGTACTGTGATAAAAAGTCTTCTGCGCATTACATGAAATTCGACAGGCACTGATTACAGTTTCATAAATCTATCTTTCCAGTTGATGGACGGCATAGCGAACAGCTGTCCCAACTTGGAGCGTTTGGAACTGCGCTGGGATCCAGAGAACCTACGTTTTAGTGACAAGAGTCAGAAAGCCATCGATATCTTGCGCGTCAAATGCCTGAAACTTAAATCTTTGGTGCTAAGGTGAGAAATGCTGCATTGGTTTAGTAAATTCATCACTTTAATCTGTAAATAAAGCAAGCTGATTCAGTTTGCTAACTAGGATATTGCAAGTATTTTGAGAAGACATGAATACTACTTTTCATGTCATCACTAAGATTTCAGCCTCAAATGTAATTTTCAGACAGAACTTACTAAAACAGTGCATAGATAAAACTCACGATGCTATGATCCTCACATACTTCTTTTGCCTCATCTACGTTCATCCATCTGGTTATACAAACTAAACATTTTCAAAGAAAATCTAGCTCCCACGGAGACTTAAAACCCAGGAATTTAAAGTATATTTTGCAGAATTTCGGACCTATTTGCAGTTATACTAGGTTCCATTAAGCATTTTACTTCCTATATCCACGTGAAGAGTCCTACTTATTTGAAGTTCTTGAATAAAATATATATTTTCTACGTTTCAGTGACGGTCGCTACTACGAGATCGTTAAAGCCAACTTCGAGCGCGCTGATCGTACGACAGTCGTCCGCACTTCTACCAACTGCCACGTTTCAAACTACTACCTACTGTCCAACTACAAGGATCTTGTATTCAACTAAGCGTTTGTGTTTGTACATCATGTATTTATAATGTTATTTTTTTTTTTTAAATAAATGTATCTTTACAAAGTATTCTTGTTGAATTCTTTCTTAGGTAGTTTATATGGCGGTGATAATAAAAACTGACTTCTCTCTGATACGTGCTATTGTTTTTTCTAAAGGCGTTTCGCTGGGTATTGTTTTAGGTCTCTCGCAGACTCTTCCTAATTCAAATACAGTTTTAGACATAATAAATATGCAATAACCGTTTCCCAAGGGCACCCAGGTATCAAATCTAAGACCCCACGTTACAAAACCGTGCTTACAACCAGGTAAGCAATGAAGCCAAACAAAAGAACTAAAGAGGTGATTTTTTAATTAAACAAAAACTTTATTTGGGAGTTCAAAGAATTTATATTTATCCTTATTCGGAAGGGGGAACAGGAACGTCGAATATACAATGCATTTTTAGACTTCTTAAACCAGATTTTCTTGATGTATGCTATGAATATGGAATATATATCTAACCAAAGCGACATTTAAAACTTGATATGAATGCCCTTGCTAGAGGCAAAGAGGAAGTCAAAATGCCTACGCAGCTTGTTATACAATCCAGTTTTAAGGCGACGTTATCCAGATAAACGTCGTTTTGTATTGTGTTTTATTCCTATATAGCACGGATTTAAATTCTGAAAAAAACATATTACATATTTCACACTTCGATCTAGATATTCCGGCACAGCGATACACGATTACTTGCACTTTGTTGCATCCAATTAAATCGCAAAGACAAGTCTAAATGATGGTTTTTAATATTATATCATTTGAGTTATATTAGGTTTTTAACAATAAAACTTATACCATTATAAAGGTCGTAAAAAATGTGACAGTACACGGCAATCATAATTTGAAATATTTAAAAAAACCTAAACAACCATTTCCAATATTTGCTGTTTTCTCCATTTCTTACTCGCATCGCGTGCTTCAGTCCCGAGCGGAACGCGTTGGAGGTCGGACGTGTGCCAATTTTTCGAACCCGCCACCCCACCCCCGCTAAGTTCTGTTACGAGCTGAGCCAAAAATAGTTTGTAAAAAATAATACTTAGTAAACACCAAGCCTAGGTTTATTTGAAATGTCATTTGTTCACAAAAGTACAGTAGATACCTAATAGGGAACGTAGTCAGAAGGTATAAGATAAGAGTTACGCATTAGAAAGAGAGGCAGCTTCTAGGAGAATATAACTGTAGATAATTAGCGCTGCGCGGCTTGAATTGAACTTTATTGTGTCTTTGCAAAAGTCGCTTGTTATGATTTCGCAATATTATTTATAAATTTCGGTAACTTTGGAATGGGCAACTAGAGTACTTTCACAGTTATTATGCCTTTTGAATGGGACTGCAGCATCATTTTATCATCTTTTTTTTGACAATTCAAAACTGCCTGTAACTGGCCTACTAAAATCAAAACATTCCACAATTTTTTTTTTGTAAGGAGTTCTAAAAAAGTTTTGTAGGGAGCCCGGTAAGCCGAAGATTATCGAGTTCAACATGGGCAGAAAAAAAAAGTATGTAGGGGAGAACGAGATAGAATGAGTAATGGTCGTGGTCGATATCGTATTTTGTACGCACGACGGCCGATCAAGCTGTACAAAACCAGTTTATGCGGAACTCTCATTGTATAGGAAATCTATACAAAGCGAGGCCAATTTATACTGGAAATGACAGCTTCATGTGCCGCCGTGTGTACCTACTAGTTTTTTTTATTTAGTTGACTTATTTACATATTTAAGATAAAATCACTTTATTTTTTTTTATTTTACTTCCTCTGCATTTTATGCTTTACGTTTTCTCGGTTTTTTCGTCATGGGTGTCATTTTCATGGTTTTCGGGGTCACTGATAACGAAAATGAGGTCAAAATGTAAATCCAAGATGGCGCCGACAAAAATTTTTGGTTTTTTCATCATGGGTGTCATTTTCATGGTTTTCGGGGTCGCCGATATCGAAAATTAGGTCAAAATGAAAATCCAAGATTGCGCCGACAAAAATTTTTGGTTTTTTCGTCATGGGTGTCATTTTCATGGTTTTCGGGGTCGCTCATATCGAAAATTAGGTCAAAATGAAAATCCAAGATGGCGCTGACAAAAATTTTTGGTTTTTTCGTCATGGGTGTCATTTTCATGGTTTTCGGGGTCGCTGATATCGAAATTTAGGTCAAAATGAAAATCCAAGATGGCGCCGACGAAGATTTTTTGTTTTTTTGTCATGGGTGTCATTTTCGTGCTTTTCGGGGTCGCTAATAATAAAAATGAGGTCAAAATAAAAATCCAACATGGCGCCGACGAAAATTTTCGGTTTTTTTCGTCATGGGTGTCGGTTTCGTTGTTTTTAGGGTCGCTGATAACGAAAATGAGGTCAAAATTAAAATTCAAGATGGCGCCAATTAAAATTTTCAGCTTTGTCGTCATGGGTGTCATTTTCATGGTTTTCGGGGTCGTTAATAACGAAAATGAGGTCAAAATGAAAATCCAAGATGGCGCCGACAGAAATTTTTGGTTTTGTCGTCATGGGTGTCATTTTCGTGCTTTTCGGGGTCGTTAATAACGAAAATAAGGTTAAAATGAAAATCCAAGATGGCGCCGATCAAAATTTTCGGTTTTTTCGTCATGGGTGTCATTTTCATGGTTTTCGGGGTCGCTGATAACGAAAATTAGGTCAAAATTAAAATTCAAGATGACGCCAATTAAAATTTTCAGCTTTGTCGTCATGGGTGTCATTTTCATGGTTTTCGGGGTCGCTGATAACGAAAATGAGGTCAAAATGAAAATCCAAGATGGCACCGACGAAAATTTACGGTTTTTTCGTCATGGGTGTCATTTTCATGGTTTTTGGGGTAGCTGAAAAAAAAAAAATTTTTTGTTTCTATGTTTATTTTGAACTTATTTTCGTTATCAGTGACCCCGAAAGCCATGAAAATGATACCCATGACGCAAAAAACAAAAAAAAAAATTTGGCGCTATCGAATTTTCATTTTGACCTAATTTTCGTTATCAGCGACCCCGAAAAGCACGAAAATGACACTCATAAAGAAAAAATCGAAAATTTTACGTCGCCGCCATCTTGGGTTTTCATTTTGACCTAATTTTAGTAATCAGCGACCCCAAAAACCACGAAAACGAAACCCATGAAGAAAAATCGAAAATTTTACGTGGCCGCCATCTTGGATTTTCATTTTGACCTAATTTTAGTTATCAGCGACCCCAAAAACCACGAAAACGAAACCCATGACAACAAAACCGAAAAAAAAGTAAAGCAAATTTTTTTTTAAAACCGAATGGCGCGTGGCGTGTAGTTTTGAATCATACCCGTATTCATGATCTTAGTGTCAGTCAGATTTTAAATTCACCTTATTCACAAAAATAAATAGGTATACCTTCTTATTTTTAATTATATCTACTTATTTTAATTGTTAGTAATTAGGTTCACGTTCATAGAATACGTAGGTTCCTAATCTATCTATAACCAATACTTTCTAGAAAAATAAAACAAAGTGAACTTATACATATCAATTCAAGTTGTTTTACTACATCGCTCTACCCTGTAACGCAACTTAGTACCTATCCGAGTTCGTGAACTCATGACCAGTGCGGTAAGCGCGCGCGTTTTCGCGCCGCGTAATTTGTTACGTATCACCTCTCCGTGCGGGGGCTGGGGTAAGCGATTGATGCATACGGCGCTCGGGGTAACCTCGCCTTAAATATGTGATAATAACATCTGACGCTGGCGGCAGAGTGAAAATCAAGAACTATCCAACTGCACAAATCATTTTGTAGGTAATAACCACAGATATACATAGGTATACCTAAATAGAGCAAGTATCTCGATCCGTGCATGAAACCCAAACGTGCCATTTTTTGACAACCTATTATGACTATGTCATATTTAGTTACTATACAAACAAAATAGACTACATTTTTGTTCTTTAAATGACTAGAATTAAGTTCTTGAGTTGTAACGTTGTTGTTTTTAACAAATTAGCTTGCTGCCACAGTAGCTATGTTAAGCATAAAATGCTTTAGCCGCCTAAGCCGGCCATGCGTAGTAGGTGCTCTTGCGTTATTTATCATCATCTGCGTAGCCTTTTCCCAACTATATTGGGGTCGGCTTCCAGTCTAACCGGATACAGCTGAATACCAGTATTTTACATGTAGCGACTGCCTATCTGACCTCCACAACCCAGTCAGTACTGGGTAATACGATACCCCTTGGTAAGACTGGTTGTCAGACTTTTTGGGCCACTGACTGCCTAACGACTGTCAAAGATCTACAAATGACAGCCGGGACCAACGGCTTAACGTGCTTTCCGAGGCACGGAGGAAACTCGGTATTTAATGGGCGGTCACCCATCCACAGACCAACCCAGGCAAGCACGGCTTAACCTAAAGATCGACCCGAGCGGCTGTTATTATTTAGCCACGAGCTTCTCTCTTGCGTTATTTATATCGGTGATAATAACTGACATAAACTTTAGGCCTATAATCTTCAAAGGGTAAGGCAGAGGAATAGGTGGACAATTGAATATTACTCGCAATGACCGAGACTGACCATGATACATTTTCTCGGGTCTTTCCCGATCAAAAATTCTAAGTACCGTACTTTGGTAAATATAGGTATTTTTATTTCGTTAGGGAAACTGTTAGCACAAAGATCAATGTGACTTTGTTGAATCTAATCATACATTGAATAGGTAATCAACTTAGTTGGGCCTTGCCAAAAAACGGAAGGTACTTATAAAAAAAAATGTTTTTGTTTGTCTTGGTATGGACATGTACTGAAGAGGGATGGAAGGTATGTGACTTAAAAAGTGATGGACATGAATGTTGAAGGGTGGAGAGGGAGAGGAAGGCCAAAGAAAAGATGGATGGATGGTGTGAAGACTGATATGAAAGAGAAAGGAGTAAATGATGCCGTGACGTCTGACAGGGGAGAATGGAAGAAGAAAACGTGTTGCGCCGACCCCAAATATAATGGGACACGGGCAGAAAGATGATGACTTATAAAAATATTTTTAAACTGATATGAATAGCATTTTTTTTTAAATTAACCTATTTTGTCCCACTACTGGGCAAAGGCCTTCCCCATTCCTTTTCAGCTCTCCCGGTGTTTTGCTTCTTCTGGCCAATCAGTCAGGAACGAGTCCAAATCGTCATGCCAGCGGTTCTTGGGCCTGCCTCGGAATAGCACTTAAAACGGGATATTAACCATGTTTAGGTCTGAGTTCCCGATATTTCAGGAGTATCTAGTCCTGATAGGGTCCTGTATCAAACAATTTTAAGGGGCCCTTTGAAACTGAGTGCAGCGAAGCATAAAAAGAGGATTAGAAATAAAGATTAAGGCTTTCTGGGTAGCTTTTAGCGAGCCCGAAAGATTGGAGCTTTCTGATAAATGAAGTCTTCATTGACCAACGAGCTCGAAAAACTGGAGCTTTCTGGTCCGTGATAAATGAAGTCTTTATTGCGAAGCGAGTTTGAAAAATTTAAGCTTTTGTAGTCCGCGATAAGAGATAATTACATTAATTACAAGCCTCGTATCAATAAGAATTTGAGGTTATTTGACGATTTTTTGGTTATTTTCCTCTACACGTCAGGGTATATCTCGAGGACCCCGTATCTTGATATGGCGGTAGCTACGCCCCTGTAGTGTATCATAGTATAAAAATATTTGTGATACAGAGCCTCGTCATTAATTAAATACCTACTTAGTGAGGGTTTTCTCTACGATAATTTTGTTGATTATTCACGTTTCTAGGAGTTATTATTTTTTATTAATTGATAAGCTAGCGTTTGTCCGATAATCTTACCTGTGATGATGTGCATTGACTAGAAAAAAGTAACTGAATATCTTTTATTTTACCTAGGGCAGACGACAGACAGTCCACGGCTTCATCGATCCCTACTATTGTAAATCTTGATGCAGGCTTTGATTCTACCTGTGGGGATAAGGCGGTAGGGGCAGAAATAATTGACTAGGAAATGTGGAAAGGGACATTCGAAAAGAAAACCAAAATTAGCCTCAACAGTTACAACAGTCGGTTGCCATTAAATGAATAGAAAACCATATACGTAAGATAAATACATATTCATTAATGCAAATCCAATATATAACTTTTTTATGAACTGGTGATAAAGTTCAATCTGCAAGGTCGACGACTTCTGCTAGAGGTCAACCATTGACTCCTGTGTTTTGGTTTTTTATCATTCAAACTATTGACGTTTTTGTACTCATTTATTTAATTGTCTGATAGCCGAGACCACAGGACTTTGGATAAAACGTAGCTTTTTTTTAAACCACTCTGATGCTTAACTTTTTTGCCTTTGGTGAGATCTGGCGATCAATGCTGAAGTTTTTACCCAGTAGATAAGTGGCCATGTACGGCAACAATGTGCTGGGTGTTTTAAACTTTAGGATCCAGATCCCTATTAAGAACGATTATGGTGAGAAATGGGAGATCCATCATTAAAACAACAAGGTTATCATTTGACTACGGAGAAAAGTAATCAGCCACAAGTAAGTAATAAGGTCCACAAGAAAAACGAATAACATGGATAGTGAGCATAGTATGTTTGAGATGACATGGTTAAAAAGGAGGTGACTACTGAGATCACGACTACTAGAGAAGTATGGAAGAAGACACGCTACGTTGACCCTAATAATTCCCAAGTATAAAAAATAAATGGGATAAGGATAGGAGAAGTATGACGGTGGGATTAGGATATATCAGAAGGATCCAGAAAGGGGTCTGGCGGCAATGCCAGGAAGATGCCGTGAAACAAAGGCTTACACACTCATTGACATTTATTGCAGTAACCAAGACTTCTTTAAATGTAGACGTAGTAAGACAAATAAGTAACATACTTAGATGTGTAGTCAATCACACCAAGAGTATCCATAATATCATAGAGTCATAAATCATGTACGTTGTACAAATAGAAAAAACACACTTACTACTAAAATAATAGTTTATTTACAGTTTATTATGGGAAAAAAATTACTATTTTTATATTTTTTTTCTTTCAAGTTACCTCCAAAGGTTATAAGCTATTTCTAAATACCTTAACTATTTACAAATAGCTTCATATTTTTTTCGTCTAATATTCTCAAAAACAATTTTCCAATATTAGGAATTCTATCGAGTACTTGCAATTTTAAAGTCTGGAACGTGTACATTACAGGAGACATCAACATAAGTAAGCATCGATTAACCACTAAGCTTATACTAAGTAACCTCACACAGCATTATTGAGAAAAAAACCATGCATCACAAGACAAAATTTAAACCTTAAATCACAGGTATATCGATCTGATTTAAAATATAAAAAAACAATAACTTACTATACAAATCGAAAAAATACCACCCAAATTAGTCGGTGTTCAAATTGATACTGAGTTCAATCTAAGTGGTACGGCTATGGTCGCCTAGTCCAAGTGCAGTCATCTGACACCCTCGCCGAGTAGCAGTTCGGGATCTTCCTCGAGCAGCAGGTTTTGATTGTTAGTGTTGTCCTCGATGCCCTCATTGTCCTTGTTACCATCCGTTTCTATTTTGTATAGTATGTCGTGACACAGAGGACACCTGTCTTGAACGTATAACCACTTCCTCAAACAGACACCGTGGAAGTAGTGGTTGCAGCGAGTGATCTTAGCTGAGTGCATCTCTTGATAGCATATCGCGCATACGTCGTCTAATCTATTCAACTGGTCCGGCGAGGCCTCTCGTAAGGAGTTGATTTTATTGACAGCAGTGCGTCGCTTCATGAACACGGACCAGCCGGCTCGAGCCTCACACCAAATATTGAAGTAAGCGTGGATACACATCATGACCGCGCGAATAGCTCCTCCGGACTCGAACAACAAGATCCATGCACCGTTGAAGAACAAGAATATACCGAAGCAAAACTCGATAGTGTTCCCGAATGCTCGAATGTAATACACATAGTCGTCGAGCTGCTCCCAGAATGAACTTCGATACGCGTCGATTAAAAATAGTGAGTAGATCATTAGGCTGACTATCACTTTGACTATAACCTCTATGCTGAACGCGCTCACAGCTAAAAGCCAAGTGGAAATTGTATGCTGCGACCACAAGTAGACTAACAATGAGATCGGGAACATTATCAAGAAGGCACACACTCCTAGAGCTCTAACGTGCCTGTGTGTACTTGGATTGTGCGATGCGCTCAACGACATCAGCATAGGATTCACGATATTGTGCAAAAAGTGTAGCAGAGCAGTGAACAGCAAACAGAAATTCCTACACAGTCGTATGAACCTTTTCTCAGGATTTAATGACGTTAATCCTGTCTGCAGCGCAAGTATATAGAACAGGATAGCCGACACCGTTCCAATACTTTTGTCTTCTTCTTCATCCGTTAAAAGAATCCATTGAAAGAAATTACCGATATAGTGGCAAAAGAATGAGATCACAGAAGTCATGCCGAGCACGGCAGTTATAGTCTCGCATCCAGTTACTAGCAGAGATTTGGTCATCGAAGCGAGCGATTGAACAGCTAGTAAAGTGGAAACCTTTAGGCCTTCTTCGGCCTCCTCGTCGTAGTTGTCCACGAGAAGCATCAAGGCGTGTTCAGCGACTCGCAACACCCAGAACACTCGCAACACGCACGGGACATTCAACCGCATCCATTCTGTCTCCACGAGTGCTGACAGGCCGTAGTTACTGACGAACAACCGACCGTGCTGGTAGCCCGCGTACACCACCTGTATCACGTTGTACGCTGACGACCATAACACGTACTTCACCAACAAGAGCGGCAATAGCGCGGAAAACACCGGCGAGTGGTGCAGAAGGTTTGGAGGAACTGGCAACATCGCTAGGAACGAGGGTGCCATGAAGCTGATCGGTAGAAGCTTCTGTATGGTTGGTTGACGGGGCCCGAGGTGGACATACTTGAATATAACAGCTAACATGAACTGTATTGCGTAGTTTTGAACGACCAATATACCTGGTCCCTCAATGTCGATGAGGTTCTTTACGTTTAAATTTAATATGTCTTCTAGGATGCTGGTTGAATAGTGAGGTGAGTTTTCGACTAGTGTTAAGGCCTGCATCTGTTTGATGGCCGAAACATTGGTCCAATAGGACACGAAGACTAAGCCGACAGACGTCAGGTAGAGGTACACGATGATTAGGTGCTTCGTGTATAGAACGAATATACACAGTGCTGACATGCATCCTGGAAAAGAAGAAAAGACAGATGTTAATACTTAGATACCTCGAACTGTGTGCAGTTATATTTTTGTTATACGGCACGTCATTACTCGAAATGGCAAAAAATCTAATTAATCTTAAGAAAGAAATAATGTATAGGAAATAATCTTGTCATCATGACTATTCATGACACGTAGGATTTATCATAACATTTTAAATTAACGACAACAATAAATCTTATTATTAGAATTATTACGTAACAAAGGCATTTGATTTTGGCCTCAAGTTAGTGATTAAGTTATGTTTATTAGGAGTACGGACCGCTGCGCTACTACTTGAGGTCGTGACCTTATTAATCTAAAAGTTGTAAATTTTACAAAATCCGTAAGGTTTGCATGATTTAAAAACAACTAAGGCATGCGAGTTGACTGGCAGACAACACACTTAATACAATTTTTTGGTGGTCATCTCTCGGGCCTTGAAATGGATTGAAATTTTTTTTCTGGTTGTCAGAAGTCTGACCTTAGTGTGCCGGAGGTTACTAAGTTGTCGAAGACATCTCTGGCAAATCTGGTTCGACTGGAATTCTACTCTTTATAAGTTGACATTAAATACATTTTATTATGAGTCTGCTTCCACAGCCATCACATTTCCAGTCTCCACTGACACAGAGAAGGCTTCAGTTCCAGCAGCGAAACCGGTGTAGGATGATTATGTTTATAATGTCTGTTTATCATCATATTCAGAGCAAATGTTATAATTTTTGTCTCATAGTCGTCTGACAGTGACATAGTTTGATGTTTCATAATTCGATGTGTTAATGACTGCATTATAAGCTTGGAGGTCAAGGTAAGTAATGGAAGGTTTACTTTTTGTTCGTATTTTAAGACAGTTGTCTGAAACCAGTTCAAGAAAGATCTTAATAATGTTTTTGTTACAAAAATCGCTTTGAATAGCCAAATAGATCAAGGGTTGATCGCCAAAAACAATTACGAATCACGACAAAGTAACAGCTTGTTAAAGATAATCTCGCATTTGAAGCGCGAGTTCAACAGGTACTTCAGAACGACACGTGACATCCTGACATACTGCTTTTCCCTCCACTTTTTTACTCCTTGTCCCTGCGACAAAAAATATTTTTTCTCTCTTCTTTCTTTCTATTGCTTTGCCCACGTTCATACATCTGGTTATACTCGTACGCCGGTTGCGAGTACTACGCACCTGACCGTTCAGAATAACATCACCAATTATTATAATTTGAGTGACCAATTCGACGGCAGCAGGAGGTAAAATAAACTACATGACCCTATTGTTGACCAGTCTGCGGTTTGCGTGATTCAGACCTACACCAATCACGCTTCTTTATCGAACAGGTTACCGGTGCGAAAACTTTATTGACTATTTTTACCTTTATTGTTTTGTTCAAATAGATCAGATACAGGTAAATCCGGTTTCGATTACTCATTTTAGGACCTTAAAATAGATAATACAGACGAAAATGGAAAACGTCTAAGACCACGATGAAGAAGGCGGGACGAGCTGGACAAAACCAACGACCAGAGGTGCAAATGAGCCCTGGACCGAAAGAACAACAAGTCAAGGGTAAAGGCCTTCGCCGAGCAGAGGGATGACTGGCTAACAGTGACCAAGTATTAACATGCGAACATTATATGTTCTTGTGCTAAGAAACGGAAATCTCCGAGTAGCATCGGAAATTCCCGATAGACCCAGAAGAAAATAGTAGAACCAGAAGATCAAGAATGCAGGAATAAAGACAAGCTTTTGCCCTGCAGTGGGACAACAGAGGCTAAAAATAAATCAATGATAAATATAAAAGTGAATGCAGTACCCATATGTTGTGTTATATTGTCTACTAGTATTCTGAATCAAGGTTCAACATTCGAAACCGGTTAACTTTTACGGATGCGGTTTGTGATAAAACGGACAACTTGTTAGCGAAATTAATTCTTTATTTTAAAAGAAATTATTTTTATAAATGTGTTCCTTTTTTCAAGAAATTTTAAACTTTAATATATTATAATAACATCAATTAGATACTTCTGGGAAAGAACATATTTTTTTTCTTTATAAGGAGCAATAAAATCCAACGAAACACTAGAATGTTGAATCGGAAATATATGTATACAAGTTTTTGAGAGGGGGGATTTTTTAAAGTACGTTTCTGGTTATATAGTTGGTATGGGGGTCTGGTTATATGGGGGGGGGGTATGGTTAAATAGGGGGTTAAAGTCCTACCGATGGGAAACCGCACCGTTCACATTCTTGTAATCTAAATAAAGCCATAACCATTACCACAGACAACAAAATGATTAACAAATGAATAGTTTTTTTAAAAGGTTAACATTAAATATCGTTTGGGGTCTATAAATAAGTCGAAGGCAGCTTGTCTCGTACAGTTAGACGCAAAAACTATCTACCGTATCGTGTATGTTGTAAGATGAACAGTTACTTTGAGTTCATGATAACACCAAGAATATAATTACAGAAACACCACTACACGATCCGCACGGTAATATTTACAAAATTACTGTTGATCTTCAAGATCGGTCCGTGAATGTGTACCCATCAGTAGCGAAGGGTAATTTTTTGTAAGAGGTAAGCCAGAGTACAAATGCTTAGTGTTATTATATTATTTGTCTATAGATTACTGACTGTGCCATTTTTCAAAGAGAATCTGGTAGGAATCGAGTTGTATGGAACCTTCGCCACTGGTACCCATCCGTTTTATACCGACACCCCTCCGACTTTAGGAATACACGCTAAATTGGTCCTTACTAAGCAGACGATGGTGGTGACAGACATGCTCTCTGCTCAAGCTCTGGTAACCTCGATCGTGGTGAGACTCCAGTGTCCTAAATTAATTAATTTAGACCTCAACATGTATAAGTTGTTCTCATGCACCTGAAAAACAACTATCCTGCTCAGACGGTTTCGGAAGAGATTGAGCCTTAGGCGTGAGCCCATGTGGATACGATCCCAGTACCAACTAGTAATCCATTTCTAATCAATCAAACATACTGTTTTATAGCGAAATTTTTCGTTAGAGTCTTCTGTACTTCACTGTTTAATGCTTATGAACTAACATGATTATTGACTCACGTTTTTGCGGTCAGTTTTTACAAGTCTGTGCCGAATAGTCCTGTACTGGATAGAAATGTGAACTAAGGTTTCAAAGTTGATTTGTAGTAAGGCAAGGTGGGCTTTTAGAGGGACTAAGAGAGGATTGGCAAAAAAAGAGTGGCAACATGGTTATCATTATTTTTTATTGCTCGAATCAAGTTACTTCGTTTGTTAAAGGACGAAATTCAACAGAAAAAGAAAAGATAAAGAAAATCACTATTGTGTTTTAACTAAATATAGTCTGGGACTGGGAAATATTCTGTGTGAATTCTTTTTGTGACCAGCAAAACAATATTAGTTATCACTTAAGTTAAGATACATAAATAAATAGCACTGTAGAAAAATAATCAGTTGCACTTGAACTTGATAAAGTCAAACACGCATCAAAGGCGTTTTGATGCCCTCCAGCTAAAACTAATCCGTCATTGTACTTACTCGTGCGCATATAGCGGTCATCGATCTTTAGCTATTTAGCCAAGTGCAGTGCGAAATACAAATACTGTCATAATGTTCGCAAATAAGAATCTTCGCAGTTTGTTACTCTTTATGGTTTTGAAGGCACGAAGTTAATATAGCAAAGTAAACGGTGTGCGTAGGAGTGGTTAATTCTATTAGGTTTTACCACAAAACTGCGGTTTAAGGTCTTAATACAGATTCGAAGTGTAGGACGCGTAGTCAATGTTGAAAATTATACGGTGAAGAACACGATACAAAGCTCATATTTCGATGGTATAGTGTGTCGAGTTTATGAGCGTTATTTTATTGTACTAATTTGATAAACTTATGTCGGAATAAATTGTTTGATAACTTTTTTTTAGTCTGATTTGAGTCGACGGCGACGTAGAGTTTCTATAATGTACGAAGACCTTTATGATGGTTTAGATTTTAGGTGGAAGTGGTAGGGTAGCCCGCAAAATTCAAATTTTCTTACGTTTTTTGCAATTTGCAGGTCAGTGTCAGGTTGTATGTTGATTAAAATATGATTTGCGGCCGTAACAAATATGGCTTTACAGATTTATAATCATCAATACAACCCTACTAGGTTCATTTAATTTAATGACTATTTCTTTTAATGCAATATGCATGAAGTAGTGTTAAAGAAACCTCATGCACTGTAGAGGTAATAGAAAATGAAGATGGTGTTAAAACTAGTGTATCTTATATTTCAGCTAAAAACAATCAGCATTGTTTAAGACAAAACAAATCGTATTTCAATACCATCTAGATTGTAAAAAGACCAGACAGCCGTTTCCACGAGAACTAGTGCTAAAGAAATCTTCTATAATGAAAACTAAGTACTCAAGCAGAGTGGTTAGCGGTATCTACATAAGTATTTTAGTACACAAGTTAGCTTCACGCATCTGTGTAACACAGCTGTCCGAAAAGAGGAGCTAAAATAATAACATAGAATAGAATATCATTTATTTCTGAGTATATGACAGCAGCACGCCTGTAAGGCTTAGGCAAAGGTGTAGGGTACACCTACAATTTGTCAATTATTTTTAAATCCCATGTAATAGGTGCCAGCCCATTGCTACCAACCAAGGAATAATCCAGTCTCTGGGCTGCTGAAAAAATCCTGTTGGAATAATCGATGAAAAAAAAAATGGCCGATGGGGCCGGAAAGTTCTGGAGTGGCGACCGCGAACTGGAAAACGTTGCGTTGGAAGGCCTCCCTCTAGGTGGACCGATGACCTGGTAAAGGTTGCGGGGATCCGCTGGATGCGAGACGCACGGGATCGGTCAATGTGGCGACACTTGGGGGAGGCCTATGTCCAACAGTGGACGTCTTTCGACTGAAATGATGATATGTTAAAAAAAAATCTGCTGTTTCCTACAAAAGTGCAATACCTACACGGTCAAAATGAATGGTGCAGCTGATTTTTTAAAAATAACCGATGAAAAATTTCTATGCGAATCTCAGAATGATGTGACCCGGAATCCAATCTAGAACCTGAAGCTCAGTACCAACGCTTGCGATCACTATACAAACGAAGCAAAACTTAAATAATACAGCGGTGTAAAACAGGGCTGCCACAAGAATGGAAACTGATTGTAGATAGAATATTATGCTTGATTGTGCACCAAAGGAGTAGAACAGATAATGCATTGTTTTAATTAAGGGCACAATGGCGGTCTTTATCGCTACTACGATATCTAACAGACAACCTTGGGATGGGTAGAAAAGACGTGAAAAAAATTAAATGAGGGTAGTCTGCGGTTTTATTCTAATTATTATTAGCTGTGGCCCGCGACCTTTGTCCGCGTGAAATTATTATGAAAATATTACTTCCGTATTTGAATCGGATTTTGTTAACAATTTCATGGGTTTTAATTTTTTTTTCCACGGTACCCTAATCAGTTTTCTAAAATAAAAATAGTCTAAGTTTTTCCTTATAGCATCAGCTATCAGCCAGTAAAATTCCGTCCGTCAAAATCGGTCCAGCCGTTTCGGACATTAGCCGGAACAAACAGATAGACAAAAAATTATAAGTACCGTATATAATATACTTTCATATGCATTCAGTAAAAAGCTGTTACTTTGAAATTACAAACGGACATTTCAGTTTTATTTATGTATGTGTATTTATTTTAATCACCGCGTACTGAAAGCGATTGATGATGATTCCATGAGATTGATTGATTCAGTTATCAATCAATCTCATGGAATTATCATCAATCGCGAGGAACTCTACGCGCCGCTTTCTCGGCTCCAGTATTTTAAGGACCATGTAGCTGGAGGTCATCACACACTACGCTATATTATAACTCAAGTACTGTTTATTTTATTTTCTTATTCATGTAAAAAATATTTAAGCTGTCTTGACTTCCGTACGTTTTTTCACGGCTGACCACTGAAAACCAGCGCTGTGCTGTGGGCCCCCCATAGCACAGCATCATGCTGAGTGGTAACCTGCTTGACGCAGTCACAACGTGAAATCTCTTAACATTTTTTTTTCGTCTTGTTGAATTTATAAATATTTGTCATGTTTATTGTTATTTTTTTGTCATTTTGTATAATGCACGTCATGTCCCTGCGACAAATAAATATATTTTTTCTTTCTTTCTTTCAATGTAGTGACTGAGTTCAACGGATTCGGAACCGAGAGGTCATCGGCGTGAGTTCAATCCCCATTCGATGGACTTTTGACGAGAATTCACTTCTTGCACAAGCATTTAGCTTAGCTAGACAGATTAACTCACATTTTTTGGAACTTTTGTTTTCAACCTTTAAAACTACATATTTAGTCGAATCTAAATATAGATATGATATTGGTAATCGAAAGGTTACTGATAGTGAGGATATTATTAGATATTTTTATGCGCAAGAAAATGGTGTAATGGCTGTTGTAAAATACCTATATTTATGTGTTAATTTATAAATAGAAACTGCTTTATGTTGACTGCAACAAAATGTTTTACGATTTAATATTATTAAAAGTGTAAACTCCAGGAGATGGACATGCATTGACATTCTTCAAAGGTCAGGTGCGTAGTATTCGCAGTGCGTGTATGACGAGATGTATGAATGTCATCGTCATGCAACGATGTCCGAAACAACATCCCACGGGAATTTACTTCTATCGCCATGAAAAGTATTCTGTCTTAAACCAGGTCATATTCTATCCGTGTGCACAGTTTTAACGTTATCCCTTCAAGGCATGAAAGGTAACAGAGAGTTACTCGTCATATAGAAAAAGTTCGACCATGTATACTTCGTCTCTTTCATTCATTAGCATTCGTTTTCAAAAGCTGAATGTGCCTTATCAGCGATTCGTTACTGTACGGTAACCTTTGCCAGAAATTCTTTGAAAAAAATCATTTTCCATGGGGGAAGAAACTTCAGATCGCCACTTGCTAAGATCCTTGCATACTCCGTTAGCTTCATCCGCGCAGGAAAAACCTCGTAAAGAATGTTAAGGACCACGTATTTTATTAATGTTTAAATACTTCGTGACAGGGTCATAACTTAACTGACAGATAAATATTATCATTAAGTACACACGTAATCAGGAAAATCAATCATTTGTTTAGTCAAAGTTAATGATTTTATTGTACTACTTCAGAGAGTAATTACGTTAAATATAGCCTTTAATTTAAATGTGGAATTGTAGAATGAAAAAATTAAAAGGCAGGCCTTTTAATGGTCGACAATCAACAATTATAATATCGACCAATTAATTGCATCTGCACTTTAATTGCGTAACACTTTTAATTACAAGCCGAAGGATTTTTTAGCCCTTGCATCAAGTTAAAAAAATGTCTGCTCAACAACTGCTCAATTTATGCTTACAATATTTTTAAACTGCCAAAATGAAAGGCATTGGTATTATATTGTGACTCATATTACCCGTTTATACTTCAAACGACTGACTTTTATTCGTCGGAAACCGGAACAGACAGAGGAGACTACTCTCTTAATAATTAAAACAAAATCCAGCCCGCTGCCCCAGTCTGGGCGCCAATTAGCTTGTGAATGAAAATTGTTTGGTTCTCCTTCCCTTATTGGTTATTACAAGCAATATTATAAGTAGATTAGTGTTTGTAATGTATTGCTATTTGTTGTGTACCTAATTTGCAATTTTATGTCGTATTTACCGCTTGACTAAGAGAGCTACACAATCTATTTGCGATAGCTGCTGTGGGTAAAACCAGCGAAAGAAGTTGCTTAGTTAGTCTAAAGCATGCAATAGACAATAGGTTATACATGTGCAGTTTTGCCTGTACAATCAAACTGTCTAGGTATGCATGAACGTGTGTAGGAGAAAACTGTAAACTTATCCTGGCCTGTACATGCAATCTACAGAAAACCGAAATTGTTATTTTCCCGCTTGGTTATGCATGCTCGGTACGAGTGCGCAGGCATGCACATTTAAAACTGTCATGCACAGCCTATAGTCTATGGCCGGCTTAAGCCTTAGAGCAAGTCAGATTCACGGATAGAAAAAGGTGACGCGCTTTGACAAGAGTCGCATCGCCTATGGTCCTTAACTCCTGGCCGAGGCTTTGCAGCGATCAATACCAAAAGGAAAGTGTATCATCCAAATAAACAAAGCCATAATAAGCCAACTGTAATTTCGTTATCTTTTTATCTGAGAGTTATCTTGTGGCAAGAACAATAGATCAATGTAACGGCGTTCTAGTTGGCAAGAGAATTTACATTGTGGTCGATTTATTTGGCAATTTATGGCGCAGACGGCAATGTCTGGGGAAAAATGTAAATTAAAGTCCAATTCTTTTTGAAGTTTACTTTTGACCTTTTTCATTTTATATATAGGGTCTAACTATTCATACACGAAATATTTTCAGGGAATCATCTAACAGCTATAACAAAACCATTTCAAGGGATTTTTTTTTATCCGAGTACATTTTTTTATAAAAATAAATAATTTAAAATTACTTGACCCACAAAATAAATACTGGCTCCTTATTTTTAAGCATCCATTACGGTAGTTTACTACGTCGTATTTACCTACTGTCATTGTTAGAATATGGGAGTAAAGGTTTTATGCAAAAAGTCTCAAAAATTTTAGAATTATAATAATTTAGTAAAAAAAGACACAGGGGAAAGGCCCTTTCTTCATGTAGACATAGCAGAGCATTGATTCTGTGTGTGTTTCTCATGGGAAAAAACACACAGTTCACATACAGTTCGGGTGTCCACATAATGTTTTCTTTCATAGATGTCAGTGATGTTCAAGTTCAACTTAGAAAGTAGTGTATAAAGATATTTGGCAATTAAAGTTATTTACAAAATACGGTAATACAGTCAAAACTAGTTCGATTACGTGGGTAGTAATTACATGACGTCACACTCATTGTCTAGCACTCCGACGAGGCGATGTCGATGTCGATCGATAAGTTTGTGAACGCAATCGCCTATCCAGCAACAACACGTCTATAGCGCAAATACTAATTGTAGAATGTGTAGGGCACGTCATGCGCAGAGGGGAAAATTGAAAAAGGTGTGCTTCCATGAGCAACGAATGCTACGCATAATGCAACCTGCACTCTATGTTAGGTAAAGTGTGCAATTTGCAAAATTCAACGCAACGCAAGCTTAATTTTTTGGCGTTGGATCTTTAAATCTCTTGGATGTGGCCTTGGTTGTAAAACCTCTAGTTTTCAATTAAGTTAGCATTTTGCAATTATCTTCAATCAACCCTCATCTCATTTTCTGGCTGTGATTATAAACTCGACGAATTTTTTTCCATAGAATTATTTACAGGCAATTAACCTTTTGTCACGTCACATCTCCATCTCAGGTCCAGTTGAAAACCAGCGTCGGGCACTATCTGCTCGGCAGTTTGCTGAACTGGGCCTATTTGGCGCAGCCGTGAGACACACAATATTATCTCCTTTTTTTTTTGTTGTTTTGTTTTAACATTTTTATTGTATAAATTTAAGATTTTTTAATATTTTTTTTTTTGTGCTTGTTGTGTGAACTTGTGGCATGGGTCAAATATATATATATTTTCTTCTTCTTCTTCTTTTGAACGCCAGAGCAAGAAAGCACGCGCGTGCCCTCCACGCCAAGCCACAATTTCACGTACTATTATGTCACATGTTTGTGTCGTTTGGCGTACAGGGCACGCGCTTGCTTGTCACGTATACGTGACAATGGGCGTCAAAAGGTTAATTGTCAATGATTCCTTCCGTTAGTCAGAAAGTCGAAGCTCGAAGATCTTAATAGAGAAAAACGAGCCAGAAACACACTTTTTTAAACCATTTTCTGTAGTTCATCTGTTTAGAACATTGAACCAATAAATTCACACTTTAACACCAAGCGCCAAATCTCTCGCGAAATTATCTTTGTTCAGATGCATCTCGTTACGTGGAAACCACCCTTAAGCGGCACACCCAATGCACTTCATACGATGTACATGTATACAGTAAAAGGGGGAACGGGGGGGCGGGGGGGGGGGTCATGTATTGATCGCAAACTGTCTGGTTTGGCTGTACAGAGTTCGTTCAGTAGTATTCGGGAGACTTTAGTTTTATTTAAATCGTTTACTGAATTGTGGGAAGCTGTTGCTGTGATATTGATGTGGGTTATTGCATGTACCCAGTCACTGCGTTCTGCCGTCAGGAAGGCGGTCGCTCCATGTAAATTACTGGTGTTCAGCTGCATCCGGTTAGACTGGAAGCCGACTCCAACTTAGTTGGGAAAAGGCTAGGTAGATGATAACTTGGTTGATTAGAAGCTGTTGGCTGGGATGTGAGGATATGAAATTATGGCGGGATTTCAGGAGTTTTTCTTAGGTGGGATACAGCGAGGTAATTGTGTAAGGTACTCTAAATTCCATACTATAAAATTAATTCACGTCGTCGAATAGATGATTTTTCAAACATATGAAGCACAGGTGTAGGAATTCCTACAGAATCCTTCAACTTGTGATACATTCAAGTGCAGTTTTATTTTGCAATGTGTTATTACAGTTACAGACCTTTACGTCGTTTAATGTATTATTTGGGCTTCACTTGAAGCAGTTTCGTCAAGTTCAAAAATCATAAACATTCCAACGTGTCAAGATTCAGAATTTTTACATTTGGATCTTACGAAGTAAAATGTTTTTCAATTATTATTATAATTATGATGAAATCTGCATTCTGTCAACGGTGTAATTATTACAGCCCAGACAAAAAGCGACTATGTAATCATTCACGAAAGTGTCAAATCTGTACAAATGTTCAACACTTAGTAAGCACTTAACGCGTCTAGTCTGTCTGGCGACCGCCTGCTGTACCTACTAGCGTGGGATAGCGTTGATAAATATAATGCGGTAAATGCTTATTGTGTTGGATTGAATTTTGCCCCGTCATCTTCACTGTCATGCATGTTTTCAGTATAAGTATGGTAGAATTTAGAAGATGGGGCCGTTTATTTTAAGAGGTTATATGAAGGTACGAGCAATAGAGAAGTATGGACGAAGAAGTCATGCTGCGCCGACCTAAATAGGCTGGGATAAGGACAGGACAATGACGATATGAAGGTATAGAGCACAGCGTTTAAAGTTCCGCATCCGAAAAGGGAGGATTCTCCGGCCATGCGGGTGTTGTGTACTTGTGTCTGTTGTGTTACTGCCACTCCTGGGTGTGGTTAGGTTGTTGTTTTAAAAAACATGTTTATAGCGCAAATAAGTCTACTTGCGCGATGCCGGTTTTTGCGTGACGACTGGAGGATGAGTTCGGAGTGTTCGGAGTTCGTATATGGCTTTATAGATACCACCAGAATTACTCCAGCAATAATAAGACCTTTCAGACCTAGAATACACTGTGAGCCATCTTTTTTTTTTTAATTGGGCAAACTAGATGTCAAATAGCCAGCTGACAAAATGTCTGAAACATGATAGAGTTTTATGATATGACATAATTAGGATATCGCCTTTAACGGCTTTTTTCGCAGTGATAACTTTCCAAGCCATTTCAGACTTTGGAGAAAGCAGTTTACTCGGTAACTTTTTTGACTAAATGTCTACTAGACAAGAGGATAATCTACACAGACCCTTGAAAGATTTATAGCCTATGGACCAAATAAAGCCTAAGATAACAATGACATCACAGACTTTGGTTTAGTCTACAAACTGCCATGGTCAAAACTGAAGTACTTAGATAACCTCGATCGATTTAACCGGGTAAATATGTAAATATTTACATTACGCATATACACAGTTCAAAGTAGTAAATAAACACATTTAAATGTGAATATATTCCGAGTTAAGATTGTGGAAAAAAAAAGAAGTTAAACATAGGTCTGACTGAATCATTCATCATAATTTTATTATGGCGTCAAAAGGTTTTTTTTTTTTTAAAGCAACATTTCTTTTGACTTGTAACTAAGCACTGATGATTGATTAGTCCGATCTAAGTTTTTTAAGGATTTATTTTTTTTAGGAAAATTACCTTATTGACTTAAGCCAATTTGATGGATATGGCCCCACACAGCAAAATAATGAAGGATTGAAACAAGAAACAACTGAATTGGTACTCAAAGATCAGAAGAGATATTCAAGAAACGTGACGTGTTATTTGCATCTGTTCTCTTATGTTAGAATTGTCTTCCTATATTAGTCTACACCGGGCCTCGTTTCCACCAAAGCAAAGACGAGCGGGGAGGAGAGGAAACGTGAGGGAATCAACCAATCGCATTGGATAAAATCTTCATGGCGTCTCTCCTGCGATTGATCGAATCTTGCACGTCCTCGCACCGCTCCCCTTGTCTCCGCTTCGGTGGAATCTGGGACTACGCAACGGGCACCAATGAGGAGTTGTCTACACGACGTGAATGTTAAATAGAGCATTTCTTAGAAAGTAGTGTCGAACTTTGATTAGCGCTTGTTGCAGATAGAGGTTTCGTAGTGCAGTGATTGGATTCTTTCCATTTTTGAAATCACTTTGTGAAAAACGTCAGATTGTTAGCATTTTAAAAAGATTTAACGAGCATTGACATCAGCCATTTACAATTCACGATGACTAGCATTGTTTTTTTATATAATCTAATAGTGATAACGTCCTTGTAATGTCATTATTTTGATATCCAATCAGTCTGTTACGGTCTACTGATTACCTTTACGAACGGCTGATGTAATGACAAAAACATAATCAGCCCTAATTTTCCTATTGGGCCAAAACAACCACGATGTGGAGCCGACACAGCCAGAAGGTGTCGCGTCAGTCCTCATAGGAGATAGGGCCGGGGGACGAGCTGGACAAAAACAATAGTTAATTAGCCCTCGATTAAAAGAACTGAAGTCATGGGGCTTTTGCCCAGCAGTGGGATGTTACAAGGTAAGAGTTGCAGTAAGTATCCTTCTGCTGGGATTCAGGACTCTTTTCATACACATGTTGTTGGGGAGTGTGATCCGCCACTTCTTCTCAACAGCTAAAAGTCAGGAGATTGGTGAAAGGCGTTTTGCGGAACTGAAAAAGTTACATAAGATGTAATTTCGACATTCAAACCATGCTGATTCTAAGCCCTATTTGAATACATGATTTTTTTATGCTTCTGTAAGAGGGAATGGACTGTATTCTGCCACGGGCTCAAGAGTAAATGCTCGCGCTGAACTTATTCCGTTATCACTAAGGAGTTTGCAATTTCCGTAGGCCGAACAATCAACTTATTTTCAACCATTGAGATTTAAAAGACTTTCAAAGTGTACATTGCTACATTTCATACAAAAATTTTGATCCCGAACATTTTTGACACACGAATGCTACTTCTCAAGTCGTACACTAGACAGAACGATTTGTCACTAAATAGTAACAAGTACATATTAGATTACGCTGCATCACATATGCATATTCAGCTGCACCCGGTTAGACTGGAAGCCGACCCCAACATAGTTGGGAAAAGGCTAGGCAGATGCAGATGTGACATATTAGATTACGATTTTCTTCGTCTTGTACCGTCTATTGCTCATGATCATTATTTCAGCCGAAAGAAGTCCACTGCTGGACATAGGCCTCCCTCAAGTGTCGCCACATTGACTGATCCCGTGCGTCTGTCATCCAGCGGATCCCCGCAACCTTCACCAGGTCATCGGTCCATCTAGTCGGAGGCCTTCTAACGCAACGTCTTCGCTGTTGCCACTCCACTTCGTCTATTGCTAGTAATACTTGAATGTCTTTGTTTTCAGCAGGATTAACGGCACCCAAAATCAGTAAAGACGGCGCTAAAAGCTTTGTTTCCTGAACTATTGATTTAACTGGTGTTTATCACTTCAGGTAAGTAAGATTTTACGAATTAACTCATTTGCAAGTTCGTAACACAACACAGAAGGAGCAGTTTACGATGCTTTTGATAAGTTTTTATGAATACTTTAATCAACACTTGTGTTGTGCAGTGTGACATTATTTAATTGATTACTTAAATTTTTCAATGTGTTATTGGGTTTTTCCATCAGGAATTTCTCAGTAACGGCCACTAGGTCCCGGTTGATGGCAATAGTCTCGCCCTCTATTACATGGGACTTAAACAAGAACTTTGATGGAGAAATGTGGGAGTACTATTAGGTACACCTCTGCCTCACCCTTTGGGGACTAGGGGCGTGATGTTATGTTAAATGCGTCTTTTAAACACGTTAAGCCTCTAGTCCTGCTTTATCTCTCTTTAGTCGTGTCGGATTGCCATCCCATCGGACTAGGAGAGCGAGGGAAAAGTGCACCAGTTTTTCTGCATCGATGGTTAGTCCCAGCCGAGATTGGCCGCGAAGACCGAAAATGGTATTTTTTCAAATGTTTATTTTTTGTTTGATTTAACTTCAGAATATCCAAAAACTAGTAAGTTTTGCATTAATTTGTATCAAACGTTGTTTTCAGTGCAATAGATAACAGTCACAAAAATGAACGAATCGTGAAAAAAGAAGCTAGTCATGATGAGTCTCCGCAAGATGGTGGTAACAATTTGACCTTGAGCTGTCCTATGTAGTACGAAGTTTCAATAAAGAGGTCAGCTTATACTGGTTTTGTTACCTCTGACGTGCAGTATCTTCAGTCAATTCCCAGCAACGATGGCGTTGGCCTAAACAAATTTCGGGACCAAAAAAAATTAATGACAGTGACATCTTACATCGTCTAAACAAGAGCCCGACAGTCTGCCAGTCTTACCTAGCAGTGGCGAAGGTTCCATACAACCCGATTCCTACCGGCTTCCCTTTGAAAAATGGCACAGTCAGTATTCTACAGCCAATAATATTTTTTACAGTAAAGATATTATGTACCCCGGCTTACCTCTTACAAAAACTGACCCTTCGCTACTGTTACCTAGTAACTGGGTTGTTGAGGCCAGATAGGCAGTCGGTCCACGAAAAATACTCAAGCTGTACGCGATTAGACTAGAATCCGAACCCAATAACATAGTTGTGAGAAGGCTAGACAGATGATGACCTCTGCTCGACTACTACATTCTACTCCTCAATAATACCTACTACGTCCACTTAGTACACAAACCTATTATTTAATACAGCTAACAAATCCAAACGTCTACCGCTGACCGGAACTGAGGGGGGAAGTCCAAATTAACACGGACGTCGGTCAAATCGTACGTAACGCGATATTTCAGGATACAAGCAGTAATCGGCGCGGTTTCTTTGAATTAATGTTTCAAAATCAAACAGTTTATTTAATACAATTGTTGAACAATGATTGGAATAGCTTGGCGTCTTGGTTTCTATGAGTGAAGAATATGGAGAAGGGAAGCCTTCTTTTGGGGGTGCTACGCATAGTTGTTCGAGGACGTTTATTTGTTGAACACCAAAGCCAAACCGAAGCATTTACAATTCGACTCTTGAGTTGGCTAGTGCTAGTGAACTCGATTTGTCAACGAATAGCATCTACCATCGCTGAATCATGCTCGGAGCTTTGCACAATTCTAGATAAGCTGAGCAGCTTTTTTCCCTAACGTACTTCAGCATAATTTTATTTTATTATTTTTTATTTAACACTTCAAGCACAAATTACAGACGCAGACTTAATGCCATAGGCATTTTCTACCAGTCAACCTATGGGTGATGCAGAGACAAACAGTGGTAGGTGTATATATCTGCAAAAAAAATAATTTATTATTATGTTGAGCTGGACTCTTTCGCAAAGGATTGGCCTACAATCGCACTAGACCGCGAAATGTGGAAGGAGGGAAGGGAGGCCAATGCCCTGCAGTGGGACAATATAGACTTATAATAATAATATGGTTGCTGTACACTCTCAGCCGAGAGCTCTCTCTCTATGACTCTCCCGAGAAGTCTAGCAAAAAACCGACGCGGGACGGAGAGCAAGCGAGGAACACAGAGGCTAGACAAGCGCTACTATACATTCTCGAACTCGCTCCGCCTCGGCAAGAACCTACAGCCAACCTATAGATACTTATTATTTCCCGGGGGGATCCCTTAGATTGCATTAATAACGGCGGTATGATTAAGACTGGGCGCATCAGGGACGTTACAGGCTAGCTATAAATACACGGCGGACATCGTGACACAACATTTTACAATGCAATTAAAACATAATCCTAGGCCCCTCAGAAATGATGCAGTTTTGCTACCTTTCTTAATTAATTACGAAAATAGGGCAACGAATTTCCGGTCGGCAAAAACCCAGGCTCCGCCACTATGGTCTACACTTTTCTCTAGCTATAACAGGGAGATTATGAAGACCTACGAGGTTTCGATACCCACTTAGACTGAAAGGTGACAGTAAAAAAAATGCATCTTAAAACTGTTGACTATTCTAATGAGAGTGCGTTGTTCCTACTGGCGAAACATTCACCACAACCGACATAAAAAACTACCAAAAAGTGAAAAATAATTAGTTTCAGAAGTCTGTATATTTTTTTTGTTTGATTCACTTCTTTTGCTACCAACTTCTGATTTGCGTTTGCTCTATGGTCGGGGTCGGTGAACTAATGGGGCGAATGTCGCATGTTTCGTTTTACTATACCTACTAGTACCTACTTATGTTTTTGTTATTACTCTTGAACCTTGACTGGCCATTTGAATTACCTTTTTTTTTACAAATGTTTATAAGATAATCTAATGGTGTTATCAACAAAAATATTGGGGTTCAACTCAAACGAGTTACTAATAAAGAAGAGGGGCTACATCGTCTTTGCAAAATGATGAAGAAACAACATTGACAGAGAAAAACAGTACAAATACTTTGGTGTGGACAGTATCAACCCTTAATCCCGTGTGGTAGATTACAAGCCCAATACCTCTCATAGAGAGAAGGTTTGTGTCCCAGCCGTGGGAACATTATAGGTTGATTATTAGGACCTTATTGCATTATATCAGCTTCAGAATCGGAGCCACTCGCATACATTTAAAACAAAATAGTATAGTTCCTTTTTTAATTTTTTTATTTCTTACTTTAGTATAAGTTAGCGGTACTTAATGACAGCTTTAATTTAGTGATTGTAGTTTTATTCAAGATATCATGTTTTGACTGAGACTTATTAGTAAAACAGGACTAAGAAAAAGTTCTTGACTAGATGTAATAAGATCTGCTTCAGTCTAGACTCTAGATAGAACTATTTATTTATAATTATGAACTAATTAAAGGAAAAACATGATATTAAAGTTAATAATTTTGATGTTTACAAAACTGAGATTGTCATCGACTTCAACAAAATTCTTCATGGGATGATTTAGGGATGCATGCGGAGCCACTCCAAGTCAGCAAATCTTTTCTTTACACGGTGTTTGTATGTTGTACCTACTTAAATGTATAAGAAAGCCACTAACTACATCTGATGAGCTTTAACATGGCAAAAGGTGTCATTGCCCTCATCCTAACATCACTTTTGGGAACCCAGCAATAATGTATTGTTTTTGATTCATATAAAATAATTATAGTATCACTAAGGGTGTTAATGAACTTTATTTTCATAATATTTCACTTTAAAACAGGGTTTATTTTTATACACCCTTTCCACGGCAGCCACATGCCCGAAATCATATTGAAACATTTTTTTTTTTAATATTTTCCCGCCGCTGGGCAAAGGCCTCCCCAATATTCTTCCAGGTATGAAAATTGAAACATTAAAAGCATAAAATTACCAGCCAATTTCATGGATATTAAAAACACTAGATATTACTGAATGTGACAATGTGGCGTTTGTAGACAATACCACCGAAAAATCATATTGGAGAAGCAGTTTTTAAATTCATCATCATCTCCTGTCCTTGTCCCATGTTACTTGGGGTCGGCAACACATTTTTTTCTTCAATTTTCCTCTCTCAACCGTCACGCTATCATTTACTCCTTAGCAGTTTTCAAAATAAAATTTGTAAATCAAGGTTAACGGAATATGACTACGAAAGTTTAGTGTGTGTACCATAAGAAAAACATACCTTTTCTTTTGTAGAAAGTTAAAAACAATAAAACATCACCTTCTACAACTCTTACACCCCTTTGGCTTTAACAAAATTCTTACATCTTGTCATACAAGCAAACAGGGCCTCAAGTCTGCTATTACAATTGTGTCAGAATGGTCTATCATTGATTCCATAATTCTTGACTTTAACAAGTTTGGTAATCTATTAAAATAATAAGGTCATTATGACTTACCAATGGTCAACCACTGACATTCCATTGAAAGAAATGGCATAGAATGGTAATCTGATAAATAATAAATAATATAAAAAAAATATATTATTTAATAAATGAAATCTGTCATGAATAAATATTCTTTAGTAGTAGTTTTTCAAAAATCATTTCTGCTAACGGGTTTTATCATAATGGCAATACGACAATGTCATTATAACACAATTCTATTAAGAGACCATAGACCGACCAATGACCGATGTTGGAATGACGAATTTATAAAAATAGCAGATTTGGGCCCCTGGTTGTGAGTACCACTAAACACTTACTAAACATCAGTTTCTCACCCTTATGCAAAATATGCACTTTGTAGTAGAAACAATGGATGGACTGTGTGAAGGATGACATGGCATGAAAGAAGGTGTCTGATGAGATGACAAGTAATAGAGAAGTATGGAAGAAGAAGACATGCTGCACCAAACCCAAATGAATAAGGATAAGGACAAGAGAATGATGATCAAAATATGCACTTTGGACGTGGAGTTGTGGACACTAGCCCATAATACAATACAGGCTTCAGTTTTAGTAATTGTTATTTTTACCTATTTATACATTTCTGTACTTCGACATTCCAACTAGACCATTCTGTCCACATTGTATGTAAATCAGACTTCAAACAATTTAAAATGAATTTTTAATTAGGTATATATATGTTGGATAATGGTAGTTTAATAGATACTTGTTAATACACTGAAAAGTGTAGATTTTAATTATACACAGTCAGACATTTAAATATATTATTTGAATAGTGTAGTGTTATAAGAACTTGGTTTATAATGCATAACAGCATTTCGTTTTTGCGCTGGCCAAACCTGATATGTGTGTACACAACAAAAAAAATATTTTAGCTTTCATACACAAATGAGTTTTTTTATTATCTTAGGCTAAAATATATTTTTTTTGCCATATTTTGTTCTATTTTTATTTTTTCAGAAGATTCATTGATTTCTTCTTCTATTCATTAATTATGAAAAACAAAACAGTTTTTATGTTGTCCTAAAAAGTTCTTAAAATGCACATATTCGGTTTGGCAAGCGCACCAACGATTTGTTTTATAAGCATAATTGTTTTTCAAAAAAAAAAAATGTTGTTGTTGGAGTTGTTATGTTGTGGTTTGGCGATTTTCCTCTAGTATCATGACCAACATCACAATAAACTTCCAAATTACATTTTTGGTATTAAAAACTATTAAAAGAGTAAACGGAGTAGATATACCACACAGAGCAAGTCAGTAAAGCTGGTAGTAGTTATTAATTTTTATATGCTATTGACTTTACAATACAAGGGTGAGAACTCCATTATACACTGGGACTTTTATACCAAATTTAACATTAGGAGTACAAGAATAGCCTTGTCGCAAGTAGAACAGTACAAAATTAACAAAATACTCTTTACACATTATGACACGACAGAGTAAACACAAAAATTTCGAAGGGTACCCACGAATTTCGAAACTGTTTTAAGGCTGAATGTTGCAATGTCAGTGCTTGTTAAAAAAACGTCACTTACCTAAACAGCACATGAGGAATTTGACGATTGTGAAGAAGAACGCGTTGTAGAAATTCGCGTCGTAGTAATTGACATCTGGGTCCGTCAGGTCAACGGCGACGCCGTCCATCGTGATGTTGCCCAGCACGGACTCCTCGCCGGTCGATACCGGCAGACCCAGGCTGATCTTCAGGAACTCATCCACCACAAACAGAGGCGGCACCCTCAGCAGCACCTCCACTAGTGCCAGTGCCTTCGACCTCAACGACATTATTCATTTATGCAGACCTTAGCACACGTTACACTGATAATTTAGCACGCACAGCCGAAACGACGGGCTTACACTTAAAACTTTCACGGAATGCTTTTGATTTATTTATTTTGTACCTTTAAAAACTTATTTGATGTCACCAATAATAATGCGAAAATAATGACTGAAATTTTTGCGACAATAAAAATTTGACATTACAAATCTGGATGTTGCCAGACTAGTAAGATTGCCAGTACATGTAGCATATTGTTTCTACCAACGGTTGAACACTAAACCTCAAAATAGAAGAAAAAAAAAAAACGATTAAAAATGTTTTAACGCTAAGTTATACTTTGTGATCTATATGTGTTGCATAATAAAAAGAAGCAGTCCATCAATTCATCAGAATGTCCATTACATGACTCATTGTGCGTCGGAGCAATCTACACATAAACAACAACGATGTTTTTAAAGTGATCAATGTGGGTTTTATTTTGTCAGTTTTACATCAGTCTAGTTATTAAATAGTACTTTTAGGGTAGTATGTTAAGACTTTCTACTTTTTGCCTGACTGATAAAAGGAAATTTTAGTCCTGCCTATTATTGATTATTTATTTAAGTGAAAGGCGTTTTGCTTATTTATAATAAAGTACATTTTAGGCGTGTATTGATGAATAGCGTTTCGCAGCCATAGTTCGTCGGTGTCACCGGCTCAAGCAAACATTTGCAGGAGTGTAGCGACATCTACCTTTCTTGCAATTGAACTTTTTAGGCAAGTAGCGAGATGGACCCATGGACGCTCTCAGAAAAACTTTGTGAATAGTAAATATGACAGAATGAGGAAGTAGATTGGATGCCTCGCCAGTGGTCCATAAAAAACTTTTAAAAGGGCTTAGATTAAGCAAAATCTCCTTTCAAAGTAGATCAATAAAACACCAAAGATTGAAAAAGAAATCCGACTGTCACAATAAAACAAGAAACCCAACTGCCTAAAAAGCGAACGAAACAAAGATGAAAACAAGATTATGTAAACGATAAGGAGGTAGGTACTTCTAATCTTAAAAAATACAAGGAGTAAACGGACCCGTCACGAAGCCGTCAACCAAGCATTCTGTACATCAACCTAAATAACTCTACGTAAAAATTATTGCTGAGAAATGACTTTTTTTTTGGGGTGAAAAATCGCGCTAATACGGTAGGTGCTCGTTACATTTTCATAATTTTATGTTCAAATGGGCGCCGCCTGCTTCCAACTTTTGTTTAATTTAAAATGTACTTGATATTTTGCGTTGCAATTTTTTTCAGTTGGGTTTCTTTTGTTTTTCAACTACTTTTCTTTACATACATTACGCTCATACACATTGTCGTGTAGTCGGAGTCTATAAATTCGAAAACTGACGGACCAAATCCACATAAGTAACCTCCTTCGACGTCCTAGATAAATCAATAGACACCTCATTTATAAATTAAATAAAAGCTTGTAAATAAAAATCCATCCAACCGTTACGATGTTTCAAGAGTAGGTATAAAGAATTCCATATTTATGTAGGTCCATACAAAGATTTAAAGATACATAGATACGCGTGAAAATCATGACCCTGTCTTTGCTGTCGCGCAGAAAGCTAATAATAAGGTATGTTTTTTTGTGAATGCCATCTCGCGGGTTAACCTTGGAGGAGGAGGTTTTCGTGTGGACTATTCTGTGGGTGCCTTGAATGTGGGGCCTCCAGCCAGGGGAACAAGGTCAGTCGAAAAATGAGAGGATTTATAAGCCCTAGCCATGGGTATATTAAAAGTGTAGATGTCAGTAGAGCATTCAGCATCAGTATTTTACATGGAGCGATTGCCTATCTGACCTCCACAACCCAGTTAGTACTAGTTAATACTAGTACTTTTGGGCCACTGACTACAAGTAACGACTGTAAAAGATCTACAAATGACAGCCGGGATCAACGGCGTAACGTGCTTTCCGAGGTACGGAAGAAACTCGGTGTGTATTGGATGGTAACTCATCAATGGGCCGACTTTGGCAAGCGCGGCTTAAACTTGAAGATCGACCCGTGCGGCTGTTATTATTTGGCTACAACTTCTTCCGCACACTTTAATATAGTACTCATTTCTTATTAATTTTAACTTGAAACTTCTACTGGATAAAATCTACTCGTTCCTAGATGAAGACATGCTTTCTTTTTGTTCCACGGTTCAAAATCGTCATGGATGTTCTCCGCCCTGGGGCGGCCGGAGAGGTCTGTCAGTCTCTTACTGGCTAAAAACCACCCCGGTGTTACCTTCCCACACTTGCACCGGGGATCATGGAAACTAGAGCGCCTTCCAAGCGATGACGAAAAACGGCAGAAGGGTGATGACTCCTACCCGTTCCGGAGAAAAGTAGTCTTGACAATCTGACAACAAAATGATTTTTTAATCATGTTACTGTTTGTTCCTTTCGAAGTAGGAGCTTTACAAATCTCTGGTCGAAGAAAGTATACCTAGGCATGGAAATTAAAAAGCCAACGTTTATATCAGTTTTTCAATTCATAAAATAATTCAAAAGCTCCCATCCTAACTTCGGGAACCATAAACAATATGCTTTAGAATTTCTTTACCAATGCGTGCAAACTTTTTAAAAGTAAAATAAAAAGCGTGGAATAAAAGAAAGCTAGCCGGTGAAGTTCGGAAAAGCGGGAGTCGCTGAATCGATACCAGTTAGAGGGATGCTTGTAGGGCTTCTTCAGTTGCGAGGCAAATTAAAAAGACTCGTATACCGTTGATGTGTTGTTGGAAGCTTTCGAAACTTCGCCGAGTTTTCTATATCTACGTTTGCAAAAGAAAGCAAACAAGATATTTATTGGAAGCGATATTCCATTTAAAAACTACGTACGTAGTTGTCAGGGGGTCACAGAAATGATTAAGTAGGCATTTATCCTTTCAGGAAAAAAGGAATATTTTCGTATATATTTAAGTTTAGGTAGGTACCTAAATAGAATTTATTTAACCATTTAAACCTATAGGCTATTCAGGTGAAGAGCTTTTTTTTTAACTATTAAAACATTGATTGACTTGATAAACCATTCATGCAAGAAAGAAAATACATAAGCATTCCACATTCTGAGAACTAAAAATGTGCGCTTGGCAAAATTAGATTATTGCAAAAGGTGTCTTTTGGTTGATGATGGTACCCACCCTCATATTCTGAGTCGTTATAAGTCGATCCCACGACTCCCCAGGCTAAGTTATTTAAGTGGAAAATAGTCGAGATTACTTATTTTGATAAGTAATTAATATTTAGTTAACTCCTTCATTTGGTTGTGCTGGGTCCTGAATATTTTTAAAACTTCAGTTGGATTAGGTAGGTACCTACTTAACCAGACTGAGCAACATGTGAATGGAAAATAAAATGTATGAAAGAGTTTTTACCTACTTTTTAAATAATCGGCATGTAGCAGCCCATGCGCAAAGCTAACAGGGCCTGCCCCTGTAGAGTGCTGCAGCTCAAACCCGTTATGTCACAAAAATTTGACGATATCGACATTTCGTATTCCCGATTCAATCATTTTTGACATCAAAATTTTAAGAAAGAGTATGTCTAGGTTAATATCAATTTCTTTTATGTTAAAAACTTTTCGAGTTTGTCTGATAGTCCTTTAATCACGGTCGTAAAATTGGGACATTTTTTGTTATTTTTGGAAGGTCATATTATCTTTATTTATAAGTTGCTGAAAAAAAGGAAATGACAGGGACGTGTCTACAGCAGACCTTGATTTTATGAATGAAAAAGATGGCTCTAGAGGCATTATTCGGGAAGAAAAATGGGAATACTACGGAAAATCGCAGTCCCTGTTGCCTCTTAAGCCTGTTTTCACCAATCCCATCGCTCTTCAAAGTAGCCACAGTGCATTTTAAACACATACCAGAGTAAGTAATAGTAGTTAAATAGTGCTTTCTATCTAAAAACCATATAATTTTCTCACTTCGCAATCCACAAATACACTCGCTAAAAGATTACAAGAACAAAATTATCACAATAATTACAATAATTATCATTCTAGCGAGCGCGCCAAAAAAATAAAAATGGCCGGCTTATCTGTCATGGCACGCGCGCGCCACGCGTCCCCTCAACCGATTAAATGTAAATCAATCGTAAGAATGGATGGAAGATCGGAATAACATATTGAGTTTCAAAGTTTTATCTTTTATTTGTGTTTCCGATTGAGACGTATCAGTTTACAGCGGCTGATTGTCCGTAGTTTTAATTGTGGTTGTGGGATTGTTGGTTTTGCAAATGGGTTTTTATGAGTGAAGCTGGAGTGAGATTAGTTAATTGGTTGAAGTTTTAAGTAATTGTTTTGGTTTGGTATTGTTCTTACGTACAAAGTGACAAAGTGAGCAGAATGGACGCGAGCATAAAGCTGTACCTACCTACCGTACAGTACCTACTATAGTCACTGAATAGAAAACGGAGAGGCAAACGGCAGCAGTACAAAATAACTCTTTAGCATTTGGTCTAATTTTAGAAATAAGATGACATGTGCCGATTAAAAATGTTTTGTCTTCGGGAATATTATCGCAAAACACTCGGGAAAACCATTAGGTTGTGTATGAGCTTCAATAAGTTCTTTTGTTACCTTCTAACAAAACCAATAAAACTTACCCGCCGAAATTATCTACCACCAAAAGAAGACCTAATAAAATGAACAAACATTATCTCCCTTATTCAAAACTACCCTCCCTCAAAAAACTCGACTACCCGCTAAACAAACATGTGTTACCTGTCAGATCAAACAGTAACAATACTATCACACTTGCTACTGAGCCTAAGGGCAAATACAGGTGGCGAACTATACTAAACTGTTGTGTTTGCACAAGTAGATCATGCTTGGTTTAGCTGTTGAATTTTAACGTGCGTGCGCGCATTGTAATTTGAACTTTATATGAATGAAATTAAAAGTCAGATGATGCACTTTTGGGACTTACCTATGATGTATACCAATGATCGTTTTTTGTTTGGTTTTAAATAGCGAATAATTAATTTAATTTGGTGTTCGTGCAGATTTTTATCACGATTTTTTGGTAGATAGAAAGTATTTAGATCTAGTTATCTTGTGTGATTTTTTAAATGATTGATGTCGTGGGAAAAAATCCTGAGTCAGAGTTTCATGATTGAAAGCTATGACAATTGTAGAAGAAATTTCAGTTGTGTGTTTTCTCATGGCTATTATGGTGTGGAGTTGTAGACTACGTCGATTGGTTAAAATGGAAACAAAAAAGTAAGGTATTAAAACTAAGTACTACTTTTTACTTCCAAGACACAAGACACGAAGCATTTAAACGTCAGTTAAAATATAATGATGTCCAACCGAAGGTCGAATTCTGGCCAAATTCAAAGGGGCTATCGTTTATATGTCCTAATAATTATTTCAAACTTTATGTACAGTAGGTCAACTAACTATATACGTTATTAATTAAATACTACTATTAAACTAAAATAATTAAAACATCAAAAAACTTCTTCTCAACGCTGTCAACTGGTAATGTGCCCAAAAGACTGGCGGCGTTGCCACGTTGTATACACTTAGCCTCTGGCCAAGGTAAAACCAGCCCTCGTGTCACGGGAAGCGTGAACTAGGCGTTTCGAAATTTCCTTAAATAGGGTATAAGCACTCGGCCCCACAGTTTCAACCCCAAACGGCTAGAAAATATTATAGTTTCCACAAAGGTCTCTCTGCAGCCGCAGCGGCAGCGCCACTAAAGGCCTACCCATCTTCCAAGGAAACAAAGACATGCCGTCCGCCGGTCTTTGCCATCGTCGATCGTCGCGTGCCAAGCCATTGGATTCTAACAACTGGAACCCCGACGGCGGTGACAAGAACTCGTCGGATGATGTCGTTTATGTTCGCGTGCCGTGCAAAACGGCCCTCACTTCGGCTGCATGACAGGCCGTGGTGACCGAGGTTGTTGACAGCTTCACCACAGTGACAGCGATGAGGAGAACAGCTGGCGGCACCAAGGCGTAAAGAAGCAAGTTTCTTGAACTTTTGAATTAAAGGTTTATGTTGACTAAAACAAATAAACAACTTTACGAGAAGATTAAAATTATCTTACAACGAATCAAAAACTCTTCGAAATGTGTGAAGCCTGCTCCCACGCGTTGTACGTATACGGTACCTCTTCAATCGCACTCTCGAGCATTCGGAACAGCTCGTTCAATTTCGGCGCTTGCCTTCGGCGTCTGGTAAAACTTCGGCCCATTTTGGCCGAAACCGAAGGTGGTGTTTTTGGCCGAAACAGAAGCCGTACTTTCGGTGGGACACGACATGATGCTTGCCGCCTGCACCTTAGAAAAAAGGGCGTGAGTTTGTGTGTACGAATGGTCGATAGTCAAGTTCTATATTTTTCGTCCAATCAAGGTAATCATCACCTGTATCCTGTCTAAAATATTCACAGAGACCCAGTCATCGGTGCAGCGGCAGTGGTGTGACGTTATGTCAAAGGGAGTTCATCCTCGCTATCCTACCGGTCCTATCCGGTTACCGGACGCCGGACACGACACCCGACACTTCCCGTTTCCGAACGATCGGCTTTCCGACAGGTGAGCACAACGATCGATGGATTTGAATTTTTATTTAGGCGTTAGCTTAAACGCAAACTCGATGCATTTATTTCAAATAGACCAGAAACAGGCACTTTTGAATATTGTCACAAACAAAAAGATGAAACTACAGTCACAAGGCATAATAACTATTAAAGAACTGTAGTTAACGATTCCAAAGCGTAGATCTCTATGATAAAGAATGGGTAAGAAATTCCATGGAATAAATTATCGAAACTAAAATAAGCATGATGGTAATTGGAGGGCTGTGAGGAAAGTTTTGAGTACAATTGAGGCTGGCTAAAAGAGTAGAGAAAGACCAAAGAAACGGTGGATAGACTGTGTCAACAACGACATCGCTAGAAAGTGGGTGACTCATGAGAATGAGATGCCGACTAATAGAGAAGCATGGAAAAAGAAGACATACTGCTCCGACCCTACATAAATTGGGATAATGACAGGAGAATCATAATGGTAATTGCAATGTGTTAGGTACTACGGAGTTCACTGACGGTCGATCACTCTTCGACCTTATTACTTAGGGCATAAGGCTGAAAAGTGGCAGGCCTACTTATTCAGTGTGTAATTTTTTTCTCATCACCACTGTTGTCAGAAACGGTGAATACAATCATCGTGAGGAAACCGGCGCGGCTTGGCTTAGAATCTAAATTTCGATGACGTACACATCAACCCTCGAGTAAGTCGTGGGTTGGAACCTAGCCAGGCGCATTACTTTGTGTAATTTATTTCATCACCACTGCTCTCAAAACGGTGAAGGAAAACATCGTGAGGAAACCGGCATGTCCTAGAACCAAAAGTTCAAAGGCATGTGACATCTACCAACCCGCACTGGGCCCGCGTGGTGGATTATAGCCCATTCCCTCTCATGGAGAGGAGGCCTGTGTCTGTGAGGCTGATTATGCTATGTTAAGCTTATTCTATCTTGCAGAAAATCTGTTTGATTTCGGGTTGTTTATAGATTACAAGAATTTGACTTTTATTTTTTTGGCAGGTTCCGAAGCTGCTAGCCTAGCTGGATAGAACCAACCTCGGCGCGTGGATGCTGTTGCTACGGGCTACGAGCTTTCGTTGTTCCTGAAGTTATAAACAGTTTTGCTTAACTCACTCTTTTGTTTTATAAAACGTAAAATCGTAAAAGCACTGTTTGATTTTTCACAATTTTAAATGTGGCAGTATTTTTTTTTAACTACAGAACACCACCGTACTACGTAACTGCCAACGATTATCATAACAGTCGTAATTCGTCCATGTTCAAAGAAAGAAAAAAGACTGTTCTGTCTTTTTTAAGATTTTTGTCGTTGGTAAGTCGGTTTTAGTTGTTGTAAGTAGTTAGTAGTTATTTAACACCATACAACACTGTTGCTAACAGGAACAATGAGGTAACAATTGACATAACAAAGAAGCCTTTCCTAACTTTTGTGTGAAGGAAATGTCGTTGATTACATAACATTGTAGGAAACATAGGGGAAATAAATGAACAAAAGCGAAAAAATTAATTATGTTAAAAGTTAGGTTAATTTGCGTTAGGTAACATGAAGGGCTGTGTTCTCACTGCAGCAATCGGGTAGGCCTGTCTTTCCCGGCCCTTGGCAACGAAGCCTGGTCGACAGCAGGGGGCATGGAAGGCAGACAGGCCTTTGTGACGATGTCATCTCTGGCAGCGGAGCGCGTCAGGCAAGAAGAGTCCCTCGCGTACGCGATTAGTCGCAGAAAGACAGGGGCGGCCAGTCACCACGGTGACACGATGCCGCTCGAGGAATAACAAGTGCCTTTAGGCTTCATTATGGGCATTTTTTAAACCCGTCCTCAATTTAAAAAAAAACTAAATTACTGGTATGAAATGTATCTGTGACATAAATCAGAAATATTATTGCTTCGTTCATGGTGTAATTTCTAAAGTGTGAAAATGTTTGCCAGATCACATATATTTTTACAAACTCCATTTTTTTTAACCACCAGTGTCCTACCTTCCAGAACGTTCGTTCCCTGACCTCTAATCTCCCTGTGTGGGCTGGACCACCTCGTCGATCGTCAGCTCGGCATCACTGTTCAGTGGGCCGCGTGCCCACTGCCCACAGCCTGCATAGCACAACTCGTTCAAAACTCTCACGGTGCGCGGTGTGACTTTCCATGAACGCTTTCGCGCGCCAAATATACGAGTATGTGCGCCATTTTTTGTTGATACTGCATCCGTTAGTGTGAGGCTTCTTTGAATTTAAGCAAGTTAAGAACAGCTAAGTAAATATTTGTTTTTAATGTAACATTTTTACTTTACACACCTCCACGACCCCCGTACTGTTCAATCCATCCATCAGCACAATGCTTTGAGTGCTTTCTAGCGAGTCCTACCGTAAAACGTGATTTTTCACCCCAAAAAAAAAAAGTCGATTCCCAGCAATAATTTTTGCGTAAAGTTACTTAGTTTGATGTACAGAATGATTGGTTGACGGCTATGTGAAGGGTCTGTCCCTGTATGTAGCAACTTTTTACATGACTGCGCATTGCAAAGGCAAGTTTTTTTTTCAATATTTATATCCACTTTTACTGAGAGTTTGGGATTGCGTCTGTAATTCTCATTTGGAACAATTAGGCTCTACCCGGATTATTTTGTAGCGAATTCTGAATATATCGTTGACTGTGAAGTGTGCACCTATGATATAATTTCCCGAAACTTGATGTTTCAAGAATGTTCAACGATAAAAATCATAAGAATATTACGCATTTAATTTAAAAGAGTACCCGAGGAGTGTCTTGCTGCGTAGCTCGCCGTCCGGCCGTCTTATGACGATAGGCCGTGTCGACGACAGCGCGTTCGTGTTCCACCCGCGCCTCAAAGAGATATCAGCAAATCGGAAGGGGTCCCCAAGGGCCGATGCCTGCCGGGGCTGCGGGACTGTTCGAAAAAAATACCACGCCATGGAACACAAAGAAGGAACATGGATGAGTTTTAGTCAGCACAAGTCTGACACTTCCTTCCGCTCCGCTCAGAGCGGGCGGGTTCATTTGATGATTTCCATTACAAAAAAAAGGAGTTACTTGCTGATTCTTCTGCATTAATCACCGCAGATGAAACTCATACGTCCTCATGTAGGTTTATTGAAAGAAAATAATTTCAATTAAGCACTACTGTAGACTCTAAGTCTTCACTCTAAAGTTCTACTCTCGCTATCACTTATTCCCAAACGATCCCACGCCGTACAGTACCACATGACCCTCAATCTACCTGCAAATAAGCGACGTTCAATCAATTTGAAACAATGGCGTGCGAGACAGGTTGGCTCCGAATGGCCCACGTGATGCTACCTGGGTGGCCCTGCGTCGCTCACCGCACTAATCGGTATTGATATTTGGATCATGTTCGTAATGCTAAAGGATGAATATGTCAATAACTATTTTGGAGGTTGAGGTTGGCAAGTATTTTTGTTGGCGTGGTGGTTGATCCTACTTCAGAACGAACAGAAACCGAAATGATTTTAATTAAATGTTCGTAATTAACTACGGAGGTGACGTGAAATAAATTAATAAAAAGTTTGGAATGAGAAGACATACTGCGCAGACCGCCAATAACTTGGGATAAGGAAGAATGATTGTAAACGTAGGTATATAGTGTTCTTGAAAAAATCCACAAAGGTGTCGAGATGATGGACTTGGTGAACATCATTTATTAAGCTATGTACCAAGTAGGTTTCAGTGAAAATAAGCTCTATTATCATTAAGGAATTGAAGTTACAAAACTGTAGTAGGTACCTACCTTGCAGTTTCTGAAAAATTCACGCTTAGTTTAGTTGGTATCGAACCAACTCAATTCAACTCAATCATGGCATGCAAAACTAAAAGCCCGCAAAGTGAAGCACTACAGATGAATTATGTAAACAGAATTAATTACCTCCTTACTTATCTAAACATCATTATCGCACCGCTAAACGATTATCACCACAGAGACAATGCTTCCGCATGGACGGCCATGTTAACCCGATACGTTGACAGCCACTTTCCCGCGCACAATATGTCATGTTTTTTTTTCAGAGGGGTTGGATACAAACAGCCAATTACGGTAGGGGCGGGAGTGCACTTAGCACACTCAGAAGATAGTTTAGTCACTGTCAACGTGGTGTAAGGGCTCGTCCTCTGCCCGAAACGGTATTAAAAAAATTACTTTAATTTTTTTAACGCTCGCTGGTGTTGCCATGGCGCATGCTTCGACCGCTAAATTTAATTTAATTAGTGAAAGGAGGTTTTGTGTGAAACTGTGATTTGTGATGTGTTCCGATATATTTTCGTGTTATTAGTGCCTTTCAGTGAATTTATTTGGATATTTTCTTAGTGAAAGGTACGTGTGTATTTATTTTTATTATAAGAAGGAATAAGTTGTTTCTTTTAGTTTAGTGCGAATAGGTAATTTAATTAAAAGTGACAGGTTGCAGCACGTACACAGCAAACATTGTTGGAAAATAGAAATATAACATTCAACAAAAGAATTTCTTAGTTTCCGTAGTAGTTTCAGATTTGAACAACCCAGACAAATACAGTAACTGGAATCCTATAAGAAGTTTCACGTAATTGCGCAAGATTGTGCTTTTTAACGTACCCTGAAAAGTGAAGGTAGGTGTTTTAAATCTAAAAATTGTTATAGAAATAAATAATAATCTGGGACTTGGTAAACGATGGTAGATATTATAATTATTATTCTCTTTACCGTGCGATCGCTAGTATACATATGGGAGCGATTAAACGCAAAGTTAGAGTATCAGTGAGTCTTTCCGTCCCCCGATTAATGGCAGTAGCACTAGTAGCAGGAACCGTAGGGTTTTAGTCGGTAGGAGTACTCCCAACCTTCCGATCTCCCCAGGCATCCATTATGATTTCCTCAATCAAAAAAACTGGGTAGGTAGTACTAAATATCTGATAAACTTATACTGTCACCATGATTGTTCATTATTTTGAGCTCCCGATATTTCGACGCCGTTGCAAGCGCCATGAACGGTGAAAGCTTAAAACGGTGTTTAAATATCTGATGGTGATACACCACTCCGTCTTTATGGGTGTGGAGCCTCGTCATAAGATATTATTATGCATCTTTTCGCTCATTTTGCAACACTGCTTGCGCCTTCCAGGACTAAAATAAAGCTACTCGTATTTACAGAGCTGTCCATTGTCCAAGTCACTACGAATAAGGCAAAATATAAGATAGATTTGTCGATTTCTTATTTGAGAATTTAAAGTTGAGATAGAGTCCAACTCTACTTTTTTAGCTTTTACTTTTGAATTTTGACGGAATCGTCTATTTAATACATACAACTGTTAAAGTTGAGTTTGACCCATTCCCACCTTCAAATTCTCAAATCAGTTAAAAAAAAACTCGAGAAGACTTCCTTCCCAGAATTCCTTTTGCGAACATTTGATTATCCCTCGACAGTATCGTCTTTGGCTGCCGGAGGAGTTCATGATAGAAGCCGCCGATGCAAAGATGTAGTCAAAGAAAAGGTTGGTTTACATAAATTATATATGCAATATATCTGTGATAAGCACGAATACGCGATCACCGTAAATTCGAAAGTTGTTTGAATCGAAAATACAATCCATCCCCTGATCTATCCCATACGTATCGTTTTGGTTTAATTGTTTACGACGATAACAATCAGCCATAGTTTAAATCAAGCAACTTACAACTCATTACCTAGGTATTAGGTAGTACATGCAAAAGGAGAGACTTATTTTCAATTTAATAATCATCAATAGGTCATCGGTGACTCTGTCCATTGAACTCCCTAAAACAGGGTTGAACTGCACGATGTCTGATGCATGTTAGCCATGTGCCGTCTGTCCAGACAATTCAACTAGAAGCTGTAATGGCTCTTTCTTCAAAAGGCTCTTTGAACTTGGCCAAGCATTTGAACATTTGGACTCTAAAAGAGACCGTGGTTTTTGACCTTGTTTCCAAATTTCTTCACAAGGATTAGTCAGATAGGAAATGCTGTTGCCATCTAGTTTTGAAATATTTACCAAAACTTTGAAACTCTGGGACCGTGGAATACGAGTGCTCAAAGCCTTTTCGAAAAAAATTCAAAACGCTTATTTGACACTTCCCGTGACTCAAGGGCTGGCTTTTACTTTGGCCAGAAGCTAAGCGTTGCCATACAACGTGGCAACGCCACCAGTCTCTTGGGGACATTACCAGTTGACAGCGTTGAGGAGTTTTTTGACGCCATTTTTTTTAGTTTAATGTTCAGTTTTTTGTTTCTTAGCCTGTCATGTGTCCCACTGCTGGACAAAAGCCTCCCCTTTCTGCTTCCGAATCTTCCTATCTTGTGCGATACCTGGCCATGTTCGCCGCAGGCAAGATCAGATCGTCACACCACCTTCATCGCGGTCTATCTCGACGGCGATTTCCTCCGTCAGGCGTCCAGTTAGTGACGATCTTTGCCCACCTCTCCGGGTACATTCGCGCTACGTTGCCAGCCCACTTTCAGTTTAGCTTGTCTGTTGTTCTGTTAGTTACTTTAGGTTATTTTAATTTTATTTATTTACATAAATATAATATTGTTTTATTGAGAAATAATACTGATGCGCATCCTTTACCAAAAAGTAGAGGTGTAGAAATGTCTTAGAAGATCTATTTACAGAAATAACCATCGTCATCGTTATTATAATCAGCTTGCTACCCAGAGGACATAGAGTAGGTACTTAGGTACCCACTTCACAACAGAAAATAATATATGGCATTAAACGCGGGTGAACTCGCGATGCACAGCCAGTAATATCGATTTCAATAAGACTATTCCATTCTGCATTCATTTGCTGTCCAATCCGCTTACTTCGGTGCCCGCTAGACAGGATTACGGGGCTAATTCCTTACTCGCCACATATAGAATAATATTATAAATACATTCGATACCTACTAGAAATCCATCGGCTTATAAAGCATACAGTATGGTATACATAGTCGGTATATAACAGTTCTTGCACAGCTATTTCACCGCATGCTATTAAGTCGGCTTACCTGAATAATGGGTGTAAAAATATCCTTAACGAAGTCAACAGACTTGTTCTCCCCGTCATTGCGATCATTTTTTTTGTTCTAGACCATACCTGGGAACCTTCTAGTTAGGTACGGAGATATTGGGGGACAAAGTTCCAAATTTTCACAAGTTTTTGTTAAATACAAATTAGTTCGTACTTACATTAAGATGTTATAACTTTACTTTAAATACTTCAAAACTTAATACAAGCTGGTAGTTGAGCTTACAACTACTATGTCTGCAGTCATGGACATGAAAACCAAAACAAACACATTTAAAATCTAGAAACCAAGTGATAGGCTGATAAGTTGACTAGTAACAGAGAAGTATGGAAGAAGAAGACATGCTGCGCCGACCCCAAATAAATTGGGATAAGGGCAGTAGAATGATGATGAAACCAAGTAAGAAATGAACAGGAATTGAACATTTATTTTTGAAAGAGAGAAATCTGAAACCCAACGGGACTAGACAAGGTGACATTCTATTTCTGATGAAGATGATGAGAAAATCGAAAATGTATTGAATTGACATACGCAGTACTAGCCGAAAAGCTTAAGTAATTCCTATTGAAATTAACTGGTAAAACGAAACGCTCTGAAAACAATTGCCACTTGAGGAAGCGAAGGAATGTTTCGGGAGGTTCCTGCATCGAATCGGGCGGGAGGAAACGCCCGGGTGTTTTCACTGCGAGGATCGTCCGGAGGACACGGTGGAACACACCGTGGAGGTCTGTCCCATTTGGGCGGAGCACCGCCGTGTCCTCACAGCGGCGATTGGCGGCGGCGATCTCTCGCGTCCGGCCTTGGTTCAAGCCATGGTCCGGAGCGAGAGGGAATGGGAAGCCGTCACCTCCTTCTGCGAAGCAGTCATGCTAGTGAAGGAGGTGGCAGGACGTGAGAGGGAAAGAACCTCACGTCCCAGCCGCCGCGGGAGACGCCCTGGGCGTCGGGGGTCACGTGGTGGCTTCCGACCACCGTAGGCGCTGGCCTGTGGACGGCGAGTTATGGGCTAGCTCGCCGTCCGGCCGTCTTATGACGACGGGCCGTGTCGACGGCGCGTTCGTGTTACACGCGCGCCTCAAAGAGATGTCAGCAATCAAGTAGGGGTCCGCATGGGCCGACGCCTGCCGGGGCTGCGGGACTGTTCGAAAGAGATACCGTGGCCCTGGAACATAACGGGCAAAGAAGGAACATGGATGGGTTTTAGTCAGTACAAGTCTGACACTCCCCTCCGCTCCGCCCAGAGTGGGGGGGGGTCATTTGATGATGAAAAAAAAAAGGAAGCGAAGGAACAATTTGGAAAAGAGAATTCTGACCAAGAATACTTTCTGAGTGTTAAAGTGACGAACCAAAAATTGAGATTTTATTCGATTTCTGGTGGCCTACCATGACGTCTTAAAGCTGGAGTAATTCCAGTGTGGGAAAGAGGTGGCGCTAGACGACCTGTATTGCTCTGTCTCTTTCCCAAACTGGAATTACTAATGCTTTAAGACGTCTTAGTAACCCCCCAGGTTACGACAACAGTAGCAATCTTGTGGTAAAAAATATTGAAGTGTAAATCGATACGGTTGCCGATGAGCTCCTATGAAGGTGTTAAAAGTATAGTACCTTCGTGTGTTAAGCTACATTTAAATACCCTACAATGTGATAATATATCGTCTACGTCTAGTTCTTCTTTTCGTCGTGTACGACAGAAAGTCAATGGCGTTTCTTCCGCTTAAATTGTACAGTAGGTACTCATAATATTCCTGTCTTTATTTTCGTTTCAAAATTCTCATCTCAGCTGCTTACAGGCTTTCAGTCTCACATTTGCTGCTGATATTATATTTCTTTTAAATCTCACGAGTCACGATAAAAGTAAGAAAGTCAATTTGTGCTCCCTCAGAAAATGGTATCTAATCATAACAACATAAAGTTTAGGTAATGACGAGGAGGATACTGCAGGGAAAATCCTCTTCAAAATCAATGATATGAAATGGTATATCAAGCTCTGGGTTGCAGAGAGAAATGATGTAGATAGGAATGAGAATTGCAGTCTTATTCATGTTTTTCAAACCCCATCCATTGGCTAGAATTAATTAATATTTTAAGAAATTATATAAAAACGTAGGTATGTATTACCTACTAAAGCCGACGGTAAGAAAGCCGTCAGTAAATGGCAGAAAACAACTTATTTTTCTCAAGTTAACAAATCCTGTAATTGATAGGCACAGCAGTAGAAGAGTAGGTCTTCGACAAACATTAGAACTAGTGCAAAGTATAATAAAATACAAAGATAAAAAGATGACCAATGACCTTCCACTAAAATAGCACAATGTTTCTTGTAATTTTCTGACTAAGTAGGTAAAAATTAGATGTCTAAGAGTCATAATTATTTTTCCATGTTAAGCTACATATTTCAGTATCAAATAAATAATTGCATTCTCAAATTTAAATATCTCATGTACAGATATGTAACTAAACCTAATCTATAACATTCCAGCATGCCAACCCGCGACTACAAGCGACGGAAACTGAGCAACTGATTGTCAAACAATGAGAGAAATCTCCGCCCCTGCGCTATAGAGATGCGCGCAAAGAGGCGGGGCGATGGATTGCTACGTCCCGAACAACCCGCAATTCGGGTTGGTCGAGTATTGCCCGGCAGACCACGGGCTTTGCTGCGATCCTCTACAGTGTACCTGCGTCGAGAACTCCTTGAGAGAGTTCCCGGAAGAGTGTTGTCAGGTGTGTTGAAAACAATTCTGGTTATTGTGTGATTTTGAAGTGTGAAAGCTGAAGGCAGTGATCATCAGTAAAACTGTTTTTGTTCAAGTTTTCGGACTATAAAATTGAGTTTAGTTGGTCCCACGTCGGGCGCCAATGGTATAAGAAAACTTCAAAACATCGTCATCTTGAATTCAAACAAAAACACAAAATAGGTAAATATTAAATAATTGAAATTTTATATAGCAAAGATTTTACTGACTTTAGTCGAAAGTAAAGTGTTTTTTCATTTGAATTATTGATCCCACGTTGGGTGCCAATTTTATTATGAAAAATAGAATAACATCACAATGTATAATGTTATCATTAAACATGATTGTGCTTTAGATAGACAATAAACGTTTCTTCTTAATTTAAGATTAAATTATGGCAATGATTTTACAAAGTTATTAGTTTATAATCGTAAGATCTTAAATAATAATGATAGTCCCACGTTGGGCGCCAAGTTTAAAACGATTATTTAACATTTAGCCAATATCATCAAAAACGTAGTCGTTTCCTCTTAATTCCTATTAATAGTATTAATTCATCCAGCAAAGGTGAATATAGCGGAGATATTCCGTTTTGTAACTAAACTAAACGTATATAACACTGCAATTGATTTTAATTTGTAAAAACACCTTATCTTATCTACCCGTAGTTTGATTTTATTCTCATTTTTAGGGTTCCATACCCGAAGGGTAACCAACGGGACCAATTACTAAACCTCCGTTGTCCGTCCGTCCGTCCGTCTGTCTGTCAGCGGAATGTATCTCATGATCCGTAATAGGTAGACGGTTGAAATTTTCACAGAATGTGTATTTCTGTTGCCATAATAACAAAAAATAAATTAAAAACTAAAGGGTTCGTGTTTAGTACGGAACCCTTCATGCGCGAGTCCGACTCGCACTTGGTCGGTTTATTATTGGACAAAACCCCGCACTACAGGAAAAATCTTTAAATGAATCTAGGTCACAGAAGGGTTGAACTTGCTGCCTCGTGGTATTGGAATTAACTTAGAAACCTTTATTTGAGCATGTTTAGCTATAATATCACCGAGGCATATAGTGGAATTTTAACTACGACAAAGAGTTAAGATATGTTTTGGAACAAAGCTGTCACCAGTTTATTTCATTGTGTGTTAGCTTGTTTAGCCTGTAGGGTTTCCACGGCTGGGACAGACACAGGCTTCCCCTGTATGGGAAGAATTTCGCCATTGTGAAAATAAAATAGGTAACATTATTTCGCCAAAAAGATATTAACCACGTCAACATCTACGAATTAAAGCCATCTCTTGCAAAAACGCAGCATGCGAATAAATACAAGAGTACCTACTATAACAACTTCGTATTCAAGAACGATATACAAGCATGTTTTCGATTTGAAATTCGAAATGAGAAGAAATGTGTAAGCAGTCAGTCCGCTATGCTCAGGCTACCTTTCCCCAGATATGTGTTAGGTAGCTTAGTGTCTATTTCTACTCGCTGAAGAAAGCAGCAGAAGTGGTGGTCTTCTAGCAGTGGTATAGCGGAGAGGGTAAGATGTGCTGTGAAGGTTGCTTGTTGCGCTTATGATTAAAACTAAGTTTCATCAACCCTTTTCCATGAGACCTAAGCCAAGATAAGCTTTGAACCGTCGACGAACTTAACAGACAGATCTGATGCCGGTAATTAGTTACGTCTCTTCTTTTCCCATCAAACTACGAATTACGAAACGAATATCTTAGTAAATTTTGACGTTTAAAAAGTGCTGATATTCAGCCTTGTTTGAATGACTTCATGTTTTGAATCACACTATACGAATATCGGTTCATATCGAATGTACATCCATAGCTTAGCTCACCTCGAATTGAAAGGTAGCCTTAAGCATGTTTTCAGAATATGAGTACTAGACCTCAACCAGCAACCTCATGTTCCTGCATCTGGGATACAGGAAACGACTCTGTTAGACGGAATGAGCCGTAATCCAACACCTGGGGCCAGTGCGGTGGATATCTCATATCCACCAATCCGCACTGGTCTTCAAAATAAGAACTTTAATACTAAACCACAACTTCACCTTACAGCAGGAAAACGAAAACTGCTGTCCAGAAAATGGCGAAGAGCTAAACGCTTTAGGCGATACCATCGCTTGCTCAGCGCTGTCCCCGGACGAGGCGTGGCCACCGGACGACATGGGGTCCTTCTCGCTGCCCCCACTGGATCTGGAGCCGCTGCCGTCGCTATTCCCCTTTTCACCATGCTCGGGATACAGGTACGTAGCTTTAAACACAATTTTAAATGGGATCAATTCCGAAGCCTCCCCAACTAAATTAAAATCGGGCCATTCTGTGAAAGCTATGCGTAAACTGTACAATGCAGTACTTAAACTTGAATCTGCTCATTTTTAAAACAAAATCCCATTTACACGATGACTACATCTGTTTACTGTGCCAACTAATAGTAGTAAAACAAAAAAAAAAGTCAGTTGGTCCCTTTTTGTGCGGACCAATAGCAGTAGACCGAAAAATATGATCGCTTTTTTATTGTATTAATGATGTGTTTAAAAGATAATAGTTCTTCACAGATGTTTGACCACCCTTTTTCAACCAATAGGAATGAAATAAAAAAAAGGACTAAAGAATAGAAAGTTTTGTAAGTGTTTATAGCGCCCGGCGCTGCAAACAGGAATAGTCCTTACGGTGGTCAGATTCAAGTTTCTCTGACTGTACATACAAAAATACACACGTAGACTTGAGAAGCTTTTCCTTGTTTTCGTCGGTTAAAAGGAACATGGCCCGGTCATGCCAAAATATCTCAGCGGAAACTATAGTTACCGTCGTAGGAGAATTAAATGACGCACAAATGTGTGTGTGCAGACACATTCATGTAAGTAAGTAGGTACAACTTGGGCAGAACACAATGTTCACACAAATCATTCTAAGCTAAATGGAGTTTTCATCGCTGTCACGTTCTAACCATGCTCGGGATACAAGTACGTTAAATTTTTAAGGATTAGGTAGCATAACATAACATACCATAATCAGCCTATTAATGTTCCAACTGGTGGGACGCAGGCCTCCTCTCTATGAGAGGATTAAGGATAAGGATGGATTAGGAAATGTAAGAGAAATTAGGGTTTCCGTAGAGGTTTTGTGGGACACCAACAATGCGATATTCAATTAAAATTCGTAATTTCAAAGGTTTATAGTAGCTCTCGGCACCCTGTAGTAGGAGTTCTGCAATGAGCTTAGCTTAATATGAACCAACAGAAGAATTAGGTAGTGGTTTTGCATCTTGCAAGAGACAGCCACAACCCCTTACCATCGGTTTTCCCATTCTCTCGGTGGCTACGGTTTCAATTAGATTTTGGTTTACACCAATTCAATTCCCGTAAGGACGAACAGCACCTGCAGTTTACAAAACTACTAGTTGACTAAGAATTAACACATATAGGCGTTCGTTGATGTCTAATACACTGTAGAAAACTGCAATAGTAAGTTGATCCCAAAGACATCGTCATCATCTGCCTAGCCTTTTCCCAATTTATATGTTAGGGTCGGCTTCCAATCTAACCGGTTAAAGCTGGATATCAGTATTTTACATAATAGAGCGACTGCCTATCTGACCTCTACAACCCAGTTTGTAGGTACTGGGTAATACGATACCCCTTGGTAAGACTTGTTGTCAGACTAAAGACAATCAATTGTGCATTACGCTCAAAGTCTCAATGTAACCCCAAAAACCAAAGGTGCTAGATTTTTTGCTCATTATTTTGTGCTTCAATGTAGTCTATCGTTATTTCCCCCCTTGTTTTGTTTAAATACAAGTTGGTTTTACTTTAGTATATCTTTTCTACTAAATAAAAAAAAAACGGTTTCCAAAATATACCTCTAGGATAAACCCTATGATAGTTATTAAAGCTTTCCGGCAAATAAAAGTCAAACTGACCGAAGATCTTTGGGGAATGTCTATCAGAGTTTGTACATCCATAGTTGAGACTATAGCACCATACTTAGCTTTAATTTTTAATTTGTGTGTAGATCAAGGAGTTTTCCCGGACTTAATGAAATTCAGTAAAGTCGTACCTCTGTTTAAATCCGGAGATAGTAAAGATACAAATAATTATAGACCTGTATCCGTGTTGCCAGTTTTTAGCAAGGTGTTTGAAAAGGTAATGCTAAATCAAATGCTCAATCATTTTAACACCAACAGAATCTTACACGATCAACAGTATGGTTTCTCCAAGGGACGTTGTACAACTGACGCCGGTGTAACCTTATTAAAGCACATATTTACTGCGTGGGAAGAGTCCCAAGACGCCATTGGAATATTTTGTGACCTCTCCAAAGCATTTGATTGCGTAAATCACGACACATTACTTTTGAAACTTGAGCATTACGGACTAGGGAAACTTGCACTTAGTTTGGTAAATCTTATTTGAGTGATAGACAACAACATGTGCAAATAAATGGTGTTAATTCACAGGGTTTAAAAGTAAAAATGGGGGTACCGCAAGGCTCAATATTGGGTCCTTTCCTCTTTCTAGTATATATAAATGATCTCCCCTATTTATTGAAAAACCAACCTCAAAATATGGTGTTATTCGCTGATGACACTTCCCTAATTTTTAAGATAAATAGACGGGCCCAAAATCTAGATGACGTGAATAATGCCCTACTTCAGGTCCATAATTGGTTCACAGCAAACAATTTAGTGTTAAATGAAAAAAAAACGAAATGCGTAAGATTTGCTTTACCGAATGTTAAAAGTAGCGATTGTGATATAGTATTGAATAAAGAGAAACTTGAATTTCTAGATAAAACAATTTTCCTGGGGATTACGCTTGATTCAAGGCTACAATGGGGTTCTCATTTAACATCTCTTGCGGGCGGCTAAGTTCAGCAGCGTATGCTATAAGAAAAATCCGTCAATATACTGATGTAGATACCGCTAGACTGGTCTATTTTAGTTACTTTCATAGTATTATGTCTTATGGCATTTTAATATGGGGACGGGCTGCAGACATTGAGTCTATATTTATTCTGCAAAAAAGAGCCATCAGAGCCATATATAATCTTCGTAGGCGCGATTCTCTAAGGGAACTGTTTAAGGAAATTAACATCATGACGGTACATTGTCAATACATCTACGAAAACATAATGTATGTAAGAAAAAATCTACATCTTTTTAATAAAAGAGGTGACAGACACAATTACAGTACTAGAAATAGAGACCAATTAGTTCAGCCAGGCTTCAGACTCGCTAAAGTAGACTCATCTTTCATGGGGTACTGTTTGAGATGCTATAATAAAATTCCACAAAGTATTCTTGAACTGAATGAAACGAAATTTAAAACATGCATTAAACGCACACTATGTAAGAAAGCATATTACAAGTTGGACGATTATATCACTGATAAAAATGCTTGGCTCAATGCCGGTCCTGCTCCACAAGAACAGGGGCGCCTAAATTGATAGCATTAAATAGTATTGTTGGAGCTGCTGAAGATTGTATAACTATCTTTGCATTGCTGTTTTTGACATGGAAAGAAAAATTCGAGTGCGAGCAGGGTTTGAACCTGCGACCTTCCGATTCAGTACACCGGATGTCTTAACCAACTAGACCATCGCACCCCGCTCACAGTTCTCGAAATTTCGAGCCCTCGAACCCTGCTCGCACTCGAATTTTTCTTTCCATGTCAAAAACAGCTATGTTCCCTACGCAGGGTTTGCGTATAAAATATTAAAAATTATCTTTGCATTGTATAGATTCAATCTATTTTGTATTATATAGCCGCCTAGCCCATATTGTGTGAGTACTATGTACTAAAAAGCTGTCATTCGATAGAAACCTGCGTCTTTTCTTGACTTGAATGGGCCCTGGCTGTTAGGAGTATGTCATGCTCACTCAAATGTCTCGCTGATGGTGGCACGTGTGTCGGATCATTTAGTTCCCTTCAAAATGGTTGAGTTGAATGGTGCTGATACATGCGTCATGTTCGTGGACGGGCGCTTTCAGATGTAACTGGTCATCTCTTATTTGCCACGGCTTATTTGAATTAATTATTTTATTTTTGAATTGTTTTTACTATGGACACTTTTAACGTACACATCTTGCTGCATCGTTCTCACATAATGTACCATCTCAAAATGAATTGATGTAACCAAGGTTTTGTTAAAGTAATCTGATTTACAAGAGTGTCCATGGAGTTTCTTGCCCGTTCTTCTCCATAGAGATCTACGTTAGGGAATGGGCAACTACAGTACTTTCACAGTTTTTGTGCCTTGTGACTGGGACTGTAGCTATATTTTACTGTTGTCTTTGTTTCGACAATTCAAAAGTGCCTGTAACTGGCCTACTTGAAATAAATGCTTTGATTTTGATTTTGATCGCAATGTTAACGAGGCTTTTAATACTCCAAAAAATAACTGTCTAAAAATCCTATACAAACCTAAGCGGTACTTGCTACCGTCTGCGGTAGAGAAAACCGAGTGGTTATGCGGTAATATTACTGTTCACACCAAGGCGGATTTCGCTACCGTCTGAATGCACTTCTACCCACAGCGGCAGCGAATACCGCTCAGGTGGCTCTAGCCGCGGAACTTGATACTAAATACCTGAGCTTAACCCGCGCGGTATGTACCTCTACCCACAGCGGCAGCGAATACCGCTTAGGTTTGAATAGGCCTTTAGAAGTAGTGTGAGAGTCAAAGTTGTGTATAAAAATTTAGGTGCAGTGACTCCAAAAAGCTAGATATTTTAATAGGTATTCAACTTCTTGGAATTTATTTAGTAATCCCAGTAACTATACTTTGATAATTAAACATTTTTATTGTTTACAGTTTTAAATACAGTTTACATTTCCAGTTTCAAAGTAAATATAGTTGAGAAAATAGTTAACTTTCATATTACCATTATTTTCAACATTGAGACAGTTACATAATCTTCCTAAGTATTAACTATGCAAGACAACACATCACTTTATTCAAACAGGAGCGGAGCGGGGGAATGCAGGGAAAGGGGAGGGGGGGACGCGGCCGACGTCCTCCTTTCGCTGAAACACGCCGTCGTCCACGGCGACTGTGCTTCCGAGGCTGTACACCCACAGGTATAACCATCTCTTTCACTCTCACCTACCATCCTATAAGCGAAATAAGGACGGGTATACATCTCGCTGTCCAACCCCAAGGATTGGTTTTACATCTCACTCTTGCATGAAGGATTTTTATTTGTCATTTCTGTCTAACAAAAGGGGTGTTTGGAGGGAAAATTTTGTATGGAAAACCGTGGAAACGGTGTTCCGCCGTTCGAGGGTTTCGATATGAAATAATTGTAATTAATATGGCATCTTGGATTATTACTGGCTTCCCTTTATGAACGTTTTAGTTTGGCTTCGCAGGATTTATTGAAATTAGAATTTTGATGGATTAATAACGGACGTTTTATTTTGATATGCTTAGCTGGTGTCGCTTCTCGTTTAATATTATTCAATTTGTTCCAAGTATGCTTTAATGATAACATGTTTAAAGTTTAATAGCCTCGATAAAACACAGAAACGGCGCGGAACTTACATCATTATTGGCTTCTGAATCTATATCTAACTTAAACGCTCTAGGCCCAAGTGTGCCAAAATCGTGTATTGAATTTATGATAGCGGTCAAGGTGTTGAAAAATGGTGAAAAATGTAATTTGCTGTTAAAAACAAGTATTTAAAAAAACTTGTCACTGAAAACGTTGGAACTTTGACCCCCAATATCTCCGTAACTAGAAGGTTACCAGGTATGGTCTAGAACAAAAAAATAATCAAAATCACAAGTGCCTTTCGGCTTTCGGCAAGATCATCTACATCTTATATTGAAAAGTAAAATTACCTTAATACGTCGATGTTATTTCCTGTCAATAGTGAGTGGGTTGTATTATAATATCCTTTAATATAAAGAAGTCTAGAGTAACGAGAATTCGAGAACATGATTACCTACGAGCTTTTGTCGTTTTGCGAAGTGAGTTGGTGACAAAAGAAGTTATCTGTCTTCGTCTTGCATGAGTTATAAAAAAAGATCAGACACCCTATTTGGTACGCGACGTATGAAATTTAGGAAAAAATACAGTCTTGCTTCGAATACAAAATTAATTATTATTTTAGCCTTTTTTTCTGTGGAATATACGTAGTATTGAAAAAAAGTCGGAGAAGTTAGAGTTGTACGTTCCTCAAATTATGACAACAATTTGTGCGACATGTGCTGACGCACCGACCGGACCGAAATGTGGACACTGGATATTGACAGATATTTTTAGAGTTCCGTATCTCAGTCGGTAAAAACAGAAACCTTATAGGATTACTTTGTTGTCCGTCTGTCTGTCTGTCCGTCTGTCAAGACCATTTTCTCAGGAACACGTGGAGATATCAAGCTGAAATTAATATAAAATACTCAAGTCTGCTACCCGTTAGAGCAGTGAAAAAATCAAACTTGTAAGTCAACGCGATTAAAAGATACGACCTATGTCGCATATTTTACGATTTCACATTGGAATCAAAACCTATAGGGTACTCCCGTTGAGCTAGAACCATGAAATTTGGCAAGAAACGATGTCTTAAAACACATGTAGAGGAAAAAGTGTCAAAACCATAATGTAATAATTTAACAAAATACCTACAAGTTTATTCGGACCCTCGGTGTGCGAGTACAACTCGCACTTGGCCGGTTTTTTTTTTAACACAATATTAAACACAATATTCCTCTTACTTTTAGATTTGTCAAACAAGAATTTGTGTGAAATACTACAATTAAAAAACCCGACTACTGAATAAGATGTAACCTATAACGAATTGATTCATCAAAATCGGATGAATAGTTTAGGCCCTACGAAGGAAAATACGTAAATACACAATTTTTTACAATTTTTCAGCAGTCTATGTGACTTCTAGAATCATAACCCTTCCTTTTGGCTTTGCCGTAGTCGGGTAAAAAGTGTGTGCTCGCGGTGGCTACGCCGTAGACACCATCCGTAGCACAGCGCATAGTTAGTAGTGTCGTAGCAAGGCTTTTCATTTATCTTAGCTACGCAGCTACGTGTACGAAAAAATTGTATTCGATGGACAAAATACAACTTATTATTAAAAAAAAAAATATTTCAATCTGATTGCATGCAGATTTATTTATTTTTCTTGTCCGGTTTTCTCCTGAACTTATTTTCTGTTCTAGATTTTGTGTGTCGTGTATTTGAAACCTCAGTTGTATTTACTCTTAAAAATTAAGGTATTTTTTTGTGTTCAGTTACATATATTCTTATTCATTTATTTGCGTTCCACAAGGTAAAACATGGTGAACATGGTGTGGTGTGTCATATGGGAAACAAATAATGATAAGCCGTCGGGCTGTGCGCGTAGGCGACCGAGGGCGGCGGCGGACGCTGCGTAACGCATTGTAAAAATGAATATTGACAAAAATTATATTTCCAGAGCTAGGTTCGAGCATAATACCTATATTTCAGAAATGTCGTGTAGCTTTTGTTAGCCAGTCTCTATTATAAAGGAGCACATGATAGAGCAGCACACCAAAGCTCTCGACAACCTCCCTAGAGAGCCAGCGAATGCAGTCGCTGTGGCCGAAATCGGCTAAATGGCATCATCATCATCATTATAAAGGAGAATGCAGGTTGTAACTGCGTCTCTTCCATTTTTATGCAAAAGTCTTCTATTGAATTATCATTTCACATAAATTTTAGTACTTGTGTATTGTTTCGAAGCTAAGCATCCGCCATCCATTGTCGCCAAGTGATACCAGTTTATTATAATTATAATTTTAATGAGTTATCTCATTCATTACTCAAAGAACACATTATAACAAGAAATTCTTTAACGAAACTGGCAAAGTGATTAGAAGTAACAAACACTGTTCTTGATCTACACGTTTGCTAAACCTCGATGAACAATCACAAATACAAAAATGTGGGAACGTCGTTTGGGTTTTGCTGATAATCCGACCGTGTTTTGTTGTTTAATAAAGGAACCATTTGGGTATAGATCTTTATTATGGTGACTTAAATGTCTTTGTGTAAGCGCCTACGAGTTGCGCGTGTGGCAAAAGGTAAAACATGCTTCCGGAAACGAGCTTACGGGTAGGTACACGTCGAAAATACGCTAATCTGAAACGGCCCCTTACAAATATATTTTTTCTCGTCATTCTACCCCCCCCCCCCCCCCCCCACCTCAAAACCTGGGGACGCCCTTGGCTGAACACATAAGTAAACATGAACATACCTTTCTAGTACGTCATGCTGTATGGGTGCCAAAGCCAGGGTCAAACTTTATTTTGTTTCTTTGTTTCATGTAGATGATGGTGAACAACGGCGGCTACCCTTACTACGAGCACTACGGCGGGGCGCCGCTGTTCCCCACCATGAGCGTCAACGTATCCATGAACATGACCATGCATGGCTGTCCGCCCGAGCAGCTGTGCTCCCAGGTAACATTTAAATGTTATCATAAGCAATGATGCGGTCGACGACAGTGCACGCTTGCCTAGAACTGATCTATACACAATAAGCTTGCACCTTCAGGCTTCAAAGCTTCAAGTTCCGTGTAAGGAATTAGTTATATTATTTCTTATTTTGAAGCACTCGTAGAAAAACAGAGAATTGGTAGAAACATAAATTTCATTCAAACGTGACAGACGATGTGGCTGTCGGCTTGAGCCAAGGGTCGGCTCCAATCCCGTACCTCTTCCTAGTGATAATGGACGCTGTTACGTCGGACATCTAGAAGAGTCTCCCTGATGATGTGTGCGGTTTGTATGCTGTACATTGTGCCTGTTGCCGAGAGTGGCCTAGAGTTCCAGATTAGATGTGTGGTGGCAAAGACTGGAGAATGTTGGTCTGAAACTAAATAGAACCAAAATGGAATACTAATTGTTTTGTGATTTCGACGGTCTCTTCAGTCCTGAGCCTATCACTCTTAAGATAAGAAAAGATAATATTTATTTAAAAATGCATTATCACCAGAATGTGTGTGCCAATTTTCAGCTCAATCGGTTTGGGGAACTGGTTTGAAATTCAGTTGCAAGATTTGACCAATACATACTAACTAACAAGGCAGGTTAAACGAAAGCTTATAAAACCAAGTTGCACCGACCCCAAATAACATGGGACAAGGGCAGGAATAGGATGATGGGTCAGGAATTGCCTGATCGACGCCGTCTGTAAATTTACAATGCCAAGTATTTTTTTGAATTTTGAAAGTTATAACTTTTGTTTACCTACTTGCTTACAATATAAGTAAATTCCTGTAAATAGAAATAACCAATTTTTATCTTAAAGTCAATTACCTCATGTAACAGGAAGTTCTACATTTATGCTACCGCTATTTATGTTATCGCAATCATGCGTAAAAGACAGGAAGGTCAAAATAGATAGGTAATCGAAATGTTATTGAGATCAATTTTTCTGCAGATGCAATGGAACCAGAACGCCTCAACACCCTCAGTCAACGTTGTCTACCCACAAACTCAAAACGTCATCAGCTCATCCAACTACCCTTCAGCCACCTACTCCTTTACCGCAGACTTCAGAACACCTAACCAGAGCGACCCTCTGATCACTGCCACCTCAACCTTCAAGCCACTGCTGCAAAATCCTCAAAAACCAAACCCGAACTACTCCTTATTCCAGCAGAAACCTAACTGCTCCAACCAGAAAGGTTTAGGCCAGAGTCTGAAGAGGCCACCTCCGAAGCTGTATGCTCAGGAGACGCAGAAGGAACAGAATATGGGGAACGGGTATATTCTGAATCAGGGTCAGATGCATCAGCATCCGCAAGAGTATGGGTATGCTGCGTGTGTTAATTCTTCGGGGAAAGTTCCGGTGAGTAATATGACGAGGCGTTGTTGTTATTTATGCGGTTTTTGCTGCCATACGTCGACTCGTATATTAGTTGTCTAATGTTTGTTTAAGACAATAAAGCCCCCTCTTTTTGTTAGTGTCATCAAATATCATCTGCAAACATTAAAATTTCAAATTTTTTGGCTTCTGAAATACATGTATTTGGCTAACAGGTTTTCTAATAAAACAAAAATAAATCTGGATATCCCTTATCTTAGATGTCAGATCAGACAGTAACAAAGCCATAGTAAGTTCTAACAACTAAAACTGATTTTAGATAATGCGTCTATGTTAGGCGAGCCGAACACAAGTAGAGCACAAAATCCCATGGCGGCAGTGCTCGGTCGGTCCGTCTAAGCTAAGCGAATTCGTGCTCCAATCGTGTTCGGCTCGCCTAAGGTAGACGCAGCCTAAAATTGTATTTTCGAAACCTTGTAAATAACATAATTCTTGCAACTACAAGTCACAACCTACCTCACTTCTCTTTAATAAGACGTTTTAATTTTATTCTAATTCAATCCGAAAGATCTTGCAAGTAGATACTTTTAAGTCACTCTTTGTCCTTTACACCCTGTAAGTAGTTACAGGGTGCAGAGTAGAATACTTATCTAAAGGACCTACACGCCTACACAGACCTACCCAATGTAAATCTTGCTTGCATTACTCATCATAATGGTTAATTGGTTACCTACGATTTCTACCCAGGTTGGAGCCTTAAGCAACTGCTCAGAAGATGACGAACAGAAGCCCAACCTCTGTCGAATCTGCGGTAAGACCTACGCTCGGCCAAGCACGCTGAAGACGCACCTTCGGACACATTCAGGAGAAAGACCGTATAGATGTGGAGATTGTAACAAAAGTTTCTCGCAAGCTGCTAATCTGACCGCACATGTTCGGACGCATACCGGTCAGAAACCGTTTAGGTAAGTTGACAAAGAGATGGCGTCCTCCAATACCAAGGCAAGACAAGGTGCGCGGTGGTTGTGGTGGGCGCGTGTCTTTGAACAGCTCCTTAATACCAGGACATGACCGACCGCCACTGTCTGAATAACTCGTCATTTAAACTGTGCGTTTGTACTTTCTCTGTCATCTCGTAGTTGAAAGTAACTGATCATACATGTTTTTGTCTGAATGTTTCGCCAGGGAACTGAGACAGCACTTTTCCGTTCCTTTTTCAAATCCCATTAGCATTCCCATTCAAGATCTATGAGTAACGCAGTCTCCATCAAGTTCTAAAAATATTAGACACTTAGTTTGTCTAACATAAATTATTCACAACTTCTACAGACGTGGTGATTTATTGGGCTGGCTCCGTTCTGGGCCGAGACAATTTAGATTGCTATCGACACGCTAAGAAGAAGATTGGGATTTATGTAGTCAGAATGAATTTTGCGAACGTGAAATTTTTGGACATCACTTCGGGTGTTAGGGCCTTGCCAATAATAAAATTAAGATAAATCCCTAGTCTAATATTATATTTCTCTATCTTCCACTATAGGTGTCCAATATGTGATCGTCGATTCAGCCAAAGTTCCAGTGTCACCACACACATGAGGACACATTCTGGAGAACGACCATATCAGTAAGCGTTTCTTTTTTCCACTCAGTACTTTTGTTCTTTCCTCACCTTACCTTACGACAGACAGTCTCTTGTTTCTTTTAATTAACCCCTAGTTTTGAGCTCGTTCGTAAATGTGATTTTCGCCGATAGCTGACCCAGAAATGTAGTCAGACTCTTACAGAAAAAAGTATTTCATTGTTTGAATATTTTTATTTCCAAGATTCAGACAAAGTTCGCTTTGTTGTTCCCAAAATAAACTTTGCACAACGGGTAAACTTTTTCGTGATTGTTTTTAAACAATCACGATTTTCTTGGGAGAGAAACAGCATAAATAAAGCCTTCACTTTATTTTTGTGTAGGTATATCTTTCTTTATCATCATCTGCCTAGCTTTTTCCAACTATAATATGCTGGGGTCGGCTACAAGTCTAACCAGTTGCAGCTGAATACAACTTTTTTACATGGCCCAATTACTGTCTACCTATGGCCTACCATAATTCCAGTGTGGGAAAGTGATGGCGCTAGACGATGTATAGAAGTAACTTTAAGTTTGAGAAAGAGACAGAGCTTTAAAGGTCGTCTAGCGCCATCTCTTTCCCACACTGGAATTACTCCTGCTTTAAGACGTCATGGTAGGCCACCTGATCTCCGCAACTTAGTTACGGAGTAACACAGAAGCTGAAAGACTGAAAGCTTTTCGGCTGGGACTGAAAGTGTATTAGTGTTAAATTAATCTTTTCCTCTCTCTTATCAGATGCAGATCCTGCAAAAAAGCGTTCTCAGACAGCTCAACGCTGACGAAACATTTACGTATCCACTCTGGAGAAAAACCTTACCAGTGTAAATTGTGTTTATTGAGGTAAGAACAAGTTATCAACCTAAATAGTTGGGTATTCCGTCCTAAAACATCTTCAGATGTTGCTTTTAAAAGCAATTTCTACAAGATCGTGGGGGTTACTATGGCGTCTTAAAGCAGGAATATTTCCAGTGTGGGAAAGAGACAGAGCTATACTGGTCTTCTAGCGCCATCTCTTTCCCACACTGGAATTACTCCTGCTTTTACTACATATTTAATTACGTCAGTTAAGTTCTGGAGAAACTCGTACAAAAACACAAGTAGAAGAAGGCCTTTTACGTAGCATTTAGTATTTAATACAGTCAATATCTTTTATTCCCCAGGTTTTCTCAATCCGGTAACCTTAATCGCCACATGAGGGTCCACGGCAACATGTCAGGTGGAATGCTCGGCTGACACTTGCAGAGGTGCGGCCTCCCCGCCGCCGTCTACTATTGAACTAACTGGTTTTGCGACTGCGAAGGAACGAAGTGTCGTTGCAGTGGAAGATAAAAGACTTTCGCAATTGTGTGTTTATTTTTAGTCGCTTTAATTTTTAAAATAATACCGAAAAGTTAATATGTCGTGAATGAAAGATGGTGAAGAGTTGTCTCATCTTGCAATTTTTAACACATCGAGCTACTACAATCTGTCAAATTTCTGTAATAGATTTTAAACTTTATCGCAAAAGCATTAGGTTGTCGGTTGAATATGAAAATTTGACAATTTCGGGTAGCTTGATGTGCTGGCGTCTGTACATATCTAAAGTGCTGCATAGTTCTCTTGATGCTGTTGGTAAACATTTGTGAAATTGTATTGAAAAGACAAGATGTAGGTGTTAGTTCCAACTAAATCCACGCACCAAAAGAACTATGTCTATATCTACCTGCATTGAGATGAGAAACAATGAGAATACCTACTGCATACCTGCGATGAATATTTACTACGTACATCTACTAACCTTTTGAAGAATACTCCGTTTACGGCTTGTTACCTACCTTGTGTAGCCCGTAAGTACTTGCTGGTGAAATACACCTACTTAGCCCTAAGTTTGTCTTATATTTCAATTTTAAAATATTTGTGATTTATTGTAAATACAAAAAATTATGTGAAAATGTTTGTACATAACTATTGTAGATGATAAGATACAAAAGTAAATATGCCAACATTCCAGTATTACAATGATCTAGTCATTATCTAATAGCACTTTATAGTATTAATGTTCCGTTGACGAGAATTTTTGAAATTCTTTTTATGCTGGTGCTGTTGGTCCATCCAGCTGGCCCTGTGAATAGAAAAGATTAATTTTAGATGTAATGTTGCACTTGTCAGTCACCTCTGTCAGTATTATTATTATAGCATAGCTTTGTAAATGAAATTGTGAACTAAAATTAATAAAATATCATTTCCTCAATTCCATGTTGTCTTCTTTTTGCACTAACGTTTTTCTTTTGAACCTTTTATTCGAAAATGGCGCGGTAACTCCGTGTTGTCAGTCGCATAGGATAGTTTTCTACCATGCACCTAAAAACAACAACGATTTTTGTCAATGAGTTTTATAATCTGACGAGCAGACAAACAGTAAAGACTAGTGTCACCTCTCTGTTACCAGCTTTATTTTATTTCTGAACGCATTGATAACATTCTCAAATATAAAAAAGGTTTTTTATAGGTCACGTATCTCCACTTCAGCACTTCAACAAAGTTTGATTGTGATATAATTACGAGACTCACAATTAAATTAATAGGTTATCAATAATTGTGTGACATTTGAATATAGCAAAACAATTTAGTTAGTAAATGACCGGTTCAATAATTTATTGTTGAACTCTTATAGCAGACACTAAACGAACTCATCAGTTTGACACATCATTATCATTATATCTCCGAGCGATTTCCTTGTCGGGAATAAAGTAATTCAATAATTTACGCCTGATACGGGTCAACCGGTGCTTTATACTTAGGAATTTGATAATACAGTTACTCACACTGCCGCTGTCTGTAAGCGAGGCAGTGTCGATTGTGTAAATATCTTATTACAACTGCGAAATTTATTCCGTCGGTCCGACTGCTACATTTTGTGGTGTAAATCGTCAATTTACTTGTAAATATGACTGAAACTTCACCGGACGAGCCGAATTCTAATCGAAAGGACTTTATTTGCGGGGTTGTTGAAGGTAATTGTTGTTATTTTCATGTGAAAGTAGCGATATACGTCAGTTGTACTTATACATCTTCTAGCTAAGTTTGTAATGGAGTGAATGACCTAAGCTGCACTATTACAGGCTTTTACGGACGGCCGTGGACTACTGAACAAAGAAAAGATTTGTTTCAAAAGTGAGTATTCTTTCTAATAACCTTACAATGTTGATAATATGTGGTGAACAGCAGATGTTCAAATTTTGGATAATTTATTCAATAACTTTCCAGTATCTGTGACGTTCTGTTTATATTTGTAACTAATAAGCAATAGTTACCTACTTTACATTTTCTATTACGAATCCTACATTTTTCTAATAGGAATAATATTAAAAATTAGGACATCCTCTAACCTAGTTACAGTCCATAAGAAAATTATTCAATCGTTTTATAGACCAAATAAACAAGATCATAATATATTATGACTAGATGATGCTAGAAAAACATAATCAGGTTATAAACAAGTAAAATGGAAAGAAAACTTGCACTTATCATATTCGCATTGTGGTCATTAATAATGACAATAAATATTTGTGAGTAGGTATTAAAATATATTCTTCTTGTTTTTGACGTTACCAGCTGTTAATCTATCATTGGCCTTTTATGAAAGTAAAAGTTCAAAGACCTTTATACCTAATGTCATTCTTTATTGTTTACAATTACAATGATATAGTTGGTACATTAAAATGTACAAAAGCAGGTTTTATTCTGATTTGAGAGAGATGGGACAATAATGGTAAATATCACTATTAATGAAACTGAATCAACACATTTCACACAACTCATTCCCCCACACCAGTTTACTATCCTAAAGAATGCAGTATAAATTTATTTTATTTTATGTACATATTTTGATATATTATGTTCACTTTTCATTTAACTATGGTCTTCCGCAAGCAAATCAAACATCATGTGCATTCAAAGAAGTCAAAACAGTATCCTGAGGGTCCTAGCAGGGCCCTGGTACGCTCGCAACTCAGAAATCCATGAGCACCTGGAAATCCCAACGATCCTAGAAGAAGCGAAGCGCTACCTAGAGAATTACAAAGTTAGATTAACCAACCATCCAAATCCCTTTTCACATTCACTATTGATGCCAAATTGTACTAAGAGACTCAAGAAAGCTGATATTGTGCTGCCTGATTAAGTAGAATTAGGACACTGGTCTTGATTCTATAAAAAATGATGCATCTTTCCACACATCTGATCAAAAAAAGTCAAGGATGACTGATAGCAGATGAGAAGAGGAAAAAAAAAATGTTCACTTTCCTTTTGAAAACTACATATATTTTTTATACAGACGCCAGCACATCAAGCTACCCTAAACTGTGACTGACAGATTGTAGTAGCTTGATGTGCTGGAGTCAGTACTTGAATTGAAAACAATGATGCACAATGTCCACCGCTATGGAGTGGGTGGAAAATAGAAGATTAAGTTTTGCTTTACTCTATTAGTGTGTCTGCTGTGTGGCTCAAGCGAGAGAATATAAATAAGTAAAGTAAACAATAATGTCACAATGAAAATCAATGACACAAATGAATGTCAATGACACGACAGGCCTGGAAAGAGATATTGGGACAACCTCGACTCTTTTCTCAAAGATTGGCCAATAACAGATAAGGATAGGGATAAATGAAATTCAGGAAGGGAGGTCTTTGCTCTGCAGTGGGACAAAAATGGCTGATAAAAAAAAGATCACCTCCCGATCCAGAGCATTTTAGACATACTGATCATAACCTTTCATTGCTGAAATTCACACATATATATATATCTCCAATACCACATAGTTTAATGAAATTCTACGCTATTGTATTTACTAACATAATCTTAGTAAACATTACTGATGATGTTGTAATAGATAACATTACTACTACATAAACAATACCACACTTTATATTTACGGCTTAAGATGAGATCATAACTTACGTTTCTTGAGGAATTGCATTAATTGAGTGATTAACATTATGGCCATTTCCACTTACACAGTTACAGTAGACAATAAATAAATTCATTGATTTTCTAGATTTAGCTTACTTGTAGAGTTGATAAAAAGAACAGCGCTGGCAATTAGTATAAAGAGTCCATTTTTTTAAATTAGAAACAATACAGCTATGGATAAGAATAGGATTAGGCAAGACAATTCAATGTAATCACACTTGCCCTTATCCCAATTCATTTGGGGTCGGCGCAGCATGTCTTCTTCCATACTTCTCTACTACTCGTCATCTCATCAGACACCTTTCTTGCCATATCATTCTTTACACAGTCCATCCATCGTTTCTTTGGTCTTCCTTTACTCATCCACCCATTCAAGATTAATTAAGTTTTACATAATATTTGTATTGATTCTAACCAATACTTTTCATATAAGCCAGTGATTCCTTAAGCATGAAATATGATGGCAACTACACTATTGAAACAAAATGACATGAACAGCTGATTTCTTTTTATAGTTTATTCATAACAACATTATTAAAAAAATTACAGGCTGAAAAAATGGGGCATGGACATGTATGTCTACGCACCAAAAGACGATTACAAGCACCGAGCTTACTGGAGAGAACTGTACACCGTAGAGGAAGCAGAACACCTCACATCCCTGATTACGGCTGCAAAGTCTCAGGGAATCATATTCTGTTATGCTTTGTCTCCGGGACTTGATATAACATACAGTAGTCAGAAGGAAATTACTACGCTGAAAAGGAAATTGGAACAGGTATTGTGTCTTATTTTAAGTTGGATAGTTGTCTTGCCTATGCAAAACCAAATAGAGCTGATCTCTCATTGTATGGGAAGCTCATACAAACCAATGCCAGGTTATACTGGATAGGTATAGCTTGATGTGCTTGTTGGCCGTGTGTACTTAACATCTCATCTCATCCCAATAGCACTGCCCAATCTTGGAATCAATCCCAATAGCGCTTGCGACCACTAGACTAACATGGCCTTTTTAAGTTTCTGAAGGTACAGTAAGCACTTCTGTTTGTACACTTTAGAGGAAGCTACGTGTTTGGATTTCACAGTACCTCGGAAAACAAATGGAATTAGCTACTAACTGAAACAATAATAAAACTTGCTTAATAATGACGGTTCAGACTAGTATTAGGTTAAGTTTATTGTCAGTATGCAGTGAAACGATTATAAGAAAAATTGTTTTTATTTTTAAATGACTAACTATAAAAAAAAATTAATTGGAATTTTTTTTTTTTCCTATTAAGGACGCGTTTGCAAAATTGATAGGTATAGAATCGAACTACTACATTGACACGGGTTATACACACAAGTGTACGCTCAGCTAACGGCGAGAATAGTAGTCAAGTGATCTCATTTTGATACTTTGAAAGATTATTTTTTTTTACGTATTTCTCTGTAATAAAATTATGGTACCTACAACAAATATTTATTATTTATGTTTATATTTTTACGAATTACGTCTGGACTTGATAACGTGACCTGAAAGTGTACTTCAGACACTGCTACTGGAACTCCTTGACGAGTAGAACTAGGTGAGCCGAGAATGGACTCGTTTTGTTAGTTATAATGAGACCTTACCTCCGGACATGATAGAGTGACCTGAAGGTGTACTTCAGTGACTGTTAAAAGAACTCTTCGACGAGTAGAACTAGGAGTGTCGAGTTTGGGCTCGTTTTGTAAGTTATGATGAGACCTTACCTCCGGACTTGATGGAGTGACCTGAAGGTGTACTTCAGTGACTGCTACTGGAACTCCTCGACGAGTAGAACTAGGTGAGCCGAGTTTGGGCTCGTTTTGTTAGTTATGATAAGATCTTACCTCCGGACTTGATGGAGTGACCTGAAGGTGTACTTCGGTGACTGCTACTGGAACTCCTCGACGATTAGAACTAGGTGAGCCGAATCTGCGGTCGTTTTGTAAGTTATGATGAGACCTTACCCCCGGACTTGATGGAGTGACCTGAACGTGTACATCGGTGACTGCTACTGGAACTCCTCGACGTATTAAACTAGGTGAGCCGAGGTTGGGCTCGTTTTGTTAGTTATGATAAGACCTTACCGCCTGACTTGATGGAGTGACCTGAAGGTGTACTTCGGTGACTGCTACTGGAACTCCTCGACGATTAGAACTAAGGAGGACACCTTCAGGTCACTCCATCAAATCAGGCGGTAAGGTCTTATCATAACTAACAAAACGAGCCCAGACTCGACACACCTAGTTCTACTCGTCGAGGAGTTCCAGTAGCAGACACCGAAGTACACCTTCAGGTCACTCCAATGAGTCCGGAGGTAAGGTCTTATCATAACTAACAAAACGAGCCCAGACTCGGCTCACCTAGTTCTGCTCGTCGAGGAGTTCCAGTAGCAGTCACCGAAGTACACCTTCAGGTCACTCCATCAAGTCAGGCGGTAAAGTCTTGTCATAACTAACAAAACGAGCCCAGACTCGGCTCACCTAGTTCTACTCGTTGAGGAGTTCCAGTAGCAGTCACTGAAGTACACCTTCAGGTCACTCCATCAAGTCAGGCGGTAAGGTCTTGTCATAACTAACAAAACGAGCCCAAACTCGACACACCTAGTTCTACTCGTCGAGGAGTCCCAGTAGCAGTCACTGAAGTACACCTTCAGGTCACTCCATCAAGTCAGGCGGTAAGGTCTTGTCATAACTAACAAAACGAGCCCAAACTCGACACACCTAGTTCTACTCGTCGAGGAGTCCCAGTAGCAGTCACTGAAGTACACCTTCAGGTCACTCCATCAAGTCAGGCGGTAAAGACTTGTCATAACTAACAAAACGAGCCCAGACTCGGCTCACCTAGTTCTATTCGTTGAGGAGTTCCAGTAGCAGTCACCGAAGTACTCCTTCTCTTCAGGTCCCTTCTCTTCAGGTCACTCCATCAAGTCCAGAACGAATAGGTATTTATAAACTCTACTTACCTTTCCATAGCGAAATAAAATAGGATAAAAATGTAACCTTGTCAAGTATCAAATTTGGTTTATCGAATATTTTGTGTATACAGCGATCTTTTTCAATTCGAGCCGCTCCAAACATGCGATACGTGTCCTCTCTCGACGGCGGCCGCGCGCAGACTGTAGTTTTACTCGAAATGCATGTGCAATAAATCAAGACGGGGACCAAAAATAAAATAACCCTTATTGCAATCGATTAAGATTCATCCGGAAATAGCAAAAAATGGGAAAACATTAGTTTTGGTTTTCATTTTTTCTGCGACTATTTATAGCATTTAGATAAAAAAAAAATACTAAAATTAAGAACTGGATATGTTTGCCTACATATAGTATTTTTAGAAATAGTAAAATATGTTAGTAATAGCACAAAAAATGTACCTAAACTGAACCCGGTATTGTTAATTTTGTGTAAAATGGCAAAGTAAAATCGATTTTACATTATAAAAAACTAAAATTTTCAAAAGTAAAGTTCCTATCAATTTTAGATGAAGAACCAATCTATACGAGGTAGTTATTAGTTACTTTGAATTTTGTTTAGTTATGCCATAAAATGTACTGAAAAACAGCATATTTTTGTCTGATTTGCAAACGCGCCCTTAACGTGGTATTGTTTAAAGTAGTTTAGTTTGAATAAATTCTGACTTTTCTCTTTATTTCTTTATTTTCAAGGTGTCCCAATTCGGCTGCACGTGTTTCGCCCTCCTGTTCGATGACATTGAGCCAGAGATGAGTGAGTCTGACAAACAGATATTCCAGAGCTTTGCACATGCACAAGTGAGTATAATACATATTGTAGTATTATTATCACTAGAAACGGGATATTTACCATGTTTTGCTGTTTTCTTTGAGTTCCCGATATTTCGGCGCTGTTGCAAGCACCATGATCACGGATAAACTGAAGTTATTGCGGGTGGGTGTTTATGAGCAGACAAATCGGTCTACCCTCTTTCTTGTTCGTTTTTTGCACTCAGTACCGCTACCACTGTCACTCGCATCTCGATTCTGTTCCCGAAACACGAAACTCACTGTGTCCGCTCGCGAACTTTTTTTTGGCATATCCCGTTTCTAGTAATAATAATGTTAGAGACCATGATAGTTTAAAATCTTATATTGTAGTATTGTTATACAAAATCTCCTGGCTTCGGAAAACCAAAAATAAATATTCGGATTTCATGGCAAGTTATTTTAAGGGCTGATGTTATTTTGGCTAAGCAGAAACCTTGTTCACTACTAAATCAGGCATGAACATTTACTGTTTCATATATTTCTCATAACATCACGCCTATAACTCCAAAAGGGTTAGGCAGAGGTGTGCCTATAGTCACTGCCCAACGTGGGTGAATTGATCAGTTAGGTAACTATTCTGAATGTGATGTTAAATAGTTAAACTACCAAACATCACATTCTTTAGAAATCTCGACAGTTTGACAGCTTGAACACAGCAAAGCGACCAATATCCATTTTATTAGTAATTTTAAAATCAAAGAGCTATCTTGCAGTAACCCATGCGTGACTGTAGACACAGCTAAGTGGCTAACTTCGAGCTAATGGCCTTCAAAGTTACGAGCTCGCCTGACTGCACAGCCTAGTCGTTGTATACGTTATCTACAGTTGGATATTTGTTGATAAGAATGTGCAATGGCTATGGTAACATGCAACTTGGAGATGTATTTTTTTGTGCTATTAAAAAATAGATTTTGAGGAGATTGGTACTATAGTAGTTGTGTTTTAGCATGGCAATAGCGGTCATTGCCCTTTCCCTGATATCTCTTTACACAAACTGAAACTATAAACCGTGTACTTATCGTTTCTTCTGTTAATGTTCAGGATCACAATCAATGTCAATTCAGGGGCTATTAACAGGTTTGTATACGTTTGTTAAAAGAAGAGATTCAATAAATTTATGTGGTTCAATGACCGCTATTGCCATGCTAAAACACAACTACTATACTAACATGGTTTATTGCTCAATATTAAAAAAAATACATGAGACGGTGACCCTCCATTCACAAACTATGATTATTCATGTTAAGCTGTGAAACTTTAGCAAATATAAGCTTGCCTTTCTGCTGAAAAGTAATTGCAGATTGACACAGAGTCTGTATTCGTGCCTGGTTGATGACAATAGGCTCGCCCCCTATTACATGGAACTAAACCATAACTGGTAAAATGTGGGTATACTTTTTAGGTACACCTCTGCCGAAACCTTCGGCAGAGGCGTGATGTTATGTTATGTATGTTAAAATAAAAAAAACCTATTGTCCATTCTAACAGGTGTCAGTAACAAACGAGATCCACCAGCACCTCGGCTGCCCGCGCTTCCTGCTGTGCCCCACGCAGTACTGCTCCACGCGCGCCGTGCCATCCGTCAACAGCAGCGAGTACCTCAACACGCTGGGGACCAAGCTGTCGCAGCAGATTGATATTATGTGGACCGGTCTGTTTTAGTTCTTCTTCTTATTTTATGTAAATGGTTCATGCTGAGGTGGAAATGTTAGCTTGCTTAGCGCCTAGAGCAGCGGTCAGCAACAGGCGGACCGCGGCCCGTATCCGTACCGCGGATGATCGAGCTCTGAACCGATAAATATTGTTAAACTAGCTGTGCAAGCGTTGCAATGCACCTTTTCCTACTACCTACCTACTACCTACCTACTACCTACCTACTACCTACCTACTACCTACCTACTACCTACCTACTACCTACCTACTACCTACCTACTACCTACCTACTACCTACCTACTACCTACCTACTACCTACCTACTACCTACCTACTACCTACGTACTACCTACCTACTACCTACCTACTACCTACCTACTACCTACCTACTACCTACCTACTACCTACCTACTACCTACCTACTACCTACCTACTACCTACCTACTACCTACCTACTACCTACCTACTACCTACCTACTACCTACCTACTACCTACCTACTACCTACCTACTACCTACCTACCTACTACCTACCTACTACCTACCTACTACCTACCTACTACCTACCTACTACCTACCTACTACCTACCTACTACCTACCTACTACCTATATACAACTAACTAACAATTTAATTTTTACAATTTTTTTCCAGGTCCCAAGGTAATATCGAAGGTGCTAACTACAGAAGCTATAGAGGAGATAACTCAAGTGCTGCGACGACCTCCAGTCATATGGGACAACCTCCACGCCAACGATTACGATCAGAAACGAATGTTTTTGGGTGAGTACCAACCATAGCGTTTGTGAGCTAGGCGGTCAGCAATAAGACTAATGATTTTACCAAGAATTTAAGAGCCTCCTTTCATTTCGGCGTTACACTAATTTTACAATTTACCTCAAAGGCATAACGAAATAGTATTCTATTATTATAAAATTATAGGATATTTCTGAGATGAAAAAAAAAAATTGATGGTCTATATTCAATAAATTCTTCAGATTAGAGGTCCCAAATCAGGTCTCCGTGAGTTTTTGCCTAAACATGCATCGGGAGAATGATTATTACTAAATATATAAATAAGTTATCTAAAATTCGCTTTATTATTATTGTTTTAGAGAAAACGAACTATTTTTAACAAGTTTCTTATTTCAAGCAACGAACGAAAAACACACAATTTCAACGAGTAAACCTAGTAATTTCGCGTTTTTTTTTTTAATACCTCTTTTAAACACTCACACAAACTATATGGATCCAATCGTCTGAAAAAAAAATTTTAATTTGAATTTAAATCGTTATATTCGTAAAAAGTTCCTGCATCGTTCGACATTGACATTTAAATAGACATGTCTCTACTTGAACTGATAATCGTATCTGTGTTACTCTTCTTAGTGTTCACTTCTCACTTTTTAGCACCACCTAGGTGTGGCATTTAATGATTTAAATATTTAGTTTTACTATCTTACTACTATTACAAATGCGAAGCTATGGATGGATGGATGTTTGTTACTCAATCATGTCAGAACGACTTAACGGATCTGGATGAAGCCACAGATATAGATTATAGTCTGGAATAGCATATGGCTACATTTTTTTCTCACACCTTCACATCAAAATTTCCAATCAGGTAACAGCTAGTTTTTCAATAATAAAAACTAAAGTACAATCGGCAGATCCATTGTAGTATATATATATAGTTTATCCACGAAGTAAGCTTAGAGTTTGTGATAACCTTTTTCTTTCAACCATAAAGAAAATCAGGTTGCATTTATTGGCCACCTTTTCAAACACGCTAAAAAAAAACATAGTTCTTACTGCTATAGAAATAAAGTGCAATCTCTTTTCTTTCCAGGTCCATACTGCGGCCGATCACCAGAACTGATCCCGCTACTACGTGGGGTACTAACGAACCCTAACTGCGAGTACAACGCTAACATGATACCGATACGGACGCTCGCGCACTGGGCGAGTTGCAGCTTAGACGCTCCTGCGCATAGTAAGTGACATGTTCTATTATGCTGTTAGTAAAAAACAAGCTAACTAATGGGTGTAAAAATACCCTTAACGAAGCCGGAAGGCCCGTGTTCTCCCCGTCATTGTGAACATTTTTTTGTTCTGGACTGTACCTGGCAACCTTCTAGTTACGGAGATATTGGTGGTCAAAGTTCCAACTATTTCACAAGTAGTTGTTGTGTTGAAATGTTATAACTTTAATTTAAATACCTTGCCCCTGTACTATTCAATGACGGCACGGTTGGCGCAGTAGCTAAGCGATTGGCTGCTGTACTGCGTGTCGCGGGTTCGATCCCCGCACGGAACAAATTGTATGATCTACAGGTAGTTGTTACGGATCTTGCTGTTTGCTTACGTGAGTATAAATGTTTGTAAATGCACCAACGATACAGGAGAAGTTCCCAGTCTGGGGCAACGTTTTTTTTAATAAATAAAAATACCCCTCTTCATTACAAATCAGCCTTTCTGATGTGATAATTAAGTTCTAATGATGTATTCCTCATCACAGTGGAAGCAGTCTCCTGGGATATAAAGCTGGAGCGAGAGAGCGAGCAAGGTGTATGCGAAGACGAAGCGCCTCTCACTCTTGGAAAACATGTGTATCATCATCGGCAAGCGCTCAGGTAATAATTCGACCCTTGATTCGATGAAAATTGTAAGTCTTAATACACGAGTCATCGCTGTATGTGTACTTTTTATTATTAATAAAAAAGTTATCCAATATTATAACATTGTAACTTTTTACAATTGTTGGGCTTCAATTAAAGAAAGTGTTAGCGAAAGAAAAACGTATTTAGACTCACACTTAAATATACACTAGTTTTCAAGTGCCTACCAAAAATGTCAGTCAAACCGAAACGTATATCTTACAATGTTCTTTCACCAACTGAATCGCCTGTAGATTATAAAAACGGCGCCGTTTATAATATTGCATGCGAAGTTACAACATCCTTTCACTTAATTTTTTCTACTCTGAATAAAATCTTTATTAGGCTGCTTAAAAAAATGATTTACTCGGTAAATGAATGGCTACAGGAATAAGGAAAATATTCTATATATTTTTTTTTTTTTAATAATGTGTGTTGTGTATTATTAATTCAACGTAGAAATGACTGAGTTTTATTGGCATTTGACAATGTATTTTACCAGGCACATAATTATTTTATTGACATTATATAAGACTATGAATTTCGGAGACACGTATTGGCTAAGACCTCGGGCTAAGACTAACCATTATTTATATTTCTTTATTCCTTTTTACTTCTAAGAAAACGATTCACATGCCATACCACAGGCTAAATAGAATTATAAGACCAAATAATGTAACATGGAAACCACCGATTGTATTTACTCTATTTATACGTGAATAAATGAATTTGAATTTGAATTAGTTACCGAAAATATGATTATACCGGTGGATAGGGAATGAAAAACGATATATATATATTTTTTAAAGCCTGAATGTCTATCAGATCATCATAGTCATAGTCATAGCAATTCAAAGTGCGCGAAAACGGTTTTTGGCTCTACGTAAACCATCATTTTCGAGTTACAATTTTATTCGAATAGCAGCTGGTCAATATAATAAAATGTCTTTAAGTTACACGTATTTGACAGAAATGTGAATTTATAACAACTAGTAATAAGACACGGATCAATTGCTACGCTGACGATTTTCATAACCAGGCGACCAGCAATGTATGTGCATGAAGAATCTTTTAATATTTCTATTACTTTTTGCAGACAAGCGATAAACGAATGGTTACCAGAGTTTTCCATCCCCAAGAGTGCTCAAGGCCCTGTGATCAAGCCACAAGCTACAATCATAGGTAAGTAATTAAATAATGCGATTTTTTCAAATACTAACGCACTGGAAGTCCGCTGTTGGACTTTGGATAAGCCTTTGACAAGGTAAAGCATGCTTAATACATTCAAAGAAGTGGGGTTCTCTTGTGTTTCAAGCAAGTCTGCCGTATATATTGAGTAAAGGACTGGGCCAAGCACCGATACTTGTGGAACTGAAGCTATGATGTAGTACAGTTTTGAAAGTTTTTCCTTGTATTTTATTTGGAATCTTTGATCCAAGTAAGATTTTAGGATCACGTAGAATGAGTTTGGTAGGAGGGTTCTTAGATCGTTCTAATAATAATAGATAATCTTTTTCAAATAGTTTCCAGTGGAAAAGTTGAGTTTAAATCGTGTTCTGACTCAGGAGTTCCACAAGGCACTCAATTGGGCCCCATACTTTTTTTTATATTATTGGTCTCCCTTTTTGTTTGGTTACATGACGCGTAATACAGGGTACTTATTAATACTTACTAATAATCTAATAATATCTTTTCTTACAGTACCACCAGTACCAATAATTCCAATCCTACCATCAGTGAACACATGCATGTCCCTAATGACGGCCACGTCCAACACATCCACCACAAGCACAGCGGACATGGCGCCGGCCATCCCTACTGTGAACACTTCGCAGCTGCAAGCTCTGGCTGATGCATGCTCTTCTGGCTCAAATGACCGGCCTATACTGTCTACAAGGGTAAGTTCCTAGAGACACAAATACTAATAAAATCCGTGTCCGCGTAATTAGCACTGAGCGTGATTATGATTCAAAGTTGCGGCAGACGGTGGAACTACTAATTTAAGGCGCGATTTCATTAGGCAAGTCTTGCATGCAAGTATAACGTCATATTTCCGTACAAGTTGCTTGCATTTGAAACATGACATTTCGTGAGGGTGCAAATTGCATGCAGATTTTACTTGCATACAAGTGGAGATGTTCAACAATTCAGTAGAACATCATGGGTGGATGCTGCTGCGGTCGGTGCTGCTTGCCGAATCATTTCTTAGATAATTATCTTTTTTCTTTCATTTCTAAGATTAGGCAAGTCTAGATAGAGTAAGAGTAAAGTCTAGGTAGAGTAAATTTAATAAAAAAATGTTAAAGGATTGGGATAGGGTGCTCTAAAGAGTCGTTTTGGAGAAAAATCAAAATGTTGATGGGGTGTTGGTGGTGCCAGATTCTATAGGAAAAAGTTCGAACCCCTTGAGGTCACAGCTATTGTCAACGTATAACGGACCGTCAATAAAATGAAGTTAAATGATAAATATTTTTGTAAATTGGTTGTAAAAAAAAAAACTTTTACGTATTAAAAAACACCTTTTTAATGCGAGATGGGGTTGATGTTTCCTAGCCGACTAAACAATGAAGCTCACTGACAAGCTTGGTTTGCATGGACAGTGTTGGCAATAACATCTCCTGCAGCGGCCGCCAGGAGTCTTGTTGCTCTGTCGCTACAACCGTTAAAAATGTCATCACCATAAAAAACTTCTATGTGACCCCGGTTCAAAATTATCTACTGAATACGTGGTAACCGTTTTAGCGTCGGTGTCCTTTTCACTCTGTATACGACATCCACACTCACACAAATCTACTAAAACAATTATTTTTTGTCCACAGGTATCACCAATCGAGACATTCAACCCCGTACCAAACCCAGTCATGAATTCCCTAGTCTCCCCCACCACAGTCATTCTAAACGAGTCTATCCCGAACCCCATTATCCCCATAGCTTCGTCCAACATAACGCTCCCCACTGAAATACCCGTTTCAACCCTCCCTGTCCCCATCTTAGGGTTGAAAGCCTTAGAAGGGAGTGTGAATAAGAATAATCATGAAGGTGGGCAGTTGATTGGTGGGAGTTTTGAAATGAAGAAGGACAAAGATGTGGAGGGGGAAGATGCTGATCAGATCATTGTGGATGATGTGGAGCCCGCTGTGGAGGAACAGCAGAGGAATGGGGATATGAGTGTTGGTGGTGAGTTACTTTTTGTTTTATTTACACATATACCACATGAGATGGATAAAAGTCAGATACAAAGTCAAATCATTAATTGAAAATACATGATTTGACTTTGAATCTGAGTTTTAGCTAATTTATCATCATCTGTCCCTTGTTACTTGGGGTTGGCGTTACAATTTAGTTTTATTTATACATATACCACATGAGACGGCTAAAACTCAAATTCAAAGTCATTAATTGAAAATAAATGGTTTGACTTTGAATCTGAGTTTTAGCTGATATGAGTGTTGGTGGTGAGTTATTTTTTGTTTTATTTACACATATACCACATGAGATAGATAAAAGTCAGATACAAAGTCAAATCATTAATTGAAAATACATGATTTGACTTTGAATTTGAGTATTAGCTATTTTATCATCATCTGTCCCTTGTTACTTAGGGTTGCTGATACAATTCAGCGACCGCCGCACGCCGCTCACGTCTCTTCTTGTCCCCGGTGTGCGCGGCTGCCTGCTTGGCTAGCGAGTGCGAAGGCTGGCCTAAACATATGAGACATCTCTCCTCTCTGCTCAATCGTTTCCACTATAGCTAAGCGGAGACGAGAATTGTTAATAACGAAAATCTATTGGTGGTTTACACCAGATCTCGTCTCCTCTAGTCTTGTCTCCGCTTTGATGAAGTTCGAGCCTAAACGTGAGGCGGGAGAGACGTGCTCACGCCCAAGAATTCGTGTATGCTCGTAAGCCGGCACGAACGTAAACGCGCTACAAAATACGCTAGTATGAAACCGCTCTAAACAAAACCCGCTCCTGTTCAATTGTTTTCTTTATAATTTCTCGTTGATCCTTTCTTAGTGCACCTTGACTTTTTATGTTCTTTGTTTTGTTTGCACCAGATCAGACAGTAATAGGACAGCCCAATAAAATAAAAAGAAGCTTACATTTTCTCTTGTCCAGACACGCCACAGACGCTAAGTCCGAGCCGCCCGTCGGTTTCTGAAGTGGGCGGAGAACCCTTGGACGTGGACCCGCCCTCTACTGCTGCTACCGACCCTGATGTTATCATGAATGATGGGATGAGCGAGGTGAGTAACATACACATCACGCCTGTTATCACTGAAGGGTTAGGGAATAACCTTTTGTACAGCCACATTGCGCCAGTTACGCTTAAGCCCCATGCAAGGGCGAGCCTATTGCCATCAACAGGGCACAAGTCCGGCCCGCAACTGAAAAAATTCTGGTCGAAAAACGCAAGAACACTTTACCTCACCTTGGAATCGAACCTAGCACCAGCAGTAATGCTTGCGATTATTATACCAACGTAGCTGTCCCACCGGTCAGACCTGTTAGATTAGTCGACTAAAATTCAACGTAAATCAATAAAAGCTAGCAAGTAACATACGATTTGGTGTGGTTTCAGCAGGTTGTGGCTGCAAATTTTATCACAAACCTATTTGATTAAAAACCTATTTCTACTGGTTTTAAACATTAATCTGTGTGATTTACGGTGCCTTTGAAAAGTTAGTTGAAATTGTACGCTTCAGATGTCATGGTGCATTATTATCTAAAATCTTAGTTTAGACAAGTTGTATCAACAAAGTACAAAAAGTACTACAGCGCCATCTATGACACAAATGAAGAACTAACATAAAAATTCTGAATCGCGCTATTAAAGTTATCCGCAACTTAAGTGCATATAAAAACCCAACATCAAATGTTGGGCAGTAGCCCACCAGACTAGGCACCCGTTTGGTCGGAGGACCTGTTCTTCATACCCCTATAAAGTAAAAAAATATAATAAGTAATAAAGCGAGTGATTTTTACAGAACGGGTCAATGCAAGTAGAGCCAAGTAACAGTCCATTGAGCACAGACATGATGGTGGAACCTGCAGAGCTCACAGAACCAGTCGATGAGTAAGTATAATGATTTACAACAGTATGGGGAAATCCTGGACAATGGGAGTCAAAGAAAATCTTTATTTTGATATCTTTTATTGCCTCGAAAAGCTTAGCTTTAGTCATACTTGAAAGTGTAGTTCGCTGTAGCCATTTTTTCTTCCGATGGTAATGTTTTTGTCTAGGTGTATTTTTTGTCTGACTAGCAGTCATATATCAAGCGTTTAATGTTAAACAACGTTTGCCAAAGTGGAACCGTAGATGAATATCACAGGACTACGGGTACAGTCTTTACACAGCTATTTTACCTTTGACTTTAAGTCACTGTTAAAACACTGTCAAAAGTCGCAATGATACCCATATCACGAGAATGCACAAAAAATAACATGTCCATCACCTTTGGGAGTCCGCCATATTGGATTTAGAATGACGTGACTAAAGTAACTATGCATTGTCATTCAAACTAAACATATATGCAAAATTTCAGCTCATTCGGAGACCGGGAACTGGGTCAATTTTAACTTCTAAGATTTTTTACATAGTTACAGGTGAAGCTAATAAAAACTTATAACAACTATGATTCAAATTCTTATTTTCCCCAGGCCAGTAGAAAACGAAGACCCCTCCATAGACCCGAACGCGCTCGTAGCCGACGACCTGCTCTTACTATGCGATCTGTTCTACCTACCGTTCGAGCACGGATCGCGCGGTCTGCGACTCCTGCACGACTTTAACTGGCTCACTACGCATGCTGCCAGCCTACTGCCGAGAGGGAACAAGCCTGAGGTGTGTGTGATACTTCTTCACCTCCTCTTTGGTATCTGATCAGACACTTATAAGTGCGCGTTGCTTCTTACTAGTTTCATAGAAGGAACCCCGAACAGCTCCAGTTGAGGCGAAGCCGAACCCGCTCAATCCGATCAGCTGGTAAACAATAGTCGCGTCACTGACGGAGGGTCGTGGCTAGCTCCACCCGCTCATCCAGCTGTTTGGGCCGCTCGACTAGACATCCATTACCCGATGTTGAACTGATCCGGACCATGCTGCTTGTGTTGGGAAGACGCCTGGTTGCCGTTGGACCGGTGCAACGGCTATATGTGCGCTATGAGTTTTAAGGCGTTTTTATCTTCACAGACAAGTGAATGGCGTCGCCGCCGCAGTCGCTTCGCGTGGTGGATGTGTCGCACGCGGCGCCTGGCGCGACGCCTGGCCGCGGCACAGAACCAAGAGCTGCACGCCGAGCTGCAGCCCTACGTGTGGGAGCTGTGCGCTGTGCTGGCGCTGCTGGACGGCTTCCTGAGGTGGCTAGGTTAGTGGAATGACGCAGTCGCGTCACTTGGTGGATGTGTCGCACGCAGCCATTGGAGTGACGCCTGGCCGCCGATGGCACTGATGAAAAGAACTTCGTTCCAACCGGGTATCCCTCAATACACTTCTCATTTTTTTTTTCCACATCCCCTTAGGAAAATTTGACGCTTCACCACTGATAGCCAAGCATTAATTATGCCTAGTTCGGCTGCCAAGGAGAAAATAACTAGTCGGCAACGATGTGTAGACTAGATGGCCTTCTTTCGCCTATAACGATGAAGATTGAATTAAAATCAAGTCATTTATTGGCTGAAAATTAACACTTTAACATCACAATTACATTATTCAGTCCTCCAAAACGCCCCTCGCCGCTTCCTACTGTTAAGTAAAACATTCTAGATCTTAAAAAAATCTGTTAACAAAGTAGACGTGTTTGTCGGATTTACTCGGTCATCTTCGACCGCAGCTGATAGCATTCATCATAACGTATCTCTTAATACCATTCATTTTGTTTCAGAACTCGGAAAATACCCTCAAAATATAGCAGCAAATACACAAGGAAGTTATACGTGTGAGTTTTTCATTACCTCCTTTTTATATAATGTTTTAAATAATATACAGGGTGTAAACAGACCCATCACATAGCCGTCAACCCAGCATTCTGTACATCAAACTAAGTAACTAAGCAAAAAATATTGCTGGGAAACTACTTTTTTTTTGGGGTGAAAACTCACGTTTTACGATAGGACTCGATGGAACGCACCCAAAGCATTGTGCTGATGGATGACTTGAATAGTAGGTCGTGGAGGTGTTTAAAGTAAAAATCTAACATTAAAAACATGCATTTAAAAAAAAAAACTTTTGAAAAAGTTGGAACTTTTGCCCCCAATATCTCCGAAACTAGAAGGTTCCCAGGTACGGTTTAGAACTAAAAAATGATCGCAATGACGGGGAGAACAAGTGCCTTTCGGCTTCGTTAAGGGTCTTTTTATACCCTTTATGTCATGTTGACAACCTAATTTCACCCAAAATTTTCACCTTTTTACACGACACATCTGCGTAGCTTTTTCCCAACTATGTTGGGGTCGGTTTTAGCCTTTTCCCAACTATGTTGGGGTCGGTTTCCAGTCTTACCGGATTCAACTGAATACCAGTATTTTACATGGAGCGACTGCCTATCTGACCTCCACAACCTAGTTAGCACTGGGTAATACGACACCCCTTGGTTAGACTACTAAAACCCACATTTCCTTATAGGGTTTTCAAAAGGCTGGCGCGAGGCATTCGAGAGCGGTTGTCAAGAACCCTGGGTGTTCCGCGGAGGTCTCACTGCGGACCTACGAAGATTATTACCAGTAGAATGTACCAGCGATGCGCTGAGAACATTACCTCCTCCCACGATACTGCCTCTCACGATAAGACCTTATAGCACGGCTGATGAAGAAGCTGTAAGTACAATACATAATTGCTACATTCTACTGACTTCAATTATTTTATTGTGCTTCAAATGTTTTTATCAATAACTAGTTTTAAATACCTTACTATATAAATTCATAATATCACGACTATTTATTTATTTATTTAACACTTCAAGCACAGAAGTACAGAGGCGGACTTAATGCCATAGGCATTTTCTACCAGTCAACCTTTGGGTGATGCAAAGACAAGCAGTGGTAGGTGTAAATCTGAAAATAATTTTAAATAATAATAAGATTAACTACAAGGATATATAAAATACTATAAATATATATCAAATACTATAAATATATATCAAAATTTAAATTAATGTAAATAAACATTTCCACGAATATACCAAAATAAAAACACAAACCATGGGGAAAACATTACCGTTGTGACGAAACTGCCAGCTTCTTTCGAATGTACTCACGAACTTTAATTTTAAAAGATAAGCGATTGGTTGCCATCCTGATTTCCTGGGGAAGCGAATTCCACAGAGAAATAGACTGGACAAAGAAAGATCGGTGAATGAAATCAGTGCGGTGAGAGGGACATTGAAGCATACGGTTTTGCGATGATCGCAGGCTCCTATTACTATTGTCCTCGAATTGTTAGGCAGAGGTGTACCTAATAGTACACGCACATTTCGCCAGTTATGTTTAAGTCCTATTGCCATCAACCGGGCAAAAATCCAAACTCCGTGGCTGCTACTGAGAAATTCTTGACGGAAAAACAATTTGCCCAACCCGGGAATCGAACCCAGGACCTCATGGTCTGCAGTCGCGCTTGCGACCACTAGATCAACGAGGCAGTTTTGAGTACCTCACTACAATACCTGACAAAACCGCCAAATAACAAAATATTTGATTCCAGATATGCGCGATATGTCACAAAACATGTCGAGACGGCTCCGACTGCAGCGATCTGTTCCCTAGCGATCTACAAACTTTACCAGCCGATAGGTATGTGTATTACAATTCACGTCCTACCGCGTTCACTGACGGGATACCATTTTTCTTTTTCTTTTTCTTTTTCTTTTTCGTTTTCTTTTTCTTTTTCTTTTTCTTTTTCTTTTTCTTTCTTTTTTCTTTCTTTTTTTTTGCCCTAAATGATAAGTTGAAAAGTGGTCGACCCTCGGTAAACTCTCTAGTATGTTCCCTTTAGGCTTACTTTGAATAATAGTCGAATAGTTCATTTATTAAACTTATACTGTCACTTACGGTATATCTTCCGTGATTGTTCATTACTTTGAGCTTCCGATATTTCGACGCTGTTGCAACAAACAATCACGGTAGATATCCCCTAAGGCGCGTCGCCCACTGGTCAGCAGAGACGGAGTCGCGACACGCTCGAGTCGTGGTATCTATGTGGAGTCGATGCGCGGGCTATGCTTCCGTTCGTTTTCTATACGTTGCTACGCACGAAACAAAATAATAAAATGACGTCACACTCTGGGCAATTTATTCTGTGCTCTGGGGTACTTCCGTGCCTGCATCTCGTCTCTTGATCGTGGGTGCGACGGGCTTTAGTGACAGTATAAGTTTAGTTTTAAACCGTGAAAGCTTAAAACAGAGTTCGTTTATTATACAGCGTGGAAAGGCCATCGACGCACAAATACGTTTACCACGTGTATAATTCAGAACACCACCACACAGAATAAAAAAAAACAGCTGTTTCCTACACAAGTGTTTTTTTTTAATGAAAAATTTCCAGTTTCAATTAAACGTTTCGGAACGATGTACTGAGCATGTGGTAACCGTTTGTGCGTCGATGCGCCTTCCACCCTGTGTATTACGATTAAATAGTTTTTGTAAGGAAAATAATGTGAGATTCAAATACAGGATAACACAAAAACGTCCTCTGTCTGTCCTACAAAGGATTCTAACATCATCATCATGATTCTCCTGCCCTTATCCTGATTAATTTGGCGCCGGCGCAGCATGTCTTCTTCCTCCATACTTTTTTATTACTTATCTCATCAGAAACCTCCTTTCTTGCCATATCATCCTTCACACAGTCCACCTTTAAAGAATATTCCGACATTTTTTTTACCAGCCTGCTCTGTCATTTTCCCACATAAGAACGATTATTTAATAACAAGTTTGTGTCTCCTAGGCTAGTAGCACCGTTCCTGACGCTAGTTCCTGAACTTTGCATGGTGATAGAAGACGATGAAGAGTTCATTCCTCAGGAGGTGGACCAGGCAGGGAACGACGAAGATAAACGAACCATTGAACCGAGGGTTAACGGTAAGTCTGGAGGCTCCTATGGACTACACCCTAAAATAAATATCTGTACTGCTATTTATTATTATTTTATGAGCCGGATGTGTCCCACTGCAGGGCAAAGGCCTCCCTGACTGCTATTTAAGTAAAGAAATATTCCTTTTATTTTTTTTTTTTTTTAAACCGGCCAACTGCGAGTCGGACTCGCTCATGAAGGGTTTCGTACCATCGTAGTAGGGGAGCGCCCTTTAATTTTTAATTGATTTTTATTATTATTTGTTGTTAGAAGGGCAAAAGAAATACACATTCTGTGAAATTTTCAACTGTCTATCTGTTACGGATCATGAGATACAGGCCGCTGACAGACAGATGGATGGACAGTGGAGGCTTAATAATAGGGCCCCATTGGTTACCTTCTGGGTACGGAACCCTAAAAAATTGATTTAAACAAATTAGATCCCTTTATAATTGTTTTCACCTCTTGAGTGATAGGCCGATTTTTTAGCAAGTCTTACAGCAGCAGCCTGGGGAGCTCGTGGCTAAATAATAGCAGCCGCTCGGATCGATCTTTAAGTTAAGCCGTGCTTGCTTAGGTTGGTCTGAGGATGGGTGACCACCCATTACATACCGAGTTTTCTCCGTGCCTCGGAAAGCACGTTAAGCCGTTGGTCCCGGCTGTCATTTGTAGATCTTTGACAGCCGTAACAAGTAGTCAGTGGCCCAAAAAGTCTGACAACCAGTCTTACCAAGGGGTATCCTATTACCTAGTACTAACTGGGTTGTGGAGGTCAGATAGGCAGTAGCTCCATGTAAAATACTGGTATTCAGCTGCATCCGATTAGACTGGAAGCCGACCCTAACATAGTTGGGAAAAGGCTAGGCAGATGATGATAAAATATTTTCCTGGATATCTCAATACTCCCATTACTCACAATATTGCGCCTCACGCTGTTATATCCATATATCTCAGGCTTTAAAATAAGGTGTAATTCGTTAATGTTCGCCGTGGGTATTTTTTCCATACTTAAACCCCCAATGTCCTTTGTTAAAAGGTAGTTTCTGATAAATTTGCCTACTAGGCTGGCGGTATGACTCTTGTTAGTAATAACACAACAATCTTCCTCCAACAGGTATGAAACCCGAAATAGTAGGATACGCGTGTGCAGTACTGAATAGCAAGGAGTTCTACAAGCGACAGGAAGTGGCTTGGATACCGGAAATGTGCACCAAGTACCCGGAACAGCTGACCGAGAGGGAAGACCTTAGTCAAGCGGCTAAGGTATGGTCATCAACTGTATTTTATATTATATAAATATATAAAGCCTTTATTTACTTATAAACTAAAACTAATTACAATAAATTAAGCAAAATATAACTAAAATATACACCCTGTATAATAAATAACCTGTATAGTCTTAAACAGGTTGTTTATGTTATGCAGGCTGTATGTTATACAGGATGTATGTTCAAATCGGGGTGTTCTATTTTTTTTTTCTTTAAATTATGCCTTCGTCTCATAATAACCAGTGTTTTTATTAACATTTCGTTCACCTAGGAATGCGTCCGCCACTTCCATCAGTTCAACGTATGTGAGCGCGCTCCCGAGAGCGTGACCCGCGCGCACCCCGCGCTGCTGACGTGCTGCGTGCTGGCGGCGTGCCGCGACCCGCTGGCGCCCGCCAGGCTGCTCACTTGCGTGCTAGCTGCGCTAAGAGCACATGGTAACTCTAATACTTTACTATCATACTTTATTGTCTGAAACCCCGTAAGTCACGCTCCTTCTCGAAACTGAACTATGAATGGGGCCAAATTTAAAAAAGGAGTAATTCATAAGTTTGTTTAATTAAAATCAAGGTAGTTGCTAAAAACACAACAAAAATATCAGTCAATCAAAATAGATGATGGCCATATTGGGATATGAAAGAAATCTTGAATTTGTACCTGTAGCTATATCATGAACTATCATACTTCGGAGCGGGAATCAGGACATCAACCGGTGTTCAAGAACAGTCAGTGTCAATATTCTACAGCAATGATGACACTGACAGCTCCCGAACGAAGTTTAAATCTGCTGATTGCATTTAATCACACTGGTGGAATTCTGAGCGTGTTTCTTTGCTCCTAGGTGCAAGCGGCGTACACGCGTGCATAAACGCGACCGACCACTACCTGCACCAGTTCTACAGCAAGCTCGGCTTCGTGGAGGTGCAGCGCGACGCGTGCGGCCGCGTGTACCTCGCGCGCGCCTTCTAGCGCCCGCGCTCGCTCATGGGCCCGCTCATGGGCCCGCTCAGGGGCCCGCTCCTGGGCACGCTCAGGGGCCCGTTCCGGCGACGCAAGCGGAGACACTGAGGATGACTTTGTGACAGGTTATGATGCTTCCGCTGTAGAAGTAAAGTATAAGTCAGTTTATTATCATGAATCTTTGTGCTAAATATTTCTGTTAAGCTAGTTACCCCCCTGGAGGCATTTGACAGGTTAAGGTGCTTCCGCTGCATTTTTTTTCCAATCTTCTTTCCGCTAAAAAAATCTGTAAAGCTAGTTTTAAAGTATTCAAAATACAGGACCGTAATAAGTCTACTTTAATTGGATTTGTGCACACGTGACTCAGGTACCCGTTCAGGTGCTGATGGAAACATAGGCAGTGACAGTTAGCTCAGTTAGTGTTAAACAGGTCAAGATGCTTCCGCTGCATTTCTTGCCCGTTCTTCTCCATAGAGATCTACGCTAGGGAATGGGCAACTGCAGTACTTTCACAGTTTTTATGCCTTGTGAGTGGGACTGTAACTACATTTCATTGTTGTCTTTGTTTTGACAATTGATAAGGCTGTAACTGACCAGTCCAGATTTGAAATAAATGCTTTGATTTTGTTTTTGCATTTAAATAAATTTAATTTTCAAGAATCTTCGTAATACATAGCGTGTGGCTTAAACTGTTTTTCCCACTGGCGAGTTATTAACAAAAAAAAAAATGTCTGATGAAATAAAAAAAAAAAAACTAAAAGAAAGAAATAGAAAAATCATCAGAATGTTTCGCCAGTGGGAACGCACAGTAACATATTTCTTAATCCATGAAACGGAAAATATAATTAACGTATTAAAATCACCGGCATTCTGCAAAGACCTTCTACCGATATTGCATTTAGGAAGAATCAGCAAATTTTATTGATTTTCTATGATTCCTGTCTTTCTCTAAGAAAAAAATTTGATTATATTCATTAGTAATTTCACTCCCACAAGAATGCCAATAATTATTATTACCTGTATAGTTGAAAATGTAGTATTTGATATTATACAAGGTGTAAACAATATTAGGTTCTAGTTATAGCTCATTTATTATAAAAACTAATACAAAAGAAACTGCCAAGATTTTAAGTATTTGTTTAATTTAGTATCACGGTGTGTATTCTAAGGCCTGGAGGGTAATTTCAGTGTGGGAAAGAGATGGCGCTAGACGACCTGTATAGCTCTGTCTCTTTCCCACACTGGAATTACTCCTGCTTTAAGACGTCATGGTAGGCCACTAGCGCGCGTAGCATGACCACCGTAGACAAGGATTTTGTCGACGGAAGAATCGACAAAATGACAGATAGTGAAAAGAAATCTGTCATTGTGTCGACACAATCTGTCGTTTTGTCGACACAATCTGTCATTTTGTCGATTCTTCCGTCTAAAAAAAAACCGATTCTACAGTGCTCATGCAACGCGTGCTGGACAGAAATAGCCGTGCATACAAATAACGTCATCCCTTGTCCTGTGCAATATTTTCTTCGCTTTTGCGCTTCGAGTAACTCAACCTGAGGTATTAGTAAAGAAGTTCTCTATTTATCATTAAAAAGAAAGCAAAAAACATAACACCCGAATTTATTATAATATATTTCGCTATGGCAACTTTTTTTTTTATATTACCATGATCTGATGTTCATATCAAACTATAATAACGAATAATGTTCTAATTCTAAGCCGCATTGATTAAGTAAAATATAACGTGTAACTAAAATATAAATATGTAGAATTATATGAATTGTATAAATAGCTAAATGCTTTATAACTTTGTAAGGATCACAAGTTCACTATTTGTTTTTAAATGTATCTGTAACTTCTCACTTATTTGTTTATTTTTGATGAGATGAAAATAGAACCTTCATAAAATACATGATGTTTTATTTTGGCTCCAATTCTTACATAAATGCTGCCTCGTTGATGTAAAGGTCGCAAGCGCGACTGTCAAGCATGAGGTCTTGGGTTCGTTTCCCGGATCGGACAAGGTGTGATTGGGTTTTCCCATCATGAATTTCTCAGTAGCAGTCACGGAGTCTGGATTTCTGCCCGGTTGATGGCAATACGCTCGCCCCCTATTATATGGGACGTAAAAATTACTAGCGAAATGTGGATGTACTATAAGGTACACGTCTGCCTATCCGTTCGGGGATTACAGGCGTGATCTTATGTTCTTACATAGATCCTAGGGTCTGACATATCTAAACGACCTGATAAACTGTGTGCCTCTCAATTGTGACAGAATTTTAATGGAACTTTGTGCTGGATCAGTTAACAGGACCTTATCAAGATGTGGTGAAACATGCTACTATTATTTGTTTGTCTTGAACCCTGAAAATAGAAAATGTCTTGAAAAAGAAAAACATAATTATTATTATTGACAAAGTGTGATTCTACTTCCTGAGGCTGGTGTAGTTATCGAAGAGAGAGTAAAAGAATCGCTGGTGAGCTGAACTAAGATATTAGTAGAATGATGCCAATTAATGCCAAAATATTCTGCCTTCCATTTTAAAAGATTATGAGGCAATTGGTAACCAAAAAGGCATTAATTCAAAAGAATACTGTAGTTAGTATTGTTTTAATACAAAAAAAAAGGTACTGTAATTGAGTAAATTCTCACGGTTAAATTAAATATATTTTTTACGAGTTAACTAAGAATAAAATGACGCGGGAGACACAAGTCCTAAAACATTTCATGATTTTCTAAAGGTGCATCCACACCGGAGTTGCGAACAGTTTGGTGTGGAAACACCTTATGAAACCAGAATGTTACCAAATCATATTTGAAGTGTCTTTGGATATTTAAATCCAAGTCAAGTGTCGGTAAAGACTGAATTAAGTGATTGTTAAATAATCGGTTCGTGTACAGTTGTGATGTACATATAACTTCGTAAGATAAGTGTGGTTGTAGTCATCTCGGAAACTACTGAGCTCATTTTGATTCAGTTGGTTAGTGATATGGAGTAAGTCGGGATACAATTGTTTTGTAAACTTCGTTCATCATTGTATTTTAAGAATGTGGATGTGACTTGGCATCTAAATAAAAACTTACCCGTATATATTTTTTTTTCTGTATGCCATTTATCTTCATTTATCAAAACTTAGTTAAATTAAAATCGAAAATCTATTGAGTATTTCATAATATTTTAAGTGCATTTAATTTTTTTTTTTTGTGTAATGGAGCATTTTATTTAATATTTCTGTTAAGAAATAGAATGTGTTCACTAATTCACTATTATGGTTTTGAGTCATGTTTCATTATTGTATAAAGTTACTGTTAAGTCTTGAACATCAGTTCATTTTCAAGATAAATTAGATAAATAGATTTTCTAAAATCGGTAATAAAAGTTAAGATTTAAATTGTTAAAGTCTAGATTTAAATTAAGTCAATGCTCTTCTTAATGAACTACTACTATACAGGGTGGTTAAAAAATCGTGGATTAAACGAAACGGCGATAGTTGGGGTTATTTGCAGAAAAAAAATCTCTTTTGTAGAGTCCTTTCTTGATCTCCTTAAAAGTTATGATTACGTGAGGTTTTTTTTAAAGAAAATACCATCATTTTTACTAAATAGGCAATTAGAGTAAAATGGGTTGCTTCTAGGAAATGTGTCATCGCTACAAAAGTGCTTTTATATGATATAACAGTATGTAAATATATACCATGATTTATGAGTATTGGCACCTTTTTTCAATATCTTTTAAGTCTCACGAAAGATTATTTGTAACTTCAGAACCTTACTGTAAAAAAAATGACCCTGATAACCACAACTATCGCCCTGTTTCGTTTGGTCCACGATTTTTTACCCAGCCTGTATACAATATCATATTATAATTACTGTAAAAATACACTTCACACTAAAAATAAGAAAAAAACCATCGGATTCGTATGTAATAATGATTAGTACCTATAGGATAAATTATTTACTGCAAACTGTCCTATATCGCAGTAAATATTGCTAAAGTAATTTATACAGCCATACTGCCCGCTGTATCGTGACGATTATCTGTAATTTTGTTCTTGCTATGACTGACGATTCTAGCTACATGCATAGTTCGCACTGGGCTAAACAAACTTCAATTGTAATTACCAGAGGTCGGAATTAGGTAGAGTTATTTATGTACTTGCATCGAAATGTTGATATTAATATGGATCTTCCCGGGATTTCCCGGGATTTATAATACAATCCCGCGTCGCCAACAATATTATAAATAAATAATAATAAAAACCTCAGAGATAGATAAGACAAATAAAACAAAGATAATTAACATACAATTTTTATTAGTATTTACATTAATTTACAATACAATTTTTTATTTACGTTGCCCCACACTAGTATTTTTTCCTGTAACGTGGATGCGTTTACAAAGATTTAAACTCACACATACACAAATACCCAGACCCGGAACAACTACTTATAGATCATATTAATATTTGTTCCGTGCCAGAATTGAACCCGCGACATTTCATTAACTGCTGCGCTGCGTGCGCATGATGTCGGATGTCGGATGGTTTAAATTGTGTAAAAGTAAATAACTTTTTTATTTAATAAATCATGGGATTTTTCTGCGCTTTAAAATTAATCTCGGGATTTGAGGCATATCCACTTTATTCCTTTCGCTGTATGAAATCAGTGTTAAGTACACAAATCACTCTACCTAATTCCGACCTCTGGTAATTACGTAAGCAATGTTTTGTATATAGGTATAAACATGTGGACAATTATTGTGTATTTAATATTTAAATATAGAACTGTATGTATATGTAGAATTTATAAAATACAGTACCGTCACAATGTGAGTATAATTCTTTTATGGATATTTTACCTCTCACGGTTGCAACTTTAGTGTATCGAGAATAAAGGTCACTGTGATTTCGACATATTTGATAGTGGCAACCACAGGAACCCAAAAACAACCCTACTTTAACGAATATAAAGATAATTGTGATTTTGACAGTGATGCAAAGGCAGAGGGTACAATCTTTATGAAAGAACTGTAAATCCAAGATAAATCTCTGATTCGACACCTGCGGTCAAGTAATGTTTAAAAAATAACAAAACATGGTATTCCATTTGTGGCAGTTTTTCTTTCTCTTTGTTTTGTTTTAAAACCTCTTTTGTTGCTTGATCACCCGTATCTAGAATCATGTTAAAGTAATAACTTGAATTATAAGTAATTACTTAATTACTTATGCAAACATTTTTATGCAATAGGCAAGAATTTAAACGAAGTAAGTACCGTCAAAGAAAGCAAAGCTAATAATTATAACTTTTGACAGTTCTAACTTCAAGCAATTACTAAATTACAGCATAAAATCGTATCTTAAATAAGAACTGTTACTCCAGTAATCACTTTGACTTGTTTATAGATACGGGTGACTGACACTATTTGTCTAAATATTCTTAATCAATTGTATAAAACCAAGTAGTACTTAGTTACAATAATTTATAAGTATTACAAAATATCATGTTTCTTGGCAACAATCTCACTTTTTATTTAGCTTCTCTTTATGTCATAAAGTTTTTATTTGTATGCAAAGTCTATTTTAGTTACTATCGAAATATATTTTAAGCAAGATGCTATCCTCTAGTATTTTATTGCACTTAATTTGCTTTCTATATCAGCTGTATAAATAATTTTAAAACTTGTATATTTTCTTAACGTTTTGTATCGTCATAACTGTCAGTGCTTCAGTATTATAAAAAAAAACCTTTTGTAAATCGAGAGTTTTTGGTAACAACATTAAAACTTAATGAAATATACATAGTTTTTAACAGAATGTGTAGTCATTAATTAAGATGAATTAACAATTTTATATGTGTAATAAAAGTATAAATAAAAATTATGGAAAATACAAATTACCCCACCACAATGTTTTCTTATTTAATCCAAAGGTTGACTTTTAGAGAATGCCTTGTGGCATTAAGTCCGCATATGTACCACTATTGTACATGAAGATTAAATAAATAAATAATAAATAAATATTGTTCCTTTTATATTATTTTAGTTGTCCATAGATATTTTATATCAATACTGCCCAAGTATGCGTTGTCGCCACAGTTGTCGAAAGACTTTTAGTTTTATACATTATTTTTAGTATATGCAAAGCCTGAATATAGTTTGTCAGAATAAGTAACTGAATCGATATCAATAATTTTTAAACCATATTATATTTTGTCCCAAAAAAAAATAAAAAAGTTACAAGTTAGACACCGAGCGACATTAAGTACCTATCGCAATGATTTAGGTAGGTACCTAAATTATTTTTATCAATGAACTCAAGACGACGCTGGAGGCGCGCGCGCGGGCGCGCTGCGGGGTGACCACGTTTTTGTGCGGACAACCAGGTAACAGAAGAACTTTTTGATTTTTCATGATACAGCATTGATGTTTTGTACATAGATTCTTTACATAAAAATACTCGACACGTGTTACAGGTTTCGCATATACTAAAACTAATGTTGTATAATGGCTAAGTACTTTTAAAACGGCGTATTGTGTGTAAGCATGATTATTTTAACATTAGTGTCAGTTATATTTTGTCTTATTTATATGATTTTTGTAATGGTGCCGGCCATTTTGACCATAAATCGGTAATAAAACAATTTAAAATCACATATTGCGTTTTATTTTCCAAAGTCTCGAGAAATTGTTTCTTTTTCCTAGCAATAAATCTATGTTATAAATAAGATAAAAATACTCCTCATAGTAAAATTTCGTGTAACTCTTCATTCAGGTTCTACGGATTTAGTATTGGTCGTGGACAGCTCCATCAGTTTCTGCTTTATTTCGGAGATCTGGAACAAAATATATTATTTATTTTACCAAGAAACACAAATCATGAGGTATTTCCTCGACACTACTTGTTCTTATTAAAACGCCCATCGTAAGACCGCAAAGGAATTAACTAATTGTGTAAGTATTATCTGTTAAGCTTAAAATATTTGCATAAAATGTGGTATATACCAGTAGCGAAGGGTCAATTTTTGTAAGAGGTAAGTCGGAGTACATGTATTTAATGTGATTATATTATTTTTCTGTAGAATACTGACTGTGCCATTTTTCACCCGTGCCCGTTTTCAAAGGGAAGCCGGTAGGAATCGAGTTGTATGGAACCTTCGCCACTGGTATATACAGACGTTATAAAAATGTTATAGAGCAGGAAACATTCCGCCATAATAATAGCATGCAAAATCATCTTTTAAATAAGATAGGTACATTAAAATGAACAACATAGGTGCGTACCTATCTAACATAGAATATATATATACATAAATCTCCTCTAATATAATCTATGAATAATTTAAAGATACTAAGCAACCCATCATTAAACAAAACAATAATATTGAAACAACAAAAAAAAAAATATTCACTGAAACCATATTCATTTAACAAAATAATAAAGAATATTAAAGACATACACAAACATACAATAAAAAGACACTGTACATTACATATAAATAAACCATCAAAAGAACTTTGCGCCACACTAGGAATTTCTCCTGTATCGTGGGTGCGTTTTCAAACATTTAAACTCACATACACAAACAGCCAGACCCGGAACAACTACCTGTAGATCATACAAATATCTGTTCCGTGCGGGAATCGAACCCGCGACACGCAGCGCAGCAGTCAATCGCTCAGCCACTTCGCCAACCGTGCCGTCTAATATAAAAACAACTAAACAAATCAACATAAAAACAAAAAAAAAAATCCTTAACAAATAGGTAATAATACAAAATGAAGGTTGTTAAATAAACAGTTTGTGAAATTCTTGTAAGAACATATTGTTTTCATACAAGATTATCATGGTTAGGGCGCGGTGAATAGACGACTTTTATGCATTTGAGGGGTGATGCAGATGGAGGGGAGTCCTACCTGTTGTGGCGTGCACCGTGTGAGTCTTGCCGATACGCGACTTGCATTATGTATAAATAGAAGTATATAAGAAGTGTATAGTTTCACTAGTCAAGTAAAATGTACGATTGGCAGCGCGCCGCTATCCGACTTCGCACCCCATCTCCGTGGTGATTGGATAAATTACCGAAAACGTGTTTTGAACACAATGGTCTCCTCTCATAAATATAATCAAGATTAAAATTTTTTTTTGCTGCTCAAATATGTATATATTTTGTTAAAAAACTGTTTTGTGAAGCCTCTTTTGACTATCATCATCAGCATCATCATTTCAGCCGAAAGACGTCCACAGCTGGACATAGGCGTCCCCCAAGTGTCGCCACATTGACCGGTCCCGTGCGTCTCGCATCCAGCGTATCCCTGCAACCTTTACCACCTAGTGGGAGGTCTTCCAACGCAACGTCTTCCAGTTCGCGGTCGCCACGCTTTTGACTATGTACAGCGCCTTAATTCCTGTAAAACTAGACCTACCTTTTGTATCTCATTCAGCAGCATTTTCTGCTCCGTTCTAGGCGTCATGTCTTTTCTATTCAAATCAATGGCTTCCAAATTCTCAAACAACTGTTTTATCTTCAAAGCTAAATGGACATCGTTGTTACTCTTCCTAGGAACCGTTGGCTTACATCTGCGTACTAAGTTCTTTCTATATTTGTCGGGCAAATCTTTTTCTAAGTCATCACGATTCAGAATTGTCATGTAATCCGGATGTGTGTCGTAAGGCCAATTCTTTGAGTCCGTTTTGTATGAGCTGTTGGCTTTGCTTTTATAATGTAATGCGTAGTTTTTTCGCCAGTTTTTGACGTGTTCTAGGCACCTGGAACACGTAAATTGGGATAGAGATAGTTTAGTTACTAAGTTAAATGCATGGGCAAAAAATAAATAAAAAAGCGTAAAAATCCAAATAGCTTTAAAAAGCAATAAGTTTTATGGTTCCTGTTTTAGTTGTAAGACCTACTTTTTGTCACAGTTTTAAAAGACTAGCAACCAAAAACAAAAATCTGACGAGAGTGAAAAAACATTGTTCAAAAAGATGAGAAGAGGAAGAGGGTAGATAAAAAATTGTTTATAGAAAAGAACACACTTTCTCCCTTGCAGTATCTTGTCTCTCGTCGCTAGTAACTCTTTTTGCTTCTTTATTGCTAAATCTCGCAAGAAACTTTGTTTTATTTTTGCCTCAAAAGCCTCTTTACCTTCTGAGCTTGATGGCTTAACATATTTCGAACTTTGATAATACGTCGGCAGAGTATTACGACTCTTTGCTAATTTCGGGCACTTCCCTTTAATTCTCGCATACAAGTCTTCGTCTGGATCGTCCAAATCTTTCTCATTGAAGTGAACAGACATGTTTTTTTTCAATTTGGCCATATCTATAACCGAATTGTAGCTACGGCCTCCTTGACTAAAGTGTCCAGGACTAACTCCGCTGTTGCTTACCGTAACTTCGGATATATCGGAGTGGTGGGAGGCGTTTTCGTACAGTTCTTCATTGAATTGGTTGCATAAAAATTGTTTGATGCGTACAATCCCCGCACCTAATACTTCTTGTGGCGGGTATAGCAGCGGGTTCCCGCTTAAATGCAGGACTTTCAAGTTAGGGACAGTTCCCAATTCGTTCGGGAGTGATGTTAGTTTGTTGTTTTGTAACAACAGGTGCGTAAGGTTGTGGTGATTTTTAATGGATTTTGGTATATCCGTTAATTGATTGTCTCTCAAATCGAAGTACGAGATATACGGTAAAGAGGAAAATATATCGTCTGGTAACGTTGCAATTTCATTGTTTTGAAGGTACAGGACCTGAAATAGAAAAATATAGGTATTATAGGACTTCGAAAGACCCTGTGAAGAGCATTGAGATGTATCAGATTCATAAACGCGCCGCGAGACGCCACGAGATGCCAAAAAAGTGGCAACGTTGCGACGTTTCCAACTTAATCAAAACAGCGAAATATTGGACAGCCATTTGCGACGTTGCCCACTTTCTGTACAAGCGCTCTTAAGGTAGCGGCTGTTGTATAAATGATTTTAATGATTACAATTCTGTAACTACACAAGTGTTACTTGCGTGACTTTTTTTTTTTCATCAACTTACAACCTGACACTGACCTGCAAATTGCAAAAAAAACGTACGAAAATTTGAATTTTGCGATCCACCCTGGCGATTCCACCTTAAATTCAACTATAGTTGAATTTCAAACATAGCTACCTATAGTTGAATCTGTCAAACAGTAATCAACACAACACTCACACTTATATGGGTATTCTTCATCTGGGGCACACTTTTCAGTCCTTGATATGAGAGATCCCATATTGTTAAATCATTTATTTCCTGTTCGTAAATATTTGGAGGCATTGGAGGCAAGTGTGAGTTCGATGCTTCAGATTCAGACATAGTTTACACGATTATAAATTGTAGAGCTTGAGGCTAAAAAAATACATAAATTCCTCAGATTCAGGAACAAGTGTCAAAGAGACAATATATATAGTAGTCTATGGAGACAACTATAAACAGGAGTCTTGCTATGAAATGTGAGGGATGTTTGATCAATAAAAATAATAAACGTATACAAAAAAATCAAATATGGCGCGTAAAATCGCGTCTTCATTGAACATGGTTTGTCAACGATTTATAACAACCAAGACTGCGAGAATTTCATTGGTACATTTTTTTTTCTAATATTTAATTTGAAACAAACGTAAAAACCGCATAAAAACTTTTAAATTAAATTTTACAAGTTTCGAGAAATTGAAATGAAAAGCAGCAACTTGCCTCGAAGATTGTGAGCGAGAATATCGTCCTACATAGACAATTAAATGAACTTGCTAGTGTTGCGCATTAAAGTTTTTTTGTGTTGTCGACTTTTGCAAATTAACATTCGGACGATGAATGAGACAAAAAATGCTCTTATAACGTCAACTTACAGTTATTAATACTTATAAACTATGTCAGATTGTAATCTCATAGGCTTAAGGATGATAGTTGAAGAGAATGAATATTTTTATCGATCTTCGTTCAAAACTACGTTCAAAAGACACATGGCGTATACGTCACTATCTCAGTTGCAAGATGGCGAACGTGCGGGATAGTGACACATCTTTGTGGCTCCACAATAAACTCGGTACTTCGAATGATTCGTGGACAAGCGGCTCAATTTGTACACAATTAAATGCCGAAGTGTTGAAAAACATCAAGGACTGTTTTCCAGATTTGCAAACGCAAGTGAAATTGAAATTATTGCTAAGTTTCTTTCATATCCCGCGCAGAAATGTTGAGGAGGTAACTTTTCTCTTTGAAGTTCTATGGTTTTGCGTAACTGTATTGTGTACTTTGTCTCTTTCTTTCGTATTTATAGCGATGAGAAGGAATGAGATGCAGTATCACGCATGTATGTATTAGTTTTATTTGTTGTCATGTATTGAATTTACATGCTAGAATTTTTGTTAAATTTATTGTTTAATTGCCTTTTACAGGCTATCAATTAGAGGTAGATTGGCTTTTAACACTAGCGGTTAATTGCAGCTTACCTATTTTATGGTATAATTTAGTGTTATTTACGACCTTAGAAAATATTAACATGCTATTTACGTTTACCAAAATACGAAACAATTAAGTTTTATTATTAAAGTACTATGATAAGAATGCAATAGCAACCTTAGACTGTTGATATGTTAACACGGAGCCCTCGAAATAGATATAACCTTTACTATCAATTTGAGTCTAATGTTGTGAAATGGATTTTCAAGGACCTTTAAGTTCTTGATACAGTATTCTATTTAGGCAAAGACATTGATATAAACAGCCACTATGAAACAAGAGTCTGATTCAATATGAATTAGGTTTTTCTATTGAAATATAATATTTCCTAAACAACAATTATTGCATATTTATGCTTGTAAATAATAGCACAGCTTTTGGCAAGTATTAGACGATAATTATGTCACTGAAGTGGTTCTTAACAAACATGGGGAAGTTTAGACCAGCACAAGATTTGATGTGACAAGTAAAATACTAAATCTAAAACATAATATTGTCAAACATGTATGATAAATTTATTAATGTTGTTTTAGACATTTTTAAATGATTTTTACGTTGTCTAATATGATATGAAATAAAATTAATCCCGCTCTTTTTCTTTGGGAGTTAAAAAATAATATAATAATAAAGCCTTAATTTACTGATAAACTAAAACTAATAACAATAAAATATATATTAAGCATCATAATTATGGTACTTGAGCGTCTCCGTCAATCAGTGCATCCTTTGATGCATAGGCCGCCTCTAGGCTCTTCCATTTGTCACAGTCTCTTGTGTCTCTAGCCCACAAAGCACCAGCTGTCTCCACCATATCATTTGGCCACCAGGCTTTGCGTTGTTTACCTCTACTTTTTTTAAACACATCTCTGCCATTAGTAAAAAGGAATGTGATGATACTACTACTATCCAGATACACATAATGATGATGAATAAAAATATTAAAACAGTGATAGTATTTAGTTCGCAAAGTTATAATAATGTAGAAACACACTTTCTAATGTAAAGGATCATAATAAGCATGTTTTCATTTATGCTTGACAAAACTTAAATGAAAGCCTAAATAAAAGTATGTTTTTTCCCTTTCAATTAATTATAGAAAAATTGTATATTACCAAATTAAAACTTAAAAATACAAATTTAAAGTCAAATTACAAACAAACATTATTCTTATATACATCTTTAACATATATTATATATCTTAAAAACTCAGTAGTTCCAAAACAGCTTTAAACAAGACTGTTTTTTTTCTTTCTAGGCAACCCTCTAAGTCCTATTGTATCTTTAGGCAGTCATTTAAGTGTCACTTATTTATGTGGCAACAGGCAGTTTTATACCTATTGCAAGTTGTAATAACATAATTAAATACAAGCCTGGTTCATTCTATTATGAATCAATTGTAGTAAGATTGTTTACTCTGTACTCTGTTTTAGGTATATTCATTGATTTTTGCAATTCAACATTCTAATATTACGCATGATTTATTATGCACTATTATTGTTATTGTTTGCAGTTACTAATTTGTAAACAATAAAAAAAAAGTGTTAACACTGCAAAAAGTATAGTATTTCTACAAATGAAATTATAAAGCATATTGTTCCCCTGTCAAACTGGCAGAATTAAATCCTTACTAATTTTAGAAATACGAAATTAATTCTGTCTGTCTTTTTGGTTACATTTTTATGCCTTGGTGACTGAATGGATAAAGACCATGACCTGGCATAGGATACTTTTTATCCCAGTACTTTATTCCGGTGGCCTAATTTCTGTTCTTCAAGCAAGAGGACCCCGAGACACAAGCTATACTTTTGCATTTTCAGTTTGGCCATTCAGAAAAATATTACAAGCAAAGCAATTTGGACCCTAATAAAATCTTAATGGTTACTTAACAAAGACACCACATTATTGTTTGTGATCCTCAATTCAAGGCAATACAAACGTCATCGTGCATGTAATCCTAATGACTGTGAATTGACAAGAATGAGTGACACCTAGAATTGTAGGCTCTTATAATGAATGGCGTGTGCTGGTATCATTAGAGACCAAGTAGGTACATGTAATCATGAGTTAATGTCTCAATGTATTGTATTTTTTATCTTCCGGGCTATGTTAATGTGCTCAAGGACTTGTAGAACAGATATTTAAGTACCTACTTATGTCAAAAGAAAAGGACATTTTTGGGGTTCCATTATGAAATGGCAAAAACCATTTTTGCCAATTCACATTGAACCCCAAAAATTAATCTTATAATTTCGTCAAGTCCATCTGTTTATAACTAATATGACACAACTAGAGCATAGGCTCCAATTGTCAGTAACATCCGATTTTGTGTTTAATAATCATAGCACATGATGCAGAAATCACAATTTCTTTCTTTTTTAACCGACGGAAAAAAAAGAGGAGTTTCTCAATTCGACGCTTTTTTTCCCAGCCCTGTCTGTCCCACTTCTGGGCAAGGGCTCCCTCGATTCTTTCCACTCCTCACAAAACCGCGCGTCCGCAAGTTCTGATGGAACCAATCAAATTCGTCCCAACATCTTCATGGCCTGCCGCAAACCTGCCTGCCCCAGTCTCAGGGCTGGTGCCCTTTTGTGCTATTTTGTTCCACTGTTAGTCTGGCAGATATCAGATATCACTAATACAAATAAATAAATAAATACATCAGCCAAATACATTATCAATATTTTCAATAGTAAGAGATAGAGGAAGTTCTGGTTCTACAAATACCATGTTTTTTTATTGTATTATGCGTGAATGTGACGCGTATTTCCCTCCAACTTGTTTTAATAATGTTTTTTTTTTGTTATGTAAATTATGCATTTTGTTTTAGTGCACATTACATTTATTTTCTTTCTTTCCTTCTAAAGTAATTAAAACTTTTCCAGTGGCGAAATGAACTGGAAGAGATCATCGAGGTGGCAGCTGTGGACTCAGACCTCTGGGTTGCTATGCTGGCGGAAACCCTCAAGACGTTCCCTTCAGCAGGCACCCTCAACACCGAGATAGCTGAGTTCGATGAAACCAGGCCGATCTTCAGTGATATGATCAGTGAACTGAGGCGGGCCTTAGCCAAGCATTCAGACCTGGGACTGTTACCGCTTGAGTGCCTGTATTTGAACAAGAATGCTTTAGTTTCTGTGGTAAGACTATAACTAAAAGCTACTCTTCAAATTTTGATGTAATTAAATAAGTGATTAACCATAACTTAACATTCCTAAAATTTACATTACAGATAACTACACTACAGATTTAATATTATATTAACACAATTATTAATTAAAACGCATTTAATAAATCATTACAGTACACTATTATCATCAATTTGGCTGTTTGTGTATTTTACTTTTATTGTTTGTAAACGCACCCACAATTCAGAATAAATTCCTAGAGCCAGGAAAAGTAAAAATATAATTAAATATTAAGTCGATAATCGGTAGTCGATATATTGATTCATGACTGTCTATTAACACGACCCTCATCAATATTTGACTCTCAAAACCGCGACTAACTACACACTTAATTATCGTTGAGGGTGTAGCCTGTATAACGCACACACAACTAGTGTTTATGTGCCTGCATGTCTGCTAACTTGATGGTTTGTGATATGTGAATTCTTGTATCTAACCCACTGCCCCTTCTAAAAACCAACAATATTGTGAGAGAATGTCTACTGTAATTCTGAAGTCCAGTTTTACATCCCAACTGTGAGTCGAACATTATTTTATTACTCCAAAAGCATTCATGACACATTGCCTTTAATAAGGGGAATTACCTGCTGGCAATATTGATTAGTATCTGATTACAGCCCCAGGCAAAATAGTGAAGAGTTTTTCAATAGAGATTAATTTTGTATTGAAATGAAGTTTTCCATATTCGAGGAATCTACACTACTGATTCCAAAAATATTTTTTTAAATCTTTGTTGCTTCCTGTTTCCGAGAGTCCTTTTTTTCACAGATATATGACCTCTTATTGCAATTATTTTGATTTGACAGTAATGCAACCCATACAATTGTGATTACCAACCTTACGGCAACGAAAATAAAGATCACTGGAAGGACTAGATACTAGATTTGTGACACTCCAGCACTCCACTGCTGGGTCACAGCCTTCCTCTCTGTGAGGGACTAGATCATAATCTACCTAGCAGGTCCAATGCAGGTTGTTGGATGTGACACTCTGCTATCTGCTAACTCTTTGATTTTAAACCACAAATAAATAAAACAACCACTGTACATTTCAGGTGGGCCAGCAACCCAACCCAGTGAAGCATTTCACATTGAAACGCAAGCCAAAGTCCGTAGCCCTACGGAGCGAGCTATTGGCTAAGGCCACGGAGGTGCAAGCCAATCAGAAGAAAGCTCAGGCGCCCACCGTGCCTGTACGTAGTAGAGGCATGCCTAGGAAGATGACTGATACAAGTAAGTGACGTTTTTTTTAATACTTAGTTATATAACATCATGTCTGTTATCCCCGAAGGCTTAGAGGCCTCGCCCACGACGACTTTTTGTAGCGATGCGATGCTGTCGCGCGCAAAGAAAGATTCCCAGCAATAATTTTTGTGAAGGGTTACTAAGTTTGATTTACAGAATACTTGGTTGACGGCTTCGTGAAGGGTCCGTTTACACCTTTTATGAACACTAACAGGAATAACTATCCACGTATGGATAATGTACCAAAAGGCGAAAGGCGAAACTCAAAAGGACTACAAGATTTACACAATTATGATCAAACAGATGTAATGTAATCGTTTAGACAACACGCATCATTTCGTTAGTTATTTTGAGAGGTATTAAAAAAGTAGTTCATTGATTACATCATAATTGAAATGATCTTTAATGTTGTGCGTTTAAATAGAAATACAGTATTTTAACTACAAATTGCAAAGTTTCGTATACGGCCTCTTAACCGAACGTTGTGTATCGCACCCGCAGCCCCCCTGAAGGGCTTGCCGTCCCGCTTCGGCGGCGCGCGCGGCGGCACCTGGCGCGGCGCCGCCCGCCCCGCCCCGCGCGCCGGCATCAAGCTGCTGGACATCGCGGAGCAGCCCGCCACGCACGCGCAGATCAAGAAGAGGAGGAAGCTTGGTATGTACTCAGGCTTCATACTCTAGCCGCCCGCCCCGCCCCGCGCGCCGGCATCAAGCTGCTGGACATCGCGGAGCAGCCCGCCACGCACGCGCAGATCAAGAAGAGGAGGAAGCTTGGTATGTACTCAGGCTTCATACTCTAGCCGCCCGCCCCGCCCCGCGCGCCGGCATCAAGCTGCTGGACATCGCGGAGCAGCCCGCCACGCACGCGCAGATCAAGAAGAGGAGGAAGCTTGGTATGTACTCAGGCTTCATACTCTAGCCGCCCGCCCCGCCCCGCGCGCCGGCATCAAGCTGCTGGACATCGCGGAGCAGCCCGCCACGCACGCGCAGATCAAGAAGAGGAGGAAGCTTGGTATGTACTCAGGCTTCATACTCTAGCCGCCCGCCCCGCCCCGCGCGCCGGCATCAAGCTGCTGGACATCGCGGAGCAGCCCGCCACGCACGCGCAGATCAAGAAGAGGAGGAAGCTTGGTATGTACTCAGGCTTCATACTCTAGCCGCCCGCCCCGCCCCGCGCGCCGGCATCAAGCTGCTGGACATCGCGGAGCAGCCCGCCACGCACGCGCAGATCAAGAAGAGGAGGAAGCTTGGTATGTACTCAGGCTTCATACTCTAGCCGCCCGCCCCGCCCCGCGCGCCGGCATCAAGCTGCTGGACATCGCGGAGCAGCCCGCCACGCACGCGCAGATCAAGAAGAGGAGGAAGCTTGGTATGTACTCAGGCTTCATACTCTAGCCGCCCGCCCCGCCCCGCGCGCCGGCATCAAGCTGCTGGACATCGCGGAGCAGCCCGCCACGCACGCGCAGATCAAGAAGAGGAGGAAGCTTGGTATGTACTCAGGCTTCATACTCTACGCAGAGGGTACATTTTTTCACAGATTAGATAGGAATGGTGACCGATTCCTAGTTCGATTGAATTTTGGTCCATATCATATTACGTAGTCCATAATTATATTTGTTTTATACGTACTCGTTATGAGGAAATCACGAATCGCTTTTGCCAAAACAATACACCTCGATCTCTATTCAAATACAGTCAAAGAAAGAAAATGTTAAGCACACAATGTTAATTTTTATTTGCACGTGTGTTGCAGCTGTGTGGGAAAGGAATGTGTTGCTTCGGCCGTACTACCGAGCTCACTGACGGTCGACGACTTTTCAACCTTATAACTTAAGACATAAGGGTCAAAACTGACATCCGTTAAAAGATTGGGATAGTGCCATCGCACCAATAAAGTACCAGTCTCCTGCATTGTAAGACTCAAATTAATCCTGACCCCCTCTTGTACAGAAATGGAGGAAGGAGCCAAGAAGGCAGCCGCGGCCACGCCGTCGTCCCCGCCGCCGCCCGACTACGCGAAGGGACTTAACAACTACACCATGCCGAAGGATGAGAACACCAATGGTGAGAATGATTCTTGTAATTGTAATATACATATGAGAATGAAGCATAGCTATGTGTTTTAGAAGCAAGGCTCAATGAGGGTATCATGGTATTCAAGCCAGCTTCTTCTTCCTCATCGTGTGGTTTGTGCCTAACCTGGTGTCAGGGTTTTTATGCCGCTCATGAGCCTCTGACTTGGCTGTACATGCCGTCAAGAAATATCTCTCGGGCATGCCGGTTTCCTCACGATGTTTTCCTTCACCGAAGCAAGTAATAATAATACAATACGCACATGAATCTGAAAAATCAGAGATGTGTGTCTTGGGTTTGAACTCAAGACCTATGACTTGGCAGTCCGACGGTCACACCACTAGGCTATCACGGCCTTTAATAATCATATTATTCAAGCCATTATAATGTGTATTTGATAAGGTCCCGTTGGCCGATATTAATATGTGTACCTGTAGACCTTGCTCACTACACGGACACCGACGCGTCTAGATGCCGCCACGCCCGAAGTAACGAAACACGAACGCTGATCGCACAGTGTAGCTCTGCAACAAGGTTACGACCAGAACCACGACCAATCGTAGTCGAGACTGTAGAGCGTGAGGTCCGTTAATGAGGATGCACCAGGGTAATCCCATTCAATGACTATTCAATAAAAAAAGGCATTCAATGGGAATAAATAAACTTAGACGGTTGTGTTGATGATTTTAATGATTATAACTTACTACTCGTACGAATCAACTGTGCACTCCGCTGAAATGCGACCCCTCTCCCGCTTCCCCGCGCGGCGTCCCGCATTCGCCGTAAGCGTTCAGTAGCTCTCGGTACTGTCCGAATGACGTCACAGAGCGAGGTGCACAGTTAATTCGTACGAGTTGTAAAGCCATATTTGTTACGGTCGCGAATCATATTTTAATCAACATACAACCTGTCACTGACACGCAAATTGCAAAAAACGTAAGAAAAATTTAATTTCGCGAGCTACCTTGGCGCTTCCCTCATAATAACCAAATCAAGCCGGTAATATGGAGAAACAATCTGTTACATAAGTTAGACTGACTAAAACGACACCCTGTAAAACCGTATTTTCTCTAAATGTATATAAGGTCTATCTTTTCATACACGAAATATTTTAAGAGTAACTTCTATAAGTCGTAAAGTCGCCATAGCAACGCAAAAAAAAAATATCTGAGTGGTTTTTTTTTACAAAATTATTTAGTTCTAAAATGTTTTGAGACTTTTTGCATAAAACCTTACCTACCTAATGATAGTTGGTAAATACGACGTAGTAAACTAGCGTAATGGATGCTTAAAAATAAGGAGCCAGTGTTTATTTTGTGGGTCAAGTAATTTTAAATTATTTATTTTTTATAAAAAATATACTCAGATTAAAAAAAAATACCTTGAAATGGCTTTGTTATAGCCGTTAGATGATTCCCTGAAAATATTTCGTGTATGAATAGTTAGAACCTATACACGAATACTTTTAGGTCGTTCTGGAACCGAAACACAGTAACTCCAGTCGAGTAATAGTTACTATTGGCATATTCTTTTTTTTTTTATGACGTCTAATATAGAAGTTAGAAATTTATCACATTTTTTCTGTCATTCGAGTTAAATCTTAGTAGGGCTCCCACTATTTCATTCATAAACGCAATAACGTACGCGGTCCGCTCGATGATGACGTAGCGCGGCACAGCTGTGCGTGAGCGACTCAGTCGAGCGGGTCAATGGACGTCGGACGAATTTATTAACCGACTGCAAGTAGTATTTCATTTCAGGTCCGATTTAGGTTGGTGTAGGTTGATTTACCTACATCATTTCTCGTTCGTATCAGAAGCACGGCACGGTTTTTACCACTATCACATCTCTTTGTTAACGAGAGAAATTAATTGGCATTTAATTCACCACTCTCGCATCACGAAATCACTACTACTCGTACCTATTGAACTAGACTCCGACACGACGACAGTACGCTTAAGAATTAGGCCTTAAATCGAGTGTCGACCAATCGAACCTACCTGATTCATAAAATAATACTGCCTAAAACATTTTTTTTTGCGGTAATGCTGGCGGCTGTTACAAACGCAGACAATTCGCACAGAAAAATGAATCGTTTCGTTTGTCGAATAGAGTTAATTATTTGTTGGATGTATTATTAGGTATTGGAGGTATTAGGTTGGAATTAAGACCTTATTTTAATAAAGTGAACCGTGTAATTCGGTTGTGCATCTTTGTAACAGTCAGGTCGGACACGATACAATAGGTTTCTCAGAATAATTTTAGTAAACTGCGTATTTTACTTAGGTACCTAGTTTGGGTAAAATTTCTAATTTTCACCGTTTACGGTTAAGAAATAAAGTCTAAATTCGCTTTTCGTATTTTTATTTGTGTACCAATTTATCTATCGCGTAGGTACCTATTTGCGCGACCGATCCTTTGGTTAGAACGGTATACATAACATCATGCCTGTTATCCCCGAAGGGTTTGGCAGAGGTGTACCTAATGGTACACCCACATTTTTCGCCAGTTATGTTTAATTCCCATGTAATAAGGGGCGAGCTTATTGTCATCAACCGGGCACAAATCCATACTAAATATTTTATTTTTGTTTATGTAGGTATCTAACGCATCGCGCATCTTTTGTTTTCAAGACGGTGAAGGCACACTTGCGGATGAACTAATTAGATAGATACTTACATCTTACATACCTATTATAGCAATTCAATTCGTTATTCAAGCCATAGATACTTCTCTAGCTTTGTATTGAAGGTTTGCTAATCATGAGTTTGCTATAGGTTGCAGTAGTCAGTACCTACCAACCACGTTGTTGCTACAGTAGATACCTACCCGCGACAATAATAAATCGTTTGATTCCGCATTCATGACCATTGTGTTGTTTGTTGTGTTTGGTCTAAATTGCGTTTATGTTTACGTACTTAACAGTTAAATAACTCTAATTTTTCCTTCATACTTTTTACGGGCTTAGGACCGTCGCGTCAGTAATACGTTTTACGTCTAAGTCGGTACCTACCTACTAACTTTGTAAGTACTCTTTTATTATCAAGAAAAGGTATTGCAGGCGCAGGCGTATTTAAAAAATTGGAGCTATCTACAAACATAATCAACTTATAACTAACTAAGGCTAAACACTTTTTAAATAATTTACACTTCCCTGTATCGAAGCAACTGCTCAAAATGGAGTCCACTTTGCTCGATACACAAACGGGCACGTTTAATCACATTGTCTTTTAATTTTCCTAATGTGTATCTGTCACTTTTCACTATCGCACTTCTTAACTCATCTCGAGTAGTATGCTCCTCGAAATAAACTAGTCTTTTAATTTCGGACCACAAATAAAAATCCAGTGGTGTTAAGTCAGGGCTCCTTGCGGGCCAAGCCACAGGGCCACCACGACCTATCCACTGCTCACCAAACTCACTGTTAAGGTACGCACGCACTGCAGGATGGTGGAGGTGAAGGGAACTTGAGGATCGGTGATTCCACGTGCGCGCAGTGAGTTCAAGTGTTCCGGCTGAGCATAAAGTCGTCTAGCCTCTTCCAGGTTATTGTGCACCATCCCATAAAAATCCACCATTGCCCAATACTCCACGTTGGAGTACGCGTATTGTCGACTCATTTTTAACATGTGATTACGTTGCGCGTGAGTGACCGAACACGAACCGCGCGACAATACTAGTCGGCTAGACTGTAAGCGTGGGGTGGGGGCGTGGCTTACGGATCGATGAATGGATTTTTCAATGGGTACCGTTCGCATGTGTTGCCGATCGTGAATACGTTTTACACACACATATGCATTTACCGCAAGGAAGCGTTACTTCGAGTTCCCATTATTTCACAAAAAAAAACATTAAATTAAATTTATCGTGATTTTTTTTATTTTTACTTTTTGAAAAAAATAGTCCCAATCGTTTCGAAATCGATGATTGAGTTTATGGCTTTCGGTTCCAGAACGACCAAAAAATAACCGTGTATAATAGCCACGTAATGAAGTACTGATTACATGTGTCAACTATGTACTTATCGCGTTCCTTTATCTAATTACTGGAATCAGTCATTGCACTTATCTGATCACTATCAGACAACAGTCTACTATTTATTAATTAGTGCTTAGCTTGAAATGCATTGATAAACCGAACATTTATTGACCCAGTAATTTGTAAGTGTTTCTGTAGGTGTTTTCTATCTCCATATCAGTGGCGAAGGTTCCATACAACTCGATTCCTACCGGCTTCCCTTTGAAAAATGGCACAGTCAGTATTCTATAGACAAATAATATAATCACATTAAAGATATCTACTCCGGCTTACCTCTTACAAAAATTGACCCTTCGCTACTGCTGCATATGAACATTAAAATTGTTAGCTACGTTCGTAAATTAGTTTCCAAAAGGTAAACTACTGTGAGTTTTTGAAAAAAAAAGCTTTATTACACATAAAGTTCATAAAAATAAATGACATTTTCAATAGTATTTATTCTAATATGTGAAAAAAGTTCAACATAACATAGCATGACGCTTGTAATCCCAGAAGGATTAGGCAGAGGTGTAACTAATAGCACACCCACATTTCGCCAGTTACGTTTAAGCTAAGTAATAGGGGGCGAACCTATTGCCATCAACCGGGCACAAATCCAGGCCCCGTGGCCGCTACTGAGAGATTTCTGATGAAAAAACCCAATAACACCTTGCCCGACCCGGGAATCGAACCCAGGACCTCATGCTCAGCAGTCGCGGTTACGACAACCCGACTAACGCGGCAGTCAACATTTCCAATAGTAGTTATTGAAAAAATTGACAAAAAAGATTCAAGCATTTGAATACTCCTCAACATCACATCATGGCCTGAATAAGAACAACAGTATACGGATACTTCTATGCTTGTTCAGGAAGAAATTCACTTAGATTGGCCAACTTTAATCAGTTTCAAGTTATATAAACCCACGAGAGCTAACATTTCAAATAACGCTCTCAGGCGTGTTTCGCCTGACTCGCACGTCAAAATGTATATTTTGCTGCGTTATTAACCGACGAAAAAAAAAGGAGGAGGTTTTCAACTCGATGTGTTTTTTTTTAGACCACGCATAACTTTTGTAGGATCGACTTATCAAGCCAATTCGACCACATGTGTGACATGGAGTTATACCATAATTGTATTCAAGTTTATAAGGTGTCACACTATTACATGAACGCTATTTGTAACCCATTATCCAATTCCCCCAGCGACGTCCAGCACCACGGACAGCACCCCGGCGCCGCCGTCCCCGCCGCCCCCGCCGCCCCCGCCCGACAAGCCGCCGCCGCTCAGCAGCCCGATACTTGTACATGTGAGTCTCTCTGTAACAAGCTAAAACTATAGTGAACAGGCATCTTCTGGAACTGGGCACGCTCGTTCAATCGTAGGCCTCATCCATCGCTTAGAAGCAGGCGAGACTTTAAGAACAGGAGGCATAGCCAAATGCAATGAAAAATAAAGTCCCGACCGTAATTTGTAGATCTTTGACAGTCGTTATACGAAGTCGGTGGTCCGAATATCTGACAACCAGTCTTACGAAAGGGTATTGTATTACCCAGTACTAACTGGGTTGTGGAGGTTAGATAGACTGTAGCTCCATTTAAAGTCCTGGTATTCAGCTGCCTCCGGTTATACTAGAAGCCGACCCCAACATAGTTGTTTCTTACTTACTCATGTTTCTTGTAGTTGGGATAAGGCTAGGCAGATGATGACTGGGGCATACCTATCATATAATAACTGTCATCGATTACTCAATATAGTGTTAACGACTTCCAAATCATCAACTCCCTTACCTCTCTATGTTGTGGTCGGTTTTCAGTCTAATCGGATGCAGCTGAAGACCAGTGTCTTACAAAGAGCCACTGTCTATCATACCATAATCTCAGGGAACTACGCATATGAATTATTATCAAAAATGGCTGATTTAGTTACTGATTTCAAGGTTTACGAATTTCAATTGTACTATCGAATTACTTGAAAGATTTAAGGAGGCTTGAAGAAAAATCCGATTGATTTCGCTTTGTTCTAGTAGTGCTATTTTAGTACTAGTAGTTCTAACCAAGCATCAATCAATTGATTCGGTTCGTTTGACTCGGTCGTTACTGACGATATTCCAATCGGTACTTGTACAATCTCGACCTATGTTCAGTACTAATAATAACACGGTAATGAATCATTTCTCCTGCAAAACAATAAGTATCTAAACACACTATGCTGAAGTTACGCGACCGAAGTTCAGCACAATTACGCCTGCAATGCTATTTGAATTACTGACGACACACTATGCCGAAATTACGTCGCGTCATAGCGTACAGCCTTATTTCGGTCGGGCGTAAGTTCAGCGGCAACTTATTCTGTGAGCACACTACGCCACCGAAGTTCGGTTCGATTGCCGACGACGATCCGAGGGCGGGGAGCAGCGGGGAACCGCCACGGCAGCGCTCGAGACACTGAATACACACACAAAGTTGCGGAACTGAATTTCTGCCGCGTAAGTTCGGCACTTATGGTGTGTCATATCAGCAGAATACGTCGGAAAGTAAAATCAGCCGCCGGACTTCGGTCGCGTAACTTCGGCATAGTGTGTTTAGACACTAAGGCTCATTTATTCGGAGACAATTGCCGGGATATAATTGGTGATTATCGACAGAATATAAAAATATTTATTTACTCGTGTCAACAGATGTCGGAAGATCAGTCATAATACTTATCAAAATTAAAATTGTGTGTTTCAACAAAAGATCGTTTCTCAGATAGCCAAATTTAAAGAAAGGATAAAATCACCTGGCGAGTGACAAAATCTTACACAGATTTGTTCTATGAACAGAGATGCGATTATTGCATTCATAGGGTTCCCCTCCTATGAATGCAATAATCTCTGTCGAGTCTGAGTTTCTCCTCATAATAAAATATAGATTATAAAAACGCGCTTAAGAGTGACGTCATTTTATTTCTCGTAGTCTTCTCAGCAAACCCTTTCATTTGATACCCTTACCATGGGAATGCATAAAAAATAACTAGTCCGCCATATTGGATTTCGAATGACGTCAGTTAGCCAACCATGCATTGTCATCCAAACTAAACGTGTATGCAAAATTTCAGCTCAATCGGAAACCGAGATGTGGGTCAAAACTTCCAAGATTATTTTATTTATTTATATATGTACACACAAAATACTTAACAAGACATTACATTAAGATAAAAGAGCACAAAGGTACTGCTTATTTCATGCAAAATCTCTTCCAGCAGACCTGCGAGAGGAAAGTAGGATTAGAAATGTAGACACAGTGTGTAGAAAAGACAAAACAGGAAAATTGAAATTGCAACTTAAAACAAAGTTATACTTATATAAAATAAACATACAGTCATAGGTGAAGCTAAAAAAAACGTTAAAAATTAGCCTTTTTTAGCATTGAGTATCCGACTGCTGGGTAAAGGCCTACACCACGTCTTCCCTCTTTTTCTTCTTCTTTCTTCTTGTTCTTTTCTTGTGCCTACTTGCCCCCGTAGCATGACCACCGTAGACAAGGATTTCTTTGACGGAAGAATCGACAAAATGACAGATTGTGTCGACACAATGACAGATTTCTTTGCTCTATCTGTCATTTTGCCGATTCTTCCGTCAAAGAAATCCTCGTCTACGGTGGTCATGCTACGGGGGTTGATCATGTGAGCCATTAAATTATTGAAAACTAGCTTTTGCCTGCGGCTTCGCTCGCGTTATTTTAGAACTTGACAATCAATTCGGGTTGTACTCTTCTTGTAATATAATTCAATCATGATTCGAAAGGCACGCAGCGCCATCTATTATCAAAAGAACGTTATTGTTGTATTCCTCGGGAACAGTACTTTTTTTCGGGATGAAAGGTACCCTATGTCCGTTTCTGTACACCTGACAACGTATATGCAAAATTTCGGGATGATCGGTTCAGTGGTTTAGGCGTAAAAAGGTAACAAACACACTAACTTACTTTCGGATTTAAAATATTAGTTAGGATTAGGAAGGATAGTTAGGAAGTTAAGATGCACATAAAAGCTGTCCCAATAAAACAAAAAAACTTATTTTCTGAATGAATTTTCTACCCACAGGGCTCTGGCGCAAAACCAATAGTAATAGGCCAGCAGCCGAAGCTTCTGATAGCCGGACCTGCTGGCGGGAAGCCGCTACTGCTGTCCACACAGAACCTACTCAACACATCCACCGTCATACTGCAGCCGGGAGGCAAGGCAGTGCTGCTACAGAATATCAAACCCGTGAGTATGATACGACACCAAAATGAATGTCTTTATTTACTATACTATTGGAATTTAAACTCTCGGTGCTTAGTGGAGCGATGAAAATGCGATAGTGCACTTTTATTACCCGACTGATCCATAAGGAGCGTAGTTTTTTGCGGGCATGTATGTATGTCCGTTTTATTGTGACCTCGTAACTCCTCGGGTAAATTATACGTCGTTAGATTCGTCTTGGTGACGCGAGAACTGTCTCTGGCTATAGACAAATAAAAACCCATATTGTGGAGATCGTTTTTTTTTCTTCCAAGCCCTTCGTGTGGGATATCAAGATGAAGGGTTTAAAAGGTGATTACAAATATATATTTTAATATATATGTACATATTATCCTATATGTTTAAAACATGTTGGCCACCACATTCTTACCTAGTATAGTACTGGCATCTACAGCAGTGTTGTCATGTCCCCCAGCTGCCGCCCGCGGCGCAGGCGGCGCACGCGCAGGCGCCGCTGCAGCACCAGATCGCGCAACCGGTATGGCGTCTAATCATTTGTCTAACTGCGGCACTGCTTATTGTATCTACTTACTAATAACCTTAATTTCAATAATGTAAGTAACTTGTTAGGCAAATGTATCCCGATTTTTGGCCATAATTTTGGTTTGTTCGTTGCATACAACTAGCTTCAAGTTTGGCTATTCCTCCTCGACAGCCTTATCAAAGTATTTGAGTGTATACAGGGTGGAATCGGTAGAAGGGATATCGACATAAAACGGTTAAAGTGGAAACGACCGTAACAAATATGGCTTTACAGAGTTAGGCTGCTTTCACATTAGGACGTTAGCAGCGCGACAATAGCGCGGCAGAAGCACATTCGAAAACAAAAACTAAAAAAAAACGTTTTTTTTACCATGTGGACGTTAGAGGCGCGACTGTCGCGCTGCTAAAGTCGCCTAAATGTGAAAGCGGTCTTATCGTCAATAAACTAGAAATGACTATTTCATGTAAAAGTCATTCAATGGGATTTAGAATAAGAATAATTTATTTAAAAAGTATTACAAAAAGTGTACATTTCGGCGCAGTAGTATTATTTCTCATAGAATGGTATAATTAGCACTTATAAGTAAACTATAACTAAAATATATTCTACAGTCGCAAGTATTCAATAGTCCAATCAAGATGTCAGCGACCTGCCCGATCTAGATTTATTTAAACCTGTGTTTTAGGCCATCACTTTACCTAGCACAATTTAATAAGGACAATAAAATTATAAAATTAAATTAATCTATTAACAATTATGACTATGCTTAATCAAATTGGTATAAAAGAAAAAGACTAAAACTAGCTTTAGTAAATATGTACAAATAGATACGAGGGGATAACATAATCAAATTTTTCTGTGTCTGTGTAATTAAGTACCGCTAAATAATCCGACATTACCAAACTACATTTTTTTATAACTTAAACAGTAGAAGTTTAGTATCTTGTTGAGTCTATTATAAAGAAAAGGTCCTAAAAACACATAAAATCAATTCGCAAACGCATGTCTAGTTTGAGGTTTTTTTGCAAACTAGGTCCTTTCTGTTATATGATTATATGATCTTAGGAGGGTTGATTGATGATTTTAATGATTAGAAGTCTGTAACTACATGTTACGGTCGCGAATCATATTTTGTTTCACAGTAGCCTGAAACTGACTTGCAAATTGCAAAAAACCTAAGAAAATTTGAATTTCGCGGGCTACCCTGACGCTTCCACCGTACTTCATTCCAAAATCCCCACAAAGAAATTTTTAATGTGTACTTTGAAAAAATCTTCAGTTGCCTACAAAAGTGCAATGTCTACATGATCAAAACGTATTGAACAGCAGATTTTTTTTTAAATTACTAATTAAAAATTTCTAAGTGGACTTTAGAATGATGTACTGAATACCTGGTAAGCGTTTGTGCCTCGATGCCCCCCCTTCCACCCTGTATATTCGGAAATAAGCAAAAATCTATTTGCTACTACATATTGACTTGAAAATCACATCAGCCATATCTTGCCATTGCATTTAGGAAACACGAAACAAATTACACAATAATACCAGCTGCATTTTGTTTCAGAAAGACACGAAATTGTTAACAACATACGATTCATGTGCTCAGGTACAAATAGCGCAAGCGGTGCAGCAGCCGCAGGTGGTGCAGGCCGCAGCCGCCGCCCCGCCGCAGCCCGTGCAGGCGGCGCACGCGCAGCCCACGCCGCTGTTGCCGCGTAGAGGACTATCGCTTACGGTACTATTTGATTCTGTACCTATCCTGTGTCTATTTACCGTACACACACGCACCGTACGATGTCTGTGATTTTGTATATGCTCATCACCGGCGATGACCGTACCATTCGGGGCATTCAGTCTAGGCCGCCTATTTGTTTTCATTGAATAAAACAGGAGTCTTATACAAACTACACTGAAGCCGAGATTAAAATATTATTTAGCATAAGCATAGCATAATCAGCCTATATTGTTCCCACTGTTGGGACACAAGCCTCCTCTCTATGAGATGGAATGGGCTATTATGCACCACGCGGGCCCAGTGCGGGTTGGTAGATGTCACATGTCTTCGAATTTTTGGTTCTACGATATGTCGGTTTCCTCACGATGTTTTCCTTCACCGTTTTGAAAGCAGTGGTGATGAAATAAATTATGCAAAGTAATGCGCCTGCATGGGTTCGAACCCACGACTTACAGTGTGTAAGTCGGGGCCGCCACCACTGGGCCACCGCTGTTCTCAATAAAAATTTTAAAATTTAATTTAATTTAAAATATTATTTACTATTTTTATTTAGCGTGCTCAGAAACTGTAAAGTTATTGTCAGTGCAGCATAGACTCCAGAAAATAAAACTAAGCCCAAAGGATCAAAAGCTAGGATCGCCTGTATACATAAGCGATGGGATACCTCAATAGTGGGCTAAGTCGATAAGATGAGCTCATGAGACTGGTGACATAATGAATCGAGCTTCTGACTTTATACAACAATCAATAACGGTGTCCATCCCTAATATATTATTCTTATTACAGCGTGAACAAATGTTGGAAGCGCAAGACATGTTCCGGAACGCAAATCGTGTTACGAGACCCGAGAAGGCGCTTATACTTGGTTTCATGGCCGGCTCCAGAGGTACGTATTTTAAACATCGTCGTATTATGCTGCGCTTCGTGTCGCGGGTTCGATTCTCGCACGGAACAAATATTTGTATGGCCTACAGGTAGTTGTTCCGGGAGTTTAAATGTTTGTAAACGCACCCACGATACAGAAGAAATTCCTAGTGTGGGGCAACGTTTTTAAAAAAGAACAAGAAAGAATATTATTACAGACTTTTAAAAAATAACTTCTAGAAACTGGACGTAACCTTCGTAGGCCTTAGGTTGTTGGTGGGTCATTTTAACGGTTGTCTAATGTTAGAGAAAACGGGCGTTATTTCTGAATCTGTCTTATCAAAATTCTACATCTACAAAGGCACAAGAGTTTTAATAAAAACATTTTCTTTCAGAAAACCCCTGTCCGAACCTAGGCAACATAGTAACAATAAAACTATCAGAAAACATCGAGAACGTTCTCCAATCCGACGACACATACCTCACGATGCTCTCAGAGATGCATTTCCAAATGAACTACAACAATGGGCAATGGACGCGACTGAAGAAATACAGACATATAGATGGAATGGTCCCGCAGAAGATACCCCCGGGGTCCACAGTTATATCCACCAATAATCAGCAACCTATAGTGACGATAGCCAATCAGAGTGTGAGTTAACTCGTGTGACAGTGACAGTTCAGTGTTCGAAGTTTAAAACAACGGAGTTTTATGAAAAAAGTTCGAGTTTTGTTTCGAAGTAAGTCTGATTTCTGTTCTCTTTTTGTTGGTTTCTGAAATGTGTCAATTAGTTTTTTCTTTTGATGTTTTTGGGGCGGATTTCTGATTTGCCGATCGACGGTTACCTTGAAATCCTTCAATTTTAGTAAAATTGCGCTGACGAGAAAGGTTGCTCGCTTAAAAATATTGCTCTTTTTTGGGGTAACAACCAGTGGATTTCTTTTGATTTACTCATCCCATACTGAAATTTAAAATGTTCTTACTAAAAACAGCATAGTACCAGCCTGTTAGGCAAATCGGAAGTTTGTCCTCAAAAATAATAACTATGATAATGTCTATCTAATTAGAATTTTTATAAAGTGCGTGTCAGACGAGATTAAGCGGCAGGTCATATTGGAATTGAGACAGCCAGAATCTTATAGGATTCGGAGCTGTGAATTCGAACACCAGGAATTGGATTACTGTATGTTCCATTGCTGTGTTCTATGGAGTTTCTCACTGGGAGATTTGAAACCAATCAGGACTATTCTAATAAATATAGTCAAATAAAATAAAAAAACCCAGTTGGAACTCATTGGACATTTTGGACCCCTGACATGTAAAGATTGAAATTTGAAAGGGAATCAACTGTCATGAAATGGGCTTGTGATGACGAGGGACGAATCACATGTAGTCACATGAATTTAAATATTGATGGATGGAGAGGGAGAGGAAGACCAAGGAAACGATGGATGGATTGTGTGAGGAATGATATGAAAGAAGAAAGAGTAAATAATAGCGTGACGGTTGACAGAGGAGAATGGAAGAAATAAAATGTGTTGCGCTGACCCCGAGTAATATAGGACAAGGGCAGGAAGACCATGATGACATATAGAGATTTAAATAGATTAGTAAACGTCTAGAATGGTTGGACAGCAAACTTTATACTGTCAGACGTAGGGGTAAAGTCTAAAATTACTCTTATCATCAAAGAAGCAAGGCAGATGTGGCGATTTGTTTGGGTCGCTTACGATGACCGATTCTGGAATGTTTTGCAGAAAAACATTCACCGCCAAAAACTTTCTGACACGTAAGAGTACGTGAAATATAAATATTGTTTTTTTATTTTTTATTTTGTTTTGTTAGCAAAATGTTTCTTAAAATGACGATTAGCCTAAAACTTTGTAATAAATCGACTGACTTCGAATAAAAAATTGTCGATTATAAGAATATCGTGTTCCTTCTTTAATGGCGTCAAACTATTTTGCGCGTAAAAGTTTAATATTGTCGCATTACGCAAATTATTCTAAGTGATTTTTACGCGGTTTAGTCGAGTCGACAATCGACATACAGGGTGTAAAGAGACATCGATGTTCAAATTGTTACTGAAAATCTAGCTTATGATTTATGAGCACACAAGCTGTGCCCCACGACTCATGAAATTATTATAAAAATATTACTTCCCTATTTGGATCGGATTTTGTTAATAGTATCTAGGGATTTTTTTTTTTGCACGAAATCCTATTTTTTTTTTCTAAAATAAAATAACAAGTTACTACTTATAACATCAGCTATCTGCCACTAAAATTCCCATCAAAATCGGTCCTGCCGTTTCGGAGATTAGCCAAAACAAACAGACAATTTTTTATTTTTTTTTATGGACCGTAAATACTTTCATATACATTCAGTAAAAATCTGTTATTTTGAAATTACAAACAGACACTCTCAATGTTATTTATTTGTATTGACGATTTAAAAAACCATTATTATGTCTTCGGTTATTAAATTAAAAAATATCATTTATAAAAAAGTTTAATACCTACCTACACCATCAAAACGTATGGAACAGCAGGGTTCTTTGTTTGAACAAACGATATTTTTTTTAACGCTGGCGTTGTCCCTTACACCCTGTATTTGGAAGAAAACTTTCTTTTAAGTTGTGATCTCAAAGGGATTTGACATAGAAATTGGACATTTTTACTTTTACAGTATAATTTCTAGTGCCAAAATGAGTTTCGGAAACGGAAATCTTGAATAACGTAACATTTGTGAACTAGTTTGTATGAAACCTTTTATGTATATTAGATTAGATTTCCTTTCAGTAGATTTGAATATAATATAAAAAATAAATATATGCCTACAGAGCCTTTCTATGTATCTAAGGATAGTTATATCAATAATTGCTTGCACCTTTTTGATAGATATAAAAAGACAAATGTATCTGAAATTGAGCCTTGAGATTATTTTCATGTTCTAAAACAACAGCACCGAAACATTGACTGGTACTTCATTCGCCTAGTAAAAGGAAACATATAAAAAAAAACCTAAGACGCGAAAGATATCTGCTCGTAAGTACCTACTTGATCTTGGAAATATCATTTGCCGTAATCGATAGCTTTACTAGCACACTTAATCCTATTGAATGACTTTTAAAGATTATAACTGAGTAAAGCCATATTTGTTACGGTCGCAAATCATATTTTATTCAACATACAGCCTGACACTGACCTGCAAATTGCAAAAAAACGTAAGAAAATTTGAATTTCGCGGGCACCATTGGCGCTTTCACGTTCCAATACAAAATGTTTCTGTACGGACCTTGCAACATGTTGTTCACTACATGTTTCGGTGTTCTACGTGCAACGTGCTACATATAACTTTTATTAACTGACGAAAAAAAGGAAGATTCTCAATACGATACGCATTTTTTTCTAATTGGCGTCGCAGATTATTCTGAATTTAATACTAATCTATCAAAAATGTGCAAGCGACACGAGAATGCGAGATGACATGAATCTTTTCACTCTGTGTGTAACAAAACATGCTTTAGGTGTTAATCCTTCATAAATGACCAATTGTGCGAAGTAAGATTGTTAGCGTTTTATTGTAACATTGGAAGGGCCAGCGCCGCTGAAATGGTTACCACACTAGAAATTCTTTTTTAAACCTGCTGTTCCGTACATTTGAATGAAACAGCTGTTTTCTTTGAAATTATCCCCGATGATAAATTTCTATGTATTGGGGGGGGGGTACAGAATGTTGCACTGAATACTTGGTAAGCGTTTTAGCGTCGGGTGTTTCTTCCACCCTGTATATGACGCGCCTGTTTTCTTAATAAAAGTGTTCTTTTGCTTCTAAGTAGTTCAATGAAAATAATGCCTTGTATGTCTCCGAGAGCCTTAAAATAATCGTGTAAACTGCGCAATGAGTATTTGTCAACATTTTTTTTTTCTACATTCGCCTTTTTCTTTCTTTTCTATTAATTTCGTGGAACCAACAATAAATAGTGGATAATTAATTTGTAAAAAGATTTTTTAAAACATTTTCAAAAGTACTGTAGAACTATGTAGTTGCGATGGTATCAGATTTTGTATGTACGAAAATAAGTGTTAATATTGATGCTGTGGAACTGGGCTGTAGTTTTTTTTTATGCGAGCATGGTGCCTTTTATGATAAGCCTTATAGATAGATGCTGGTTGACAACATAACTGTTTTATATGTTTGACAACTTGCAAGTTTTACAAAGCACCGAAGATAAAGAATATATTGCTGCGTGGTACTCTTGGTGCTTGAATGATATTTACAGGAGCCGCTGCTAGTTAACATTTGTGAGATTCTGGAAATTGTTTTGAAGAAAAAAGAAGCAGCATTAGTTCCGATAGATACCACGTGCCAAGAGATCCAGGTACAACGGTTTTTAAACGACTAGTCCGTTTATTACAAGTATTTATTGCAAGGTTCGGAAAGAGTCTGACTAAACAACGATGTTTTTTTTTTGCAAATATATTCGCATCGAGATTGAACTTCCGTCCAGTTTCACATACTTCTTTTGTTCCTCATTATTTTGGGAGCTATTAAAAAAAACTGTTTATTCATCCGAAGTCTGACAGGTTTTCAAAGATCTATTTTTTCCATCTCTTATGTCTGACAACCAGTCTTACCAAGCGATACCATATTACCTAGTACTAACTAGGTTGTGGAGGTCAGATATGCAGTCATTATTATGTAAAATACTGGTATTAAAGTTTGGAAAAGGCTAGGCCGATGATATTTTCATTATAAACATAATATCCTTGCCTATGCAGAGAAACCTTATTTTCTAGGAGGTTCTGGGTTTGATCCCCAGGTTGGGTAAAGTGTTACTGGTTGATGGCAATATGCTCGCCCCCTATTTACATGGGGCGAATTGTGGGTGTATTATTAGGTGCACCTCTGCTTAACCCTTCAGAGATTACAGGCGTGATGTTATGTTTATATGAGACTTGTTTTAATATTGGTAGAGAAAATATCATTATGGTCGAAGAAAATAGCTCTCAATATAATTTGGACTGAAGGAAGACTAAGCAAGTTTTTTTATATTCATAAGCAAATGTGTGTATGAGTTCAGCGGGAACCGTGTTATTTTAGTATTCGCGTTAATTCTAAGTTTTGTTGTACGATGTTTTTTTTCTATAGATATTTAATATCCACATTGTATATAGTAGATAGTACAAAAATATAAAATGAAAAAATTTAAAAATATTTTGTTTTTTTTTTTTCTTTCTCAAACTATTTACATGCTAGTTTATTGAAGACTCGCCGTTGATGTGTTTTCTGTATGTGTCCACTAGAGGTAAGCATCGGGATATCGCTGAAATTGTAAGGAGGAAACTAAAGACAGGAAGGATAGTGTTATCATGGTATAATAATATACTTCGCCTGGTATTCTCTTCCCGTGACAGTTGGGTCACGTGATTGTCCAAAGATTATGTCATCAGGTGCGATGCGGTCGATGTGTTGCCACGGTGTGTGATTGAATTACCCGAGCAAAATGTATTTTTAACTTAAAAAAGCAATTATGAACTAATAATTCAATATGTAAATTAATTTAAAACTAAATGGATGAATCACACGAGTTACTAAATAGTTAAGCTAGTTAGTCATTTATTTTATTTTCATTCAATAAATGAGAGTCCCTAAATTTACTGAAAAGGACAATCAATGGTAACACTTATCGTGATGTAGTCTAGGGCCATCGTGGGAAGAGAATACCAGGCGAAGTATATTATTATACCATGAGTGTGATTTGCCGGATAGAAACTAAAGCGGACCGGAGAGGAGATATGCGGGAATCAACCAATCACATTCGTTGGAATCCACATCACATCGTGTCTGTCTCTCCTGTGATTAGTAGAATCTTGCACGTCTCCGCATCGCTCCGCTCGTCCTTTCTTTCTGTCGTAAGACATAAAGCCAACGAATCCTAGAGTGGAGACCACCGTATCAAGAGTACCGTGATATCCAACCAAAGACCCAAAGGTTGACTGGTAGAGAATGCCTTGTGGCATTAAGTTCGCGTATATTCCACTCTTGTACAGTCACGAGCACCAATATCCTAAATACACGAGCACACTATCCTAAATTTAAAAGCAATTCTCGCGAGAAATAACGATGGTAACATGAAGATAGAATCTTTTTTATAAAAATCATGAAATTTTAATCAGAATAGTAGGACAAAAACACTTAAAAGTTGTTAAGTGTTTACATATTGGTGAAGTATACATGAAGTTTAAATAAATAATATCTCCTCAGCGAGGTGGATCGACGACCTTAACCATGTGACTGGCTACGGAAGGTAAAGGACAAGGCGTTGAGGTGAAGTTTGGGAGGGCCTATGTCCAACAGTGGCTAAGTTACTTGATCCTAGCAGTGTTATAAACAAGAAAATACTGAAAACAAGCTTACCAAATAAGAAACCGACTTCTGTCAGGAACCCGATGATGCATGAGGCGCCTTCCAATTTGTATTTGAAGAGAAAGTCGACGATGTTCACGATGAACCCTAACACCACGAACGCGAGGGTGTACCATACGTATAGTTGTACTAGCATTGCATTTTCCTGTGAATCATAAGGTAAGATTTTGATGTTTTAATTAATCTGTAGAGTTACTGCACCGTTTTCTCATAAGACTGATAAGGCTTTCTTTAGGGGCTTTGACAATAATACTCGCTAATTTTCGAGGATGGGGGAGGATTTGTAATTTTTGAGGGGATCGTGTCTAAGTCTTGACTACCAGTCTAACCAAGGGGTTTATTATAGTATTTTGGACTTCAGATAGACAGTCTCTCCATGTAAAATACTGGTATTCAGCTGCATCCAGTTCGAGTAGATCAATATTACCTAAGAAGTTTATGAAACCGTTGCTGATTCAGGATGACATTGACTGGTGCAGTGGAAAGGTCTGGGGTTCTGTTATCATGCTGAACCGTTCTGGAAAACCGGAAGACGTTCAACCTTAGGGTGATAACCCAATTATGGGGTCGACTGTAAACAGAAACTATTAGGTAAGTTATTAACTGGTAAGGCACTTACAACAAAAGAAGCGAGCAGTAACAGAAGGTTTGCCATCTGAAATAATGAGATGAGAAGCTGTTTCGCACACTCCACTAGTATGCACGGGAATGTCCCGTTTTCCCCATTTTCGTGCAGGATACTTGCTATCTGTGAAGTAGAGGATAATAGGTAACCTTTCCATATGGCTAGCCAAGGCTATCCTCGCTCGGAATTTACACAAAGACCGCATAAATCGCAGCGCATGCATTAATGTTGCTCGTGTTATGCCGGGTCTGTTGTGTCCATTTTCTAACAAAAGATTTTAGCCGTTGAGAGCAGCGGTGGCCCAGTGGTAACGCCCCGACTTACGAGCAGTAGGTCGTGGGTTCGAACCCAGGCAGGTGCATTAGTTTGCGTAATTTAATTTATTTGATCACCACTGCTCTCAAAACGGTGAAGGAAAACATTGCATCGTGAAGAAAAAGCACTATGTCCTAGAATCAAAAAATCGAATACATGTCACAATTACCAACTCGCACTGAGCCCGCGTGGTAGATTATAGCCCATTCCCTCTCATAAAGAGGAGGCCTGTGTCAGCCGTTCGTCGCGGCAAACATTAAAAAGGGTGTAAATAGACCCTTAACATAAAAGAAAGGCACTTGTTCTCCCCGTCTTTGCGATATTTTTTTTGTTCTAGACCATACCTGGGAACCTTCTAGTTACGGAGATATTAGGGATCAAAGTTCCAACTTTTTCACAAGATTTTTTTTGAATACACGTTTGTAATGTAAGATTTTTACTTTACACACGTCCACGACCGCCCCTACTATTCAATCCATCCATCAGCACAATGCTTTGAGTGCTTTCCATTGAGTCCTACCCTAAAACGTGATTTTACAGCCCAAAAAAAAAGTCGACTCCCAGCTATAATTTTTGCGTAAAGTTACTTGGTTTGATGTACATAATGCTTGGTTGACGGCTTCGTGAAGGGTCCGTTTACACCCTGTATGTATTGTTGGTAATTACAGAGTCTCCTGAAATTTAAAAACGTAAGAGGAAGCAGGATTAACAAAAACAATTACTTAATTTGTTTTAAACTCGCAAAATATATTTGTTTATCTTACAACTACATATTAAAAGTATTCACAACCATTTTACATATCTTGGTCATTGATAGTTGCAGAATGCTTGGTTGACGGCTATGTGAAGGGTCTGTCTGGGTCTCAGGGTGTAAACCCTGTATGATAGGCCACATCCCCTTTATATTAGCAAACCATGATTTGTGTTATTATAACACGATAAAATGGCGCGGCGCGGTGGACCCGGCTTTAGTTATAAAGTACTAGCTTTTGCCCGCGGGTTCGCTCGCGTTAATTTAGTATTTGACAATTAATTCGGGTTGTACTCTACTTGCAACAATATAATTCAATCGTGATTCGAAAGACACGTGACGCCATTAATTATCGATAGAGCGTTATTGTTGTTTTCCTCGGTAATATTACTTTTTTCGGGATGAAAGGTATAAGTCCGTTTCTGTACCCCTGATAACGTATATGCAAAATTTCAGGTTGATCGGGTAAGTGGTTTAGGCGTTAAAAGGTAAGCACTGCTGGATATAGCCCTCTTCTTTCTTCGAGCACACTTCCGGCTGCCGTGCTTGCAGCAGACATTTTTTTTTTATTTTTGTTGTAAGAAAAATCAATATAAGAATTAACACTGTTAAGTACGAGTTTCCTAATTCCAATATTCACAACATTTGAAAAGGACTTTGTGCTGTTCCCATTCGTAGTTGATTCGCTATGCAAATTGAAGAAATTGGATGATGCTTGTGATATTAATAGAGAAATAATAACTTTACGAACCAAACTGATAATGGATATGAGAGCGATCATGCTCCTCTGAGGAATGCAGCAGCAACTGCCGTCTCCACACCGGGTAATGACCGAAAGCGCCCCCATTCGTTGGTCACGTAGAAAATACCACTCTTATTTAATAATTGTTTATACCCTCATGTTGAAGCTATAAAAATATGAAACGACTATTTGATAAAGTTTACACTTTGACAAACTTGGTGACACTGACAAACTGAGTGACAATGACAGAAAAACTCAAGAAAATCCTCATTCAATTAATAGAAGTACAGACGCACATCAAGCTACTACAATGTTTTATCGCTAAAGCATTAGGTGCAAGGTTTAATTGGGAAAATTTGACAGTTTCGGGTAGCATGATCTGCTGGCGTCTGTACATATTATTTAACTTAATAGTGTACACCGTACAGTGCTGGAGATTGTGTATACATTTCTAATTCAGGCGTTCTCCACGCGGTGGGACTAGGACTGGCTTCATAGCTGATGATACTGATATGGAAGGGTCCATATCAGTATCATAAACTAATTCTTACTCATAAGTCATAACACATATGTGACGACACTCGTGTTACTACGCGACTGCGGAGAAAATAAACTTAAGAAATTTGCGACGCGTCACTTGATGCAAATCGCATCGCTTGAGGTCGTGGGCGTATGTTTCCGTAAGCCCTTGAGAGTTGACACACCAGGCAATGTTGATAACGATATTAAATGGTTTCCTGTCGAAGTACCTAACCACTTATTCTCTATTGATTACAAACAATTAGTTTTGATTGTGGTAGGTATGTCATGTAGGTTGTAGAAGCAGTAACTAAATAAATAAAATATTTCTATATTTTATTTTTCTTTGGGCGTCGTTTTGAGCAAAGAGTCGAACATAAAATTATTCAAAGAAGATTTTAGTTTGTATCAGAAATTCTTTTTGACATTTTTTTACAAAATCTTCTGTCAATAGATGTCCATTGTGATAGCGAAAATGTCGAGGTTTTTAAGTTTTATTTATGTGACTGTGTTACTTCTGGACAACGTTAGTGGTGAAGGAGAAATGACAACAACAGGTAAGTAATTAATTAATTTATTAGTAAATAATACAAGATAATCAGTGTATAACGTACCTACTCGTGGGACAGGCCTGCTCTCTGTGAAAGCGAGTTGGCCGTTAGCCACCACGCGGGCCCAGTGATATTTTGGGAAATTATAAGTCAAGCCACAATTTTTTTTCTTGTCCACGGAACTTTACCTCTGATTTTATATGTCAGCCTCGGGAAAATAAGAAAGCTTCTAATAAACTAATTCGTCTTTTTTAAAAGCGTCAAGTTAAGAGCAACAATTATTTTTACTTGTCTCTTTAATTATACATCACCATCTAATTTACTAAGTCAGCCACGGATTTTGCAACTCGCCAACATTTTAAGTGCTTTAAAAAAATATAGTTCAGGCATCAACTCGAAAACTTCATTGATATAAATTAGCTTTTAAAATATTACAATGTATTATTTTAACATAAAATTAGAAACTGCAACGATAGAGCGAGACGGGCGCCACTATGCGCTACCACCAATGAGAGAGGGCTTCGATATATATAAAAGTACTCTGTGGAGTGCCCTTCGATTCACGCGGGGACGAGTCGTTTCGTGTAATCAGAACAATAATAGTCCACTAGATTGTAAATCTTTTATTTAGTTAAAATAAACATTAACACGATTTGTTATAATAAACATCGTAAAAAAGGCATTGCGGCAAAGGAAACTTCTTAGGTTCGTGTTAGGTTACTTCAAACCCTGCAGCTAGGAATAGGAGCCCCGCCTAGCGGGGCTACGTCGACTCCGCCTATCACAAAATATTGTTGTTTCCCATGAATCTAGCTAGCACCTAGCTGAACCTAACTTTTGGTGAATTTAAACACTAGAAAGAGTCTATTCTACCAAAAAAAACAAGCTACGGTTCTTTTGTTGTTTATATTTAGTGGCTATAGTTAATTTTTTGATGATCATTTTAGGTATATTTTATGAACTATAAATATTATAGGACGAGTTATGAATTAGACATAATTAACTAAGTCTTAAACGTACTAAGTTATAAAATTAGAAGGCGATAGAGTTACTTTATTGGTGTATATAGTTATTTTAGAAGCTTATTGCTTGAGTATATGTCACAAATATAGCTGCTATAAAATAACAACGATGCAGGGATGTATTTACAGTAGCTTACACCGGTGATATATGGTGGCTGGGATAGTACTTTTTAGATGCACATTGATGGTGGCTGACTTAGTAATTTAGAGGACAAGGTAGTTTTTTGGAGGAGAAAAAGGCTATTAAATAGAAGTCGGTTTAATTACTACCCATATTTTTTAGTATTTTTTTTGGTTCTAATAGGGGCTTGTTTTCGCACGATTTTTTCTTCCACTGTTTTGAGGGCATTGGTGATGGAATAAATTACACAAAATAACGCGCCTGCTTGGGGTTCGAAGGACATTCATTTGGGTGGTTTTTAGTGTTTGTAAAAACGGACGTATATCCTTTTGTTGTGGCTCATTTGATGGAACGTACACTACCTATAGGTACAGCTCCTTAACTTGATGGCGACGGTCAGTTTTTTGCAATTCCATTACGGATGTAACTAATTATTCTACAAATTATTAATTAATTATTTTACTTTCTCATTCCAGGTGAAGCTTCCGACCCGACGGCTGACGAAAAGTTAGACCTCATCAACCCTGACATAGAAAAAGCATTAGTTAAACTAGAGAACCTGTATACAACCGCTTTAAAAGTAAAGGATAACGGCAATGATGTAACTGCGGCAGAAGATCCGGAGACTATCTACGATGACATGATAAGGATCCTGGATGAAATCATAGAGGCTGTTAAGAATTCAAATAATGCGTACAAGTTCTTTAAAGCGAACGGTTTGGACAGAATCGTCCAGCAAAATCTTAAAGTAGACTATGATAAGTTAAAAACACGCATACTTATCCTTCTAAAAGTCCTATTTGACGTTGCTCCGACCACAACCACCGCGGTAATTCCCGTCACTGTAATAGACAGAGTTGTAGATATTTTCGTCAAAGATAATCAAGCTTTGAAAGCCCATTCTTTAGATGTCATGAATTTATGGCTGCCTGACAATCCAAAGGTGCAAGCCAGAGTGATGAAAATCGGAGGCTTAACTCCATTCTACGAACAAGTAGGGAAACTAGACTCGTCGGGGATAAAAGCTCTTTTAGATATGTTCAATACAATACTGAAAGAGCATTTGAATGTATGGAGCAGTACGCAGAGGACTGTCGTTGATGTTGAAAAGATGCAGTTCTACAAAAGAATAGGTTTACTTGAATACATGAAGACTTCCTTAGTCTGTAATGGCTTGCTGAGCATATTCAAAAGGTCGTGGTATTACGGTACGGATGAAAGTAACCTTATTATAACAGTTTTCGACATGCTGAAGAATATTAAAGAGTATTGTTTGAATACTTACCGTGGAAAGGAAGAAGCTAGGAAATTGTTCCTTTCATTTCGGAAGTTTGTGAACGACCCGGAAAATTTGGAGTACTTTGAGTCCACTGGCTTGAATGTGACCGATGTCTCGGAAGTGCTAGAAGAGTACGTCGAACAGTTGAAGCATACTGTTAAAGATGAAATGTAAGGTTTTTATCGCAAGTGTATAGCGTGAAAAAAAATCGACCCACCTCATGCTCTTTCATTTGGAACAAGGTAACTCAAAAAATTCAGATAATAAAAAATAACTTTTAATACCGTGTATTAGCTGAAAAGGTAAGGTTTCAATAACCTTATTAGAAGTTGTAGTTTAAAATGGTTTTCTAACTTAACAGGCCTAAAACAAAAAAAAAGGATTTCATGAAAAAATAAAACAAATAAACTTGTTTCAGTAGCTTGTACTGCCACCCGTTGCCCTAATTGTAGCTACCATACCGTTTTTATCGACTTTATCAATTTTACGACGAAATCCTGAGGAACACCCTCCCACAACTGTTGGATAGCCTCTTTGAGTTCCTGGAGGGTCTCTGCAGTATGAGTACTAGCCCTGACCCTCCATTTGAGCTCATCCCATAACTGTTCTATGGGATTAAGGCCAGGGCTCCTTGCTGGCCACTTCATAACAGGAATTTCGACCTGGTGTAGTACTGGTGAACTGATGCGGCAACATGTCGTCGGGCATTATCCTGCATGGGCATGAATCCTTCGCCAAAACCAGCGTATGGCATAACACGTTGTTCCACCACCCCCTGAATGTAGTGATGGGCAGTCAAAGTGCCGGTCACGAACTCAAGATTAGTTTTTCCGTCCAAAGAGATACCGGCCCAAACAGTCCATGAACCTCCTCCAAATGCTACTCTTTCTTCTATGCAAGCTTGCGCAAATCGCTCCCGTCTCTACGGTACCCTTTCTGTACGCCTTCACATAATATTAAGTATTTAAATATAAACTAAAATTTTTGAGATATCGTCTCTCAAAAGAAAATAAAGAGGTGGGCCGATTTTTATATACGCAAGTGTATTTAGTTCGATATACTATAGTCTTAAAATATGTTATAAAAGTTCGTTTTATTGTGTTTTCCTTAAAACTCATTTTAAAATGGAATCTTAACTCTTCAATTAACCATAACTCGAAAAAACCCCATCATATCACTTAGGGTCCTATGCACCCCAAAAATTCGCAATGAAGCCCAACCCCACGTGTGGTCTAACCGCAAGTATGATGGCACTTTCAGCACCATTGTACTATCCGTACACATAGGGGATCGGGACGTACGCGCAACAATGGCGATCTGAGTTGAAAGGAGACGTCCTACGATTGTTGGCGCGAAATTTATAGCCCTTCATGTTGATAGGATATTTTATTTAATTCATTTAAAGGGCTTTGGTAAGTTATCCCTAATGTTGTAATAGGAAAGTGGGTTTTAGAATCAATTTTGGCGAATGTTTGTAACATAATCTTGAGTAGTAAAAGGTTATCCTCACGAAACCCTAACATAGCAACGACTTAGTCCTATAAACACGGTTTCTTAATAGAATACTTGAAATGATGTGGTTTTAATATTTTATACGCAAACCCTGCGTAGGGAACTACAGCTGTTTTGACATGGAAAGAAAAATTCCAAATCCAATTCCAAATCCATTCCAATCCATTTCCAATTTTTCTTTCCATGTCAAAACAGCTGTAGTTCCCTACGCAGGGTTTGCGTATAAAATATTAAAAATTAGTTTGGTATGGCGACTTCTATACAACATTGATTTGGCTGTAATGTCAACGTGTTGGTTTAAGTTAGTTCGATACTTTCTTAAATAGATGGCGCTAACGTCACCGTACGACGTTATTAATGAACGAAAAAATTTCGAGAGCTGTGAGCAGGGTGCGATGGTCTAATTGATTAAGACGTACGGTGTACTGAATCGGAAGGTCGCAGGTTCAAACCCTGCTCGCACTAAAATTTTTCTTTCCATGTCAAAACATGATGATGTGGTTTTGTTTTACCATTGAGAAAAAGAAGAAGCGCCTCAAGTGAAGCTGGTGCATATCCTTTTCTCGTTACAGAATTCTTGAGCTATGCTTACGATATAACTAGACGAGGAATGAGGAGTGAGAAGTTTATCAGTGCATAAATAAACGCATGGCTTTTTTCAATTGGATAGAGAAAGAGAAACTATATAAATCCATCCATCCATCTGTTACGATTACGATACTTACATACGTACTTGTTTTTGTTTCGTCCACATTCATAAATCTGGTCACATCACGGTCATATACTCACGTCGGTTTGAAGTTTTAACTTAATTTTAATAAGGAAAACCATTGACATTTTGTAGGCCTTATTTTGGACTTTTTAGTAAAACCCTTAAAAAGTTACAGGACATTTAACAAAAAAAGTAGCGTCTGAATTGAGACCCAAAGACGAATGCTGGTACCTATCTGCGTTTAAATAGACGTGGCTCCTCAATTCCTACAGACACTGTCAGGTCCCAGCTCTACAGAAATTCAATAACGAATTAAAATAATTGATGTACATTTATGTGTACAATTGAATTCTTCGACAGCTTCCAGAAAGGTCAAACAAATTGATCGAGGTAGGTACCTCAACTGATTTACTATTAAAATTCACGCAATTATAAAATCATTCTTATTCAAAACGAAATCGAACGCTGTTTCAAATGTAGTAGAAATAACAATGATTTCTTTATACAAGTTGTGCCATCATTACCACAATGACAAATCACGCGCAATGGGTGGCCGCCATGACAGTTTGTTGCGTTTTCCCGCGTTCCGTAAGAGCGGGAAGTTGTCATTAGTGATTTTGTTTATTATTACTTTGTGGTTGCGTTCAAAATAATTTGAATTTGATTAATATTGATCGTATTTGTAAATAATTGTGTGCAGGTATTACGCAAAAACTTTCTACTTGATCTTTCGGAGGTTACTGATATTTAAATACCAAAAAGATGACGCATCAAGACTATTGAATAAAAACAGCACTGCCTTCTATAAAAACTTGCGTGGGAGTCTCAAAAAGGTATAAGTGACAAAAATTACACTCACAGTCGACAAAACAAACACAAAAATCGAAACAAATCGATCATCGTTTTAAAAAAAGACTGCCATTCATGTCCCGTCCATTTCATAGAGCATAGAGGTGCAACCTGACCTGTCGCTTACCGGAGCGAATTTGCGCAAAAGTCAAGTACCTACTCGTGGGAATAACAAACTTTGAATTTTTTACATAAAAACTCATGAATGAGCTTTGTAGTGTAATGGACGCGGTAAATAATCCTATTTGTATTGTTGGTGCCGTCTTTAGCGAATTGTAGGTGTAGTGTAGGGTGACCATAAAGTATGCTATGAGCATCAGTAATATTTTGATGACCATAGCTGACGTGGACTGGGACAGAGCAGGTTAGGGAAAAAATAGCTTCATAATTTAAGCTATTACTACATAGTACTTAGCTACATGAAACTTAGTTTGCATAATGAATGTCATCCCTAATGATGGCACCTATGTAGGTAACTAATGAAAATAAATATTTAAATTGTAGGTAATTGTTTTGTTAGTCGCTTTCCAGGCTAGGCAAGACAAATATCGTAAAACCAACGGAAAACGCCTGGAAGAGCTAACAAATAGTTTTGTCAACGGACTATTTGGGGAGGTAGCCAATAGACAAAATTTTCTCTCTTAAGAAAAACAATCAGATTTCGCAAATTCTTTTACCGTAGGTTTCTTTTACCTTTTCTATTAACGGACTGTCCTAAACCGTCCCAGTTTTTATGGCTCCTATCCACGGTGTAGTAGCTACTTACTTCAGGTAGCAAATAGCCGAACAGCCTCAGTAAAAAGTCTATTCTGTAGGCGTGATACGGCCACCTGACCGGTATTCCCATGGACCTTACTATTGTGCTGTAGTCGATGTAAGACAAATTTATTGCACTGGGTAAAGAGTCAATTATCTCTTGTAATTGTTTATTTAGCTGAGTACAAAACAGTGTCCCAGAATTCTTTTGGTGACAAGAAAGTTCATTCAATGATGATGATTGCATATTGAACAGTAATGTGGACATTAAGTACTAATATTAAGTAAGGATAAGTAAGGATAAGTAAAGCATGGGTAAAGATGTGGGTAAGCAGAAATAAAGAATAAATTCAGTTAGTAGGTACGGCAAAAAATACGCTGAGAAGGGCTGAGGCGCTGTGACTACATAATATACATTAAATCAATAATATTAAATAGAAGCTACGGTACGTTCATACTGAGCAGCGCGACGGCGTCCAAATATCGTTGCGTTGTTACGACTGCGATGCGACTGCGACTTGAAGTATTTAAATTACGACAATTATCTGAATTTGCAACAATTTGCGTGCGTTTTCTAACTTTTTTTTTATAAAATCATTGCATTCAAATATACTAATAAATGTAATGTCCTCATTAAGTACTAACTTTGTATGTATTACTTGCTTCTAAGTCTAAGTTTTAGGCTTTGATTAATGTCTACGTTTAAAAAGTTTTAATAGTCCAACGTTTTAAAATAATTAAAAATACCTATTTAGTCAATATTGTTACATAAAAACACGCCTTTAAGGTTAGGCAGAGGTGTACCTAATAGTACACCCACATTTTGCAGTTATGTAAGAAGGGGCGAGCCTATGGCCATCAACCGGGCACAAACCTAGACTACGTGGCTGCTAGTGACGAATTACTGATGGAAAAACCCAGTCACTATTTGTCGGACCTGAGAATCGAACCGTCCAGAGTTCGATTCCCAGTTTGCGCTCAGCAGTCGCACTTGCGACCACCAACGCAAAGCTTTGTAAGTTTGTACCTACTTATGGCACCGCTAGTTGATTTGTGCTTTAGTCTCCACCTTTCCAAACCTAAGATTCTTCTTAGTTTTATGCAAAGAATGGTTTATGCGTAACTTCTGTAATAAAATAAATCAAATTCTCAAATATTTCGCAGAGTTTAATCGGCAACTCCCTCATTTGTCGAATAAAACTCACAAAAACTATTCATTCACAAACAAAAAATGTTTACACAAACTATCATTAATTTCGTCAGCCTTGTCGCGAAGGTTTTATTCAGGCTGTATCAAATGCCACCTGTGCCTAAAAAAAGTAATATCGATTTTTTACCCTAGCAACACACACTGATCTTATACGGCCAATAAATTATCTATTCAGTGAATTTGTTAGGGTTGTAGGCGGGTTGATATAAATTACTTGGGATTCCTTCTGTTTGTCGAAAGAATTAAAAAGATTATGCTCTATGGTTAAAAAGTAGGGTCACACCTACGATGGCGATGTTGGGCAGTTGTTAGGACGTGGGAACTATCGGAGGATCTCGTAGAATTCACAAAAGGTTGCGAAATAATGTTTACATGGGTTAGGTATTATATCAGAATGCATTTTATATCAGCGTAGTAGTTAATAATTAGTTGAAAAAAAAGCCCTTTTTCATTTAGTTTTTAACACTTATAGTAAAAAACCTTTTTATGGGTTCCTCTGTTAGCTGTAAGTAAGAACAAGGATCTTTTGGCGTTTGAATATTTCCAGGAGGGCGCTGTGTGAAATTGTATGTGGAAATTACGCAATTTCTAATTATAGCGACGAGCCAAAAGATTCGTGTGCAACTACAATGCCTGGCTGATATTTTTTACGATACCGTTGTATCAAAAAGTTAGTGCAGAGTTTTCTCAGCCTGTAATCTAGTTACCCGTACCTACACTAGCTACACTAAAAGACCATAACTATTGTTATTCCGTCAGGTCATTATTATTACACACGTACTTATTTCAAAGCTTGCTTATTCAAAATAATTTATTTTGTACTTATTCTGTTCCAATTACAAAAACGGAAGTCAAATTTAACAAAAGAACTCACGCAGCGCGCAATGACAACACCTCATTCTTTCAATTAAACCAGTGTGCCCAGTGTAAAAATATCTCAATTTCTTGTTAAAGATTCCTGCTGGGTAAACGGACGTCCGAATCGTATGTTATAATGTATTTAGGAATTATTTGGGGCAAATGTAAGTGAACGTGGGAAAGTAGCTAATTTGTTTGTTACTTTGACGCAAAATGGCCTTTCGACAATTTATTACGAGTTTAATGTAAGTATTATAGATATTTTGAAAACAAGTTACATGGGAGTCATTTTTGAACTCAGTGAAAAAGTTTTCTTTTGTTTATATCGTACAGAATAACGTTTTAATGTTAGGCTTTATCCCCTTGAGAGGATGCCTGATTTCCCAAAACCCAGCTATGAGAACAATATCCTATATACTATTAAATGAGCAATATTTGTATGTTTGTAATTAATCACGTTCTCGAAAGTTGAGGGGTTTTACGGGGGTGAAAAATCGATCTAGCTAGGCCTCATAGATATCTGGGAAAATTCGTGTTCTCTATGTTCACCCGAGCAGAGCTCGGTCGCCCAGGTACCTACTAGACTATTATGTTAGTTCGTAAATATTTTTTGTCTAACCAGCGATGTCCAGCGATATTCATAGCCATGTCAATTACAAAAGTAGGCTGTTTAATAGTAGCAGAATATTTTCCATTGATACGCTAAGAAAAAGAACAGTTTACAGTGGCAAGAACTGGAACTTCGGCATGCTGACGTTGAGTAATTCAACAAATACCTTTCATTCATCCGCCGTCGGTTACCTGGATGCACTCGTGTGACACTTGTCTCTTTAGTTCCATGTTCACTATCACGTCACCACAATTAGTGATCAATCTTCTATCATAACGAAATCAACCCTTTATTTACTCACTTTCAAATTTTGTTGATTGACAAATTGAGATGAATCACTCTGGATTTGGCATACCTGCTCGTTCTAAGATTCATGTATTTCTATGTGGTAAACTACTTGTGTCCTCCTCTCGTGTATGTCACCTACCTAGCAAGAATACATGAATTTCGTATGTTATTATATCAAATAACTGATTTTCGAGTTTTAAGTTTTAGCAACTCACTATGTGTCAGTAGCGGAGGATCATATTTTGTAAGAGGTAAGCCGGAGTACATATCTTTAATGTGATTATATTATTTGTCTATAGAATACTGACTGTGCCATTTTTCAAAGGGAAGCCGGTAGGAATCGAGTTGTATGTAACCTTCGCCACCGCTGTGTGTTAAAAGATTATCTTCTAAAATTCGCCCGCTTGCGTATGTTATTCAGCTGTCCTTCTCTAGAGGACTCGAGCAGTCTTCTCTTTTTTTTAACATGTAGGTAGGTACCAGTACCTCTGTATTTTGCAGTCTCTGCCAGTCTGGGACATGTGGCGACTCCGTATAACCCAAATCTCCTTTTGCAGTAATAATTTCTTAACGAGTATTTCTTGAAAATCTTTTATCGGCCCAAGTGTGCATGTTTTTTTTTTAAGTTTTCTTTCATTGACTCAAAAGTCAAAATATTTAGGAATAACAAATTGTTATGTGTGTCCATTCATGTATTCTTACAACCGGAAGTCCGTACTCTAAACTTCGGGATTATTTGCGCAAGTTTTTTTAAATATCGATTCCGATTTGTATGAAATGAATGATGAATCGATTTTATAATACTTTTGAAGGCGATTAAAAGTTCTTTTGATTTGTAATTGTGTATCTAGAGGCTCGATTGTGATTGTGCAATATCTTAGTGAACTGTCCGAACGTTTTTGGTGGCTCTATAGGCTGTACATCTTCTTTACCTTTAGGCTTTTTTTTTTTTTTTCCGGATGGGATATCATCAAATGACCCCCCCCACTCTGGGCGGAGCGGAAGGGAGTGTCAGACTTGTACTGACTAAAACCCATCCATGTTCCTTCTTTGCCCTTTGTGTTCCAGGGCCACGGTATCTCTTTCGAACAGTCCCGCAGCCCTGGCAGGTATCGGCCCTTGCGGACCCCTACTTATTTGCTGACATCTCTTTGAGGCGCCGTCGACACGGCCTGTCGTCATAAGACGGCCGGACGGCGAGCTGGCCCATAACTCGCCGTCCTCAGGCCCGCGCCTACGGTGGCCGGGAGCCACCACGTGACCCCCAACGCCCAGGGCGTCTCCCGCGGCGACTGGGACGTGAGGTTCTTTTACCTTTAGGCTAAAGGTATAGAAGATGTAAAACGTTACGCTAAAGGCTTTAGCGCAAAGCCGCCCAACATTTTTAACAGTGTGTTAAAATTAATTATTTAAATTCACTGACCACTGACGGTTTAAATTTTTGAATAGTACCTACTAAGCAATAAGGCCTTAACTTACATTATGGTATTGTGCAATGAAAGATAAAACATTATTCTCAAAATATCGTTTAATTAAAATAATAAAATAAATAGGACCATTCTGCCAAATAAAGAAACAAATTTGACTAAAATCTACTAACATACAGATGATCAAAATCATCAATAACATTGCCCGACCCGGGAATACAACCCAGGACCTTATTATACTCAGCAGGCGCCCTCGCAACCATTCGACCAACGACGCTGTCTCGAATGTTATTTCTGGTTATTTAAGTGCCACACCAAATGTAGGAGAATCAAGACTCGGGCCCTGTCATTGAAAAAAGTATGCTGAGCACAACAACCCAGCCGTCGCGCCGTGTTGCGCCCAAGCATGAGTGAGCTATAAATGTTCAAAACTTTGTACCTAGATTAAACTTGAACCAAAATAGCCAGAAATAGACAGTGTTGGCTTTTCACTTGGCCTGAAATATTTATAACGATGTATCTATCACTTTTCTCTCTCTTCTTGTTCTCTGTGGTTCCTTATTGGTACAGACGCCAGCACATATACAATCTGTCAAAGTTCTTTAATCGATTTTCAACTTTATCGCTAAAGCATTAGGTTCTCGGTTGATTGGGAAAACTTGACAGTTTCGGGTAGCTTGATGCGTTGGCGTCTGTCCTGTAAATAGTCTTTATTCGAGACTACAGGTTGACATATTTAGGCGGATGAAAGGTCTCTCTCGAGGTGGATCGTTGACCTGAGGGTAACGCTTGGGGATGCCTACATGCAGCAGTAGGTAGACGCCTCTCAGCTGATAAGTCGAGGATGACAGTTAGGCAGCATTATGGAAGCCCCTTTTCAAAAATTTTGCCTATCTCAATCTTTTTTTTTTTGTAGCTCCGGTTTTTGGGATTTCCAGAGTGTACCCGTACCTAAATGAAAGTTTTTCTGAACATTGCGGTGTCTTATGGAATCTGAAAATTATTACTAACTTTGTAGTTTTATGGCCGTGTGTGCGTATATAAAGGCAATACAATAGCCTTAACGAAGCCGAAAGGCACTTGTTCTCCCCGTCATTGCGATAATAGTTACGGAGATATTGGGGGTCAAAGTTATAAGTTTTTCTCGTTTTTTAATGTGAGATTTTTACTTTAAACACCTCTACGACCCCCGTACTCAATCCATTTATCAGCACAATGTTTTGAGTGCGTTACATTGAGTCCTACCGTAAAACGTGATTTTTGACCCCAAAAAAAAAAGTCGTTTTCCAGCAATAATTTTTGCGTAAAGTTACTTGGTTTGATGTACATAATGCTTGGTTGACGGCTTCGTGAAGGTTCCGTTTACACCCTATATGTATTGTTGGTAATTACAGAGTCTCCTGAAATTTAAAAACATAAGAGGAAGCAGGGTTAACAAAAACAATTACTTAATTTGTTTTAAACTCGCAATATATATTTGTTTATCTTACAACTACATATTAAAGGTATTCACAACCATTTTACATATCTTGGTCATTGATAGTGGAAGATTATTATACCTACTATATACAAACAGTAATATTTAGATACGACTAAAATATGTTCCTTTATAAATTTTCCTTATTTACAATCCTGCATCTATTAACCTATAAGTATATCGGTATATTTTATTTCACTGAAATTATATTTATAAAGCTCTGCCTATTAAAATAAAAACTCAAACTTCCAAATTCGTCATGAATTTCAAAGAATAAGTTTTCATTATCAAGACTGAAATAACAAAATTCACTTTTCCAACAGGCAAGAAAGTTTCTTATATCTAGTCACAGAAAACTTCATTCTACAATAATCCTAATTTTCCTGAATTTCTTTAGAAAATTACCATCTATTTCCTTCCTTCAATAACCGTATAAGTACGGGAACCCAGACATATGTGGAACCGCTGACAACGGCACGAAAACTGGCATCATCCGCTCAGCCTGAACAAAATGAGTCCGCGTATGTTTCTTCAAATGATCTCGTCTGCCAAACTTTTTACCACAAGTGGAACACGGAAACGGACGCACCCCAGAATGGATCCTTTTATGTCTCGTCAACTCTTCGTTTCTTGTGAAGGTCTTACCACAATTCTTCTCGTCACATTTATAAGGTCTCTCACCAGTGTGGATCCTGATATGACCCTTTAGTTGCCCGTTGTTTGAGAAGCCAACGTGGCAGTGAGGACATTTGTATTTCTTTGGTCGTTGCTTCTTCGCGTTTATTTTCGCTTCGTTCTCTTGGTGCAGGATCCTGGCGTATTCTAGCTCCATCGCATATCCTTGGGCGAGGGATTCGAGGAGTAACGGGTCGGTTGGTGGTACTCCTAATGCATGTGCTATATCGGCAGTCGGTAAGTAGTCTGGCATAAATGTCGGGCTGTAAGGCATCTGTGGTAGCATCGGATACGGTTGAGGTTTTATGTCAACCTCCGTCGGCTTTTCTATTTTTTCTTTTTTTGTAGAAGGAGGTTCTTGAAGCAGCCTGTCACAGCATAGTGATAGGTTTTCGACGGGGGAATTTATTTCAGTTATTGTAGCAGGTTTTATATCTTCATCTCCATCTCTTGTGGTGGTCGAAACAGTAGCGTCTTGATGACTTGTATCGGACTTTTTAAAAGTCCCGCGAATTTTCCGCAAACGACTTTCCCTTTTGGTTTCGTCGATTTTCCTTTTCTTCATTGTTATTTCGGTGCCTGTACTAATATCACAGTTTGTCTGTCCATCGTTCTTACTATCACTCACATCCCAAGGTCTGAAGAGCCTCGAGTAACTTTGTTCAGAAAACATATTGGAACACTGGTGTCACTCACGATCGAAATGGAACTGGGACCCTTTTTCATTTCAACATCTTTTATATACATTCCTTTAACAATAAATTTAATAAAAGCGCCCAAAAGTAGAGGGACTGTATCTATTGAATGAACGAAAGAGACGAAATATTTTTCAATTGTTGCACACTTGACATAGACTTGACTTTTTTTCGGGAATGGCGCGTTCGTTTTCGCGGTAATTTGTGTTCTATGTTCGGATACATAGAGGAGGGTTTTGGTTTATGATTTAGTTGGTTGTTTGGCCTTTTTTGTTGTTAAAGGTGTCATAGTGTCTGAGATAGGGGTGTGTATTGTTATTTATGTTGATTTCTATGCGTGGTCGGGGGGCGGGCCCAGGGGCAGAGCGTTCCGCTCGAGTGGCCGCCGCGAGCAGCTGCAGCCTGTTTGTTTTAATGGTCTCTGCAATTGTTGCGGTTCTCGATTTGTATTAATGTTATATAAGCACGCATGTGTTATGTATGTAGAGAGATATTGTTAGCGGTTTATGGGAGACTTAGCAATTTTGGTTTTGTTGGACCGTTGGGAAATTTTCTAATCTACTTTGCAATGCGAGCTCGAAAATAAATTAATTCATTGCTAAGGTTTAACTATAGACTAACTTCGTTAAAGGATGTTGTGTATCTGTTTCATTGGAGACTTTTCAGTATCTAGCATCAGAACTGAAAAATGCCTTTGCATTTTCAAACAAACATCGTTTATTTATTATCAGGATACACGGTGTTTATTTTGCAAATAGATTTTTAAAAACACTTTTACTCATCCATTTTTTTAACTAGATTAGGCCGGTGTTTCGTACCCGACTACCGTACTCAACTATTCAGAGTTGATGATGATTCAATTTATAGGTAAATGTGCAATTTTTTATACTACTTAAATAATTCGACTACCTACTTGATTACGTAAACTGGAGTTTAGTTATGAATTCAGTAGGATATCACAATAGGTAACAAATCTCTTTTACATTCTAAAGCTTTCGATCAAGTGAATTTATTCAGAAACAAAATAATAATAACTCAATCAAAATCATCGATTTCCTGGATTCCATATAAAAAGCTAACTGTCCGCGGCCATAAAATGGATGGGTCGGATCAATCTAAACAAATCAAGTATATCTATTCAAATACAATAGACTTGATTAGGCTGCTTTTGATGCATTTGCGAAGATCGTATCCGAAATCATTGGGAAAATGGCGCGATCTGTCAAAATTGGCTCGCTTATGATCGATTGGCCGCGTTCATTTTTATTAGATTGTACAAAATTGTTTGTGTTTACGTAAAAACTAGTTTTTTGTTGTAGATACAAGTTATTTTTTATATTTGGTAAAATGAGATTTAATCGTGAGAATTTTGGGCAGGAAATAAAATTCGCACATCCAAACACAGGTGCTTTTACTGCCCAAGATAGATTAGAAACTTGTAGTATCAACTGCATCAGGATTTTTAGGACAATCGCTAATTTCAAACATACTAATTCGATAGATTGACCTTCCGATATTTGTACTTAAAGAGGGAAACGCCAGGCTAGCTCACCAAATTCACATTTTCTTACGCTTTTTTTGCATTTTGCAGGTCAGTGTCAGACAGTATGTCGAACAAAATATTATGATTGAAATGTTTGCGGGCTACCATAGCGCATCCTCCTTAATGAAAAGCAACTGAACTAACTAACTACTAAGGGGTTCTGGCTTTTCTGGATTTACATGACAAAACCCATTCCTACTTCAATAATTATCTCTTTTTGTCATACTAAGCTATATCTGTAGTGTTGTATTTACATAGCGCACAACGTATAGGTTGGTAAATGAAGTATGTTAAATCACCGGGTCTCATTCTAGTCTGGCACGCTTCTTCAATCCCCAGTTCAAAAATTAGAAGTCCGTTGCAAACACAAAGAAGTTCGATTCGTCAAGATTGTGACAGGTCACAAGGATACCGTCGTATCTATCAGGTTCATGTTATTTGATGTTTTGTTACGTCGCGCCTTTAAGACGTGCTGCAGATGATCGATGTGCCGTTATGTATGCCCCAATATCTTTTCTGTTGAAGTAGGCAAGATTTCTATGAATAAACCCAATAAGAAGTTTTTTTTATAGAAGTCCGTTAAGTAACTAAGTTTTTCATCAATTCATCGTCAGCTGACTGCCCTAAGTGTCCGTACAATTGCATTTTGAGGTCCTGATGAACGCTACGCCACAGATTAATCACAAATGAACAGATTAAATGTATTTTCAATTAAAACAATATTTGGCAAGATCCGTAGTAAACAATGCCATTCTTGTTTTTGCAAGTTGATATGATTTAATTTCCCTGTTGTACTGCAATTCGACTTACTCCACGTCCGAGGTATTTTGCGTATTTTCTCAGCTGTAACTACAACATCAAATAATATAACACACTATCTACCAGGTAGGCAGCCATTAAAAAAATATATCTTTAATATAATGTATTTTGAACGCGACAAATATGTTATCTATTCCAATTTTAAAAACCGTGTCAATGAATTGACCATAAAGCTTGAATGAAAGTTGAATTGTACCTTTCATTCGATCTATTATAAATCTTTTTCAATAATACTAACATAGTTCGTGGTTTTGCCTCTATATCTTTATAAAATTCATATAAATCTCTGCAAGAATGCATTGGTATAATATTCGAGTATCGTTTAGTAGAATTTCTGTAGAACCGTGACGAGTTAATACTGATTTTTTGTGAGTTTTGTGCAAGAGTATCGGTGGCCACTCTTTGTGGTCAATTACTACGGGTGTCATAAAATGTAACGAAACTTGCGAATGGGGAGCCGTGTAGGTGTAAATGGGATGTTCAAAATTTTACCAGCTTATTATTCTGTTTATTTTTTGAGCATCTTAACCTGCCATTTATCGAGCCGTCCGGTGCCTAGGTAGACAGTAGACACTGCATGGTTCGATGCGGTATTATTTTGTAATCTTTAAAAGAGTTTTCTAGTGTACCTAAAATTATTTATTGCTTACTTACTTCCTTCAGTAACAATATCCAGTTACTGGGATGTAGTAATCAGATAGGCAGTCGCTCCATGTAAAATAAAATTGGTATTCAAGTGCATCGCCATGACCAGTGTGTGTTGCCAGTGATTACATACGGGACCGAAACGTGGTCGCTCACAATGGGCCTCATCAGAAGGCTTAAAGTCACCCAAAGGGCAATGGAGAGGGCTATGCTCGGAGTTTCTTTGCGTGATCAAATCAGAAATAAGGAAATCCGCAAGCGAACCAAGGTTACCGACGTAGCCCGAAGAATAGCCAAATTTAAGTGGCAGAGGGCAGGGCACATTGCTCGCAGAACGGATGGCCGATGGGGCCGGAAAGTTCTGGAGTGGCGACCGCGAACTGGAAGACGTTGCGTTGGAAGGCCTCCCACTAGGTGGACCGATGACCTGGTAATGTGGCGACACTTAGGGGAGGCCTATGTCCAGCAGTGGACGTCTTTCGGCTGAAATGATGATGATGATGTTGAAGTGCATCGGGTTAGATTGGAAGCAGACCCCAACTATGTAGAGAGGTAGTTGGGAAAAGGCTAGTCAGGCAGATGATGACGGTCGGTCAGGAAGAAGAAAGAATTCTCTCCTCTTTTTTAATATATTTTTTAGATTATGCTGTAGATACGATATTAACATACGCGACTACTACAAGACCCTTAACGAAACCGTCAACCAAGCATTATGTACATCAAACTATGTAACCCTACGCAAAAAGTATTGCTGGAAAACGACTTTTTTTATTTGGGTGAAAAATCACGTTTTACGGCAGGACTGAATGCAACGCAATCAAAACATTGTGCTGATGGATAAATTGAATAGTACGGGAGTCGTGGAGGTGTTTACACATAAATATTACGTTAAAAAAAAGTATTTAAAAAAAAAAATTGTGAAAATGTTGAAACTGACCCCCAATATCTCCGTAACTAGAAGGTTCCCAGGTATGGTCTAGCACAAAAAAAAATATCGCATTGACGGGGAGAACAAGTATGGGTGACAGTACCTTCCGGCTTCGTTAAGGGTCTCACTACGGGCTGCGGGACTGTTCGAAAGAGATACCGTGGCCCTGGAACACAAATGGCAAAGAAGGAACATGGATGGGTTTTAGTTAGTACAAGTCTGACACTCCCTTCCGCTCCGCCCAGAGTGGGTCATTTGATGATATCCCATCCGAAAAAAAAAGAAGGGTCTCACTACACCCTTTACACCTACGTTATTTAGGTTACTACGCTTTTATTTGTTATCTCCGTTTGTTACTCCGCTGTCTATTTTTAAAATCTTTACAATAATATTCCTCCACACCATGCAGTCGATTTTACAAACAGCCTGTACCACAATATTTGCACCATCCGTGTGGTCCGACACCTATGGCGAACTATAGCGAGACCTCATAATCGTAGCGCAAAACAAAAAGCGCCATAAATCGCCCACCGCCATTGTAGCGCTGCGACCCATTCATACCGACGCAGACGCAATGACGCCTGGACGTGGACACCCGTAAACATAGACATTGCTCTATATTTACGGACTAGTTTGTGTTACCTTATAATATACGTGGTTATAAAACCGCGATTGACAAGATGGATTGCTTGATTGACACTTGAAAATTTATTTCGGATTTAAAACAAACTTGTCACTTTGAAGTTGACTGACAAACCCAATTATTCGTTAAAACATAACATAATGCAGAGGTGTACCGACCAGTTCGCCAGTTATGTTTATGTCCCATGTGATAGGGGTGAGCCTATTCCCATTAGGCACAAACCTAGACTCCGTGTCTGCTACTGAGAAATTCCTGATGGGAAAACTCAATAATACTTTGCCCGACACGAGAATTGAACCCAGGACCATGAGTTCAGCAGTCACGCTTGGGGCCCACTGGACGTTCTGGAGGTCCGATAGGCAATCGCTCCATGTAAAATAAAAGTAATTAATTGCACCCTGTTAGACTGAAAGCCGACCCCAACATAGTGGAGATGATGGCATCAAATTTGACTATATTCCGCAGAATAATGAGTTACATTTTGTTTGAAAATATCGAATGTATTTAAATAGGTTAATAATGAATTACGTTTTGTTGAAAATATCTAACGTAATTTATTTATTTATTTATTTATTTATTTATTTATTTATTTATTTATTTATTTATTTATTTATTTATTTATTTATTTAACACTTCAAGCACATAAGTACAGAGGCGGACTTAATGCCATAGGCATTTTCTACCAGTCAACCTTTGGGTGATGCAAAGACAAGCAGTGGTAGGTGTAAATCTGAAAATAATTTTAAATAATAATAAGATTAACTACAAGGATACATAAAATACTATAAATATATATCAAGTACTATAAATATATATCAAAATTAAATTAATGTAAATAAACATTTCCACGAATATACCAAAATAAAAACACAAACCATGGGGAAAACATTACCGTTGTGACGAAACTGCCAGCTTCTTCCGAATGTACTCACGAACTTTAATTTTAAAAGATAAGCGATTGGTTGCCATCCTGATTTCCTGGGGAAGCGCATTCCACAGAGAAATAGACTGGACAAAGAAAGATCGGTGAATGAAATCAGTGCGGTGAGAGGGACATTGAAGCATACGGTTTTGCGATGATCGCAGGCTCCTATTATGGTTGGCACAAATATACTGAAAGTGGGGAGCAAGGTAACTAGGGGAAGTGGGAGAAACAAGAAAAGAAAACAAGGTGGTAAGCGCCCTTTGCTCCCTACGCTGACGTATGGGCAACCACTTAAGAAGAGTCCGGTGTTCGGAGACATGATCATATTTACGCAAATTGAAAACGAATCGAATGCAGTTATTTAGAAGACGGTCAAGTTTGTCGAGGAGATCCGCATTCAGGTCAAAGTAGCACACGTCACCGTAATCGATGATAGGAAAAATTAAGGACTGTACAAGCATTGTTTTCGTATTTGAGGGTAAAAAGTTTCTCAAGCGGTACAAAGCCCGCAACGAACCAGTAACTTTCTGACTGACACGAGCAACTTGAGTATGCCATTTCATAGAGCTATCGATATGCAAGCCGAGATCCTTGACCTCAGTACTAAAAGGAACGACCGTACCGTCGAAAAGAACTGGTGGCAAGGTTGTACCATTCAACTTGCATAGACTGCGAGACCTGCCAATGATGATCGCCTGACATTTATTGGGATTTACTGCCACACCAAATTTATCGGACCAGGTATTTATTGCTATCAGGTCCCGATTTAAATTGTCGATCAGATCTCGAATTTCGTCAACCCTCCCCTGACAGTACAACTGCAAGTCATCGGCATACAGATGATACGCACACTGAAGCTCAGAAGTAAGGAGATTAATAAAAATAGAAAACAGAAGAGGAGAAAGAATACCGCCTTGAGGAACACCAGTCTCCAAATCACACCAACATGATGAGGAATTCCCAACATGAACTGACTGCTGGCGTTCCTGAAGGTAAGAGGAGAACCATTCCAGTGCTCCGGGAGAGACCATGACATGGGATAAAATGGCTAAAAGGATGTCGTGACTAACGGTATTGAAGACATTTGAGAAATCGACCAGCACCAGTACCGTTACCTTGGTGTCTTCTAGTCCTGCCCTAATATCGCCAGTCACTTTAAGAAGGGCGGAAACAGTGCTGTGCCCAGGCCTGAACCCAGATTGAAGTGGGCTGATAAGCGAGTTCCGATGGACAAAATCGGAGAATTGCTTGTGCACACAGGCCTCAAGCACTTTAGAGGGAAGGATCGAAATGGGACGGAAATGGGCAGGAAGACAGGGATTAGGGACCTTGGGTAGCGGACAAACATAGGCTTTGCGCCACAGGGAAGGAAATGCTCCGGTAAAAAGGGAAAAATTCACAATGTGGGTAATCGCAGGTAGGAGCTCATCCAGAAGAGTTATGATCATACCACGGGTGATATTATCATAACCCACTGCTTTCGACTTGATGGACAGGATGATCTTTTTGATCTCTCCCGGTTCAGCTGGAACGAAGCAAAAGTGGTTAATATTAGGGCGCGTTAGACCAGAAATTAGGGACAAAGTAATTAGTAATTAGTAAAGACTGAAAAATTGAATAATTATGCCCTAAGATAAGTACACGCTGCATAGACACATTGATATAACAGCATAGTCGATTGCACCTTAATGTAGAGCAAGGCATTAAATTATTAATTAGGTAGATACTGTACCTAATGACTTACGTATGTTTTGACTTTCATTTTGCACTTCAACCAACTTATCTCTGCAGGCGAGAAAATACAGAACTAAAATTTTGTACCAAGTTTGACATATCGATGCAAATTTGCTTGACAAGCAACGCCACCTTGAACTGCACTTTTAAAGTTGTCAAACTATACTGCCTAATCAATTAAGGTGTAAAGATAAAAAAAATCATTGACGTAAAAGTCTCACAATTCAAACTAAAACTGACATAGATCTTTTCTATTGTAGTTGTGGTGAAGGTAGACGGTTTGGCGCCGATTTTATTAGTCCCTTACAAATAGTTGTGGTCGTAAGTTAGCATAGCCTGCATGCAAAATACGCGCTTTGACGTGGAGTTGCGGACACCAGCCCGTTATACAATACAGCTTTAAAGCAGAAGTCGCAAACAGATTTAAAGCTTAGCATAGCTTTAAATCTGTTTGCGACTTCTGTAAAACTAATGTAGAACAAAATCAAAGTCTGGATCTATTTGCGGAATTTGAAACTAAATATTGTTATTTTTTTTTTTTTTTTTATAAAATAAAACATTGACCCACACTAGGAATTTCTCCTGTATCGTAGGTGCGTTTACAAACATTTAGACTCAAATACACAAACAGCCAGACCCGGAACAACTACCTGTAGGCCATACAAATATTTCTTCAGTGCGGGAATCGAACCCGCGACACGAAGCGCAGTAGTCAATCGGTCAACCACTACGCCAACCGTGCTGTCGAAATATTGTGCATAGAATAATAAGTTCCCCGCGGTACTAACACTTGTATGTATAGTCAAACTTAAGTAATTACTTACATGAGGCTTATTAATTAATTATTCAACAATTTTTATGCAACACAAAAATTTGAACGCAGTAAGAACCGTTAAAGAAAGCACAGCTAAGAATTCTAACTTTTGGCAGTTCTAACTTCAAGAAGAATAAAAATCGTATCTTAAGTTATTACTTGTACTCAAGTAATCACTTTGACTTGTTTATAGATACAGGTGTAAGTGTAGTTTAACTTTACTTTTACTAACATTAAAGATATTCAATTAGGCAGGTACAGGTAGATAGACACATAATTGTAAAATCTCTTTGACCAAAATGATTAATATTAATATTCAATTCAGATTACTTAAAAATACCGATAAAGTTTTCCGCCTTACCCACATCCCAATGGAAATCGTTTGAGAAACGTTTTCATTTACAATCATTTTTAATTCCCCACGCTAACCACAACACGACTCCTTCAGACCCCACCATGACACCACGATACCATGCTACTGTGGGGTTTAAACGAGGGTCAGTCAATAGGGAGGAGCGTCGCCCCACAGGGGGACCTCGTGGTTTAATGTAGGGTTAGTTTCTGATATTATTACTTTAACTTTGACTTTTCAATTTGTAGTGTATGATAATCGTTTTTGTTTGGAAGTTTTAGGATGGGATTTAGGCGAGGTTATGTTATGTTTACGATTAGTTTTCATGGAGTTTCTTGCCCGTACTTTGCAATAAGTAGTACCTACGTTTTGAACAGGCCTTTGAAAAAGCTTCAATTCTCTGACTAAATGCTTTGAATTTGAGTTTGTTTTTTGTTGAATTCAAGTATAAAAAATAATTTACAGCTTTAATGGATGATTTTCGAACTATTAAAAGTTTCTAAAGTAATTACTTTCTCAATATTTTTGAAGTTATAACAACAATTACGCATTGTCTTTTGGTAGTAAACCTTGGATCGATTTATTGGTGTTTGACCAGTGTTATGATTGGGTCAATAAATCTACTCTGCCTATCACAATCCGCTGCTGGACATAGGCCTCTCCCAAACTGCATCATAACACCCTGTCCTCCGACACTCAATGCTTACCTAATGCATCTCAATTTGACATCCAATACAACTTTAGAGGCGTAAATAAAGGGTTGTTCACCTTGTGATGAAGTTGATCGATCACTAGTTTTGACAAGAATTTACAAGTGCCACGTGCAAGCAAGACTAACAAGAAGACCCGTTCCTATTCTAATATCTTAAACTATGTATATTAAAACACTGCATGCACTGGTCCACTTCGACCTATGCAGTAATTTTCTCAAAAGTCCATCTCATCTCAGACACTTATCTGTATAATCCTCACATGATCTGATCATTATTTTATATCATTATATTTTGCATTATTTTATAGAATTCATTTTAATTTGAATTTTATTTTATTGAATTCCAAAGAGTCTGTTAGTTTTCAACGGTGTTCCTTTTGAAAAGATAGGGAACACCGACCTCATCTAGGTACCTTTTTTGTGTGTTTAGGTGCTTGTGCAACTAAAATACAGATCATCATTCATCATAACAATAGCACCGATTAGTTACGTTCGCTGCTACGCTGGAATTACTTACATAAAACTACACAAAAATAAAGTTCCTATTTGCGAAAGTAATGTTTGCTAAATACACGGAATAATTTGCAACTCGCACTGACTTTGACGTGTTGTTAGAACACATTGTTTAGTGTGTGTGAGGAAAACTAAGAGAAAAATCTTGTGCAGTTTTTATTTAACCGATACGATAAGGGTTGTGAAAAATAAACACATAGTATACTGTCTCCCTCAAAACTGTCACTGTATTACAAAACACCAACGATTTCGTCTCAATCCTTCACGAACAACATCTGTACAAGGTGCGCCGACGCCGACAAACAAACAAACAAACATATCAATGACTTGACAGACGCCGCCGCGCCCCGCCCAACGCGGTGACTTTGAAGCGACGGCCATCATTGTACTTGAACCGGCTTGGTACCTACTTGAACAAATGAACATGTTGAAATTGTTGTAAGGGATATGTGGGACGTATACTGAATGTTATAGTTGAAGAATCAAAAGAGAAGTGTTGGTTGTTCAGGCTAATTTAGGCCCATGTTAATTTTGCCATAATCACAATTCTAGAAATATATTATATCTATGATCGCAATGCTCGGATGTGCAACTTTTAAAACGAACAGAATCATCGCAACTGGAAAAACCTTAAATACAAATCCAATTTTAAATCGAGTTTGACAGTTCAGTTGTCATCACTTAAAAAAACGTGCCTTACACTGCATAACCTAACTTAAGTTTAAGCAATAGAAGGATGGAGAAGTAATATATGGCGTAACAGTGTTACCACAATGAAATAGGCATACTAAGGAAATTCAATTTCTGTGCCTACACGGAGCGGCATAGTGACCTGCTACGTAGCTTCTACGCCCTAAATGGTTACAGCTAAGTTATGTTAAACTCTTGACCTAATGATACTTCACATTCGATGCCTCTCGAACACTAAACAAAATCTTCAAAATCAACCGAAAAACGAGCCCATAAATAGATGCAACATCGTTCCGCTACATTGAGCTACTTACCCTCACACCTGAAGCCGAATGTCACCTAAAAACCAAACAAAAATTCGCCACATCAAACTGCCCGACAACTTTTAATTTAATTTACAATCACAGTAAAATCCTACGGTGTGACACAATAAACGTCATTGTAGCGTTTGTATGGAATGACATTTGTAGGCGGAGCGCGGTGACTTTGTCGCAGCGTTCGAGCGGCTTCTTCAAAACTTTGTCGGTCCAGTAATCGTTAGTCAATACCTTTATTGGATGACGTGTATGTTTGTTAAGTGTAAAGGCTCTTTATTCCATGCATGTTTAAATGCTTTCAACATACCGACTTCGGTGAGATAAAATAGAATTGCAAGTGGCGAAATATTTTGAATGAAATTGATGACAGCAAGTCCTTTTTGTTGTGTATTAAGAGGTCTACTTTGTGTAGTAGTTTTGTGTTGTCTAAATTAGGTGTTAGGTCCGGTTCTTCTGAAATTCACACACTTTGAAATTATTCGTTTTTTATCATTTAATACGACCTGATGTGATAGCAGATATACCGCGATATTTTTATAGACTCGAATTACTTCCACACTGCGTTTTTCATTCGTTCTCAACAAATACTAACTTAAAACATGTTTTTAAAGTAAATTACTAAGTATATTATAATTTTAAACTTAAGCTTTACCAGATGACCTAGATACATGGACAGCGATGATAGAATAGTTAAAAATGATTACTATAACATAAGCTAAAGAAAAACTCATAACAATACTTTTGAGTTATTAAATCTATTGCCACTTGTCTAGACCCTCTGGATGATAATGAATATTTTCTTCGATTTTTAAAAAGTTTAAGTTCAAGTTTGATATACACATGTTTGATATGGCATATTCATATAAATATAATTAATTGAATGAAAAAGTATCAGTAGAGTTTGCACAAATGTGACTATTACTCTTCCACATTTTCGTTCAACACCAATGCATGGCAGTAAACTGCTTTCGATTTTGCCCTTACCCAAAACTATCAACAATTTTCTTAATATATTACAAAATTTTATTTCAAAACTTGTCCCCTAGACAGTCAATCAAGAACAAACGTGTCCCCTCGATGCGGTCAGCCCTCTTGTCGCAAACCCATGCCGAATTCACGCGCGACTTCACCGCGACTGTGGCGGATACAAATCATTTGTTATCTGTTCTATTGCTTATATACTTTGTGTTGTGTTTGAGCATCAAAGTGCGGCGCCTTTGGCAGTTGGCGCAGAAGAAATTGTTATTATTTATGATTTTTGATTCAGGTAATACAGTTGCAGTATGGACTGAAGATATTTGACAATCATCATCTGTCTGCCTTTTCCCAACTATATTGGGGTCGTTCCAGTCTAACCAAATGAAGAAAAGAAAAAAAAGAAGAAAGTAGGAAGAGGGGGAGTTGAAGAAATTTGACAATCATCACATCCAAACAAAGTATTTTTTTTTAAATGCTCTAATTTTTAGAAAAAATATCAGCTAGGAAGCGTTGCTATGCTTAGATGTTTAGTTAATTTCGAATTTATAAAAGCTTCCTCGTAAATTGGCGAGAAGAAGGATTGGCCTTTGCCAAGGAGTGGGACGATATGAGCTAATTAAAGAAAATCTACTGTTGGCTATAATACAGGGTGTAAACAGACCTTCGCATACGGTTCACATAGCCGTCAACTAAGCATTCTGTACATCAAACTAAGTAACTTTACGTAAAAATTATTGCTGGAAATCGACTTTTTTTTTTGGGGTGAAAAATCACGTTTTACGGTAGGACTCGATGAAAAGCACTCAAAGCATTGTGCTGATGGACGTGGAGGTGTGTAAAGTAAAAATCTTACATTCTTTTTTTTTTATTTTTTTTTATTTTTTTTTTATTTTTTTATTTTTATAAACACACTAGAAACATGTATGTTGAAACTTTGACCCCCAATATCTCCGTAACTAGAAGGTTTCCAGGTATGGTCTACAACAAAAAAATAATCGCAAAGACGGGGAGAACAAGCGCCTGTCGGTTATGTTAAGGGTCTATTTACACCCTTTATTTCATGGATTAAACGCTGACTTAAGTAACCATGGTATTTACAATGTCAACACTGTTTTAATTGTATAATCTAACTTAAACTGGCTTTTTCTGCTTCGTGGGAACTTTCGCTAGTGTTTTCATACCGTGTATTCAAAATCTGTACAAAAATAGAAAATACCTCGAGAAATGACACGAACAGAAAGGAAATATGCCTATTGTCATCAACCAAGCACAATCCAGACATAAATGAATAGTTTCAAGGCAATACTTCTATCATCATTCTCTTGCCCTTACCAATTCATTTGGGGTCGGCGCAGCATGTCTTTTTCTTTCATACTACTCTATTACTTGTCATCTCATCAGACACCTCCTTTCTTGCCATATCATTCTTTACACAGTCCATCCATCGTTTCCTTGGCCTTCCTCTACTCATATACCCATCCACATTCATACTCAAAACTTTCCTCACGACATAAGGCAATACTTCTATGTGTGTCTTATTTGTGAACTTTTACCGTTAGGCCGCCGGACCATTAAGAGTTACATAGTCGCCCATATACCAGCTAACCGATGACAACGATAGTCGGCGAGTGTCACATGTGGCCACAAACACAATGCGATATGAGATATTGGCTTTTCAACGCGCAGCTGCCATTCCGCGGCAAAAAATATCATATAAAATGACTTTGACACGGGCCAAATTATAATAACTGTAGCCAAAAACGTTGACTTGAAAATTAAGGACCAAAGGTAGAAACTTAGGAAAAATGAGGTTTGTTACAAAAGAGCTTAAGTGTTCAAACGTTTCTAAATATTATGTTAGACAATTAATTGATCTGGATTGTTTTACACAAGCATGAATGACATTCATGTCTTACTAGGGCGTGAAGAGCAGGTACCTACATTACTTTTAAAAAACACTTTAGATTAAATGCTTCATGTTGTTTTGTATTAGTTGCTTGTTTTGCCGTAGATTTAGAATTATACAATAACCACATCTTTTATTTCAGGCTACAATGGCCCACAGAAATATACCTTATAATCTAACATATAAAAAGGAAATACATAACTTGTGGTAAAAGTAAATACATAGGGCTGTGTAGTAATAATAGATTTGGTTATAATAGTAGCAGCATTTAAAAAAAATATCCAGTCCTTGTCACTTAATTTGTTCTTTGAAGGCCCCAGTCGTGTTATTTTTTTCATTAATAACTTTCTTATAACCTTATTTCTTATCTATCCATCACAGCACGAAATAAACAATTTCACAAACACTAAATAAATATTTCCCAATAAATATTGAAACCATTAAATCGTAATACCGTTCAATCCCATTCAATCCTCACACCTGTTGATCCCAAACGAAGTCAAGCACTCGAAACTAAACAAAACAACAAACATTACTAATCGGATTACAAACAATAAGCTCTAAACACTCGAAACTCATGAATTGAAGTGTCAAATATAAGTTTTAACCCAATTTACTGAACGTAACCCGAAAAAAAATCTATACAATACAAACTATTCTTATCATTTACCAACTTACAAAACGCATTTCGCCTAACCCTTAAAACTACCCTCTTAAAGTTTACTTTCATGTGTTTGTATGCGACGTTAAGTTTGTAGTCCCTTCAGTACCGTTGACGTATATCATAGAAGATATCCCTTTGTGTCACCACAATGGCTAATGCACTCATGATCCTTTCAACATTGTCATCTATACTAAGTACTTGAACCGACATTTATTATTTTCAATTCAATATTCAGCCACTATCTCTTATCAGAAGGGGGATAAGGCTGGGAATTGGATGACAGCTGTCTAAATGAGGGTAAGGTAAACTTGGTGTAAGTGCGTAATTGAAATTTTGACTTTTGGTAAATCGTGTGACGGGGCTGTGGTGTGTGTCGAATCGGAGAACATTTTAATTGACAGCTCAGCTTGACACCAGAGAAAGTTGTGAAAAGTGTCACAGAAATTATAACAGATAGTTATTAGTACAGATTATTGTTGACACTTTTTGCTTTTGAATGTAATCTTACTCAATGTTGTAAATAGATTTGAGATGTTTTGCGGATTGGTGCGTTATTTAAAGATTTGTTCAAGTGTATCAGAAATCACGAATGCTGAGCCTGTAGATAGGTAGGTATGTATATAGTTACAGCCTACTACTTTTATCATTAAATTATAAATCAGAGTGGAGGTAACGTACCAGTGACTTATTCCAATTAAAAAGATACATTCTTCTAATCAGCTCTTCTGAATCGGAGTAATCTAACGGCTTATCAATTTTCCATAATCACGGACTAAGTCATCATTTAAGTTCAATAAACAAGCATTTCGAGTTCATTGGACTTAAATAAGGAAGTGCAAACAAACTCGAGCTTTACGTAACCACAGATCGCAAACAATTGAAAATAAAAATAAAATCTACAGTTACGACAAAGCACAGCACATCTGTTCCGCCACACCCATACATTTAACTATTGATATTAAATCGTCACCCCGCTACAAGGTTACTGCGCGCAGGCAATTATTATTGTTGCGCTAACCGCGATGTGGGAATGGAAGTCTTGTATGTAATAGATTAATAGAGGGATTTATTATTATTGTAATTGGCCTGATAATATTTATTGCAACCTATAAAAGTTCCTACCACCTTAAATTGTTGGCAAAAATATCCAAACGTATCTGCGCCTATATTCGCCTATACCTACCTACGATTATAAAAAAATAATGCCTGCAAGATGTCTCTAATTCTATCCCACACTTTCATGTTTATCAATTGGCTACTTACACTGGACTAAAACCGACGTTACGTAATTGATGGCATTCTCAGAGAGGGTCGTCTAATAAAACATTCCTACCTATTTCTGAATTCTATTATTTCATTGGAACTCAAAAATTAGGCCTATGAAAAGCATATCAGTCATATTTCCAATCCAATCCAACAGACTCGCCCTATTCATATTTTTGCATAGGTACCTACCACTGCCATCTGTACTCTGTATTTTGAAACGACTACGACAACCATTGCTCAGAGAAAGCTGCTAGTCTGCTACCCTCTAACAGATGGCGTTGTTACAAGTTTTATAAACAAAATATTACAGATTTCCCCTTCCAGACTGGGTGGTGGTGGTTCAAACAAAGATCGACAGTATTTTGCATGGAGCGACCGCGGCATGGTCGCTCAATGGAAAATACTCATAACCTGGTGCATCCCTTCAAATTGGGAGCTGATTCCAACGAGGGTCCGAAGAATATCCGAAGAATTATTAATAATTTTCTGACATAAAGTAAAGAGAACATCAGTGTCCCGGGCAGGGCTCCGTGAGATGTAATGTGATCACCAATCTGTTCTTTCATTTCTCATATTAGTCTTTAGAATTTTAAATTATTCAAAATTATGTATTTTAGTGTAAGATGTACAATAGTTTTTGATACTATTAGGTAATATAATATATAATCATCATCTGCCTAGCCTTTTCCCAAATATGTTGGGGTCGGCTTCCAGTCTAACCGGATGCAGCTGAATACCAGTATTTTACATGGAGCGACTGTCTATCTGACCTCCACAACCCAGTTACTACCGGGTAATACGATACCCCTTGGCAAGACTGGTTGTCAGACTTTTCGGGCCACTGACAACCTAATATAATATAATATAATAATTGTAAATAACTTTATTTCACAAAAAATACAGATTTAACAAGTTTCATTTAAAGACAGTTTAAATGAGCTTTGGTAGTAACGCAATGCTTTCCAATCTAAGAACTGAAAGCTTTACACAATATGGAAAACTCTGCCTCTCAAACTAGGTAACCTTGAGAGACAGTGATGAGGTGTAGTTTAATTCCATAAAATACATATAATAAGGGTATAACAATTACATTATTTATCCTATCAGAATAACTCTTAAATCAGGCACTTCGTTAAAAAAACACAATTTGTTTCATCTTAGTTTTCATATCCCCCGCTAAAAAGCAACTTCTTTACTTCTTCTATAGTTCCCAACAGGTCACAAACAGACAACTATAATACTTCAAGGATAGCATTATTTTCAAGTTTTCAAGTTAAACAATAAATTCCGTTGCAGTCGTTTGGCGCCGTGCCAGTTTGAAGTAATAACAAACAATGCTTTGAAATATAAAATACCAGCCATTTCCCACTACTAACGAATAACTAAGAAATGTATTAAATACTAGCTTTTGCCCGCGGCTTCGTTTGTGTTCATTTAGAATTTATTGTCATATTCGGGTTGTACTCTGCTTGTAATTCAATCATGATTCGAAAGACACGTGGCGCCATCTATTATCATAAAAAGATTATTGTTGTTTTCCTCGGGAACAAAACAATACTGATTTTCGGGATGAAAGGTTCCGTTTCTGTACTCCCGACTACGTATAAAGGGTGTAAATAGACCCTTAACATAAACGAAAGGCACTTGTTCTCCCCGTCACTGCGATCATTTTTTTGTTCTAGACCATATCTGGGCACCTTCACACCTTGCACCTTCTAGTTACGGAGATATAGGGGGTCAAAGTTCCAACTTTTTCACAAGTTTTTTTTTAAATACATCTTTTTAATGTAAGATTTTTACTTAACACACCTCCACGACCCCCGTACTATTCAATTCATTCATCAGCACAATGCTATGAGTGCTTTCCATCGAGTCCTACCGTAAAACGTGATTTTTCAACCCAAAACAAAAGTCGATTCCCAGCAATAATTTTTGCGTTAAGTTACTTAGTTTGATGTGCAGAATGCTTGGTGGGCGGATATGTGAAGGGTCTGTTTACACCCGGTATACAGAATTTCAAGATGGATCGGTTCAGTGGCATAGGCGTGAAAGGGTAACAAACAAACTTACTTTCGCTTTTACAGTATTGTTAAGTAAGTATGGAAGTATGGATTTCACAATTTCCATTCCATATTAAGGAATTTATGGCTCTTGCACCTATTTCATTACGCGTTTCACTATAGAGTAAAGGGTAGAAGGGACATCGATGCACAAACAGTTACCAACAAAAACGGTTCAAAATGTTTTACTGAATACTCAGTAAAACGTTTTGAACCCTTATAAACATTTATAAATTTTTCATCGGTAATTTAATAAAAAAAACTGCTGTCCATACTTTTTAACCGTGTAGGTAGGTATTGCAGTTTTGTAGGAAACAGCAGATTTTTTTAAATAATTACCGATGTAAAATTTTTATGTTTGGGGTTCGGAATGATGGGAAAACGTGCTAGTATTTTGTTGTCATGGTCGTTGATGTCCATTTCACCCTGTATTTTTATTGGAAAACAGATCCGAAATAGATTTGTCAAAATGAATAATCCTGTTAGAATCCATCAACGATATTATAAGTACCCAAAAGATTGCTATAAGTATTTAACCAAGTAGCCAAGGGTTTTTTTAAGCAATAATCCTTAAACTATTGGTGCTGATACCCACGGAAGCCAACATCAAAGAAAGATCGTTTTAGCCAGTTGCAGAAATTAAACTTATACTGTCACTTACGGCATATTTCATATTTCCGATATTTTAACGCTGTTGCAAGCGCCATGATCGCAGGTTGACTGGAGAATGCGGGTGGATGGAAAATAAATTGTTATGCGCAGACAAATTTATCTACCCTCTTTCTTTGTCTTTTGCTACGCGCTTTTGTCTTTTACTAAGTCACGGCAAAACTCACACACAGTATCACCAGGTTTTGTGGAGTCCTTATTACGATGCCGGCTGCTACTTTTGAGCTTACTCAAAACTGGATTTCACGTACTTGACAATTTGAAGCCATCCTCTCGATTGAAATACACAGCGTCGAAATATCGGGAGCTCAAAAAATGAACAATCACGGAAGATATCCCGTAAGTGACAGTATAAGTTTAGTTGTAAACCGTGAAAGCTTAAAACAGTGTTTGAGTTGAAATTGAATTTCCTACGGAGTTAGAAGCCAAACAAAATATAGTAACCTTGAAAACTGTAACGGAAATGTTTACAGGAAGTTTTCGAACTAATACCATACGGTACAACTAATAGGTAGTAAAATATGTACCTATATGGGGAACCTGTTATGTAACATAGCAACTATTTGTGTAATATAATTTCTAGGCATCCGTAGAAGACTCTCTTAAAAATCCAGGCAGGATTTTTAAGAGAGTCTTCTACTTATTAGGATGTTCAATGCGTCCCCGGAGACTGGATTGAGGATTTTTTTTTATTTTCTTCATTGTATGTATCTGACACTTAGATCTTTGACAGACGTTATTGGTAGTCAGTAGCCCGAAACTCTGACAACCAATCTTGCCAAGGGGTATCGTATTCAGTACTAACTGGTTTGTGGAGGTCAGATAGGCAATCGCTCCATGTAAAATACTGGTATTCAGCTGAATCCAGTAAGACTGGAAGCCGATATCAACATAATTTGGAAAAGGCAGGGCAGATGATGAATGTATCCGACAAATAAATCCTAATTGAAAGTAGAATGAAACGACATGAACGAACTTACAGAACGTTATTTACCCTAGAAGGACAACCGTTTATCTTATTGGTGATGTTTTTTAGAAAGGTCAGGTGCCTAGTGATCGTAAAATACCCTGCGTGAAACACACATGTGTGAACAATGGACGAACACAAAGACTATGTTAGTATCGTCAGATGACGTTCTGTTATTTTCTAACTAGGTTCAAATTACAAAAACAAGAATTTGTGAGATATATGTACTCCGTATACTACAACTAAAAAACCCGACTACTGAAAAATCACGCTCTAATTAAATTCGGGGTTTACAAGGTAAAATCGACTCCTCCTATTGTTGAAGTCGGTTAAAATGTAGCCTATGTTACCCAGGCCAGAATAACGAATCGATCGACACCTTATTCATCAAAATCGGATGAAAAGTTTAGGCGCTACGCAGGAACATACGTAAATACAAACATACATAGACTGGTAAATTCATAACCCATCCTTTTGGGTTCGCCGTAATCGCGTAAATAGGCATGAGTTTATCTATGTATGTAACTGAGATCAGAGACCCAAAGACGGCATAAAACCTCTGACACCAGGATAGGCCCTAACCTAAAAAAAAGAAAGATCTATGTGTGCACATATGTAACTATGTAGTTATTACCTTTATCATCCTTGTAGAATATACAACATTGCCAATGAATAGCATCTCCTTTTATCATCCACCTATACAAAATATAGATAGTCCCGCTGAGTACACAACCTCCTTCTTTTCTAAAAGTCGGTTAAAAATCAACCAAAACCACATTTGCATTAAACAATAAAATAGAAGTACGCTGTAACCAAATTACAAGCTGGTTTCATCTGACACTCAATACGAGCTTTACAACAAAAATACTGGCAAATTCAGCAGCTTCATTTAATATTCTCGGGAGCCGTTTACTAATTAAGTGAGGGTCCTTCGTCAGGGAGGTTAGTCGGCTTCGTAGGGGCTCTGACGTCACGGTACTGAGATAATCTGGGGTTAGATTGAGCTGCAATTAGTGTGCAGATTTAGGGCGATAGTTTGTATTGCACTGACGAAACTATCTATTTATGTTCTTGTTCTGTCTATCATCATCTGCCTAGCCTTTTCCCAACTGTTTTGGGGTCAGCTTTCAGTCTCACTGGATGCAGCTACCACCACCAGATCACCCCGACTACCAGACCGGATACCAGTATTTTACATGGAGTGGACTGCCTATCTGACCTCCACAACCCAGTTAGTACTGAGTAATACGATATCCGTTGGTAAGACTGATTGTCAGACTGTCCAAGATCTACAAATGACAGCCGAGACCAACGGCTTAACGTGCTTTCCGAGGCACGGAGGAAACTCGGTATGTAATGGGTGGTCAACCATCCACGGAAAAACCTAGGCAAGCGCGGCTTAACTTAAAGATAGACACGAGCGGCTGTTACTACACGAACTCCTAGCTTTTTTTTTTCTAAAGTTCCAAGTAATAGGTATACTGTAAGTGCCATCAACCGGGCACACAACCAGAGTCCGTGGCTGCAACTGAGGAATTCCTGATGGAAAAACCCAATAACGCTTTGTCTGACCCTGGAATCGATCCCAGGACCTCTTGTTCATCAGTCGCACTTACAACCACTCCGCCAACGATGCAGTTTAACATTAATACAGCCCGCGCCTCAAAGAGATGTCAGCAACCATGTAGGGGTCATGAGCCGATGCCTGCCAGGGCTGGGGGACTGTTCGAAAGAGATACCGTGGCCCTGGAACACAAAGGGCAAAGAAGCAACATGGATAGGTTTTAGTCAGTACAAGTCTGACACTCCCTTCCGCTCCGTCCAGAGCGGGGGGAGGTCATTTGATGAATTCCCATCCGAAAAAAAAAGCCTTATTTAACAGCGTAGGTACTCGTCGAAGTTTGGTATAAACGGTACCGTGACTTTGATCATTTTAAAAAGCGTTCTCAGGTCAAAAGCTTTTTCAAAGCACCAGTTAGGTATACAAAAGTACTTACTATTTGTAAGTAAAATGGTTTCTTGGTCATAGCAACGTGAAATAAGGAAAAAAGGTTACTCATATGATTGAAAAGTCGTATAAGCGGCATATAAAAAAAGTAATTTCTTACTGACTACCAATACTTTGGGCAGTGGTGACCACAATGTATGAATAATTGTCAGACGTCGGGTCGAACCCAAACAGGCACTTTATTTTTTTTTCATCACCGCTGCTCTCGAAGCGCTAAAGAAAACAAAGAACATCAGAGCGATTGCAGCCACGACAGATTTGCTGTCTATTTTAGAAGAGTTCCATTGTAAATCTCCGAAGGTCAGCATCAGATCTTCACCAAATTTAAATGGAACCACCGCAAAATAATATTCTTCCAAACAAAAAAAAGGATCATCAGAATCAGTTCACAATTGGCAAAGATATCGGTGAACATACTCACAAAAAAAAAATCAGACGAATTGATAACCTCCTCTTTTTGAAAGTCGGTTAAAAATCGGCAAGTCCTAGAGCCGAAGATTCGAAGTCCTGCTCGGTGCCCTCTTATAGAGAGGAGGCCTGTGTCCCAGCAGTCGGAACATTAAAATGCTATCCATATGCTAAAAGAGTGCAGACGTCATATGCATCAACAGATCAACTACTTTGAGAGAGAAGAATAGTCGCAATTTTTTGTACACGCATAAAGGGATGGAATCCTTTGCATCCTGTATGCGTATACCGACGTACAAACGGATACCACGTATCAGTGGTGAAGGTTCCATACAAGTCGATTCCTACCGGCTTCTGTTTGAAAAATGGCACAGTCATTATTTTATAGACAAATAATATATGTACATTAAAGATATGTACTCTGGCTTACCTCTTACAACAATTGACCCTTCGCTACTGCCATGTATTCAGTACATCAATAACCGTTTGTCTGTTGGTGTCCCTTCCACACCCAGTATACAAAAAGTTATGGTATGGTCTCTTTACTCTATTTTTGTCAATTTTCTATTATTAGCTGATCGGATTTCTCATAAAAAAAATCAATACTTCTATTCTAACCGTGTTATTTTAACAAGATTATTATTTTAACACAATTATACAGGTGTTTTTTTAAACGTGAACATTACTTTACTATGGGACCGACCATGAAATCGCGAAAAAAATATCAGCTGAAAACACATTGATCGCGTAACTCGAAAAAATCTAGGCAACAACAGATTTTTAAATCATATTTCATAGTTAGCCCCATAGTAAGTGTTGCTCATATTAATGAGTACTTCACTCCCTCAAAGTATTACCTACGTTTTTAACCAAACAGCCTGAATACGAAACGTGATGACATTAAAGCTGAACCATCTATAGCTATAACTTACAGTCTCGTCAATGGTGGTGTTCACTTTATGCTCGGAATTTTTGGCCAAAGTTGGATATGCTAGTCACTTGAAAGCACACCACTCGAAGACCACCCTAGAAAGCCATCGAATGCAGTCGCTGTGGCCGAAATTGGCTAGATGGCTACATCATCAGTTATGCAAAACTCTTAAATTATTGGGCACAACCAGTAACCCATTTTGGTGATGTTCATCAGAAAGGTCAGGTACTCGCAACCGGCGTACGTGTATGATCAGATGTATGAACGTGGACGAAGCATGTATGTAAGGATCGTAGCAAGTGGCGTTCTATAGCCCTGCCTGCCTGCCTACCCCATGTATGTATGAGGAATTAAAAGCACTAGCACAATAAATTCCTTTACACTACTCTTGGTTTGAATGGTATAGTGCACTATACTGAGCGTACACGGCTCCTCACTAACTCAATTTAAATACCGGCCAACTGCGAGTTGGACTCGCACACCAGGGTTCCGAGTAGACTTGTAGGTACTTTGTTATTAAATTATTTATTAAATTTACGGTTTTCAGATTTTTTCCTTCACATGTGCTGTAAGATATTGCTTATTGCCCAATTTCATTATTCTAGGTCAACGGGTAGTACAAGTTTTGATTCCCTTGTAAAATCGCAAAATATGCGACATAAACGGTCATATCTTTTGATCGCGTTGACTTTAAAGTTTGATTTTTTGCACTGCTCAAGGGGGTAGCAGACTTGAGTATTTGATATTAATTTCAACTTGATACCTGCACGTGTTCCTGAGCAAAAATGTCTTGACAGACGGACAGACGGACAACAAAGTGATCCTATAAGGGTTCTGTTTTTGCCGACTGAGGTTCGGAACTCTAAAAACGACCATAAAGGCTGTTTTAAAAAGTTTTCAGAATAATTTCGTAATTAAGCTGAAGTTCGGCTGAAGTTTTTTAAGTTTCGTTGGGTAATTGCGACCTTTTTTGTGTGTGTTAGTTTTATTTTAAACTAGGTCGCTAGTTCATTAACCGATGATTTTTATGCCAGTTTGGTTAACGTAATTTTTTATTTGCTTCTTTGACTCAGCCAAGGCCGTCCCAAAACTCGTTGGGTCGACGATTCGTAGATGTAGTATGATTATTCCTTTACATTTCAATTTATTGATGAGGAAATTAATTATTTATATAATATATTTAGTATATTTGACTTAATTTTTTATTTGCTTCTATGACTCAGCCAAGGCCGTCCTAAAACTCGTTGGGTCGACGATATCGTCAAAGTCCTGGGAAACACAGAACCGGGAAGTGGCAGAAAAAAGGGGAGGCCTGTACCCGGCAGGGGGTGATATGATGATGATGGTCAATGATGATTGGCTCATCAGTTTTATGTCTTGAGTTTCGTTAAATGATGATGAAATGAAATGATATTAAAATGAGGTTTATTTTTGGAAGTAGGCAGGTTATTTATAACAGTTTCTAGTATTTTTTTTAAAGATTTTATTTAAATTGCCTTGTTACTTAGTTAGTATATGTTGGCCAAATCTTGCAACTGAATTTCAAACCAGTTCCCTCTTACCGATTGAGCTGTTTTGCTGGTTCCGGTGTCAATACATTTTTATAACAGACACGACTTGATCCTGCAGCCAGGATAGCCTCCTCAAAAGAGAACTCCTCAACGATTTTGAGACATGAAATGTTGTAGACGCGTTCAATATTATAGGATAAACTTACTTCTTTTTATTTTAATATAAGCGAGTTGTTTTTAAAGTTATTTTACTACTCTGAGAAGGAAAAGCTGAAACATACTCTGCCGTTACAGTCTCTTTTGAAGTCGGAATGTAAGAATATAGAATACGCAGAAGAGAATAATGGAGAGAAGAAGGAAGAAGAAGACAGTTGCGTTCACTCCAAATAAATTGGGATATGGGCAGGCGAATGATGATGATTGAATATTTATTAAAACTAAAAATAAAAAATACATGAAAAATACAAAAAAATTAAAATGATAATGGCTTAATTGCCAAGAGTCTCGACTAATACCTGAGGATGCTCTCGTTAGACAGCTGGATCAAGGGCTTGATTCAGAAAGCGGTATTCCTGGACAAGTGGACAAAGCTCATATTGTTAGGACGTTCCTCTCTCTGGAGCCCTGACCGCCGGTAGCTTGGACCCTGTTTCTGATACCGGTAGGCTACAATTTTTTTATATTTTTAAATATTTTTTAGATTGTTTTTTTCTAAGGAATATTTAAAAATGTAAATTATTTGTAAAGGAAATAATAAAATGATAATATTTATAATTACTGATTTACAATAGCATTTTGGTTACTTAATCTAAATACAGACAGACTACATCACCTGTGTTTAACATATTTGACTGAGCAAAGTAAAAGCTACGCGTCGTAGCGTACGTGCTACGAGGGTCTACGAAAGTCTACGAAAGCGTAGCAAACGTTATTTAGTGAAGCGTAAACTCTCTTTGTTGTAATTGTTGGTTGTTATTTTGCTGTCAGCGTTATAATATAATGTGGTTATTATACAGGGTGGAAGGGGTACCGACTCTAAAACGGTTATCACGTATTCAGTACATCATTCTGTAACCCACATAGAAATATTTAGACGGTTATTAAAAAAAATAGCTGTTTCATACAAAAATGCAATACCTACACGGTCAAAATGTATGGAACACTGTTTTTTTTAACACTTTACTTTTTAACAAATTATTAGTGGTTCAAAATCAAAATCAAAGCATTTATTTCAAGTAGGCCAGTTACAGGCACTTTTGAATTGTCGAAACAAAGACAACAGTAAAAAATGGCACAAAAACTGTGAAAGTACTGAAGTTGCCCATTCCCTAACGTAGATCTCTATGGAGAAGAACGGGCAAGAAACTCCATGGACACTCTTTTAGGTTCAGTATGATGTACTGAATACGTGTTAACCGTTTTAGCGTCGGTGTTCCTTCCACCCTGTATATTTTTTTCTAATCGCGATAATTAGTAGTGTGGTCATAAAATTTGTTGTTTTCTTAGATATACTTAACTATTTATTCTACCAGGTTTTGCCCCCGGGTTCGTCCGCATGAAAATTATCCCGTGGGAGCATGCTATCAAAATAAAAACTACTCCAGGTTATGGTCTATCTGTGTGAAAAATTTCATCGGAATCGATTCAGCCGTTAAGGCGTGCAGTGTAACAAATAGATCGAGTTACTTTTGCATTTGTGTTAATAGTATAGAAGCATGGATGTTTTATTTCATAGATTTCGAAAGGTAACAAATTAATGTACTGTATGGTACTGTGTTCCATTTTACAGAAGATTTTTTTATTAAGACCGATCCTAAAGGTGTAAAACATTAACAAAAATATGGAACACATCAAAAGCAAACTCAATGCTGATGAATTAATTAAACCAAATGTTTTGACAAATGATTGAAAAATAGGCGCCATCGTGTCTATTCTTCCGTCACTGCTGAAACAATGCTCATCTAGAACACAAAACCGTAAAACACAGCATCTAACAAAAATAAACCTTATTCTTAACCCCATAAGGGTGAGAGAGACTGCAAAAAAATATCGCCCTCAATTTTACACAGCACTCAAGTGAATTTCAACTTTATGGCCGTCAAGATAAAGGTTAAACAATAACACAATGTAGCGACTTTGTATGCGTGAAGCGCGCAGTCGCCCCGCGGAACCGGCAGTTAGCTCGAGGGCGCCACTGGGCACGGTTGTATCAAACCTCCGCGGAGCCTGCACTAAACGGCATCACAGCCAGAAACTGTGACCAAAAAAAAAGAAAAAGAACTCATAGTCCATTCCCGCCTTCCATTTTTTAAAACAGTCACTTCATTTTTTTTTGACACAAGTGTTAACATTCTGCCTAGTGTAAATCTTTTTTTGGATTTAAAATAAATCTGGCAAGTTTTCCTTTATTGGTTTTAGAGTAAGATGTGCTTTTTATGAGTGTAACAGTCAGCGGCGGCAAACGTTTCGGCTGTGTCGTGTATTACGTAACGGTTCCGGGGAAAATCGATATCCTGGGCGTATAAATAGCGGCGTACGGTGGAAACAGCTGGCCGGTCGCCAGTATGCAGCCTACGGTGAGGACTAGTCTTGTATTATATTATCTGTGGACGGGGAGAGCGGAGCGGAATGATGATTGATGAAGCGCGAAAGGTTTTTTGGTTTCGGGCCTTTTTGGTGACTTCTTTTTCACGATAAATATAAGATTTTCTTCTGAATATCAAGGCGAAATTTTGCCATCTAAGAAATCTATTTAGGGATTAACGTATTAGAAAACAATCGTATTTTAAACGTAAAAATCAATAATTATAATTTTTTTTTTCCACGCTTATGAAATTAATTTTAAGTAGGTCAGTAAAGAGGTCGTATCGTATCTAATTATAACATAAGTGATCGATTATTTTACTCCTAACAATAGCCCTCCCTTTGTAGCTTTTTTATATATCATAATTAATTGATAATTATCATCAAATCGCAAATATAAAAGATTTACAATTACGTTAATAAATTCAAATATCCGAGAATTTTCCATGAATTTTCCAAGTTAAAATTACTACTTATCTGTAGGTATACATTTTAGGAAATAAATGATTTCTATTTCTAGTAAGCACATATTCAATTTAAAATCAGAAGTCTTTTTAAAAATCTCCCAGATAAAACCAAATTACGAAGATTACAATAGACAGTCTTCAACAGACTCATATTTCTCTTGAATCACAAAGGAAAAAAATCTTATTCATTCACTGACGAATACATACATAATCTGTCAAGTCGTTAAACTCGGCTACAAGCCTAAGAAGCTACGGGACCTATTCTCCTTTATACAGTTCCACGGTACTCCTTTTTACTACGGTGCTACGGGACCCTTTTCTCGTAGCACGGTGCTACGAATTTCGTAGCAGATCTTCAGAAATTTCGATAAGCTTATCCTTGAGTCAGGGATATTTCTCTGATTTCTTTTATGAAGGTAATGCTTCGAGATAGCTTCTGTAGGTACTGTTAATGACTATGTAAGGATATAAATATGGTTAGTTGCCATTTTGGATGAGAAATAAAGTGAACAACTTTATCTTTATCAGCACCTGCTTCTTGTAGTGTCTGCATGCAAGCCTTCTCCACCAGTGGCGAAGGTTCCATACAACTCGATTCCTACCGGCTTCTCTTTGAAAAATGGCATAGTCAGTATTCTATACACAAATAATATAATCACATTAAATACATGTACTCCGGCTTACCTCTTACAAAAATTAACCCTTCGCTACTGTTGTCCACAGTTTCCAACTCATTTTAATTATGTTGTAAATTATAATGATCATCTTATGTGCAAGTAATATTTTTTTAATGTTTTGGACCGTCAGAATCAGAAATCAGAATCAGAAAAACACACTTGTTTAATTTTCCAATATATCACTTACTTTACAATATATTATTTTATGCTTCGTGTTTTCGGTGAAACGGAACGCAAATCCAAAACATATCGTTCTCGATAATGCTGGTAGCGACGACAAAAGCTCTGTGTCAACGAAACATTTTTATTTGAAAGGTACTTAATTCTCTTTTGCAGCAACACATCATTTGATAATCAGCTATCTCTTTACCATGCATGTTGGTAGATTGTACGATTGTCCATAGACTAGATTAGATAGACTCCATTAGTAATCGCTTCGGACTTATATAATGATGAAACTTTTGAGGAACTCGTGATAAAAGCCGCTCGGGTCTATCTTCAGGGCTGGTGGAGGTCAGATAGGCAGTCGCTCCATATAAAATACTGGTATTCAGCTGCATCTGGTTAGACAGGAAACCTAACATAGTTGGGAATAGGCTAGGCAGATGATGATAACGTTAAAACGTTTATTTTAAAGCATTTTTTTTTCTATTTGCAAAAAAAACATACATGCTTGTCTATTTGACGTTAGTCTTCCAGCCCTTAACGTTGTAAGCAGCCCTCGACACAAACCCTTTACGACATCAAAGGTAGCCCTCAGCCCCAGATCGTCATTAACAGTTGTATATTTAGGTTATGCACACATTTCCTATGAGTAGAACAAATATGATTAACTAGAAAATCTGACAAAGGATATGTTTAGGAATAGTTAGGTTAGAATGTGGTAATTTAGGATAAATTTTAAAACAGTGAAATTCCCTAAAAAGGATATAGTTTTACCTTACTCAACAGCTGTAAAACCTTTTCATAACTATGTTAGGGTCGGCTCCCAGTCTAACCGGATGCAGCTGAATAATAGTATTTTACTTGTTAGTACTGGGTAATACGATACCCTCAAATTTCGGGCTACTGTAAAGGTGATTAATTCAATGTAGCCTGTAAAATTATTTCTTGGGTTTTCTGCGAAAGAACTACGGAGGCAACTAACAGAATTAAGTGTAAATAAAATATCATAATTTTTGTTATCTTTACACATAGATAACCTAGAAGGTTAATATTAATATTGAGCCGAAAATACTTAAAAAGTTATCTAACTAGATAACCTGGGAGGGTATCTCAATTTTGTATAACCGTTGACTTACATTTCACGAAGTCTAAGATAACAACAACTAAAATGTTGAACTTATACTGTCACTTACGGGTTATCTTCCGGGATTGTTCATTATTTTGAGCTCCCGATATTATAATCCCGTAAGTAACAGTATAAGTTTAAACAGTACAGTGTTGTAAACCGTGAAAGCTTAAAACAGTGTTTAAAATGTTAAAATATATTTTTACGAATTCTTTGGTCTAGTGGTCGCAATCGCGTCTGCTGAGCATGACGTCCTGGGTTCGTTTCACGGGTCGGGCAAAGTGTTATTAGGTTTATCCATCAAGAATTTCTCAGTAGCAGCCACGGAGTCTGGATTTGTGCCCGGTTGATGGCAATAGGCGCCCTCTATTACATGGGACTAAAACATAAATGGCTAATTGTGGGTTTACTATTAGGGTACACCTCTACGCGTTCCTTCCAGTTTTGCGAGGATGGATGGATGGATGGATGGATGAATGGATGTTTTTGTGTGACTCTTTCACACAAAAACTACAAAACGGATTTGGATGAAATTATGCACACAGATAGATTATAACCTGGATTAACACGTAGGATACTTTTGATCCCGGTAGAATGATCCTGTGGGACAATTATCGATCTCCACGCGGGCGAAGCCGCGGCCATAAGCCAGTCTTTACATAATGATCATACCATGAGGGACTCAAGTAATTAACCAGTTCTGAAAATGTCCCCTTTTAATGTTGAAGGTTATTTATTGGAACGAAATCAAAGTTACTCATGAGTAAAAAACAAATCATGTGGAAATATTAAAGACTTCTAACACGCACGATTTGGGGAGCAATCAATAAGGCGAAGTTCAGAACCTCACCTTCGTGCCATGACGGTCAAGAGTCAAGTGTAGTTATCGACATAATCGGATCTCGTGGCCTTTGTGGCCTGCTCTACTTTGTGGGATTTCCTATTAAGTATTAGTTTTTTTTTCAGAGATTTTATTGGTGCAAAAAACATTGCTGGACTAAAGTTTTCAATCGCCCTTTTTAGGGTTCCGTAACCAAATGGCAAAAAACGGAACCCTTATACACCGTGACTTTTTAGTCGTCTTACAACGGCAACCCACTTCATGTATCCAATGAATAGTAATCATTCATAAAAAAAATTGGTATTTATGAGATTTTAATAATTTAAAAATAAAAACATTATTCAGTATTATGACGCATGACGTAGTTAAAACACCCTGTTGCGAGCGATGATCTACTGGACTCGAGTGCTGGGTAGGTATAGTTCTCCCGTTTGACACGTAAACATCATTAACAGAATGTTTCATAATTTTATTCTAATATATTATTTATTTTACTTTGTACCTATTATGGTAGGTAAAAAGAACAAATCTCGCCTAGAGCTATTTTATGTCGGGTACATTGAGTGGACCACCTTTGTAAGACGACTAAAAAGTCACGGTGTATAATAGTTTTTGATAAATTCAATATTGTAAATTGGACCGCAAAATTGGTGAACCCCTGAACGAATGTCGTTTGCACGTAGTGAAGATATGAGTCGAAATTAAAATACTTGGACCACTGCCAGGTTGAAATTCGCTGTTTTGGATTGAAAATTACCTACAGTTGCTGCCTTTTATGTCGCCATTTTATGCCGTTGGGGTTCAGATACGTTCTTGACCGCTCTATTTTCATCAGTGATTATCTTGTTTGTTGACACAGAATGTTTACACCTTGTATAATGTCCTGTAAATATCGTTTTGTTATTGGGCGTTGGCAAACTACCCCAGGAGTGCACTACAGTCTTTAAACTAATAAACAGATGTACGTGTTCCCCAGTGGTGGCAACCTACTCAGTTCCACAAACATTAGATAGCAGCTAGATATAGTATATATCTGGGTGTATAGTGTTAGTGCATCTAGAGAGGGTACCCGAATGCAATCGATTTTAGTCCAAAAGACAATTTACTCACTGTTTTTTGACCTAAAATCGATCCTTTTGTAACCTAATGTAAATTTGAAATAGAGACGCCGAGATAAATACAAGCATCTATATCCATAATATTTCAAAATCAAAATCAAAGCATTTATTTCAAGTAGGCCAGTTACAGGCATTTTTAAATTGTCGAAATTTAATTTTATAACTATAAAAAAGCAAAGTTAACTCTGTCTGCTCGGCTGTCTGTTAGCTTTTCATGGATCTCTAAAGGAGTCTGATACGTTCACAGTACAGTCAGCATGGTATGGTACGGTGTAGTGGGCAGACTCCTTTAACGGTTGAAAGGATTGGCACGCAAGTAGACCGTGACCTTGAGGATACATTTTAACCGGTAGTACGAATCTGCAGTCAAATTCAAGTTACCTTCCTGGAGAATCTAACCTTCCGTGGTCCACCTGGAAGTCCTTGAACCGTCTCCGGACTCAAGTGGGGAGATGTAACTCCAACCTCGTTAAGTGGGGCTACCTCAATGAAACAGCAGCGGGGTCTGGCTGTGAAGCTGTGTCAAAAACTATGCTTCACCTTCTATCCTGCACTCTTAGCCTAAAAATGTGCTGCCGAAGCGACCTCTGTGGTACCACCGACAACGCGGTGGAAATGGCGAAGTTCTGGGCTAACGAAATATCCAAATTGTCGTGCCAGCGACACGAAGAAGAAGCAGAATGGTAGTTAAATAAATAAAAAATACCGCTGGTTGAGAAACCTACTCTTTTTTGGTAGTCAGTAAAAAAGACATTGCAGGCAGAAAATTATTATTCATATTTTTTTTTAATACGTTACCCAAAGTCCTTTTGCAAACATGACAAAATCCTCAATTTGTTCCACATTACCCTAATGGCACATGCTCTAAAGTTAATTTGGCACGTTCTCGTTTGACAAAGACCTCACGTAACATACGTCTCTTCACTCCTAACAGGCACATGTTTTTTCACCCATTATGCTAAACGGAAGATCAATCTTAGGCGTGTGTCCTGTCGAGAGGGAGATGATTGATATGTGTGTGTGTGTGTGTTTAAATGTGGATGGTGTCTTGTAAACTTTATACATGATGCCTGTATTAATTTTTTTTTTAAGCGTTGCTTCCACTAGGAATTTCTCCTGCATAGTGGGTGCGTTTACAAACATTAAAATTCACATACACAAACAGCCAGACCTGGAACAACTACCTGTAGGCCATACAAATACTTGTTCCGTGCGGGAATCAAACCCGCGACACGAAGCGCCGTAGTCAATCGCTAACTAATGCGCCAACCGTGGATGTAATGCAGTGTACCCGTATTTCGCCAGTTATGTTTAACCCTTTTAATGGGTATAAAAATGCCTTTACTGAAGCCGAAAGGCGCTTGTTCTGTAATTGCTTTTTTTTTTGTTCTATACCTTCTAGTTACGGAGATATTGGTGTTCAAAGTTCCAACTTTTTCACAAGTATTTTTTTAACACAAGTTTTTAAGGTAATAACTTTTCTTTAAATAGCTCCACGACCCCCGTACTATTCAATGCAACCATCAGCACATTAGCACAATGTTTTGAGTCCCACTGTAAACCGTGATTTTTCACTCCTAAAAAAAACGTTTCCCTGCAATATTTTTTGCGTAGAATTACTTAGTTTCATGTACAGAATAGGTTGATGGCTTCGTGAAGGGTCCGTTTACACCTTGTATGTGGCTAGCCTAGATAACCATAAAGCTGGACACAAAGCTGCAACTAAGACATTCCTATTAAAAAATACGGTGAGTAATTTTACCAGACCGTATCGAATAAAAGACCTCGGCTCAGCGACCATTAAATCAGTACGACAGTCATGTCAAAATCTCTGTGTCCACATTCATATATCTGGTCATACATGTATCTACGCCGTTTGCGAATACTTTACACCTGACTTCTGAAGAACATCACTAATAAGGTCAATGTATATCCTTCTCGGGTGTCCCTTCTGTTTCCACTCACACCTGCCTTGTAAACCTTTTGTTAGTCGCCTTTTATTCATCCGCTCAACATAACCTCACAGGAAAATGCATTAAAAGAGCTTCCATGAGTATGTGCACTTAAACTAAGTACTGACGTCCGGCGCACCCTTAGTTGTCTACCCCGCAACCTGGCTTGCTAACAGGCAGCCTTTTTACCCTAACTATTCTAATTACTCCCCTAATAAGAACGTCCCTTGGGCTTAGCGCACGGGGTAAACGTACGATTTTAATACTCGTTTCGCATATCATTTTATTCATAGAATAGAATACAAGTAACATTAGAAAAAGAAAATATTTCACTTAGGGTCTTATCGCTAAAATATATCTTTTCAAGACAACTTTTGGGTAGATTACAGGAAGAGGGAGAGACAATACCGCAGGGAGTCTGTATTCATATTTATTATGGGAGAAATTTAATAAAATTTTGCGTGACGCATAAAATAAAACCAAAATGGATGAAAGTTAGAATACTTTTATTATCTAGCACCAATATGCTAGAACTTACTTTAATAAAATTAAAAGCAATTTTTCCGAAAAATAATGATTGTAACTTAGAGATAGGATCTTTTTCATAAAAATATGAGTTCCAGAATACTGTCAGAACAGTAGTAGAAAATAAAAATTGTTCCGTGTTTACATATTGGTGCTCGTGACTGTACGCCATACAATTACAGGTTAACATTTTATATAGAGTGACACAATTGCCGATCTTATCGCTGAGAGCGATAAAATTCGAGACAAGCTTTGGATCAATTACTGAGAGAAGGAGAGACTGCAGATAGTCTATTGTGTACTATTTACATAATATAAAGTGCCCTATACATAAAGCATAAAATGCTTGCGCGTTTGTAGGAATAAGCAACAAAACTTTAAGCAAAAAGATGTTGCTACTCTTAAACATATTATTAATTAATAACGTAAAGTTAAAAATAAATTTAAGCAGGAAACCTGACCTAAAGATTTGGTTAAAGGTCGAATTGACATTATTTTCATGCCGAAACATTGTTCACGTTAATTTTAGGGAAGTGATTGTAAGGCTTCCTTTTCAGCAAAATTAGAGACAAAGTTCTTTTAAATATAAATGCTCACATAATGTCCGTTCTTTGAACACTTTTATTTTTTAAATACGAGTAGATAAAAGCCAGCAAGACCGCATTGTTTCTATTTTAACCAAATAAAAAGAGGTTTTTTATTCGATGTGTATTCTTCAAAAACTATATCTGCGAGTATACTAATATTATAAAGCTGAAGAGTTTGTTTGGTTGGTTGAACGCGCTAATCTCAGGAACTACTAGTTCGAATTGAATAATTATTTTATTGTTGGATAGCCCATTTATCGAGGAAGGCCATAGACTATAAAACATCTTGCTACGACCAATAGGAGCGGAGCATCAATGAAAAATGTTGCAAAAACGGAGAAAATTTTATTTTTATAATCATTTCACGCAGACTGAGTTCGCGAGCTACGGCTATTTCATAATAAGAGGAAGGTATTTTCAAAACTTAACACATTTCTGCCAAGTTGGTCTAGTGGGCGCAAGCGCGACTGCTTTGCATGAGATCCTGGGTTGGATTCTCGGGTCGGGCAAAGTGTTATTGGGTTTTGCTATCAGGAATTTCTCAGTAGCACACGGAGTCTGGATTTGTGCCCGGTTGATGGCTGTAGGCTCATCCTTACATGGGACTTAATCATAACTGACGGCACGGTTGGCGCAGTGGCTGAGTGATTGACTGCTGCGCTTCGTGTAGCGGCCCGATTCCAAATATTTGTATGGCCTACATGTAGTTGTTCCGGGTCTGGCTGTTTGTGTATATGAATTTAAATGTTTGTAAACGCACCCACGATACAGAAGAAATTCCTAGTGTGGGGAACGGTGTTTGCAAAAAAAAAAAAAAACTAGCGAATTGCACTGCTGTTTCATTGAGGTATCCCCACGTAACGAGGTGCTTTTTGTTATGCATGGGCAAACGAGGTATGCGTGACCTAAGGTCGGGCGGTATGTACCGATATTCTCGAATCGCACCCTTAAAAGCTCTCCTCATTTCCTCACTGCACTTTGTACTTACATTCGTAACCATACTCGTATCATTATACTCACCTAATAAAGTTATTAAAACACGTATTGATTAAAACTACCACTGTAATGTCGTACTATTAATTAATAAATCATCTTACTGGATGGATGTTTGTTACTCTTTCACGCAAAAACTACTGAACGGATTTGGATGAAATTTTGCACACGGATAGTTTATAACCTAGATTATCACATAGGATAATTTTTATCCCAGTAGTATGATCCTGTGGGCCAAATATCGAACTTCGCGCGGGTGAAGCCGCGGTCAAAACCTAGTAATACATAAACAACACAGCAGAACGTTCTGTGAGCCGAGCTACTAAGTCTAGAGAACTTTGCTTTCCGGCTACTGTCGGCACTAATTGGTTTAGTAAGGGGGAATTATTAATTCTGCTATCGTTTCCCCGAATACGTCTGCTCAAGTTCTGCTGTGGTTCCATTAGTGAAGCTTTGATCTCCACTGGTAGGTTTGTAATGGTTCTTAGTTTGATCATGATAAATGTTAAGTTAGATAGTGTACCTTGCCTTTTAACGCAGTAATTAAATTCGAGATTGTAACAACACAATTGGTAGTTATGTGTTTGCATACATCCAGACTCTTTGGCTGCTACTGAGAAATTCCTGATGGAAAAACCCAATATTGCCCACCCGGCACACCCGGTAATAGAACCCAGTACCTCATGCTTAGCAGTCGCGATTGCAACCAACGAGCCAGCACAAACCAACGAGCTTATTACAAAGTATGTCTAAATGGGTCACAATAACTAAAAAAGCTTCCTAACAGGACATTATTTGCTGATCAACTTTGATATTCTGGCTGGCCATAGTTTGCTGACAGAAAAATTTGTAAAGGCTGACTATCTTCATCGGCCTAGCTTTTTTCACAAATATGTTGAGGTAGGGTCCAGTCTAACCGATTTTATCTAAATACCAATATTTTACATGGAACGACTGCCTATCTAACCTCCACAACCCCGTCGGTTCTGGGTAATTGGTAAAAATAGTTGCCAGGCTTTCGGGCCACTGACTACGTGTAACGGCTATCAAGAATCTACAAATGACAGCCGGGACCAACGGCTTAAAGTGCTTTCCGAGGCACATAAACACCCATCCACGGCCCGACCTTTGCAAGTGTTGCTGATCCATGGAGACTGGTACCTAAATATTGAGTATTGGCAGTACCACAATATTAAGGTAATCATTTAAAGCCATTACTTTAGATTTAGTCTGTACTAATAAGTTTAGTGGGGAATTATTAATTCTCGTATTGTTTCCCCGAAGACATCTGCCGTAGCCCCATTAGTGAGACTTTGATCTCGCTCGGTTCGCAGATTTGTAGTGGTAACTTTGATCACGATTAAAGGATCATAGTAAAGTTTTAGGTTAGAAGAAAGTCCCTTTAAACGTAGTAGAAAGTATTGAGATTGAACTGAATGGAATTTTCTCAGAAATATTGGTATACGACATTTAACTGTGAGTGAAGTTATAAAAGAAGTCTTAGTAACATTTATAACATACAAAGTGTAAACGGACCCTTTACAAAACCGTCAACCATGCATTCTGAACATCAAACCAAGTAACTCTACGTAAAAAATTTTGCTGGGAAACGACTTTTTTTTGAGGTGAAAAATCACGTTTTACGATAGGACTCAATGTAACGCACTCAAAACATCGTTCTGATAGATCATGGATGCATTGAATGGTATTTTTCCCATGAGATATTTAATCAGCCTTTTCACAACTATGTTGGAGTCAACAGCCCTCTAATCCGCCAACAAATACATTCAATTACGTAAAGAGATTCGAGACCACTCGTCGGCAACTTTGATAATCGTCCATCAACCAGTTTGGCAAACACTTCATTATATGAGTCTAGACAGAGTCTAGCTAATTCCCAACAATCATAATAAATTTGGGTTCCATACTATTCTCTGAAGGCCTTTTTACGTTGCTTTATTCGAGTTACTTTAGGTATCATCCCGTGGGAGATGCCAAAAAGGAATATTGATCTGACTGGACTGAAATTACGGGATAGACACCTTAATAACCGTACACCCACATTTTGCCAGTTATGTTTAAGTCCCATGTAATAGGTAGCGAGCCTATTGCCATCAACCGGGCACAAATCAAGACTCCGTGGCTACTACTGAGAAACTCCTGATGGAAAAACCCCATAACACTTTGCCGGACCTCGGAATCGAACCCAGGACCTCATGCTCAGCAGTTGCGCTTGCGACCTCTAGACCAACGAGGCTGTTTATTAGATGAAGTGTGTATAGTAGTAGTATTCATCAGCATCCGATTGTACTGGAACCAGACTCCAACATAGTTGGAAAAAGACACAGGCAGTGAGTTGGCATAACTACACCCACAGATACATCATTAAATAAAACCCAAGCATTGGTTGCCAAAAACTAGGCCTGCTAATCTTGACTGACGAATGAGGTTGAAACAGCACCAAATTCTTGTCCCATTCAATTTTGTATTGCATTATTTTAGGTCATAAATTACAGAATTTACATTGTCAAACATGTCAAGTGTCAGGCAATGACAGTATTGCAAGCTTCTTCTACTGAGTTACCGAATAACCTCAATATTGAATCCATAAAATGGGGTAAAAACCAACTATTCACCTAGTGCAGTGTCTCTTGTATTTAATAGATAAAACTATAATGAAAAGCCATAAGTTTGGCTACAAAACAATTTATAGCAGATCAAGATTTATGAGCTGGTAATAAAGTTCATACGTCAGAGCTCCAACATTAATCAGGAGAGGATGGTGACATGCATTTTATTGCGATGCAAGACTACCACAACGGAATATAGCGAAAAGCCAATGACCCAAATGTTTAGAGCACAAACGTAAAGGGCATCCCTTTTTATTTTTCCTTTACTACATGTATAACTTGTAACATGTGTACTTGGCTTGTTACCACTACCGTCTCTTTACATATACGAAACATGTATGTTTGTGAGGAAGTATAAGGAATTGTTTAATAATGCAAATGATTTATATCCTCGTAACCGACGAGACCCCCACAGGCTAGTATTGGATGTCCTTCCAAGACTAGCTAAATATAATAAAAGTTGTATATCTATGTGTGTACGTGTTTATAATAAGATACCAAGTAATCTCAAGAATCTAAATATGAGATTATTTAAAAATAAATTGCATGAATGGTTGTGTAGTCATAGTTTTTATAGTGTCAAAGACTTCTTTCTTCTTAAATATTCTCGTGAAATTTTTGCACGCTTATTACTGTTAAGCAAAAACATGTATGCTCTTTCTTTTTTGTTTTTACCATCTTTTATACCATGTTTTTAAGCAAATAAATATTATTCTATTCTATTCTATTCTATTCTATTCTAAAGATTCGTTACTGGCCGCTGACAAAAAAAAACAGCACCAATTATGGTCATTGGTTTTTCTTGCAAAAATACCCTTACATAATTGGGAAATGCTAAGTAGATGATGAGTGATAGAATGAGGTTTATCGTTTAATGCATTAAGCCAGTTATGTTGCAAATGGGATTCTTGTGAGAAAAAGAATAACAATGAAAAACATTTAACCCAATCTAAAAACCCATATTCATGACCTCCATTGACGTTTAAACATATATCACCCCATAATTCGCTCCTATTTATCCTGTTACCATAGACAAGTAATGTGAAATGTGAACTGTTTTTTTTTTTGGCAAGCGTTCGTGACCTAGTATTCCTTTAGCGTCATCCTGACGCCAAAGAGTCGCCATATTACATCATGGCTGACGTCATGGCATCAAAAACGTGATGGGTCTATATATGTACTAGGGTTGCGAACGTTATGCAGCGTGCAATAAAATTATTTTGACAAGAATTAGGTTATGACACGTCGTTAGTTGAGTTGGGGTTTTAAATAATTATGTACAAATATGCGAGTAGTTTTCGTATTCTTCGTTTTGTGATACTTTAATCGACACTCAACGGTTTGAGAAGAATCAATAGATAGTTCTGACACAGTTTCCTCTCATCATCCTTCATGTTTAAATAGTTAATTTATGTTGAACTACTATAAAAGTCGTCATTAGTGGCGGTACTTGCATACAAGCTTACTAGCTTGGCTTGTCTTCATAACCTACTACTCTTCATGATGTTATGGTTTCTGTACAGTCTGCTTGCCTTGGCTTGACATACGAGGGACTCAATATTAAGCTTCGGGCATATAAAGTTGCAGCAGTGAAAGCCTTCTGACTCAGGGACCGTCGGACTGCCAAATCGTAGGTCTCAAGTTCGAACCCCAGACACGCACCTCCGATTTTTCGTATTCATATGCGTATTGTATAATTATTACTTGCTTCGGTGAAGGAAAACATCGTGATGAAACCAGCATGCCTGAGAGACATTTCTGAGAGGTCCATGGGTGGCATAAAAACTCTGACACTAGGCTAGGCACTGAACACACTATAAAGAAGAAAGAAGAGGGGTTTTCGGAACCCCGTCTGGTCGGAAGATCCTCTTTTTCTATTGGGAATGAACGATGATGAATTTTACACCCCGTTCTTCATACCCCTTTACTCTTACCTTGTATCCATGGAGCCTTCCATTCCTTTCCAAAGGGCTGGTAGTCTTACAATCTTTTCATACTCTTTTGTTTCGTCGAAGTTCAGAGGTGTACACCCACATTTCACCACTTATATTTAAGTCGCATGTAATAGGGGACGAGCTTATTGCCATCAAACGGGCACAATTCTAGGCTCCGTGGCTACTGCTGAAAAAATCCTGAAGGAAAAACACAATAACACTTTGCTGAATCAAACCTAGGACCTCATGCTCAGCAGCAGCGAACATAAAGGGTGTAAATAGACCCTTAACATAAACGAAAGGCACTTGTTCTCCCCGTCACTGCGATCATTTTTTTGTTCTAGACCATACCTAGAAACCTTCTAGTTACGGAGATATTGTGGGTCAAAGTTCCAACTTTTCACAAGTTTTTTTTTTAATACAAATTTTTAATGTAAGATTTTTACTTTACACACCTCCTCGACCCTCGTACTATTCAATCCATTCATCAGCACAATGCTATGAGTGCTTTCAGTCGAGTCCTACCGTAAAACGTGGTTTTAGACCCCAAAAAAAAAGTCGATTCCCAGCAATAATTTTTGCGTGAAGTTACTTAGTTTGATGTACAGAATGCTTGATTGACGGATATGTGAAGGGTCTGTTTACACCCGGTATACTAGTACTTGACCGTAGTGATTGCTAAGTAATTATTACCCTACCTACTGACACAATCCCATACTTGCTTTTAATGACACCCACAATAAAAAGGGATAGCCCGTTATTTCAACCACCCCCGAAACGACACGCTTTCATAAATAAAATAAACAATGTAACATCACTCAGCTCTAATCTACTTTATTTGAACCTTCTACCACAGATTCTGTGGCAGCGGCAAAATACCCGGTAACATCGAGCGTTAGAAAGAGACAGACCGCATGAGTGACAGAGACAACGCTTTATAAAGCCGAACGTTTTGTAAAATTCGAGGCCCTAACACGAACACGTGACGTAAACGTAAAGCTAATTAGATTTTTGAATTGGGAATACAACTACCCGAGGGGCTAATAAATACTCAGCCAATATGCATTACCATTATTACATACTTACTATTACTTACATAGTATTTTTTTTTGTGACGAGCATGTTAAGCCAGAGATATGAAAAAGTCTTTATTACAATATTTTTTTCACACTAACCAACTGTTAATTGGTCTACTGGTCGCAAGCGCGACTGCTGAGCGGGAGGACCTGGATTCGATTCCCGGGTCGGGCAAAGTTTTATTTGATTTTTCCATCAAGAATTTCTCATTGATGCTGCTACTGAGCCTTGATTTGTGCCTGTTTTATGGCAAAAGGCTCGCCCCCTATTACATGGGACTTAAAACATAACTAGCGAAATGTGGGTGTACTATCGGCAAATAGAAAGTCTGCAGTCTTAGAAAGAGACTATCATATAAGTATGAGTGATAGTGGCAGCACACTTCAAACCTGTTTTTTTTCTAAAATCCGCTGTGCTACATTTACGGCCGGTAGAACGGCACAAACACTAAATATTTACGCGACGTAATGGACAGGGGCGTACGGCTGCCGTGTCCGACGTTGCTTGCTCGTCCGGAAATAAACCGATTTGCCGGTTGCCGTGTCAATAATATGTCTGTGAAAAGGTGAGATTGAATGTGCTGAGTGAGGGTGGGTTTACTTATAGGTGGTGTCGGAATCTAGGGCAAACGAAAACTACTATAATGTAACGAGATTAGATTATATTTATGTAATCCGTTTTAGATAACAAGTAAAAAAATACCCCGAAAAAATAGTTAAAAGAGGAAACTGACATGGCATTCTTGGGTAGTGACGTCATAAACAAACAATTGACGATCAAACAGGGTTTTTTTAAACATATTGCATCGGCAGATAGAAAGTCTGCAGTCAGCGGGGACTTTAAAGAGCAGGCCACACCGCCAGTTAGCTAGCGAGCAAGCGAGCTGGCTGGCGAAGCGAGGCGAGGGAAACTATATATACTAAGCGTAACTTTGGCGAGCTAAACTATGGTTCACACTGAAAACTACGGACGGACGCGAGCGAGCGAGCGGAAGAAGATTACCAAACCGGGAGCGGGCGGGCGCGGGCGAGCCGAGCGAGCATTGTTTCACCTTTTTTCATACTTCGATTCACACTGCGAACTACAGAGCTAAGCTACGCTAACGAGGTGAACAAATAGCATGTCTGGTATCGTCGGATATTTCATTCACATCGTTTGTATCGCTGAAGTAGTTTAATTCTGTAGTTCGCGGTGTGAACAGAAGTATGAAAAGAGGTGAAACGATGCTCGCCCGACTCGCTCGCTCGCTATCTGACGGTGTGGCCTGCACTTAACACTGTAACCGCCACAAATGTGAAACTTCGCATTTGTGCTTATGATATGCATTAATGATTTCTGTCTATCAAGTAATGTAAAAGAAACGAGTGCACGAAAAAGGCATTTGTAAACTCGCCAGGCGAAGGTTTGACGACCCGACAAATGGCGGTTGTTTCTCTCTAGGGCTTGCAAATCGGGAAAAAACATGCTTGACATAGATTCTGCAGACTCGTTTGAAGATTCATTCAATTCGCTCTCTTTTAACCACGAGTATCAAAAGAATTTACGGTTATCATTTCAGATGGCAAGTTGCGGATAATCCATACTTAAAATGCGATCCGTACTGTGACTATAAAACCACGATCACTGTTATTTTTGTAACTATCTAATCTTAAGGTTTTATACTGTGAGAACAAATAAAGCTTTATTATTATTATTTCCTTTATTCATTCTTTCTCTTATCTCATACATTTTTAAATATTTTTACAAAGAAAAGTAAACAAAACATTTAAAAATATAAAAAATAGATGGCCCATCGGCATCAGGAACAAGGTCCAGGTTGCCGGTGGTCAGGGCTCCAGAGAGAGGAACCGCCTCACTATGCGTGCCGTGTCCAGGAGTACTGCTTTCTGAATCAAGCTCTTGACCCAGCCGCGCAATGAGAGCCTCCTAAGGTGTTGGTCGAGGCTCTCTGCTATTAGTCCATTAACCGTAACGACTATCGGTACAATGATTGCAGAGTCCACGTCCCACATGTCGACAACCTCGTGTGCTAAATCAAGATACTTGATTTTTTTATCATTCTCAGCTTTCACGAGATTCTCGTCATGAGGGACAGTGATATCAACAATCATTGCACGGCGCTCTTGGCGATCTATCACCACAATATCAGGTTTATTTGCTAAAATAGTCCTGTCTGTGATGATAGATCGATCCCAATACAATGTGGCATGACCATTCTCGAGAACTGGGTCGGGCACATACTTGTAGTATGGTACTTCAGAACTCACAAGGTTGTATTGCAAGGCAAGTTGCTGGTGAATAATCTTAGCTACTAGGTTGTGTCTGTGCAAGTACTCACCGTTAGCAAGACGAGAACAACCAGAAACAATATGTCGGATGGATTCACCGGGACGGTGGCATGCCCGACAGATGTCAACCGTACCGTCCTTGATAATATATTTCCGATAGTTGTTCGTCATGATAACTTCATCCATAATCGCACAGACGAAACCTTCAGTTTCCCCAAAGAGGTCACCGAATCGTAGCCAGGATACGGACGCCAAAAAGTCTACATCAGGCCCATGTAAGGCCCGGAAAAAGCGTCCGTGTAACTCCTTGCTCTGCCATACCTCCCTACGGTTATTAGTATCCAATACCACAGGTTTGCGCCAGTTCTGGTTAGCCAAGGAGAGCGGGGTGAAGCTCTTGTCCACTGAGACCACATCTCGGTGCATCCCCACGTCGGTTTCGAGAAAGTATTCCCTGAGACTGCATACCTCGCGGTTGTGCAAGGTCTTAGCATTTAAGAATCCACGACCTCCGCACTTCCGCGGGATATACAGTCTCATCACCGATGACCTTGGGTGATGCATCCGATTTGCGGTCAGTAGTGTGCGGACCTTCCTATCCAGGGCGTCAAGTTCCGTCTGAGTCCATTTGAGTATGCCGTAAGAATACATCAATACCGGCATGACCCAACCATTAAAGGCGCGCACCTTGTTTCCGCCTGATAAAAGACTGTTTAACACTTTATTCAGGCGGCCAAAGAAGCGCTCCTTTAATGATTGTTTCATGTCGGCAGCATTGATGCCTAATGCTTCCGACATATCCAAATACTTGTAGGTCTCGGTTGATGAGAGGGATCTAAGGAATATGGAATCCGAGAGTTGAGTTCCCACGGATTCCATAATCTCCCCTCGCTTTACATGCATGACTGCACATTTGTCCAAGCCAAATTCCATCCTGATGGCGCTACTAAAAGTTTCAGTCACTTTAAGTAGCTCCATCAGTTGCAAATTGCTGGGAGCAAATATTTTCAAATCATCCATGTAAAGGAGGTGAGATATAACCTGACCACCTCTCCTCAACCGGTAGCCTAGACCAGAATCCTCCAGCAGTGTGCTCAGAGGATTCAAGGCCAAGCAAAACCAAAGCGGACTCAAACTGTCACCCTGAAATATTCCTCGCTCAATCCTGATCGGTTCATCGTTCCCAAGAACCTGCCGACATCCTGGATAAAGAAGGACCGTCCTCCACTGCCCCATACACGACATCAAGAAGGTGCGAAGAGTTGCATCTATTTTGTACAATTCCAGCACCCTCATGAGCCATGTATGTGGCACCGAGTCATAGGCCTTCTTATAATCTATCCAACACGTCGACAGATCCCTCCGGGATCGACGAACCTGTTGGCTTATGGCCATGTCGATAAGGAGCAGCTCCTTAGTACCGCGGGACCCATTCTTACATCCATTCTGAGAGACAGACATAATTGAATTGCTATCTATATGACGAACAATTTTTGCTCTCAGAATGGATGTTAGAACTTTATAGACCGTCGGTAAACACGTAATTGGTCTATAGTTTTTAGGTTCCACAGTACTACCCGATTTGTAGAGCAGGTGGGTAACTCCTGTTGTAAAGAATGGTGGTAGCGACCCAGTCTCTAAGGATGACTGGAATTGTGAGGCTAAGCAAGCGTGTGACCTTATTATTATTTCCTTTATTTATTTTTATACATATTAAATACATTTTTAAATATTCTAATATAAAACAATATAAAAAAACATTTAAAAATATAAAAAATAGTGGTCCGCCGGTATCGGGAGCAGGGTCCAAGCTACCGGTGGTTAGAGCTCCAGAGACAGGAACCTCCTCACAATGCGAGCCGTATCGAGGAGTACTGCCTTCTGAATCAGGCCCTTGATCCAACCGCCTAACGAGAGCCTCGAAAGATGGTCGTCGAGGGTCTTGGCTATAAGGCCATTGGCCGTCACGACGATCGGCACAATGATAGCCGAGTTCACATTCCACATGTCGACAACCTCGTGTGCTAAGTCGAGATATTTAATTTGTTTCTCTTTCTCAGCTTTCACGAGGTTCTCGTCATGCGGAATGGTAACATCGACTATCGTTACACGGCGCGCTAATCGGTCTATCACTACTATGTCAGGTTTATTGGCGACAATAGTCCTGTCAGTAATGATAGACCGATCCCAGTACAACGTGACATGGTCTTTCTCGAGAACTGGGTCGGGCACATACTTGTAGTACGGTACCTCAGATTCCACAAGTTTATATTTCAAGGCAAGTTGTTGGTGAATAATCCTGGCTACTTGGTTGTGCCTGTGCAAGTACTCGCCGTTAGCCAGACGAGAACAACCAGAAATAATATGTCTGATGGACTCACCCGGACGGTGACATGCCCGACACACGTCAACCGTCCCGTCCTTCATAATATATTTCCGGTAGTTGTTCGTCAACATAACTTCGTCCATAATTGCACAGACAAAACCTTCAGTTTCCCCAAAGAGGTCGCCGAAACGTAACCAGGACACGGACGCTAGAAAATCTACATCGGGCCCATGAAGAGCCCGGTAGAAGCGTCCATGAAGCTCCTTGCCTTGCCATACTTCCTTGCGGTCATCGGTAGTAAGTACTACAGGTTTGCGCCAGTTCTCTTTAGCCATGGACAGCGGGGTGAGTCCCTTGTCCACTGCGACCACATCTCGGTGCATACCCACCTCGGTTTTTAAAAAATATTCTCTGAGACTGCATATCTCGCGGTTGTGAAGGGTCTTCGCGTTTAAAAAACCTCGACCCCCGCACTTCCGCGGGATGTACAGCCTCATTACCGATGATCGTGGGTGATGCATCCGGTTTGCGGTTAACAGTGTACGAACTCTTCTATCCAGGGCATCGAGTTCGGTCTGAGTCCATTTGAGTACGCCGAAAGAGTACATTAAAACCGGGATGACCCAACCGTTGAAGGCGCGCACCTTGTTCCCGCCTGAAAGAAGGCTATTTAATACCTTGTTCAGGCGTCCAAAGAAGCGCTCCCTCAACGATTGCTTCATGTCAGTTACGTTAATGCCTAACGATTCCGACATACCCAAATACTTATAGCTTTCGGATGAGGAGAGGGATCTCAGGTGTATGGAATCCGAGAGCTGAATTCCCTCGGATTCCATAATCTCCCCTCGCTTTACATACATGACTGCACATTTGTCCACACCAAATTCCATCCTAATGGCGTTACTGAAAGTTTCAGTTACTTTCAGTAGCTCCATCAGTCGCAATTTGTTGGGGGCAAAGAGTTTCAGATCATCCATGTAAAGAAGGTGAGATATGACCTGACCACCTCTCCTCAACCGGTAGCCTAGACCTGAATCCTCCAGCAATGTGCTCAGAGGATTCAGGGCTAGACAGAACCAAAGTGGGCTCAGACTGTCGCCCTGGAATATTCCCCGTTTAATCCATACAGGTTCATCATTCCCCTGGATTTGTCGACATCCTGGATATCGAAGGACCGTCCTCCATTGCCCCATATATGACTTAAGGAAGGCACGTAGAGTTGCATCTATCTTGTACAACTCCAGTACCCTCATGAGCCATGTATGTGGCACCGAGTCGTAGGCCTTCTTATAATCTATCCAACATGTCGACAGATCCTTGCGGGATCGACGAACCTGTTGGCTAATGGCCATGTCGATGAGGAGTAGCTCCTTCGTACCGCGGGACCTATTCCTACATCCATTTTGGGAGGCAGACATAATGAAGTTTTTGTCAATGTGTGTATTAATTTTCACTCTCAAAATGGATGTAAGAAGTTTATAGACAGTTGACAAACACGTGATCGGTCTATAATTTTTGGGTTCCGCGGGACTACCTGACTTATGGAGCAGGTGGGTAACGCCTGTTGTTAAAAACTGCGGTAGGGACCCAGATTCTAAGGATGACTGGAATTGGGATGCCAGGCAAGTGTGTGAACTACTAAGCCATTTGAGCCAGAAGTTGTGCAGTCCGTCCGGTCCCGGGGATTTCCAATTCGGTAACGGACGAACTGCTCTGGCTATATCTATAGGTGTTATTAAAATTGGCTCCATTTCTGGGATAGGTTCACACGTTCGCTCGACATCACGTATCCAGTCAGCCTCAGTATGACAGACGGGCACCGACCAGATGCTACGCCAGAAAGAACTCGTGGCAGCATCATCCGGGCGGCACACGTCTGTCATATTTTGCTCGGGTCGCTCCCAAGCTCTGTATACGCACCTCTCATCGCTCTGGAATATGCGATTCTGCGAGTACCGATCAACCCGCCGCTTATACCGTCGAATACGGTTCGCCCATGCATAAACTTTCTGCTTCAGGAAGTCGATGCGCTCTGTGACACGGGACATGTATTCTTGAGGACTGATTCCAGTCCCCGAGAATGCCCGCCTCACAAAGCGCATCACACGTGGTCGTGTATTGCCTTCCCTGAAGCAGTATAGTTTGCCGATGAGTACCCTGGCCTCGTCGATGCGGCACTCGATCCTGCGCTGCCAGGTTGGTACGGCTGGTTTTGGTCGAATAGCTACGTCATAATTTGGGAATTTGACAATAGCTAAACGACATGCCGCAACAGCCCCACAGTACAGGATCGAGTGTGTATCAACGAGGTTCTCGCTACTCTCGAAAATATTCTTGAGTTGCGAGTCCAAGGCACACACCAGCGCCCTATTTTTATTATGCATGGGTAACCGTGGTAATCGGGGTCTAAGTTTGGTAGGAGTGGATCGATATTCGCGAAGCGCATCTTCCAGAGTGCTCCTCAATCGGTCGTTGCACTGGCTACTTACCATGGCAACCCTATCATCTTCCTCTACAACAGCTGGGTTGGACCGCGGCGGGGTTGCTTCAATAGCTGACGCTTGCACCGCGGTTTGTGCCGGAGTTAAGACGATACGGTTGCTCAGTACCTCTGAGCGCAGCCTATCAAGTGCGGCATCGTCCAACATGTGATTGCGTTGGATGACCCGCACCTGATCCGATAGTCGTTGGGCCGAGACGTTGACGATTGGTTCAAGTACCTGGAATAGAGACAGCATCCTAACACGGTACGCAGTGAGGTTAGTTCCCCCCTCTGTAGACCCGTAGTATGCGCGCATCACATTTTCGTTCATGGACTGTGTCCATCGAATGCGCGACACATTTCCACCGGCAGCGGGGACCCTGTTCGTGGCCTGTTGGCCTCGAGGTCCCAAGCCCGCTGGTGGCCGTCCTCTTCCTCGTCGTCGTGGTGGCGGTGGTGTCGACGGCGGGGAGAAAAACTCGTCACTCGAGCTCGACGCAACTGCAGCGACCGGCGACGCAGCGCTCACGGATGTGGCGCGTCCCGGCGAATGCGAGGCGGAGCTGAGTGATGAGCCCGGAGATGGTGGGTGTGTCTCGTGTAATTTGGCCCGGCGTCTGGTCAGCATTTTTTAAGACGTACGTCGTACATTTTCAAATATTTATATGATTTTAGGCTCCAGTTTTTTGATGTATCTGTTTTCTTTTTTTTTTTTATCATAATTATTGATAAAATTTGTTAATTATATTTTAAATATGGGTAAAATCAATAAAAAAAATTAAATAAAATTATTATTATTAAAATTATAAATGCGAAAGTAACTCTGTCTATCTGTCTTCTCCTTCTGGCCTTATCTGATTATCCTATCTTTATTTGAAGTCAGCTCTCCTAATCATTCTTCTCCAAAGATGTCTTTTCTGGGTCGTCACTCGTCATTGGGTCAATATGTATGTCACCTTTTTTTCAACGGATTAAATGTGCCCAGAACATACGATAATTTTGGTCCTGTTTGTACATTCTTACGAGATAATTTCCAACCTTCTTACGGGCGAAGCCTAAAGTAAGAGCTATGTAATAGACAATGAAATATCGTCATAGATTTATAAACCACAAAGCGTCATAATGTTCAAATATCGAACGTGTCTAATCCGCCATGTTGTCCGATCGTTCGGAACTAGTCGGACGTCCGGTGTCTGGCATAACAATGCCTCCCTACAAAGGTGCGGTAGAATTTCAGGTGATATATGGTTTAACGTATACTAGGGACCCGCCCTGGCTTTGCACGGGTGCCACATAAAGGGTGTAAATAGACCCTTAACATATTCGAAAGGCACTTGTTCTCCCCGTCTTTGCGATCATTTTTTTGTTCTAGACCATACCTGGGAACCTTCTAGTTACGGAGATATTGGGGGTCAAAGTTCCAACTTTTTCTCAAGTTTTTTTTTAAATACATGTTTTTAATGTAAGATTTTTACTGTACACACCTCCACGACCCCCGTACTATTTAATCCATCTATCAGCACAATGCTTTCAGTGCTTTCCATCGAGTCCTACCGTAAAACATGATTTTTCACCCCAAAAAAAAAAGTCGATTCCCAGCAATAATTTTTGCGTAAAGTTACTTAGTTTGATGTACAGAATGCTTGGTTGACGGATATGTGAAGGGTCTGTTTACACCCTGTATACATGTAAACCTTCCTCTTGAATCACTCTATCTATTGCTGAAAATTGCATTAAAATTCGTTGCGTTGTTTAAAAAAACTAAGCGTACAAACAGCGGGAGCGACTTTGTTTTATACTATGTAAAAAAGACAAGCCATGAAGAAATTAGATTATGATGGAAGACAAAGGAAAATAGAAGTTAATTATATTACACAGAAACTGGTTTCTGGAGACAGTCGCTTCATGTATAATACTGGTGTGCAGCTGAATCTGGTTACACTGGAAGCCGACCCCAACATAATAGAGATAATTTATTCCATAATATTATACAACTTTCGATCTACGACGAAAGAAACTATCATTTTTTGTCGAGAGTACTGAATGAAAAGAAAATCACACCAATTACTGTTTAAAATGCTTTTAAAAAGTTCCCATAATTATGGAAATTTGCATATAAATATTTCAGGATTGTGGCTTTCTAAGGGGTCTATTCAACGTAGGACATAAATATTTAGAAACAAAAAGGGGTCATTTGTACCTGTCAGTCCTGCTAACTGGGGTAGTTAATTATGAGATCAAGCTTTTTTTATTAAGTGGGGTAGCTAAAAAAAACTTCGTTGAAATTGTATGTTTTTCGTTCGTTGCTTGAAGTTATTTCAAATTACTTGTTAAAAACAGTATGTTTCTCTAGTACAATAATACTAGAGCGGAGTTTTGATAATTTATTAATTAGTAATAAATCATTCTCCCGATGTATTTTTAGACAAAAACTCACACGGAGACCTGATTTGGGACCTCTAATTAAGTAGATTCTCTTGATTTTTTTTATAAATATCTACAATATCCTATACTTCACAAATATCCGATACTTTTAAAATAATAAAATACATTTTCATTCATTCATACATTATGCACAAGAATAGAATTCTTGTGCACCCGAAAGGGCTTGAATAGGGGATGACATTTAGCACATCTTTTGACGATGGAATTGCACCGAATTATTAGCAAATGAAAAAATATTTTCAAACGTTTTACGAAACCGAATTTCCACCCTATGAAAACAATCACAATCAGTGTTTCCCTGCACAATGTACACTGATCAATCGCACTAATTAAAGTATGAGTGTGTGTACTACCTGCCAACGTTATCAATCAAACAGACTACATTGCCTGTTTCAATAGATCGCTCTGTTTGTCGAACGACAGAGTATTGCGATCGATCGCTCCTTTCGCGACCGGCGATGCGACTAGCGACTACCCCGTCGATTGCAAGAGCGACTGCAAAAAACAATGTCTTGGGTACGATTCCGTCGTTGATCCAGTCGGGCAAGTATTATTGGGTTTTTCCATCAGGAATTTCTCAGTAGCAGCCACTGTTGATGTTAATAGGCTTGCCACCCATTACATGAGACTTGAACATATCTGGACAAATGTGGGTACACCTCTGCGTTATCTGATTACAGACGCGATGCTATGTGTGTACCTAATTACCTACGTTATCAATCAAACAGATTCATTTGCCTGTTTCAACAGAACGGTTTGTTTGTAACAAAGGACAGATTATTGCGATCGATTGCTGGTGCTCTTCCCAAGCGCAGTTATCTCAGGCGATGCGACTTGCGACTTGCATCACGTGGCACATACGTGTGCTCCTTTTGTCGCGGTTACTCGAGAAGTTGCATGATCTTGACGGGCTTTAAGCAATCCTTATGCTTAATGCCCATCGAGCATGAGACAAGTGACAGGATTGTCCAGGTGGCTTAAAATGACCACTTTAGCAAATCATAGTAAGACAATAATATGAATGACATTGGCATTGGGAAAAGGCTAGGCAGATGATGACATTGCAGTAAAAAAATTGCACGCTTAGAAGCACCTTAAGCAAATTATTTTATTTGTTTTCTCCGCAGTGACTGTCACTAGAGTGTGTAGCTCGTGGCCGAGGGGTAAGCGCCATTATACGATCGATCGCTTCCGGACGGAAATTAATACATTTTTAATCAACGACAAAACTTGCTTGGTTTTCGGTTTTAAATATTCATTCGTGGTTTTGTTATAATTTGTAAGCGTACTTCCTGATATTGTACGTTGTTATATTTTTATAGTAAATTGTGTTTTGATGTTACCAGTATTTGTAATGGAGTTTCTTGCCCATTGTTCTCCATAAAGATCTATGCTTTGGAATTGATAACTACAGTACTTTCACAAGTTATAATACCTTGTGACTGGGACTATAGCTTTGTTTTTTTGACATTCAAAAATGCCTGTAATGGTCTAATTGAAATAAATGCTTTGAGTTTGGGTTTTATTTTTTGTTTTCGAATATACTTAGAAAAACATGAGTAAGTAACGTTTTTGGTAAAACCGTGTTGATGATTATAATCTTGACTATATTTTACTATTACCCTTTTATTTTTTTCTAAGTTAAAAATTATTTGCTAACTATTGCAAAACGAACCATAATGCTGAAATTTTAAAGTACAAATTGCCCCCTTGCTAAAGTGAACGTGACCAGTCTTTGTCGTCGAGCCTACATACAAAAATTTATAGTAACAATCCGCGTTCTGGTTTTGTTCCCCTTGTATGATAACATACCATATAACTGGCGAAATGTGCGAGAATTAAATCCGTCTGCTGGACCTCTTCAGATAAATACATTCGTGATGTTATATCTTAAATGGATAAAATAATAAAAATATGGCAACACTATCTCAATTTCCAAGGAATGAAAGCAGGAAGCGTAGCCTCAGTACTCTGCTACGTGCTACGAGCGCGTAACAGACGTGCTACGAGCAATATGAGTGCTACGAAATATGTTTAGGTCGTAGCAAGGATCTACGTGAACAAATTTACACTAAACCATTTGATGTTCATTTTGCACGTATCCTTTGATTAAAAATTAGTACAGGGAATTTATTTTTGGTTAGTAACGATGTAATTTAACGTGTAATTTATCTCATTGAATAACTACAGAAGTACAGTACTTCTGTCTTTAAGCGAATCTGCCCTAACGTTAATCTGGCGTAAAGCGAATCTGTCCTTCATCATCTGCCTAGCCTTTTCCCATCTATGTTGGGGTCGGCTTCTAGTCTAACCGGATGCAGCTGAATACCAGTATTATACATGGAGCGACTACCTATCTGACCTCCACAACCCAGTTAGTACTGGGTAATACGATACCACTTGGTAAGACTGGTTGTCAGACTTTTTGGACCACTGACTACCTAACGACTGTCAAAGATCTAAAAATGACACCCGGGATCAACGGCTTAACGTGCTTTCCGAGGCATGGAGGAAACTCGGTATGTAATGGGTGGTCACCCATCCACAGACCAACCTAGGCAAGCACAGCTTAACCTAAAGATCGACCCGAGCGGCTGCTATTATTTAGCCACGAGCTCCTTCTGTCCTTATGCTAACAAATGGTTTAATACTTTTATAACTGTTCGCCATCCCACTGGACGGGGTAACTGCTTTTACTGAAGTGTTATTAACATCGTTTTAAAGTTCTATTTATAAACATGAATTGTAATTTTTTATGGTTCTAAGTATGTTAGTCTGTAAAGGATGATTTCCACCAAACTGGTCGCATCGCATTGGATCGGAACGAATTTTACAATCTTTAAACGATATTAAATCGTGTACACAGTATTTAAAGTCTATATTACCAAGCCGCGCACAGCAGCTTGACCGCGGCGTCTTCCGCGACACGCGATCATAGCCGAAAGTATGCTGCGACTCGTGATCGGCTCCGTTCACCTGTCGTCGTATCCGATCGGATCCTTTCGGCTGTCAACACGGTAGGAATGAAACTATTTGACTAGGCGCAGAAACGGAAACGTTCGCAAGTGATGGTACGGAGCCGAACGTATGCGTCGACATCCTGCAGGATGCGATCGGGTGTCACCGCATCTGTTTCGATCCGATGAGATGCGAGCCGTTTGGTGGAAATCATCCTTAAGGTAAACACAATCCTCACGACGACAATTTTACCATGACAGTAGATTTACACTCTTTTCCTCGTTTTTCATAAACATCGATAATACATATTACATTTAATGAATCAACAAAACATTCAAGCTCTCCAATATTTTGCACCACTCCCAAAGAAATATAAAATATCATTAAAAAAAAAAAAAAATAAGCAGGTCCTCTTTTTAGGTCCCCAACAATCTGTGTAAGCTCCCTGTAATCTGTTTACCTTACCCTCGGGACCCTTACATCAAATACTTGAAACTACCCGTCAACTGTATAAAAAAGAGCAAGAGGGTCAAGTCTATGCGGTTTAGGATATATTGTCTCACTCTTAGAAAAGGTTTTTATACTTAAAAACGTATTTTTAATACAAAAAGGCTTTTAAATGGAGACTACTTCTACTAATAGATATGATCACTCATCATCATCTGCCTAGCCTTTTCCAAATTATGTTGGGGTCGGCTTCCAGTCTTACTGGATGTTAAATACCAGTATTTTCCATGGAGGGACTGCCTATCTGACCTCCACAACCCAGTAAGTACTGAGTAATACGATACCCCTTGGTAAGACTGGTTGTCAGACTTTCGGCTTAACGGCGTAATGTGCTTTCCGAGGCACGGAGGAAACTCGTATGTCCTCAGCCGACAGTTATTATTTAACCATGAGGTCATAGAGACTCATTATGATTCATTTATTATTCAACTAATTTACATAGCGGTTGTAAAAAGACACTTAAAAAAGCATTTTTTTCTTTCTCTTTTCTATCCAGAGAGTCACATGATTTATCTAACACTTTGGATTTTTTTTGATTTGACCTTAGTTTGGGATCTTCTGGCCAAAGGGCAAAGTTCGAACTGCGATTTTACTCACCAAAAATTTAAGTCGTGTCCCAGTAAAACTTTTTGCTCAATGTAATTTAGTTTGATATACAAAATGTTTAGATGACGGTAATCCTTTGTTTTTTCACACCCCGTATACAGCAATGACTACTAAATCACTATTCCAAGCACTTCAGTACTATCCTACTAATCATGTTTATGAGGATGTATGGATGTCTGAATGTTTGTTACTCTTACACGCAAAAACCACTGACCGGCTTTGGAAGAAATTTGACAGACAGATAGTTAACCTGGATTAACACATAGGAGTTTTTATCCCGGTAGTACGATCCCGTAGGACAATTACCGAACTCCACGCCGACGAAGACGCGGGCATAAACTAGTTAGAAACTGTTTTTCTAATCTCCACCACTGAGCAAATCAATCGGAAAGTCTGGAATTAAACTACGGGCAGTCTAAATATAGGATGCCTTGCCCTCGCAGGCAATTAGCGTTCCACAGCTTCATCTATTCATAGAATATTCAATGAACCGCATTTAGGGCGCTCTAGACAGAGTCTAAATCTGGGAAAATTATGACGTTCGAAGTTACTGTCTGACACGAAACGACATCAGAGGGAAGAGCAAAAACCTGTTTATTTATAATAATAAAGAGGAATAAAAATAATAAGTTTTTCGTTAGTTTTAAATGTCAATCGACTACATTTTTGACTTGCCATGGATCATGTTTATCTTACAGTTCCATTTCACCTTAATCTTTATTCGTTTTTTCTCGGGTGTCCACTGAAAACCAGCGCTGTGCTGGAAGATCCCCATAGCACAGCATCTTGTTGAGTGGTATAAACCTGCTTGTCGCAGTCACGACGTAAAGATGTCAAGTTTTTTGTTTCGTCCTACAACAGGATACAAACATACATATTTATAAATATTTGTTATGCCATGTATGTTCATATAATTCTTTGTCATTTTGAATGCACGTGATAACTTGATGATCTCGTGATTTTTTTCTTCTTTCACCCGGAGGTGAGTCAACTCAGATTTAAAGGTCGTTTTATCAATTTTTTTTATATTTAATTTTATCAACCTATTTTACCCTAAAAGTAAAGCTTAGAGACGTAACTCTTCATCCAATCAGTCTCTAGAAGCGAAATCAGACGATAAAATCCGTTCATTTTTGCCTTCCAGTCGAGGTGAAAAGCCTGAATACAAAATGAATTCAAACAAAAATAAACTTTCACCGGAATGAACGGTTCACTCGAGAAAAACATCGGATTATCAAACTTATGTCCATCTCACATTCCATTCAGAATATCAGAAAGGTACAGGAAAACATGATGAAATCTCTCAAGTGTTGTGTCTGTCAGGTTAACTAAAGCTGCCTATCACAAATTCTTCAAAGCGGGCCTTTTGTATTCACCTGTATTGTGCACCCACGTCTCACCCACGCTCTGCCTGAAATAGGCATTCCCAGGAACACAGGAACATTTTGAACTGCCCACTGAAAAGCGTATCAGGTAATATTCCAGCTATTTCAAGAATAGCCATGTGAATTATTAATCTATACCTGCTATATCGAACGATACTGGGGCGTACTGGATAAATGTAGTCAAAGCTAGAGAGGGGTGCGCGGGTTTGCGAAAGATGGAAGAAGTGGGGAGCATAATACTGATGCTGATAGCTTGTGTCTTCCCAGAGCTGGGCAAAGGCCCCCATGACTTCCAGTTGTTTCGATCCAAGGCCAATGTGGACCACTGATCGCTGGTCTTGTCCAGCTCTTCCCGCCATCTTCTACGAAGTCAGCCGCGACGCCTCGAGAGGGAATGGGAAGCCGTCACCTCCTTCTGCGAAGCAGTCATGCTAGTGAAGGAGGTGGCGGGACGTGAGAGGGAAAGAACCTCACGTCCCAATCGCCGCGGGAGACGCCCTGGGCGTTGGGGGTCACGTGGTGGCTCCCGGCCACCGTAGGCGCGGGCCTGTGGACGGCGAGTTATGGGCCAGCTCGCCGTCCGGGCGTCTTATGACGACAGGCCGTGTCGACGTCGCGTTCGTGTTCCACGTGCGCCTCAAAGAGATGTCAGCAAATAAGTAGGGGTCCGCAAGGGCCGATGCCTGCCAGGGCTGCGGGACTGTTCGAAAGAGATACCGTGGCCCTGGAACACAAAGGGCAAAGAAGGAACATGGATGGGTTTTAGTCAGTACAAGTCTGACACTCCCTTCTGCTCCGCCCAGAGTGGGGGGGGTCATTTGATGATTTCCCATCCGGAAAAAAAAAAAAAAAAAAAAGCCGCGACGCCTTCTGGCTATTTTAGCCCACAGCTCATTGGGTAATATTGCCAAATAATTTATGAATGTTTGTTATGCTATAAAAATGCTATGACTACTTTATCATCATCATCATCATTTCAGCCGAAAGAAATTCACTGCTGGACATAGGCCTCCCCCAAGTGTCGCCACATTGACTGTTCCCGTGCGTCCCGCATCCAGCGGATCCCTGATCGCATCCAACCTTTACCTGGTCATCGGTCCACCTAGTGGGAGGCCTTCCAACGCAACGCCTAATCGAAATGTTTGAAACGAGACGATTTCAACTGGTTCCATTATAAAAAGTTGTTGAAATATTCTTAAGTAGAAATCTGTCACCACTTAAAAATATTTATCGCTATCATTGGTAGAGGATATATTTACATAGTATTGAATAACGCGACATTTGAATGAATATACAACGAATACTGTAATGTAATACAGTCTCTTTTTGCTCGCTCGCTCTAGCCCCCTCCATCCCCTTCAATTCCAATCTTCTACATTTTCAAAGATAATAATATCGTTCGTAGTTTTCAAATCATTTACATTTTTGTCGTACGTGCTTCTAGTGCTCTGCACTTTGTCCTTTGTGTAAAGGGCAAAGCACTCTACACATCTATACTTACCTTTATTAGATTACAATTGTCATTATAAGTCTTCATTACCCCCCCTCCGATACCCCTTATCGCATTCCACGTTCAAAGTTAAGGCTTCCGAATTGCGCCATAGACAACGTCAAGCTGTCTTTGAGCGTTTTTATATACAAGGTGTAAACGGACCCTTCACGAAGCCTTCAACCACGCATTTTGTACATCAAACTAAGTAACTCTACCCAAAAATTATTGCAGGGAAACGACTTTTTTTTTGGGGTGAAGAATCTAAGAAAACGGTATATAAGGTCTATCTTTTCATACACGAAATATTTAAGAGTAACTTCTATAAGTCGTAAAGTCGCCATAGCAACGAAAAAAAAAATTATTTGAAATTATTATAATTCTAAAATTTATTGAGACTCTTTGCATAAAATCTTTACTCCTTTATTTTTACAATGACAGTAGGTAAATACGTCGTAGTAAACTAGCGTAATGGATGCTTAAAAATAAGGAGCCAGTATTTATTTGCAAGTCAAGTAATTTTAAATTATTTATTTTTATATAAAAATATACTCTGATAAAAAAAAAATCCCTTGAAATGGCTTTGTATAGCCGTTAGATGATTCCCTGAAAATATTTCGTGTATGAATAGTTAGACCCTATATAGTGGGACTCAATGTAACGCACTCAAAACATTGTGCTGATGGATGCATTGAATAGTACAGGGGTCATCTAGGTATTTAAAAAAATTGTGAATAAGTTGGAACTTGAACCACCAATATCTCCGCAAGTAGAATGTTCTCAGGTGTTTACCAGAACAAAAAAAAAAATCGCAATAACGAGAAGAACTTACGGCTTGGTTAAGGGTCTTTTTACACCCATAGTCCTTATTCCTTTTTTGGGTTCCGTTATTTCCTTTTGTGGTACGGAACCCTAAAAATACCTGCTGTGGCAATCTTCAGCTACTATCGGATCTTAAAACGTACTGTGTCCTCCCCTAAGCACACAGCCCTTAGTCAATATTGTATTTTCAAGTCAATTGAGTACAATTAAACACAATTATCCTCTTTTAACCTCTGCTTAACCCTTCGGGGACTACAGGCGCGATGTTATGTTAATATTTATCCTCTTTAAACTATTTGGTTAGGACTAACGCTCCACTGTCTGTGCCGTTTTACAAACTATGATGGAATATTTACAATCCAATGAAGCATTAAAACAATTAGACTACACTGTAAATTGGTAGATTATTTAATAATCGAACATTATTATCTACTAACTTTTACACGCGGCCTCGCTCCCGTAATAGGAAATTAATTCACTGGAACGTTTTAAACAGCCTATGACACACGGGGATAATGTAGCTTCCCTTTACATTTTTTCTTTTTTTTGTTCCGTCCTGTTGAATTTATAGTGTTTTTGTTTTTTTTTTTTTTTTTTTCCTATTACCCAGTACTAACTGGGTTGTGGAGGTCAGATAGGCAGTCGCTCCATGTAAAATACTGGTATTCAGCTGGATCCGGTTAGACTGGAAGCCGACCCCAACATAGTTGGGAAAAGGCTCGGCAGATGATGATGATGATGTTCCGTCCTGTTGAATTTATAGTTCTTTTTTGTCATTTTGTATGATACACGTCATGTCCCTGTTACAAATAAATATGTTTCTTTCTTTCATTAGTAGCTAAAAGAATTTTAGAAATCGGATCAGTAGTTTCGAAGACTACCCCCTACAGACAAACTCACAATTAAATTTAACCTCTATCATATTAATAGTATTGATTTAAAACATAACATAACCCAACGTCATATCTGTTTTCCCTAGAGCTGTACACACGGCGTCAAACAAGCTATACATGGCCTCACTTTGTGTAGTTTTAAAAAAAAATAAAAGGCAAGGTGGCGCTACCTTGAAAATAAATCGTAGCTCGACTCATCCACTAAGCGAGCGAAAGTGATGCAATTACTTTTGAAACGCAAAAGAAGAGATGGCTATAATGTGCGTGCGCTCGGAATAAAACAACGTATGTGCCAAAATAAATGAATTAAACTTAAAATTACTTTGAGTAAAGTTTAATATGATAATTCTCTATGTTTTAAAGTAAATTCCGTTGAATAACTCTTAAGCGTTACGCCGTGATGTCGAAAAAAGCAAAAAAATAAATATAACATTGAATTTTTTTTTGTATTGAGAAAAAAATCATTGAATCGTGTATTCCTTTTACATGATACTAAACCAAAGAGTCAAAAAACATATACCAAAATGTTAACTCCCTATTCCACATACTTAACAACTTACACAAAATATAAAAACATATTTTTTCAATATATTACCTTTTTTTTTTTTTTTTTTTTTTTTTTTTTTTTTTTTCTCGATGTGGAAATCCTCAATGGATGTCCTCCGCCCAGGGGAGAGCGGAGGGGTCTGTCAGACTCGTACTGACTAAAACCACACCGGTGTTCCCTCGCACACTTGCGTCGGGGGGCAACGGGATCTGATGCGACTTCCGCTGCCCCAGACTAGTGCCGGCCCGCCTGACCTGCGGGCCTCGTCCCGGGGGGGAGTGAGGTGTAAGACTCCCCCCGTTACGTCTGAGAGAGGCGCGCGTGGAACACTACGCGCCGCCGTCTCGGGTCCAGTATGATCGGGGGCGACGGATGTCCCCGAATCCGTCGCCCCTGGACCTATTTAGGGGGGCCGGAAGAGGGCGTTGTCCGCCCTCTGCCGACGCCCGGTGCGTCTGCTGCGGGAGGGGCGAGAGCTCGTCATCTCCCTCTCCCTTTCCGCAGCCTCCTTCTGCGACATGACTGTTTCGCAGAAGGACATCACCGCGTCCCAGGACTCTGCGCTGCTGACCATCGAGCGAATGACGGTCGGCAACGACAGGTCTCCTCCTACCTCCGTAACGAGCGCACGGCGCGGCTCATCCCACGCGGCGCACTCGGCCAGCGTATGCCGCGCCGTGTCCTCTAGACAATGGACGCAGTGATGGCACCGGGCGTCCGGCTCCCTGCTTATGCGACACAGGTACTTCCCGAAGCAGCCGTGCCCCGAGAGCACCTGCGTCGCCCGGAACGTCAGGGAGCCGTGCTTCCTCCCGAGCCAGTCGTCGAGTACTGGCCGGATCGCCTCGACTGTGTTGAGGCCGGCGGTAGGGAGCTCTAGCCTCCCCCGCCATTCCGCCACCATGACCTGTCGGAGCTGAGACCGGTACAACGTGATCTGTCGCTGCACCAGCCTCTCGCCCCGATCATTGGCCTCCTCGCGCCACTGGTGCAGTGTGGCGAGGGTCTTCGCCTCCAGGTCCCACGGCGGGGATCCGGCCAGTACACAAGCCGCCTCGTAGGAGATCGTGCGATAACCCCGAATGACCCTGACGGCCATCGCTCTCTGCGGTCTTCGCAGAACAGCGATAGTGCGGGCCGTCAGGTCTGTCGCCCAAATCGGGGCCCCGTAAAGGGCCATCGATCGCACGATCCCCACGTACAACCGCCTACAGGCGGTACTCGGGCCCCCCAGATTGGGAAGCAGCGTTGACAGCGCGCCCGCCGCGCCCATCAACTTGGGCACCAGCCGCTGAAAGTGGGGGCCGAAGTCCCAACGGCTGTCGAGCACCAATCCTAAGTACTTCATGGTTGACTCGACAGCGATCCGGACCCCACCGACCACAATGTGTGATCCCAACGGCGGCGCCCGTCGGGGGCCATGAAAAGCAATGGCCTCCGACTTGTTGAGGGCCACTTCCAGCCCCAGGCGTCGTATGCGGCTCACCACCTGTGAGACCGCAGCCGTAGCCAGCAACGCTGCCTCCCTGTACGAGCTCCCGCGAGCCGTGACCAGCGTGTCGTCCGCATAACACGTCAGGTCCACTCCCGGCGGGAGCTCGCACCGCAAAACCCAGTCGTATCCGATGTTCCACAGGGGTGGGCCCAGAACCGAGCCCTGCGGAACACCGCACGACATCTCGCGACGGTCCGTGCCGTCGCGTCCCATGTAGGTGACACACCGTCCAGACAGATAAGCCCCCACAATGTTGCGGAGGTAGGAAGGCACCCGATGGTAACGCAGGGCCTCCCTAATGCAACCCCAGGGCAGGGTGTTGAACGCGTTGGAGATGTCCAAGGACACCGCCAGCACCACCCCACCCCGGGACACTGCTTCCTCCGCCAGGACTCTCACCCTCATGATGGCGTCGATGGTAGAGCGCCCACGCCGAAAGCCAAACTGGCTGTCGTTCAGGTTCGGCCCCTCTGTACACAAGTGGCTGACGAGGCGATCTGCGATTACACGCTCGAGCATCTTGCCCGCCTCGTCCAGCAACACTATGGGCCGATAAGCCGACGACGAATCCGCTGGGCGCCCCGCCTTCCTGAGCAGGACCAGTCGACCAGTCTTCCACCTGCTAGGAAACTGACCCCGCTCAAGGCACGCCGAAAAGAGTCCCCTCAGCGGGGGCTCCAGCTCCTTCAGGGCGAGGACTAGAGCGCGACCATGCACTCCGTCGGGCCCCGGAGCGGTGTTTTTTGCCCGGAGCCGCATCACGGCCGCGCTCATTTCCGCCTGTGTCACCTCTGGGACGGTTTCGCTCTCCTCTTCTACTTCTTCCGACTCTGCAGCTGTGGGCAGAGCCATCGGCGGTGGCTCGTACTCGGCTCTCTCAGGGAAGAGAGCCGTGACCACTTGCTCCAGAAACTGCGGCTCGAGACCTTCCGTTAGCGGAGGGGCCCACGGCCGAAGTTTCCCTCGGACCGTGCGGTAAGGACGCCCCCACGGATCCCCGTCTAGGGTCGCCAGCAGCTCCTCTCTGGAGCGCGTCTTCGACTCGCCGATGGCCAGCCACAGAGCCTCCTTCGCCGCGCGGTACACCTCATACAGCGCGGCTTCTTCGTCGGGATCCCGCAGACGTCTCCTCCGATATCGCGTGTACGGGCGTCTGGCGTCTGCGCACTCGACGCGCAGCCGCTCGACCTCGACGCACCACCAGTACACGCGGCGTTTTGCGGATAGAGAGGAGACGCGTGGCATGGATGCGTCGCAGATTTGCGTCATCGCGTTGCTGAACCACTGCGCCTCCCGTTCGACGTCAACGGGACCGACGGTAGCCGACTCCCGGATCCAGGCTTGGACGATAGTGGCTTCCTCGAGAGCCTCCCTGTCGAGGCGTTTCAGGGCCCAACGCGGGCCGTCTCTTCGGGGGGCCGATTGGCTGCGACCTCCAGCGGTCTGGGTGGAGACGTCGAAGCGTATGTATCGGTGATCCGATAGCGTCTCCACCTCCGCTTCCACGCGCCAATCACGAACGCGGTGCACGACAGCGGGACTAGCGAACGACACGTCCACAATGGATCCGCCCCGCTGTCGCACACACGTGTAGGCCGAACCCCGATTTAAGACAGCTCAATATATTACCTTAAGTCAGCCTTTGTACATTCTTTACTTGAATATAAAGTTTAAATAAATAAATAAAAACTCAATAACTCTTTCCCCGACCTGGTCATCGAACCCACAACTCTTCACGCTCAGCATTCAATTTTGTAATCACAAGATCAAAATCGAATTATCAATTCTAAGTTATGATAAAGTTCAACAGATAGACTTGTGTTCCTACCTTTAATTTCATGAATATTACTACTAAACTAAAACATTGACATGGCGATTATGTTGAACAATGCTATAAAATGTTCGCATAATTAAGTTTCGTGATAAGAACTCACAAGGACAGCCATGCCACTTATACTGTGGCCATGCGATTGTCGTTGTAATGTAATACATAATGTTACATAGCAACATCAGGTAACTGGTATTTGAATCATTTTAGTCATACATTCAGAACAGAACAAAGGAAAGAGTATAACTGGAATCAGACGTTTCTTGTCTTCCATCTGGTGTCTTATACTCGAAGTGAATGAATCAGAGTGAACATGGAATGAATCAAAGTGAACATTTATTCGGGTGAAGCTGCTGTCGTCAACTATATACATAAACTCACGCCTTTTTCCTTAGAGGTAAGGCAGAAAGTACAGAACGCCACCTTCTAAGATCCTGTCATACTCCTTTTGCCTCGTCCATGTTCATACATCTAGATACATCTTCAATTAGACCCAATTTTATCTGTCGTGTAAACCACTGATATAATTGAGTTGATGAGTTGGTTGAGTTGTTGTTGAGTTGTTGTTGAGTTGGTTGAGTTGTTTTTGTTGTTTGAGTTGAATTAAGTTTGAGCGATATAGTGCTGTCATACTTCATAGGACAAACAAAAAGGAAAAAACCGAAACTGTATAAAAAACCGGATACCGGCTGATCCTAAGGAGATAAACATAACCCTCTTTCTGGGTCAGAAGGGTAAAAAGTAACACACAATACAAACCAATTACTGTCAGACTTACATCCCTAACAAGCATTTATGAAAAAAGTTCCCGTAAAATACAAAATACGAAGCCGACCGATCCTTACAAATCAAACATCAACTTTTTTACTTTTCGAATCTTCTCGAGTATTTATCAAATGTTTTCCATACCCATTCACTTGGAGAGGGGATTATTTGCAGGAGAAAAATCTTCATAATTTTCGTTTTCGTTTTTCCTCTTGCCGTATTCGTGTTGTATTTTTAAAAAAGGATTTTTTTATAAAGTTGTTATTAAGTGTACTTGTATTGATTGGTTGAATAGGTTTTATGAGAGTGTTTGGGTATGGTTGTTTTGAGGCCTAGTATACAGCCTGTATTGGACAGGTCTGGGGGCCTAAAATGGCTGCTTTATCAGAATCATAATATAAATCTAATAATGATTCTGCCAGTCATTTTAGGTTCCCTAGTAGTAATAAAATGTACCGTTGCACATAGAAATATCCTTTTGCAAATCCAGTTATTGCATTAAGTTTTGCTGTATTAAAATCCAATTCTGGGTTAAGCTCGTCATTCTACATACGCTATATTATTGTAATGTGTATTAACATTTTCTTCTTAGTGTGCAGTAAATAATAAGAATTAGGTCCCCTGGTCATATTTAAGGATGTAATACAGACCAACAAACTGAGAAATTGTCTCAATGGAACCAACAACGCTATCGCTAAAAATAATCCACATAAAACCTAAATACCTACTCGACCCGAATATACAGGATGGAAGGGACGCCGACGCGCTTACACGACAAACAGTTACAACGATTTTTGATCGGTAATTAAAAAACAGGTGTCCCATGTATTTTGACCGTGTAGGTATTGCACTTTTGTAGGAAACAGCTCAAACAGCAGATTACAAAAAAATACCGATGCAGAAATTTTATGTGGTCACCGTTTGTGCGTCGGTGTCCTTTCTACGCTGTTCAGTAAGTCAATTGGTCAGAACCACACTCTTATATATGACCACACCGTTTTCATAAACAACATTAGTTTTAGTAAATGCGAAACATGAAACACGTGTCTTGGATTTTTATGTAAAGAATCTATGTACAAAATTTCAAAACTGTATCATGAAAAATTACAAAGTTTTAAGCTTGTTCTGTTACCTGGTTGTCCGCACAAAAACGTGGGCAATACGCGGCGCGGCCGCGTGCGCGCCTTCAGCATCGTCTTGAGCTCATTGATAATACTAATTTGGCAGTGGGTACCTAAATGATTGCGATAGGTACTTAGTATCGCTCGGTATTGAACTTGTAGCCTTTCTTAAATATTTTGGGACAAAATATAACATGGTTTAAAAATTATTGGAATCGATTCAGTTACTTATTCCGAACAAACTAGATTCAGGTTTCGCATATACTAAAAATAATGTTGTATACTAATACTGCATAAAAATGTTTTCTTAATGGCAGCATTCAAACATAAAAGCCTAGCAACCAGTCTTTTTTTATGAGCAAAGTAAATAAAATACAAAAGAATTTTAAAATTCTATCGATTCGTTTTCTAAAAAATCTCAACCATTTATGCAAAGGTGGGTCAGCTAATTGCTATCACTCACTGTACATACTCTTCAGTTAAAATGATGAGAAACATGTATCACAGTTTTTCCAAAATCATCCCCCAACAGAGTCAAATAGGGCTTCGAAATTCACTAGACGGGTGCATGGCGCGCAGTGCTGCGCAGGGTTTGCGGGGCACAGCTGTATTTACCAATTAGTAAGTAGGTAGGATTTTTCTGAGGTAGACGTGTCTGTAGATATATGTGAAATCTGGATATTCGCGTTGGCTTGTGATACTCGACATTGATATTAAATATTATATAAAAGTAGTCTATAAATATCGACACCGCGGTGTCCAATCTCAAACCAAGGTATCATATTTCACATATGTAAGGTAATTGATATTACTATGAACAAGCAAGTTTTAAGTAAGTACATATATAAAAACGTGAGTATGTCTGTATTACTCAAATAAAATTAAATACACTAACTTTTCTTTATTACCTATTCAGCTTTAAAAGTAAAAACTAACATTACACATAATTTTATCTTACATAAACTATTATAAATGCGAAAGTTTGAATGGATATATGTTTGTTACCCAATCACGCCAGAACAGCTGAACACATCTGAATGAAACTTGGGACAGAGATAGATTATAGTCTGGTATAACATATAGTTTACTTATTTTCCCAGAAGTGAGATCCCGTGGGCAATTCCCGAACTCCACGCGGGTGAAGCCGTGGGCTTAAGCTAGTTCGGTAATAAGATACTCCTTGGTAAGACTAGCTGGTTTCACCTTCACAAATACGGTTTAAAAATATCCGTGTCGGTCACGGAGAAAGAATCTGACCACCCCATTTCGTCCCGTGGGTGTCGTAAAAGGCGACTAAGGGAGCTAAAGACCCAGTGCAAATAATAAAGCTAGCACTCTGGGTCACCCGCATGGTGACGGGTAAACCACCAGCAATCGCATTCCCAAGGAGGGTTAGTGTCTGGCAGGCGGCCGACTATAAAATTCAAGCCAAAACCTTTTGCAACATGTGTGAAAATGAAATGATGTGCGATAGGACTAGGGCGTACCCCGCAGGCGACGCGCAGGGGCAGCACCCGGCTCCTGCGGGAAGTGGACAAGGGTTGTTGCACCACACCGGGCGGGTGCGACGTAAGAAGCAAGCTCGGGAAGCGAGATTGAGGTATGCTTGTTGGAATGTTGGGACGATGACTGGTAGAGCCAGAGAGTTAGCGGATGTATTCAAAAGAAGACGAATAAATGTGGCATGTTTACAAGAAACGAAATGGAAGGGTACAAAAGCGAGGGAAATTGGTGAGGGATACAAGTTTTTCTACTGTGGAAGTGACGGGAAAAGGAATGGCGTGGGAATAGTGTTAGATAGTAATTTAAAAGAAACCGTGATGGATGTAAAAAGAGTTAATGATAGATTGATAGTTTTAAAGGTTATGTTCGAAAACGTAATGCTGAACGTAGTTAGTGTGTATGCACCGCAAGTGGGATGTGATGAAAGAGTGAAAGAGAAGTTTTGGGAGGATTTTGACAACATTTTGATGAACATCCCGATGCATGAAGAATTGATAGTTGGAGGTGATTTCAATGGACATGTGGGAAGAATGAGAGGGATTTATGAAAGAGTGCATGGGGGGTGGGGAATCGGGAATCAAAACAATGAGGGGGAGACTCTACTGCAATCCGCTACCGCATTTGATCTGGCAGTAGCCAATACTTGGTTCCAGAAGAACGACGAACACCTTATAACATACAAGAGTGGTAACCACAAAACACAAATAGATTACTTCCTAGTCCGAAGAACCAAATTAAAGTGCATCAAAGACTGTAAAGTCTTACCGGGAGAAGACTTAGTTACACAGCACAGACTCCTAGTTATGGAAATAGTCACAGAAATAAAAATCAATAAAACGAAAGACCGACCTCCCCCTAAAATAAAATGGTATATGTTAGAGAAGGATGACTGTGCGAAAGAATTTAAAGAACGAGTGGTGAATAAAATGTTAGAGATGGGAGACATGAACGAGCGAAGTGTAAATGAATGTTGGAGTGAGATGGCTGGGTGTATTAGGAGTATAGCAAAGCAAGTCTTAGGAGAGACGAAAGGAAAGGGTACGATAGATAGGGATACATGGTGGTGGTCGACAGAAATTCAGAATGTGTTGAAGGAAAAAAAGAGGAAATTCAAGGAATGGCAGAGTGTTGAAGTTTCAAGTGTTAGTTTGAAAGCTGCAAGGAAGAGTGAGTATGATGCTCTCAAGAAAAAAGCCAAGAAAGCTGTGGCCATAGCTAGAGCAAAGGCCCAAGACAAGCTTTATGAGACTTTGGATAGTACAGCAGGCCAAAAACAACTATACCGGCTTGCTAGAGCTAGAGAGAGAAAGGCAAGGGATGTATGTCAGATTAAATGCGTAAAAGATGAAGCTGGAATGGTTCTTTCGGATGATGAGGAAATTAGGTATAGGTGGAAGGGATACTTTGAAAAACTGATGAATGAGGAGAATGACTGGAACGGTGTGCTGGACAATAAACCAGTGAATGAGGGGTTAGTGAGAAAGGTTAGTATGGATGAAGTGAGAATAGCAGTAAATGGAATGAAGAATGGTAAAGCTCTAGGACCTGACGGTATACCGGTTGAAGTTTGGAAGTTATTACGGGTGGATGGATGGACGTGGTTAGCTTTATTTTTCAATAAGTTGTTGCTGGAAGAAGCCATACCTGATGAGTGGTGCAACAGTTCGCTGGTGCCCATCTTTAAAAATAAAGGTGATGTGCTGGAGTGCAATAACTATAGAGGAATAAAGCTGATGGCGCATAGTATGAAAGTTTGGGAGAAAGTTATTGAAAGACGACTGAGAGAAGAGAGTGAAATTTCACGAAATCAATTCGGTTTTATGCCTGGTCGGGGATCGATGGATGCCATTTTTGCCATCCGCCAGCTGTGCGAGAAATACAGAAGTGCGCACAAAAACTTGCACATGGTGTTCATCGACCTCGAAAAGGCATACGACCGGGTACCTCGTGAAGTTTTGTGGTGGGCCCTGAAAGAGAAAGGTATGCCTGGGAAGTATGTGCAGTTGATCCGAGCGATGTACAGTCGATGTAGTACCCAAGTTCGGTCTACAGCGGGCAATACCGGCAACTTTAATGTGGCGGTCGGCTTGCACCAAGGGTCGGCTCTAAGCCCTTACCTCTTCCTGGTGATAATGGACGCACTTACGTCGGACATCCAGGAAGAGGCTCCTTGGTGTATGCTGTTTGCCGATGACATTGTGTTGGTTGCCGAGAGTGGCCTAGAGGTCCAGAACAGATTGGAGGTGTGGTGGCAAAGACTGGAGAATGTTGGCCTGAAAGTCAGTAGGACTAAAACAGAGTACTTGTTCTGTGATTTCGGCGGTCTCTCCAGTCCTGTGCCCATAACACTTGCCGGAACGCCCATACCGATCTGTTCCGATTTTCGGTACCTCGGGTCATTTGTCCAAGGGAATGGCGAAGTAGACCGAGACGTAACGCACCGGATCAACTCAGGATGGATGAAATGGCGACAGGTCACTGGAACAACTTGCGACCCACGGATGCCCCTCAAATTAAAGGGGAAAATATACAAATCCGTGATTAGACCTGTCGTACTGTATGGATCGGAATGCTGGGCTGTGAAGAAGATGGATGAAAAAAGATTGCATGTAGCCGAGATGAGAATGTTGAGGTGGATGTGTGGTGTGACAAGAATGGATAAGGTAAGGAACGAGTATATTAGAGGAAGCTTAAAAGTTGCGCCAGTTACAGAAAAGCTAAAAGGGAATCGACTGTCTTGGTATGGGCATGTGATGAGGAGGGACGAATCGCATGTGACTAAAAGAGTGATGAATATAAACGTGGATGGATGGAGAGGGAGAGGAAGACCAAAGAAACGATGGATGGACTGTGTGAGGAATGATATGCAGGTGAAAGGAGTAAATGATAGCATGACGGTTGATAGAGGAGATTGGAAGAAAAAAACGTGTTGCGCCGACCCCAAGTAACATGGGACAAGGGCAGGAAGATGATGATGATGAAATACGGTTTAAAAATACAAAAATATCGTTCAACTTCTATGTGACCCTAGTAATATTCTTCTAAACCATTTTCCCTTTGGAGAAAAAATAAAGTGTCAGCTACTTCCATTCCCTCGCAGATTATACGGGTCAGTTGAAAGGAAGGTCATATTATACTGAAAATATACTGTCTATTTCGTATATTTTTGCTTAGTTTCTAAAAACCTTATAAGGATTTTTATGTTATTGGATGGTATCAAAAAACTCCAACTCATAGCATTTATTTCAATTAGACCATTAAAGGCATTTATTTATGCATGTCAAAAACAAACGAATGAAGTTACAGGCCGTCACAAAGCATATTAACTTGTAAAAGTAATGTAGTAGCTCATTCCACAGCGTAGATCTCTATGGAGAAGAATGGGCAAGAAAGTCCATGGACCCTCTTTTAAATCAATTTTTTTTTCAAGATTTTACATTATACATGTTGAGATCGTATCAGCTCATAATGTCAACTATTATACATATTTGTAAGAACGATGTAGGAAGACGTACACATAAAAAGCTTGTCTAGAGTAAAAATATCGTCAAAACGAACTTCAACAGCTCAAAAATAATGGCGAAGAAGCCGACAACCTTTCTGTTGGTAAAGATTACCATCTCCTAGCATCGGCAATATCAGGGACATGCAGAAGCGTTGCCATTCTAGTAATACAGTAATACCAGCCTATCGTGGTCATCTTCTGATATAGAGAATGCAACATGCCACCATGATTAGTTCAAGTTTAGGATTAGTGATTTAAGATGTAAAATAATTATAAACCATCATACTGAAAAAGCTAAAATATCTCATTTGTCTACAAATAACATCAGCACCCACAGTCCCATACCATTCGAACTTCTTTCTTTATCGTGTGGTTGGTGCCTAACCTGGTGTCAGGGTTTTTATGCCGCCCTTGACCTCAGACTTGGCTTTACATGCCGTCAAGAAATACCTCTCAGGCATGCTGGTTTTCTCATGATGTTTTCCTTCACCGAAGCGAATGTTAAATAGTACAATAAGCATATGAATCCGAAAAATCAGAGGTGCGTGCCTTGGGTTCGAACTCGAGACCTATGACTTGGTAAATGGGTATGAATGGTAGTAATAATTCCTCGGATGAGCTCCTTCACAAATAGTGCTTCTACGAGTGATAAAATGGGGTAAACCCACGAAGAAATACGATATACTTTCAGGCATAAGTGTTTATAATCATTTTGGGTCAAGTAATCTTTATTGGTAGGTAATACAAAGAAACTGGGAAATGTTGAGATGTTTCCAACATTATTTTTCCGATACGAGATCGGAAAAATAACGTTAAGAGGGTTGAGTGCTTTTGGTGCACGTGGTACACAAGTAGGTATGTATGTATTGGTCACATAATCAGCCTATATCGTCCCCACTGCTGGGACACAGACCTTATCTGTATGAGAGGGAGTGGGCCCATAACACACCAGGCGGGCCCAGCGCGGTAATGCGTGCACTGACTGGAGACGTCTCGTCAAATCTGTGTGGTTCTGGTGGAATGTGTCCGATATAGTAATCAGAGAAACGCAGTTATCAACGCGATGAAATTGACGGTAATGGATATCGGAGTGTTCCATGGTATTTTAGCTAAGCCTATCTCTGAAGCAGCATAAATATTATATACCTTTTTATTAGATAATAAATTAGATTTAGTTCATTCGGTTTGGGGTTTTTTACAAGCTAAATTAGTAGGAAGTAAGTTAATATTTGTAAAAGTCAATTGTGAACAAAAATCCCTTTCAAATAAATCTGAATGGTCCTCATACTTATGACTTGATCAAGGTTTTGTTGGGACTGTTCTCTAAGTTTGTTTCGGTGTTTCTTCTGAGAGTAGAAAGCACCGGCCTCGTTTAGTGTTTACCTTTTTTTACGTGTAAACACATACATACACTCACGCCTTTTTCAATGGGCCTAAGCAGAAACTACAGTACCTACGCGACCTGCTTTAATCATTACATATTCCGTTTGTCCACGTTCATTTGAACATACATCTGATAATACACGCACGTCCGTTGCGAGTACTGAAGTCAGCGGTCCTAGGTAGACCCCCCCCCCTCCCCTCGCATTTCCGTTCACATCTGCCGTGTAATTGAATTTGAAAATTCATTAATTGAAACACCTTTTGTTAGTTGTCCTTACGTGACGTGTAAATGTGTATGTCAAAACCAATGTACAGAATAAACATAATTTATTTATCATGGTTGACATTATAATAATCCTTTCCAATCTATAATTACTCCTACCTTAACTCGTATTAGGGATAACACGAGTTTTCTAACAATTTATCAACAACAAAAGCCCAAACAAATCATTCGATCGTTATGAACTCCCATTCAACGTAAAGAGGAAAAATAGCTGTCATATTTCAATCTCTTCAATAAAATCCTTGAAGCATCCAATATTTTTCATCTTCACTCCACAAATCGTTCACTCATTCCTTTCCATTCACCATGATGGGCGCCGAAGCGAACAACGCATTCATTCCTTTTGGAGTGCAGTGTAAAAGGAGTTCGTACGTCAGTCGTATTGATCGAGCGCGCCGTCTATATGTGTGTGTCCTGTGTACCGACATAACTTGAACCTTCAATGTGTGCAACTTTCAGTTTGTGTTAACAGATTTTAATACGGTGAGAGGGACGAGAGAGACCAGGTTAAAATGGTTTATTTTATATTAATGTTCTGTGTGTTGTTAGTATAAATGTGGAAACGGTTATCGCTTGGTTTAATTTGTTTGATAAATTCGGATTATGTTGCGTTTTAATATTTTTGGTAAGTGTTTTGACTGGAATGGATGGAAAATTTTTATTTGGTTCGTTTTGAAGGTATAGATATAACTTAGGTATAACTTAGGGTAAAGGAGATATTTTAACTATGAAATAATTGAGTGGTTAGGTTTTTATATACCTGCCCTGATAACATGAAAAATTATGACACAAAACGTATGTGGTTTGGACTTATGAAACAGTTCTTATTGATAATTTCATTACGAACTGAAATCCAATTCGATAGCCTTATCAGAACTTGCACGTATAGATACTAAGGCTTCCTCGTTGATTTAGTCGTCGCAAACGCGACTGCTGAGCATAATAGGCCTTTGCAGCAATTCCCTGGCCAAATAAATTAAACTTTAGAAAAAAAAACAGCTCACATTAAAATGTAAAGAAGAAAATTAGGTTTATCTATCAACATTGAACGCGTATACAAAGTTTCGTGTGTGTGCTATCAACCGTTGAGGAGTTCTCTCGTGAGGAGGCGTTCCTGGCTGCAGGATCAAGTCATGTCTGTCATAATAATGTATTGTCACCAAAACCAAAGTAGTGTGCAAAATTTTAGCTCAATCAGTTGGGGGGAACTGGTTGCAAATTCAGTTGCAAGATTTGACCAATACATACTAACTCACTAACAAGGCAAGTTAAATAAAAGCTTCTAACAAAGTGAATTCAGGTTTTTCCATTAGGTATTTCTCAGTAGTAGCTCGGAGTCTGGATAAGGGCCCAAATGATGGCAATAGGCTCGCTTCCCATAACATGAAACTAAGACACACACTTCAACAGATATGATTAAACTATTACATAAATAAATAAATAACTAACGAAATGGGTGGCGAACGAGGTGAGCGGTAGGTACCTACTAGGTGTAAAGGGAGTAAAAAGACCCTTACCGAAGCCGAAAGGCACTTGTTTTTCTCGTCATTGCCATTATTTTTTTGTTCTGGACCGTACTTGGGAATAAATCTAGTTATGGAGATATTGGGGTTCAGTTGGAACTTTTTCACAAGTTTTTTTTTTTAAATAAGGTTTTTACTTAAAACCATCAGCACAATGTTTTCAGTGCATTACCGTAAAACGAGTTCTTTCACCCCAAAAAAAAAAGTCGTTTCTCAGCAATAATTTTTGCGTAAAGTTACTTAGATTGATGTACATAATGCTTGGTTGTCGGCTGCGTGAAGGGTCCGTTTACACCCTGTATGTACACCTGAAAACAGGCGTGAAATAATGTTATGCTAGTACGTAGGTAGGTACAACATATCTGTATCAAATATCACTATAAAATCCCTAGTAATCTAAAAACAGACACCGATGAAACCAAAAAAGCTCGTCCATTTCGATTTCAATGGATTAAACAAATCCTGGATACGTTTCAATACCTCTGTTTTATGTATTCCCGTCGCGATTGGTTGGCTTCGAAATTTGTAATCGAATCGATTAGAGAATCCGCGGTATGATACTGTAAATTCTTATCCAGCTGACTTTTCATCGAAGGATCTGCTTGGAATTGTGGTAGTAATTTTTCTAGGGACGTTTTATTAAATAAGATGTTGGATTCTAGTTTATATTGCGGTTTTCGTGAACCATTTTGATTCATCACTACTTTCATTACTAATAATATTATAAATGAGAAAGAAACTCTTTGTTTATCGGTCTGTCTGTTAATTTTTCACGTCCCGCCTCCGTGCGCGAAAACGCGCTAAATTTGTCTATGCCTTTTTTATTTTTTTGTAGGCCCGCGGAAAAACGGTATGTACACGGTATGTATATATCTAACCTTCCGCTTCGTAATAATTATAAACAATTAAACTGACCTTATCTCGCAATGATGTGATATAAATGTTTTCATTGCGTCGCTGCGTCACACAACCACAGCTGCATTTAGCTTTATAAATTTTTTCGTTCGTTTTCTAGGTGTTTTAACCACTAACATACAATAAAAACAGATAGTTATTAAATTGCATTTGATAGTTACTCGAGCAGGATTACGCGAAAAATTGCATGCGGTTGATTTACAACGGCTTGTGGAATGTTTGTGAGATTACTTTATGTTAAGATGGGGAGAACTAAAAAAGTATTATTGAAAATTCAACCCTAGCCCGAAATGTTAATTATTTGATGAAGATTTATAAGGAGGGGTAGGGGTTGTATAAGGTTATTTTATATGGAATTTCTTCATCTTTTCCGACTGGATACCATCTGGCACGCAGTTTGTAATGATCATCTAACTACAAAAAAAGTAAGTAGACTGACGAAATTATTTCCATTGAGGCCCATCTATCACAATAATTACATTTTAACCGGCCCTTATACAACGATTCCAAGGTTGTTCAAACAATTCATTTGCATAGAAAAATAACAAATTACCGATGCTAGTGGTTACAAAAGCGGCCATTTTGTATTGAAAAACGAACGAGGACGAACAAATATGGTTGATTAAAGGTTAACGCATCGTTAAAAGCACTGTACGGGATCAGTATCGCAGAATATTAATTTATAATAATTCATCGAAAGTGTATTTAAGTATATTTATATTTAATTTAATAAAACATGATTAAAAATTAAACAAAGCCATGAAGCCAAAGCGGCCATGATGTTCCATACAATTCTATCCCAACCAAATGGCGACGATGCGAAGGATTTGTTTAAATTCATGGCCCACGTCTTGTGACAGAATTAGAAGTATAATTATTTAGGACACGATAGGACTGACATACGCTATGCGTAAAAGCCCCTAAGAATAAATAAAGAAAAAAAAAAGCGGCCATTTTGAATCGAAAAACAAAGAGGTCGAACGAATAATCGGCCAGATTAAATATCGCCTCAACTCGAGCCGTTTCGGATGAAATACCATAATACAATGCACACTTATAAGCACCGAAACAGCCATTAAATAAAACTTAAAAAACAGCTGTTATTAGAATGAACAGAATAAAATTAGGTTTATCTATCAACATTGAACACGTATACAAAGTTTCGTGTCCGTGCTATTAACCGTTGAGGAGTTCTCTCGAGAGGAGAAGATCCTGGCTGCAGGATCAAATCATGTCTGTCATAAAAATGTACTGTCAGTACGAAAGGTGTGCTTTCAGCTATTATAGCTAAGCATGGTGTATTTATTTTTATTCCTCCTAAGATTTTTCTACACGCTTGTACTCACATTTTTTTATATGACATTTTTTTTACTTTAACAGCGGGTCCAATCGACAAAACAAAATAAAATAAAAATAATAAATTGGTAAACTTATCACGCGGTTCTCAGATGAGTGGGACCAGTTGAGTAAGGAGCCTTAGTTGGGGGGAACTGGTTTGAAATTCAGTTACAAGAGTTGACATTCTAACTAACAAGGCAAGTTAAATAAAAGCTTATAATGCAATCAGGTAAAGTGATGCCATTTCAGTGTAGTGCTAAGTGATAAGTGTGCTTTGAACTTTTCCAGGGACAATTATTAATCCTTGACAAATTGTCCCTAGAATTTGGTATTTTGAATATTGGATTGGTGAATAGTATTCGAAATCATTCCTGCTCATCATTTGCATGTTTTCCTCCCTTGGGAACTGATCAATGAATGACCTGATACGAATATGGAAATTGTAATCAGACGTGCATTGTTTTTATAGAATCCATATTGAAATCGAATACAATTTGTTTCATGAAGTAGAAAAGGTCCTATGTTTTAATATACATATTATTGTTCTTCTCATAAACTAAAGCACAAGAAAATAGGTTTACTGCTGCAAGATTCATGCCACAAAGTTGTTTTTTATCTAATTAAAATGAAGTGGCTTGACAAAAATATGTATTGAAACTTCGAAATACAATTCGAAATCAGTTGGATCCATCGAAGCTACGATACTTATAAACAAACGAATGAATATACAAGGTGTAAACGGACCCTTCAAGAAACCGTCTACCAAGCATTCTGTACATCAAACTAACTCTACGCAAAAATTATTGCTGGCGAACGACTTTTTTTTGGGATGCAAAATCACGTTTTACAGTAGGACTGAATGTAACGCACTTAACATATTGTTATGATGGATGCATTAAAGTACAAGGGTTTTTAAAGTAAAGTTATAACAAAAAAAACATGAAAAAATTGGCACTTTGACCCCCAATATCTCTGGAACTAGAAGATTCCCAGGTATAATCTAGAACAAAAAAATGATCGCATTGACGGGGAGAACAAGTGCTTTTCGGTTTCGTTAAGGGTACTTTTACACCCATTAGACAACCTATCGCACCCCCCTTATTGTGTCGGGACATCATAAACAAGTTCCTTCGATATGACAATATCAACAACCTATACAGAAACCTGAAGCCCAAAACGCTAGCTAAAAATAGAACAGGGACTGTATACCTCCAAATTTACCCAAATCAACTCTCTATCCCTAACACCAAACACTCCAATACAAGTCAGGCCAAAAAAAAGGAAACAACAAAAAATCTTAATACGGCGACGTGAACATAGCCAATAAAGCCGGCAATTGCAAATATACCGTGAAAGTGGCACAGTTCGTGTTTGTACTGTCGGCATTGGGTGGGTGGGTATTTCGGCACTCCAGTACACTTGTGGGTCGAATGAGGTGAACGTGAATATTTAATGTGCACACGTTTCGTTAATGTGCTGACATGTCGCTTTTTTGGGTGTTTGTTTGAGTTAAATAATGTGTTTGTAGATTTGTGTTTTATTATTTAGCGACGAGAGTCCAGGATTCAGTCTTATTTGTGTATTTGTGATTTATAAAGTAACCTTCCTTTTTATTATAGTGACATTTCTTTTCGTCTTTTATAGGCAGACGTTTCCCCGTCCCTTTTATAAACTTTGTCAGGTCAAGATAAAAGTCCCAAACAAAGCTGTACACCTTCAGAATAATTACCCTAGCAAAATCCTAATTGAATTTCTGGCAAAACACTTGACCTTCCCTCACTTCAAATGATCATCATCATCTGCCTAGCCTTTTCCCAACTATGTTGGGGTCGGCTTCCAGTCTAACCGGATGCAGCTGAATACCAGTATTTTACTTCTTCCATACAAATGATGTAACGAATATTTTAACGTCTGACAAAGGCTGGAGGATGATGATAATCTTAGTTATAAAAGAGTGTCTAGGGATATTGTTGCCTGTTTTAAACCCCCGACGCAAAAAGAGGGGTGTTATAAGTTTGACCGCAATGTGTGTGTGTGTCTGTCTCTGGCACCGTAGCTCTTAAACGAGTGAACCGATTTGGATGCAGTTTTTTATTTGAAAGCTAGTTTCTTGGCGATGGTTCTTAGATACGTTTTATCAAAATTGGTGCAGCCATTTACTAGTTATAGGGGATGAAAGTGGGTACGAAAAATCAAATATTTTCAAATATACCCAAGTGGAGTATCAAATGAAAGCGGATGATGTGTATATTACAATCCTAACACAATTAGACTTGTATTATCAAAATCAGTTCAGCCATTTTATTGACTTTTCAAATGTTTGTTCGTTTTTCTTTGTTGCGATGGGGGTTTTTTTTAATTGTAAATTTTATAATGATTATTCTCCAAAGATACAGTTTGGAGTGGATAGTTATGAGTACTACATGGTTCGAATTGTTTTGCATTCGAATGATGTTGTCAAAGGGGCGCTCTTGTTATACCATTTGTGTAATTAATTTGAGAAATGTTCACACACGAAATGATGGATACATTGTACAGTCATAGCTTTTCGTTTTTTTGACTGAAAAATAATAATCTTCAAAATTGTATGTTGTCGGTTAAAATAAATGATGATGAGTACCGCAAAACATTCATAATATGATAAAATAACAATGCATACCCCACAATGGTCTCAAGTGTACAACCACGCGATGAGCTCAATCGGCCTCGGGGGACGTGTTGAGATCCTCGCGTTCGTTCTCTATGATAACATGTTTCCATCCTTAGCGTGATGACTTGTTATCTTACAAGAGAACATGTCTGGAAAAATATTACTTCCATCTGCTTGAACGGGGTTAAACGAATCATCTTGTTACACAAATCACTGTTACGTGTCGCCAAAAAATATATCACAAAAGCCGAGTAGTGACGTTTTTGTAGAAATTTCATCACTGCAGTTGTGAAAATGGATATTTTTTAATGTCTCTTTAGTTTATTTTTTGAACTTAAAGTAATATACAATTTCGGAAGTAAACTGATAAGTAAACTTCTTTTCATTCCAGATATAAGAAACTTAGGGCGAAACGAGTTAGTATAAGCTACATAAATATTCCGAAACATGAAGATCTCAACAGAAACTAGTAATATACTTACTAGATCTTCATGTTCTCTTCGATAACATGTTCATACCCTGACGGCGAAGACTTGTTATCCCACAAGTGAACAGTGCTGCAATAATTTTTAATGCGGCCTATGTGAACTTAATATTTATATTCGTGTGGTGGGGAGTAATGGGTATAAGAGTAGAGGAAGACGAAAGATACGATGGATGGAATGTTTGAAGGATGATATGGCAAGAAAGGAGGTGTCTGATGAGATGACGAGTAATAGAGAAGTATGGAAGAAGAAAACATGCTGCGCCGACCTCAAATGAATTTGGATAAGGGCAAGAGAATGATGATCTTCAAACTTCATCACATGACCATCCAGCTATCAGAAGTCATCATTCATCATCATTTCAGCCGAAAGACGTCCACTGCTGGACATAGGCCTCCCCCAAGTGTCGCCACATTGACCGGGCCCGTACGTCTCGCATCCAGCGGATCCCCGCAACCTTTACCGGGTATCGGTCCACCTAGTGGGAGGCCTTCCAACGCAACGTCTTCCAGTTCGCGGACGCCACTCCAGAACTTTCCGGCCCCATCGGCCATTCGTTCTGCGAGCAATATGCCCTGCCCACTGCCACTTAAGTTTGGCTATTCTTCGGGCTACGTCGGTGACCTTGGTTCTCTTACGGATTTCCTCATTTCTGATTTGATCACGCAAGGAAACTCCGAGCATAGCCCTCTCCATTGCCCTTTGGGTGCGACCACGTTTCGGTCCCGTATGTAATCACTGGCAACACACACTGGTCTGGTCTGGACTTTAGTCTTGAGACAGTGCGGTAAGTTGGACGAGAAGATACCACGCAACTTCCCGAACGCTGCCCAGCCGAAGTCATCCATACATAATTACTGCTACCCGTGCAAAGCCGGGGTGGGGCGCTAGTGCCCATTATAAGTCATCATCTGTCTAGCCTTTTCCCAACTGTGTCGGGGTCGGCTTCCAGTCTAACCGGATGATACATAAAGCGAATGTCCATCTGACCTCCACAATCCAGTTAGTACTGGATAATACGATACCCTTTGGTAAGACTGGTTGTCAGACTTTTGGTTTGAGTTTTGGGCCACTGACTACCTAACGACTAAATGGCAGTGGGGACCAACGGCTTAACGTGCTTTCCGAGGTATGCCTCGGAAAGCACGAGGAAACTCGGTATGTAATGGGTGGTCACCCTTCCACAGACCAACCTAGGCAAGCACGGCTTAACCGACGATCGACCCGAGCGGCTGTTATTATTTAGCCACGAGCTACCTCGAGTAAATAGTAGAGTACCCTAAAGATATTCCCGACACCATAATGAAAAAGTTAACTAATTTTGTAAAAGCTCGTCAAAACAGCTATTTTGTTATCTAGATAAGGAAATAGCCTTTTCCATTCCGGAAATAAGAACCGTTTCAAACGCCGCGGAGATGTATAGTAGATACATAAATACTTTAACTATATCTTTGTTTTTAAATGTACATACATTACTACATATTCACGTAAAACATGTTATCTGATGAGATAAACTGACCTTAATGGTGACATTCTTCAGAAGGGTCAGGTGCGTAGTACTCACAACCGGCGTGCGTGTATGACTAGATGTATGAAAAAATGTATGGATGGCATGTCTTAATTTTGTGACTACTTTTACCACTTTTCCTCAACTACCATAACAAACAACGATAGGTTACACGTAACGCAATAATGTTTTGGAAATAGATTCATTACAGTGCTTCTCCTGTATATGTACTGTCTGTCCGGTGCACCCCAAAATATCATAATTACCTAAACGACCAAACTATTGTCAGAATGCTTCTCGTCGCACATGTCGCATGCATCGAATGTGAATAGGTAAAAGAGTAGAGGAAGACCAAAGAAACGATGGATGGAATGTGTGAAGGATGATATGGCGAGAAAGGAGGTTTCTGATGAGATGACGAGTAATAGAGAAGTATGGAAGAAGAAGACGTGCTGCGCCGACCCCAAATGAATTTGGATAAAATATCATAATTACCTACACGACCAAAGTATTGTCAGAATGCGACTAGAATACGCACAATTCAATGTTACCCGAACAATGCGCTATGCTTCCACATTTATTGTGCGAACCACAAAATACACCAAAATACCACAGAGTGGCCTCTGTGGTATTTTCTATTCAATAATCATTATAATCTGGGTCTATTCAAAGTTCAAGTGACTCGGTATATTCTAGGCAAGCGTGCCCCACCCTAGGCCGCGTCATCGCTTCACATCAGGCGAGTTGCTGCCAAACGCAAGACTAATTAGTATTAAAAAAAAATACACTTAAGTACTGCCCCAAAGTTTTCAATTTGTTTTACATACAACCTGCGAATGTACCTTACCATATACAGCAGTAGCGAAGGGTTATTTTCTTAAGAGGTAAGCCGGAGTACATATCTTTAATGTGATTATATAATTTGTCTGTGCCCATTTTCAAAGGTAAGCCGGTAGGAATCGAGTTGTATGGACCCTTCGCCACTGATATACAGTCATAAAGCCCATCCCTTTACATAATCAGGACGCGTGTCGACGGACCCACAGATCCCTCCGAATCGTCACGGTTTGCCTGGACAAAAATATGTAAAACGGTTTATCACTACTACTGAACAGCCAACAAGATTACCGGCCACAATCCTTCATCTTATTACTTAGTCCTTTTGATGGGATAGGGATGGCATTTCCCATCCTATCATTCATATTTAATAGGCTGGAACAGATTTTCTTTGTATGCATGATGTTCGAGATCTCGTAGCAAGAAGCTACAGCGTAGGCTGGTCTACAAATGCTACGATATAATATTCTATATATAATTTCAATTTCCGTATCAAAAACAACTTTATAAAAAGTTATCAGATATCAACACCATCTAATTAGATCTCTCCTCAACAAGGATTTCCGATTTCAAACTTTTATGTAACAAAAAGACAGAGTCATTTCAGACAACTCGACGGTGTCGTCAATCGATGTTCGACGTCAGCTCGACGATCGATGACACGTTGCGACGTCAAGAAAGCGCGTCGTCTGTTCACGCCCTTAGTCGTTTATCAGGTACATTGCGCTGACGTCACTGCTTGGTGATTGATCGCGGTAAAGGAAACGCTGCGTCATTCTGCCGTCTACATTTTTATAGGCGGTGTCTGTACATGGCTTTATTTTGTGTAATTTAATGGGTACTGACCAATTTATTACGGAAACAAATTGGTCCTTTTTCCTACCCTATCACGGTTTTGTCCTGTTTAACCCTAAGTAACCCTAGTTTTGTTAGTATTTTAGTGTTAGTAAGAACTGTGTTTATGTAATTAGGTTAGTATAGAATAAAACATTCTTTATTATATACACCAGTGGCGAAGGTTCCAAAGAACTCGATTCCTACCGGCTTCCCTTTGAAAAATAGAACAGTCAGGATTCTATAGACTAAGATATGTACTCCAGCTTACCTCTTACAAAAATTAACCCTTCGCTATTGATGTACACCATACAAGTAACATTCTTAAGAGTGTTAACGTCCTGCGGCATTTCAGACAAACATTCAAGAGATTTTGTTTCGAAATGACTGAACCGATTTCAATGAAACTTCGTACACATAAGCAGGATACATGAGTTAACACTCTTAAAATAAAACATTTCACTGAGGTACACAATGTGCGGTTTTAGTGTTTACCGATTTAATCTCAGCTATTTATTTCGGGTTCAACCAAATAAATTCGACCTTGAACGGAGATCAATAACTCGGTAAAGGTGCTGAGTTCGATTACTTAGATATACAACATTAGTGTTAGCTTATGCGAAACCTGAAACACGTGTCTAGTATTTTTATGTAAAGAATCTATGTACAAAATTTCAAAACTGTATCATGAAAATTCACAAACTTATAAGCTTGCTGTTACCTGGTTGTCAGCATAAAAAATGTGGTCACCACGCAGCGCACCCGCGCTCACGCCTCCAGCATCGTCTTGAGGTCATTGATAATAATAATTTGGCAGTAGGTACCTAAATTATTTTTTAAAAATATTTTTGGGACAAAATATAACATGGTTTAAAAATGATTGAAATCAGGTTTTGCTTATACTAAAAATAATGTTGTATAATTTGTTACCAAAACATAAACGAATAAAAGAAAATTATATTTTCTATCATAACGAGCTATTTCAAAAGCACAATAGAATGGTTACACAGCGGTTATTCTACTAAGTTATAAATGAAACGATTATTTTTCATTAACTGATTGGCAATTGACTTTCTTATCGATATTACGTTCATTACAAGTTGAAGTTATTTTTCTTTATTGAACTTTAAAACATAACTTTAAACACGTCAGAATTTGTGTAGAGATTAAGGGTACCGGGTCATCATCTGCCTAGCCTTTTCCCAACTATATTGTGGTCGGCTTCCAGTCTAACCGGATGCAGCTGAATACCAGTATTTTACATGGAGCGACTGCCTATCTGACCTCCACAACCCAGTTAGTACTGGGTAATACGATACCCCTTGGTAAGACTGGTTGTCAGACTTTTTGGGCCACTGACTACCTAACGACTGTTAAAGATCTACAAATGATACCCGGGACCAACGGCTTAACGTGCTTTCCGAGGCACGGAGGAAACTCGGTATGTAATGGGTGGTCACCCATCCACAGACCAACCTAGGCAAGCGCGGCTTAACCTAAAGATCGATCCGGGCGGCTGTTATTACTTAGCCACGAGCTTAAGGGTACCGGGTATCATGCTTTTTTTCGTGCTTCTAAGAGCTCTATATAAAACATTGGTATTCAGCTACATCTACATAGCCTAGACGCCGACCCTGATATAGTTAGGTAAAGGTTATGCTATTTGCGGTATCGCTTATTAGTTTCGGAATAGCCCGACTAGTTTAAAGCTAGCTAGCGAGCCGAGCGAACCGAGCGAGCCGAGCGAACCGAGCGAGCCGAGCGAACCGAGCGAGCCGAGCGAGCATCGTTTCACCTCTCTCCCTCCCTCTCTCTTATACTTTGGTTCACATCGCAAACTACAGAGATAAGCTGCGTCAGCGATACAAACGATGCGATCGAAATATCCACCGATACCAGCGATGCTATTTGTTCACCTCGTTAGCGAAGCGTAGCTCTGTAGTTCGCGGTGTGAACCGAAGTATGAAAAGAGGTAAAACGATGCTCGCTCGGCTCGCCCGTGCCCGCCTCTCCCGGTGCGGCCGGCTGCTCCCGCTTTGGCGATATCCTTCCGCTCGCTCGCCCGTCCGTCCGTAGTTTTCGGTGTGAACCCACATAGTTAAGCTCGCCAAAGCTTCGCTTAGTTTATATAGTTTCCCTCGCCTCGCTTCGCCCGCCAGCTCGCTAGCTGGCGGTGTGATCTGCGCTTTAGACTCGAAGACTCGCAGAACTGCTCTCTAGAGTTTAGGCTAAAGTAGGTGTAGCTACCTACTCAATTTGTGCGTCCTAAGACGCCTATGTCCGTCAGTGGAATACAATAGGCTGGCTTGATTAAAAACATGTCAATATCACGAAAAATAGTCTCGTATTTCTCGAGCGAAAAAATAAATATTCCAGCCTTTGCCGCTCTTAAAATAATATCATCAAAGAGTTTTCCGCACTCGTGTGAAAAATAAAGCAAAATAACCCGACTCTCCGTGTACCACGCGTCACTACCGGTATTTTTCCTACGGCCGTAATTTCGTTTCGTTTTTCAATTTTATTTGTTGTGCTGTATTAATGTAAATCTATCTGTTGTTTCAGTTGCGGCGTTTACTTGCAATTTAACTGTTTCAGATGGAAAATTTACGTTACTGTTCACCTTTGTGAATTCATACGTTGTTTTTATGTGTTAATGAAGGCTTGTGGTTAGGAAGAGAAGTATCATTCGATATATCTGTAAAGTATATGTCCGTATATGGATTGTGGAGCCTTATGTAAACGCGTATTCTGCTGCCAATATTTAGTAGTAAATTATACCCAATCTTGGAACTTGTAGTACCTAAAATACTTAAAAAGTAACAGGAGTTTTAAAGTAGCTCATAAATTCAAACGTCTGAATTGAGGAGACACCTTAGAACTCACGTTTTTTTTTTTTTAATATGGTACAACGCCTACGTGCATCAAAGCATTACATTTACCGCCATGAATTCATGGATGGGTGACAATTTGTCATACTTAACTAAGAAACTAAGGATAACTACATTGAGACCGAGGCCACGTAAACTGTCGATGTGTAATATCTCCAATAATTGACATGACACGCAGGTCTTCAGCTCCCCTACCCAATTTACTCAAACTGCCGCCTGACCTTTATTTATTTATTCAATAAAATCAATATACACCATAAAACAGCGATAATTTGCCACTCAATAAACTACAAAGTTTATTACGGTTACATTTTTACGGACAGATATAATAAAATTACGTTTTTTATCGACAGAAGAAGTGCCCATTGCTGTGAGAAGCGATTTCGATTTAATATCAATAAAGAGGTTTTATCCCGGCAGAATGACGAGCTTCCTTCGTCACTGCACTAGGTACCTATTAAAAAATGGTAATGTCATATGAAAACACGTGTAAATTGTGAAAGGTTGAATCAATTATTATTATACTCTTTGGGTTGAATATTTCATGAAAGATGTAAAGAGAGATTTACGAAGCCGATTAGGGTACTTTTCACACGCTTTATAAATCCTAACGTTGGATTTCTAGTGTGTTATAAATAATTCAAGTACACACGTATACATGTGAATATCTTCCCGCTCTTTTAACCGTTTTGATGTACCTATGCAGGTTTGTTCTGAGTACTAGTACTGGTTTAGAAAGGCTAAGTTGCCTCTTTGGGATGCTGAGCTGGTTAGATCGTATTATATCCTGGATTCTAGCCTGCATAGGATGGTTACTGTCATGAAACTCCCAACAACATTCCAGAGTTCGGGATGTACTCGTTAAATACCAATAGGATATAACATGGGTATACTTTAACTGGCGGAATGACGATCTAGTTAACCGTTACTTTTGGGGGAAAATGAGGCATAATTTTTAATATTTTATACGCAAACCCTGCGTAGGGAACATAGCTGTTTTTGACATGGAAAGAAAAATTTCGAGATCTGTGAGCGGGGTGCGATGGTCTAGTTGGTTAAGACATCCGGTGTACTGAATCGGAAGGTCGCAGGTTCAAACCCTGCTCGCACTCGAATTTTTCTTTCCATGTCAAAAACAGAAATGAGGCATAGTTCCTAAGTAAAGATTTTTTAAGGCCTCCCACTAGGACCGGTGACCTGGTAAAGGTTGCAGGGATCCGCTGGATGCGAGTCGCACGGGACCAGTCACTGTGGCGATACTTGAGGGAGGCCTATGTCCAGCAGTGGACGTCTTTCGGCTGAAATGATGATGATGATGAAAGATTTTTTTTACTTATTTTGATAAATAAACAAAATAATAATAAAGACACGCACGGACGGACGGACAGGCAGCGGAGCCTCAGTGATAAGGTCCCGTTGTTAACGCAGCCCCAAAACTGCTATTCAGCTAAATCTAGGTAGACTGCGGAAACTGACCCTAACTTAGCTCTTTTATTTTAGGACCAACTTCAAGGCCTCCATATGTATACCTGCGACTAAACTACCTGTCTCTTTCTGTTGCAGAGGATGAGAAGGCCCCGTCGGCACCGATGGCTGACAGTGTCCGTGTTCTTCATCGCCTACTCGGTGTTCCAAGCGGTCTACAAGCCGTCCAACGCTTCGGAGCCGGCCGACAAACTGATCGATGAAATCGGAGCAGTCTTCGTACCAACCATCAAGCCTGTAATCACGCCTAATGCGGGAGTTATTGCGGGTAAGATAAATATAATAATATCAGAGTTTTCATTGTAACGCTGCAGGGAGAGCAAAGGTGGCCCAGTAGTGGCGGCCCCGACTTACGAGCAGTAAGTCGTGGGTTCAAAACTTTGAACCCAGGCATCTACTACATCATCTCTCAAAACGATGAAGGAAAACATCGTGAAGAAACTGGCATGTCCTAGAACCAACAATTCGAAGACATGGGACGTCTACCAACCCGCACGGGTTCCACGTGGTGGATTTTAACACATTCCCTCTCATAGAAACTAGACCTGTTTCCCAGCACTGCACACTGGGAACATTATAGGCTGATTATGATGACTGCAGGGCAAAAGATTCTTGTACGGGCTGTAGTGATTGTGAAACTCCGTACACTGATTTGTGAGTTTAGTATGAAAATGAAACACGTTTTCACCAAGATTCACCAATTAGGTTTATTTAGGCAAAGTCGAACAGTGTTAGAGTTAAAGGCGATTCTGTAAGTTATTATAGTTACACAGATATAAGTTCACTATAATTTAATATCGTTAGTATAGCTTTATTTATCATATTCATTTAATTAGTTTATTAATTTAGTGGGCCTGCAGTAGGTAACGGCGTAAGCAGAAAAATGTATGGTGATCAGACCATACAATTCTTCTTGTACAGGGTAGACTGCAACATTGATAGACCTTGCAAAAGGCGGGTAACCGATTTTAGACCAAGTAGTATTCATTAGTATTGTACAGGTTTCCTCACGATGTTTTCCTTCACAACAAACTTAGGTAAGATCAAGATGGTCATAGTATCAGTAGGTACTAATAAGTATATTGCCATTCATTGTGTGGGAAGATATGGATAGATCGCAAAGAAGGTAGAACGATGGCCTGGAACGAGAACAAAATTGCCGGACCTGGCGCTGTGAAGATGCTTTGGGAGGCATTTTTTCCAGCTGTAGACGTCTTTTGCGTGAGTATTCATCATCATCATTTCAGCCGAAAGACGTCCACTGCTGGACATAGGCCTTTAGCGTGAGTATTGGTTATGAATAAAACAACACAAAAAGACCTACGCTCTTTGTACAACTCGGTTCTTGAATTGAATAACTGTGTCAAATAACTACACAATATGTTTATGAAACAAGACGGTTTTAATGTTTTATCACAGATCTAAAATAGGAATTCAACGTCTTCAGAGGAAGTATGTTTTCAGCTTCAATTAACCGTTAAATGAACAGGGTATTATTTAAAATAAATGTCAAAACTCCGGTTAACATCGTGAATGCGAAGTAAGCAATACAACCTACTTGACTCATCGATTAAAATTCGACCCCAGGCATTGTGAGGTCGCGCTGAAATTCAGTAGTCGTAAAACGAGATATTAAATTCTTACTACATATTACGTACTTCGGAATTTGGGATCATCTTCGGATGGATTATGTGTCCCGACAATATTAAATTGACGGGACCTTTCCACGTTGCGATAGTATATAAGGAATATTTTAGATTATTATTTAATAACTCATATTCGCAAGCTAAAAAGTAAAGACTTGGTAAACCAGTCCCATGAAGGATATTATATTATCTAAAAACGGGGTTGTGGAGGTCAAATAGGCAGTCGCTCCAGGTATACTGGTTTTCTGCTGCATCCGGTTAGACTGGAAGGTGACCCCAACATTGTTAAAAAAATGCTAGGCAGATCATGAAGTTAGCAAAGCGGAGGAGTTTCTGGATAAATAATAACAGCCGCTCGGGTCGATCTTTAGTTCAAGCCGTGCTTGCTTAGGTTGTTCCGTGGACCACTCATTACATACCGAGTTTCCTCCGTGCCTCGAAAAGCACGTTAAGTCCCGGCTGTCATTTGTAGATCTTTGACAGTCGTTACTGGTGGTCAGTGGCCCAAAAAATCTGACAACCAGTCTTACTAAGGGGTATCGTATTACCCAGTACTAAATAGGTTGTGGAGGTCAGATAGGCAGTCGCTCTAAGTTAAATACTGGTATTCAGCTGAATTCGGTTAGACTGGAAGCCGACTTGGGGTCGGCTTCCAGTCTAACCGAATTCAGCTGTCATAGTTGAGAAAGGGCTAGGCAGATGATGATCATAAAGGTAGAAAACCAACATTTACTTTTACTTTGACGGCACGGTTGGCGCAGTGGCTGAGCGATTGACAGCTGCGCTTCGTATCGCGGGTTCGATTCCCACACGAACAAATATTTGTATAGCCAACAGGTAGTTGTTCCGGGTCTGGCTGTTTGTGTATGTGAATTTAAATGTTTGTAAACGCACCCACGATACAGGAGAAATTCCTATTGTGGGGCAAAATTTTTTTTTTTTTTAAACTTATTAATTGTTTAAATGCCTCGTTGCCTACCATATACTCTATTTAGTACTCCTCCGCTATTCTTTTTCTAAAAAATTTCGTTACAGGATCTAATATTATTACTAATTGTTTGTCTTCAGTTTGTCGAGCTTCATTGTCTCGGCGCTATTCTGATGGTCGCTGCTGTTGATTCTGGCTCATATCATGAGTTGCAGTGTTTTTCGGATAGTGTGGTGGGCTTAATTGCCTCGTCGGTCAAGTCGTAAGTGCTACTGCTAAAAATGAGATCCTGGGTCGATGTTAAGGTCAGAACGTATTATTGGGGTTTTCCATCAGAAAATTCTCATTACTGAATTTCCAGTCAGGAGTCTGGATTCGTGCCTGGTCGATGGCAATAAGCTAGCCTCTTTTACAAGGGACTTTAATCATAGCTGGTGCTGGTGGGCTCTGTCTAACCATTACTGTTGTAATGTTATCATAATTTACAGACGTAATCCCCGAAGTTGCCGTTCCGTCAATCATTCCTGCGGCTGACAAAGACAAAGAGAGTGCAGAGGAAAGTCCCCCAGAAGGCGGCAAGAAGGACATGAAGGGGCTTCCAGAAGACGATGAGCCAGACAAGAAGGGAGAGAAGGATGCCGGATATGTCGAGGTATATAATATTTTGTGGTTTTGAACAGTTTTTGAGCCTTTTAAAAAGCTCAACTATGAACTGAACTAAATGCAATCAACAAAACAAGTAAAAAACGCTTCAAAAGCGTTTTGTATTTAATTTCTCTTACGAATTGCAACATGACTGATATGATAGCTGATGTCAATCCAATACATTTTTGCCATGATCGCTGATACATTGTTACTGTTTCTTAACTTGTAATGTACAAACGTTGCATTTTTTCTTGTGTAGGTCCTTACAAATGATGTTGCTTATGCAAAACACTGTTTTTCGGCAGGTGTTTAAATTGGCTATTCACACTGTGAAGAAAACATATTTAATAGTTAACAAACAATAGTATTTTTAGGAAGAATTAAATGCCCAATGGTGTAACGCAGTCTTTAACAAATGGTGGTGACTATGGGGTGCTGTACACACCTTGCCCGAGTCGGTACATTCTATTAGGCAGTATTTCGGAATAACAAGCTTTTCTGAATCAATTATATTTAGTTTTTATTCGGGTCATGCCAATCGGTACACTCCATTCAGCAGCTTCATCCCTAAATCAAATATGGGTCGTGGTTTTTGACATATTTACATGATTAAGTATATTCGATTTTACCGCCTGGCTGCGCCCTTATTAATTATGCCGACCCGCAGACGTGTGAAGAACCTCTTAGTAACAAGGTCAATAAAAGTCATATTATGTAGGTCACCAACTTAAGGTGGAACCGCCTGGATGGCTTGAGAAATCCCAATTTTCTTACGTGTTTTTCAATTTACAAGTCCGTAACAAATATAGCTTAACAGAGTTATAATCCTGTAACCACATACTTGTAGCGGTCGCAAATCATATTTTGTTCAACATACAGCCCGATACTGACCTGCAAATTGCAAAAGACGTAAGATAATTTGAATTTTTTGGGCTACCCTGGGGCTTCTACCTGAAAACACAGATTTAAACGATAAACTAAGTCAGTAAGTTACCTAAACTTTGTAAACTAAACCGTCAACTCTATTAAGTTACCATCCATGGTAAACCCCATTTTCAATTTACATTTCAATTTCTCTGTCGTATTTCAATCATTAGTTCGTGGAAAGTCAAACATGATCGTAAACTTGAACAAACTCATATCCCCCCAGGTGTTAAGAAGATCGAAGTACCGACGGAAATTGTCGCATAAACTGAACCAATGTGCTAGTTGTCAGGTATTATGAGTATTTTTTTTTTGTTTTTTTTTTTTTTTTTTTATTTTTTTTTATTCCATCTTGCGCTGCATGCCCTAACACTTGCACACTTGACGATCTTATGACTGTATCAGCGAGCGGAATTTGCGTAGCTCAATTTTGGGCCAAACATATATAATAAAAATTTGCCATGGACACGCTAAGAAGAAGATGAGTATTTTTCGAAGTATTTAGCCGTTGTAATCGTAATGTAACAGTTACGAGTAGGAAGAGTAAATGGTATACTCGTAGTATCTACCTAATTAATTATGTTATTGAAGGAAGTGTAGTATTTTTATTTGTATTTGTAAAAAGTAAACGATATTTAAAAATAACTTAGAAATTGCGCTATTTAACGTGTAAAATCAAGTAACACTTTAGACAAGTATCAATAGTTATGTAAAGCTACACAAGCATTAAAAGTATCTAGGGTAACAGATCAATAATTATGAAACATGTTGGTTGTATTTTGTATAGTTTCGTAAAATTTTTGTCTTAAACTTAATTTTCCGAGATAATAGAATAAGTTGAACTAGTAAAAAAAAAATCATTTTGATAAATCCCCGAACTATTGAGGTATAAAATGTAATTAATCGACGTCTCAAATTATTTTAACTCGACTCAAAACATACTTTAAAAACTAGCCCCAGAGGTGTAAAATACTGGTAGGTATACAGCCCCCGTTTCATGACCACCGTAGACAAGATAATAAAGATAATTTATTTTACGGAAGAATTGACAAAATGACAGATAGTGCAAAGAAATCTGTCATTGTGTCGACATTATCTGTCATTTTGTCGATTCAATCTGTAATTTTGTCGATTCTTCCGTCAAAGAAATCCCTGTCTACGGTGGTCATGCTACGGGGGCTGCTGTACCTCGTTAGGCTGGAAGCCGACAGTTAGTAGAGAAAATACTAGCTAGAAGAAGATGATACACAAACACATTTGTTTTTACCTTAAACGTGCGCATGTTTATGTATACAATTATAATATTTAATCATCTATAATTCTACACTAATACTACAATGAGGTAAAGTTTGTAAGTTTAGATTTAGGAAGTAATCTTCGGAAATACTGACCCGATTCCGAAAAATATTTCACTGCAGGGAACCTACATCATCCCCGAGTATCAAGTCTAAAACGATCCCGTGGGAGGTTCCCGACCATAACGCGAGCAAAGCTAAGGGGAAAAGCTATCATAATACAATGTTTGTTTTACAGGATAGTGAAACGGAAGAAGCTCGGGAGGAGGAGAGGGCTAACTGGAAGGCGAACCCAACCGTGAAGCCTTTAAGGGTCAACTGCTCCCCACCGGCGATCGAACAGGTACCTGATTCTACCTGATTCATTGAATACTTACGACAGACAAAGATCTCAAAAAAATAAAATTAGCTTTAAGTTTTGGTGTACCTACAAATAAGCATTCTATATAAACTTATATTGTCACTTAAGGGATATCTTCCGTGATTACACCGGTTCCGTGGTTATATCGGGAGCTCAAAATAATGAACAATCACGGAATATATCCCGTAAATGACAGTATAAGTTTAGTTGTAAACCGTGAAAGCTTAAAACCGTGTAGCATTCTATAATATCTAACTAAGTAGATCTTTCTATCTTTTAAAGTTTCAACTAGTTTTAATAAACTACGACGACAATTATCGTTGTTCGTTAATTTTCGCTTATTTCTAGTTTTCAAATGAAATATAAGGGGTGCACACTGCACAGTGAGCAAAATTCAAAAACGATTTTCTCGTGAAATATCGATTTGAAATTTAAGGGCCTATTTCTTAATAGTATGAGTTCCAAATTACTGTGTTCGTGACAGCATGACATTATTTTCAAAATAGTTGGAGATAAACACTACACTGACTGCAGTTTAGAGAGAGATCTCTACAATCATATTTTTGATGAAATTTCTAACAAGATGTGGTCTTTATCAACTATCTACCTACGGAATAGTTATCTTAACTTCTTGTCTTCTAGAGTCTTATGTGAGCTCATAAAAATACCTAATTCATTTCTTTCATGTTCCAGTTCCCCAAACCGCTGATGGGTCAGAACGCTCGCAAGCATGGCGGTCTGATCATCCACGTCCTGGTAGCGGTGTTCACGTTCATCGGGCTCGCCATCGTCTGTGACGAGTACTTCGTGTCCAGTCTTGATAGGATCTGTGAGGGTGAGTCTATAAAATCTGATACTGATACTGTTAGCCTGCGTCATCTCACTGCTGGGCAAAGGCCTCTCCCCATGACTTACAGTTGTTTCGATCCAGAGGTAATGTGGACCCCTGGTTGTTGATTGTGTCCAGCTCGTCCCGCCATCTTTTACGAGAAAAATCTACCAATTTTAATATGCACAGAAATTAGGTATTTATATATTGCTAAGTGTTGGTATAGGTATCTACGATAAAAAAAGACTTATGACGCCTGATATTTAGGTGATGGCGAGGCTGTACCCAAAACTCGAATGGTTAGTCCTAAACTAAAAGAGTATTTGCTAACAAAAAAATAATGGCCTTTCGTAAGCAAACAGTACAGTAGTTTAATACTAAAAAAAAACAATGAAAAAACTATGGTCTGTTAAGAAATTGAATTATTTGTGACGATAAAAAATCTTTTTTTGCAAAAAATAAAACCGACTTAACTTTAGCTTCTGAAGTCGGTGACTTTTATTTGTTTAATTCAGTTTTTTTGTCACCGACTTCTGAAGCTAGAGTTATTTTTCACTTTTCTGTGTATTTGAAGTCGGTTTTATTTTTTGCAAAAAAAGATTTTTTATTTTTACATTTTTAGTGTATTTGTATAGGATATTACAATCCTATACAAATATTTGCTATACATTTATTTTACATTGTTAACGATACATTTCATGGTAATAGGCTTATCCCTAATAAAATGGAAGTTAATATACCTAACTGTCGCAATCTGGGTGTACTGTACGCATCTGCGTACCTCCTCAGAGCATACAGCCGTTACGTTATGTTATGACATTGTGTAAACAATACACATCCAAGCGAATGCAGCAATCACGACAGATTTGCTGTCTACTATTGAAGAGTTCCATTGTATAACTCCGAAGATCAGATTCACCAAATTTAAACGTAGTCACCGCGGAATAATATTTTTCCAAATTAAAAAAAATCATCGAAATCGGTTCTCAATTGTCGAATATGAAATTTGGAGATTTGTCCTCGATTTCTCCAGGATCCCATCATTAGATCCTGACATGAAGACCACGGGACCACATGGAAAGTATACTGATTCAAACAATGCCCATAAAATTTTAGGGTGCCCTTAATTTTTCTGGGATTCCATCATCTGATCCTGACTTATGCCTTGCATCATCAGCTCAGCAACAAGAGATGATGATTACCATGCACAAATTTCTGAATTGTGTTAGAGAGTATATGAAAAACATTGTATGTGCCTATAAAATTTGAGGGTTGCCCTCGATTTCCCTAAGATTCCATCATCAGATTCTGATTTGGTGACAATGGGACTACCTCAGGAGTATAGGCTTTCGAATAAAATTAAAATTATGAAAATCGGTGTACAATTGGCGGAGAAATCGGTGAACATAGGTACATTAAAAAAAATACATACCGTCGAACATTGAAACTCCTCCTTTTTTTAAGTCGGCTAAAAATTGTCAAAGGAGTTTTGGTGAAACATTAGTGAACCGTTAACAATACATGCCATGGTAATAGGCTTATCTCCAATAAATGGAACTTAACATACCTAACTGTTGAAATGGGGGTGTACTGTAGACTGTACACATCTCAGAGCATTCAGGCGTGATGTTATGTTATGATTTTGTGTAAACAATGAATATCCAAGCGATTGCAGCCATCGCGACAGATTTGCTGTCTATTATTGAAGAGTTCCATTGTTAATCTCCGAAGATCAGCGTCAGATCTTCACCAAATAAAAAATGGGACCACCGCGGAATAATATTCTTCCAAACAAAAAAAGAATCATCAAAATCAGTTCACAATTCAGTCGACTTTATACCTTCCTCTTTTTGGAAATCAGTTAAAAATGATTAACACGACAACGACAAGAAGCATAAGAATGAAGAAAGATCGCATTCGAGTAAAGTCTTTCGAGCACCCGAGAACCGTCTGCGGTTTGCGCCATTAAGACATAAGTAACATGCTAAAACCTATAACGTATGTGTTCAGAGTTGAAGCTGGCTCCCGACGTAGCCGGTGCGACGTTCATGGCGGCCGGCAGCTCGGCGCCCGAGCTCGCCACTGTCGTCATCGGGGTGTTCTGCGCGCAGGACGATATTGGTAAGGAATCGTTTTTTAACTAGGCCATAAAGTTGGTTACGTTAATGAGATTGAGTAATTTATGACGGGTATCATTTAAGCTATCACCAATTTAATTAGTTTTGTGTTTCTTAAATAATAGGGTTTGTCCTCAAAATAGTAGATCTGTCACCAAAATGTAGTCACCAAACAATGCAAAATCAGTTCCACAATAAATCACCTAAAATCCTGAGATATAAGGTCTAGTACCAAATAAACTAACCTAACCTAACCTTTTTTTTTTTTTTTTTTTTTTTTTGACGCTGGGAAAAAATGCATTACGCATACCCTCCCATCGGGGGATGGGGGGGCTATGTGGGACTCCCCGGTGTGACCCGGTATACCCACTAAAACGACCCAGCGGCACTCCCGCTTCGTCCGAGTGGCGGGGGACTGGGAAACCGGCACAGCCTTTACTTCCAGTCCACCGCCGACGAATTCCCGACAAGGCGGGCCCCTCATGTCCCCCCCGTGGGGAGGGACACGGGCCCGGGAATGACCGACGAAGGTGGTGACGGGTGCAATGCGGGCGAAGGCACCCCCGCGCCTGTCGCCCGCCCGTCGCCACCATGAGGAGGGAGAGGACCTCGCCTTCTCCGACCCCTTCTTCGTCTGCGGAGCGGCGCAGCGAGAGGGTCGTCCTCCCGCGCGCGCTCCGCCTCCTCCTTTTGCGAGATTACGTCCTCGCAAAAGGAGGCGACCGCTGCCCAGGCCTCCTCGCTCCCCAGCATGGCGTTGACCGCGCCAGGAAGCGAGAGATCCTGTCCGATCACAGCGATCAGACCGCGGCGCAGCTCGGACCAAGCCGGGCACACCTCGAGGGTGTGCTGCGCCGTGTCCTCCGCCGCGCCGCAGTCGTGGCACGCCGGGGTCTCCTCCCTCCCGATCCGGTGCAGGTGCGATCCGAAACAGCCATGGCCGGACAACACCTGCACCAAACGGAACGAGAGGAAACCGTGGGACCGCTCGAGCCAGCTCCGCAGGACCGGACCGAGCGCGTCCAACGTACGGCGGCCAAAGGCGGCGTTGGCGAGGTCCTCCGCCCAGTGGAGGACGATGGCGTCCTTCGCCTCCCGCCGCACGGCCTCCCGCTCTTCGGCAATCGGGCGCTCCCCGAGCGCCTTCCGGCGCGCCGTCCAAACCTAACCTAACCTAACCTAACCTAACCTAACCTAACCTAACCTAACCTGTTTGGTGACTACATTTTGGTGACAGATCTACTATTTTGAGGACAAACCCTATTATTTAAGAAACACAAAACTAATTAAATTGGTGATAGCTTAAATGATACCCCATTGGGAAATTTGATTCATCTAATGCAATATAATTTTATTGGTTATCGATCTCTTATATTACACATATATTAACATTAATTTGATAATTCATACCTGGGAACAATTTTTGTTTATCTGAGAACGAAAATATTTCGTGGCGATAGATCTATTTATTAGGTGATACAACTTGATGACAAATATAAATTTTGGTGATAGAAAATATAGTTTCCATTTATGACTCCGCTGATAGAGCCAAAGTTTCAAATCGGTAGATGTACCCCCCTCGGTACGAAAAACTGTTTACATTGAAAAGAGTGAGCTCGTAGGTAAATAGTAACTACCGCTCGGGGCGATCTTCAGGTTAAGCTGCACTTGCCTGGGTTGTTCCGTGTATGGGTGACCACCTTACATACCGAGTTTCCTCCATACCCCGGAAAGTACGTTAAGCCGTTGGTCCTTGCTGTCCTTTGGAGATCTTTGACAGTCGTTACAGGTAGTCAGTGGCCCGAAAGTTTGACAACCAGACTTACCAAGAGGTATCGTATTACCAAGTACTAACTGGCCTGTGGAGGGCAGATAAGCAATCTCTCCTTGTAAAATACTGGTATTCAGCTGCATCCGGTTAGACTGGTAGCCGATCCCCACATAGTTTTGAAAAGGCTAGGCAGATGATGATTGAAAAGAATGAGCTCGCACGTCTCACATGGAATGATAGATACGTTAACATCAGTAAATGAAACAGAAACGTTATAATTTTTTGACTGAATCGAACGATTTCAATCTTTGCATAGAACCATACCTTATTTCGGCTCACATTTTACAATTCCAAAACTGTATACCTAGTTCCTCGAGACACTTAAGGTTCATGATGACGATGTTTAAACTTATTGGTGCCTGCACCACAAACAGTAAAAGTATTGAGAACGAAAAATTCCATTAACTAGAGACAATTTTGAACAGTGAACTACAAACTGATGTACCTAACAGGGTAACGCTCTGATGAGTTTCTTATTAATTTTGTCATGTATCAAACTTTGAGATGTTGTTATTTGCTAGATAACTGTTATTTGTTTGCCTTGCGTGAATTCCAACCAACCCTTGTTCATTTCACAATGTTTCTTCTTTTCATCTCTTTTCTCATTCCCTCCCCAGGAGTGTCCGGCGTGATCGGCTCAGCTGTCTTCAACATAATGTTCGTCATCTCCGTCTGCGCACTCTGCGCGGGCACAGTGTCGCATCTGAACTGGTGGCCTCTCTGCAGGGACTGCTTCTTCTACGCCATCTCCATCCTTGTGATGCTGTGCACGATTGCCAACTCGATTGTGTCGTGGTAAGTGTTATATTATCTTTTTGAGTTTTGCGAGATCTTCTAAAGAATTGAACATTGAGGGTAGGTGGGGTCCAGGTTGGCATGATTCGGCACAGATCAAATATATGCGGATTCGGAAAAAAGCCGCTCGGCTAAGCTCGAAACGTGCCGAGTCTACCCAAACATGATTCAGCAACGGTATATTATGAGTGGAGATTGCCAGTTGGCACAAGGCCGACAGATCCTGTTGTCAAACAAATACTGCCGAATCGAATGCCGCCCAACCTCAACAAGTCAGAAGTAATCACTTATGGTCTCTCTGGACGAGGAAGAAATCTAATAGGTAAATTAGTAAATACGAAATGACCACCAGGTTAGCAAGAAAAAATATAGTTTGAATAAGTGTTAACTCTATTATTTCTTCTGCAGGCCAGAAGCACTGTTCATGTTGTTAATGTACGGAGTGTACTGCGTTGCGTTGCGGTTCAACACTGCCCTCGAACGCTGGGCCATGACCATTCCACTGCCCTTCAAACTGCCCACCAGGGAAGAACAAGCAGCTTTAGTTACATACAGGTATGTGCTAGTACCTAGTAATTAAAACTTCAACTATGATGCAAAAACAGTAAAATACACAATACTCCATTGGCCCAGCTTGGGCGCCAATTAATTTAGTTGGCGCCCAGTTGGGACGTTTGAAAGGTACTTTTACTTGATGGATAAATGTTCATTTTTATTCTATTGAATTAAATTATTGAGTGCAATTCGCTGAATTTCTTATCAATGTTTTTAGGAGCACAGGTGGACAAGCACCCGCCCCGGTAGCGGCCGGCGACAGTGCGTACGCGCAGGTGGAGGGACAGACCAAGGAGACGCCCTTAGGAGACTCGCGTAACTACACTTTAATTATTATTGAAAATCCAATACTAGCGGTATTTTGTTATTACAAAATCTTTCATGCTTACCGCTAAATCACAAATCATTTAACAAATGATTTTCCCCAAAATACAGACTAACGTCTAGTTTGGGAATCACCGTTCAAATTTCTATGTATAATGTACATGATTATTAATAAATAAATAAAATAATTTTTTTTTTTTAAATTGTGATACAAGCAGGCCTCAGCGTACATTTCATTTGTATTTTTTGGTAAATTTTAATTTTGTACAACCTAGACTGGCCTGTCTTGGGAAGTTAAAATCAAAATTTTAGTAAAGACACAATAACATAACGTAATACATTGTTTTGTTCTCGTTATCTGAATACGTGTTGGAAAGTTGCATCTTAAAATGTTATAAAAGGAAATTTGTTGACAGCGTCATACAACCCCGACGGCGCGTATGACAACGCGGCATACAACGCAGAGCCCACTCCCGCCTGGACCAACCCCAACCCGGACTGGGACCCCAACCGAGCCTGGGATGATACGGTACGAAAGTGTTTCCTTCATTTTAGTATTTTTTGGGTCTGTAAGCCGTGGGCCTGATAGGATTTCCCATCAACAAAAGTTACGAACATCCGTATAAAATGTCATCTCCTTATTTAACCACTTTAAGGAAAAAATTTTTAGAAATGCCTAACATATGATATAAAAGGACCTCATTTGCAATTTTTTCTCCTTTTATACGCAGTACTATGCGTTGACAGTCAGTGAATTATTTTTTTATTATTTTCATACGTGGATTGCTTCATATGCAAAAACAATTTTTAGGGTTACGTACCTGAAGGGTAACCAACGGCACCCTATTACTAAGCCTCCGCTGTCCGTCCGTCCGTTTATCTGTCAGCGGGCTGTATCTCATGATCCGTAATAAGTAGACAGTTGAAATTTTTACAGAATGTGTATTTCTGTTGCCGCTATAACAACAAATAATAAAAAATAAGGGGGCTCTCCTACTACGACGGTACGGAACCCTTCATTCGCGAAACCGACCCGCACTTTGCCAGTTTTTTAGTGTTCCTCCTTGATTACCTTGATTAAGGGTTACCTTCTGTCGTTGTTTCTTTGCTTGCACACTAAATTTAAAACCCGAAAATAGGTTCAAAGGTTTCGTAATATCGCCTTTAGAGTACCGCACATTATGTACCAGCATCCACAGGGCCACAGCATAATGTTCCACAGATTCTGTATTTTCTAACCCCACCGCATTATGCGAAGAATTTAATCTAAAAGTCATGTACGTCGTCAGTTACTCTCGAAATTCTTCCCTGATCCTGATTAATACCGCTATAATACATTTTCAAAATACATAATTAATTTTGCTTTCATATTATTTTGTTTTATGTAATTTAGTGAAGGGATGATTGTGACCTATAACATCGTCTTGGATGAGTCTGTAAAGGTGTTATTATTGTGGTAAATAAGAATATACATAAATTATCTTTGTAGATGTCGGCCCCTATCTACAACGCCCAGATGGCCACACAACAGTACTCGCAGCAGCCGCAGCAGCAACAGAATCAGCAACAGTCGGCAACAGGCCAGCAGCAACAGCAACAAGATCAGCCTCAGCAGCCACCACAGGTAAAGATACTCCATCACGACATCACTTAGTTTTCGCCACATTTTTGTGGAACACAGTCCAGCGGCCTTAAATAAAAATAATAATGTCGGCGTCATAACCGGTGCGTCAGGTGAATGCCGAAGATATATGAATTAAAATCTTTTATTTCGTTTGTTACTAACATATCATATCATAATTATGGATCATGAAAGTATGTTTATTTTTTGTAAACAGCGCGTGCAGAAATTTCGATGACTTACGTTCGCGCTCAGTTACCCGGCGATCCTCAAGCTATTTGTATAAAAATAATTGTATCTCGTGCCGCCTACATGCCGCCGACAAAGTTTTTCGACTTGCAATGAAAAGTTTAAATTGAAACCTCCAACTAGCCAAAAGCATCAAGTCATAATAGAGGGTGATCCCGTAATCGCCAGACCCACGTCCTTTTATAAAACGTTCTAGTTTGAATAAAGGAGTTATTTGATTAAATGTGTGTTATATTCCAGCCGGCAGCAGCTCCAGCCTACTACAAAGCCAAGGAATACAACCCTGAGACAGCTATCAATCCTCTCGTCAAACCCATCGGAGCCAGTAAGTTCTCGATCATATTGGTAATCTTCCGCCGTTAGTTAAAAGGAGGAGTAAAACATGATCATTCAAAGTCTCTCATGCTCGCAGTGCAGTTGTTCCCAATAAGGGTACGTTATTACCATAAAATCATCATACTGATAAACCTAATTCAAAGAAAATCCGCAAAAAAGAAACAGTTTTCTAGATGATAGTAACAGTGCAAATGTGGTGATGTTGTTATCAACCCATGAACTTGCAAAGGAAAACATCATGAAAAGACCAGCATCTTCTAAGACCAAAGCATCGAAGATGTGTAATTTTTTGATCTGGTAACCTGCATGAAAGTCTCTCGGATAGAGGAAGCCTAAATCCTGCAGTGAGAGATTATTTAGTGTCATTAGTTTCCTCAATAGTTTCCCCAATATGTCCGCAGACTACCTGCAGCTCGCATGGTGGTACCTGGTGTTCCCGATCCACTGGTCGTGTCGCCACACGATGCCCGACTGTCGCGGCCGCTGGTATCCCGTCACCTTCATGATCAGCATGCTGTGGATCTCTTTCTACTCCTATTTCATGGTCTGGATGATTACTATTATTGGTGAGTATCTTTTGAAAGTTTTGGGATGGTCTGGTTAAGCCTCGGGAGCACTAAGCCATAAGTCGCGATACATATACGTCTTATAATGATGACTGTCTAGTATTGGGCACATGTATGTGAAATTGATAACAATGAAGTGTATTACTTCATTATCCTTTATATAAGCGGGCCTTTATGCCGAAACGATGTTGCGATATAAAATGTGTCTTAGAGCGGTCGAAATTTGAATTGTGTTTCACAGTTTTTCGTTAACTATCACTTCATTATTATCAGGCAACTGAGGCCCCATAGATAAAATACACAAAATAATTTTAAACAATATTAAACTAAAACATACTAAAAAGCCTTATTAAAACTATAACTATACACGTAAAGTTGTCGGCGTCGTGTTTCGCTCCGTACTATAGTCTCGTAACCGTCCTCGGAAACGTCGGAACTTTGAGTTTGCATACACAGTTCAGGATCTAACTTTAAACTGTGCCTGTTCGTTTCGATGGATCAGAGAAATGGACCTTTATTCCGAAAGACCATGAGCTTTATACACCGTGACTTTTTAGTCGTCTTGCAACGGCAGCCCACTTCACGTATCCAATGAATACTAAACATTCATAAAAAAATAGGTATTTATAAGATAAAAATATTATTCAGTATTATGACGCATGACGTTGTTAAAACACCCTGTTGCGAGCGATGATCTACTGGACTCGAGTGCTGGGTAGGTATTGTTCTCCCGTTTGACACGTAAACATCATTAACAAGATGTTTCATAATTTTATTCTATTTTTTTTTGTACCTATTATGGAAGACAAAAAAAAATCGCGTTTAGAGCTATTTTATGTCGGGTACATTGAGTGGACGACCTTTGTAAGACGACTAAAAAGTCACGGTGTATGATTTCTGCACGCGTAGCATGACCACTGTAGAAACGAAGGACAGATTGCCCTTGATGTTCGACTGACACCAATAATGCTGGATTTCTTGCTCCCAGGTTACACGCTGGGTATCCCGGACACAGTGATGGGTTTGACGTTCGTAGCGGCTGGTGTGTCTGTACCTGACGCGCTTTCTTCACTCGCCGTCATCAAGGAGGGGTAAGTTCATCCCGAAAATTCTAGAATATTCAAAATCCCCTCCACTCGAAGACATTTTTGAGGTTAGCGTCTGATATGGAACCTACTCCACTTCAAGCTACGTGACCGTCACACACAATAATAAGATGCATCAGATGCATGCAAACACCGGATCAGTGACAAAACTTATGTTTGTTCACTGCACCTTGATCAAAACTTAACTGCCAATTTTTTTGAAATTAGTTAAACTACCGTACTATCAACTCTCAAACTTTTATAGCTCGTGCCGATCCGGGAGAAGCTACCAAGCCAAAGATTGAGTTTCCTTATTAAAACTGTATGACATTTGATTTTGTTGCACAGTTACGGTGACATGGCGGTGTCTAATGCTGTTGGTTCCAACGTGTTTGATATCTTGGTGTGCCTCGGTCTGCCGTGGTTCATCCAGACCGCCATCATTCACCCAGGCTCGCATGTCAACGTTTATCATAAAGGTAAGTTAAATTTAACGTAATATTTATTTAAATCTTACCTTTTTTTTCTATGCAAATGAAGATGGTCATTTTAGTTCCGATTTTAGCCGCGCGCTAAAAGATCCTTGTACCGCTATAAGCGGTTGAAGTGGTTAGCTTGTCAGAATATAAGTAAGAATGTTAGTAAAATAATGTTGACGTCATTATATTTTGTTAAGCCTAACTTCATTTCGTCGTCTTCACCCAGGAGTGCGAGTTTACCCTTCTAAATATTTTCTTTCTAGTTCTCTAGGGACAAAGGTCCTCCACGGAGATGTTAGGAGAAAGAGTATATCACCGATCTGTAATTAAAACAACTTTAATTCCAGGTCTCATCTACTCAACGCTCTCTCTATTCTCCACGGTAATATTCTTAGTAGTGGCCACACACGCCAACGGCTGGAAGCTCGACCGCAAGTACGGCGCAGTACTGATGGTATGGTACATCCTCTTCATCACCCTCGCCAGTCTTTACGAACTCAACGTTTTCGGATACTTCACACACCCCGACTGCATCTCTACCTATTAATTTTTCACACTAGCAACACCTTTTTTGCTATCACGCTTGACTGTCAACTGTGACGTTTTGTGTTCCGAACCGATGCGACGTAAGAAAACTATGGATATGTACTTAACGTGTATTTAAAATGCAATTTTAGCTGTTTCTTCTGTATATAAACAATTTGAAGCACATTCCAATAATTAAATTCTAGTTAAAGTTTCGCTGTCATGATATCTGTTTATTAGTTTAAAAGTTACAAACCAACACTATTAATTTCGTCAGTAGTCAAAATTTGCAATTTACTCATTTTTATTAATGGTTTTCAACATAATAATTTAGTACCTGTGACAGCAAAAGTGTTATTTTCTATTTTATCAAAATTCGGTGGCCTATGTTTTATTGAAGTACAATATCAGACACACTAGTTAAGTTTTGTAAAACGCTATTGTCTTATGATTAAAGAAGCATCGATGTTAGTTTCAGTATATCTTCTATTTCATAAGTAATTTTAATATTACCGAGAAGGACTTTAGCGGTCCAAATTAAAATATTATTGGTATTTCTACTCACTTTCACCATAGAAATGCTAGTGTTAATTTGTTAATAATATTAAGCGGTTTAAGTAGTTCGAGTTGAGTGGTTCTTTTAGTTCTTGCATGCCTCAATTGATAGCAACGAGTTGTAAAATGTTGTTCTTGAAATGGCGAGTTTTAGCGGTATTTGCCAGTACCCTTTACCTATGTGTCTGTCGCTTAAATAGCAAGACTGATTGAGGTATTATGGCTGCCTAAGGCAACTGTGTCACCACCGGCAATTAGCGAGGAGCGAGTAAAGCCAGTATCTAAAAACGAGTTGGCGAGAAACGCGTGGCCAGTGCGTGACGCCGATGATGACGTGACGGACGATTACTCGCTTGTATGCGTATGCGTACAAAGCAAGATTCTCTTTTTGAGCGTTCTGCCCGCCAAGGAAGCATCACTGAGCCACGATTCTGTTTGATACGTCTTGTCGCTGAGACTAACGAGTACTCCTCGGCAGTGCGAATAGTTCGCGTTCAACGATTTAAATACATACCTATGCATCTCTTTTACTTACTCGGGACCTACAATACTTTGTACGTGCTTCAGTGAGAAAATAGTCGCAACCTAGTTGGCTGCTGCTATGTCTAATGTTGTTTTATTGACGTGGAACATAACGTACCTAGATATTATCGTGTTGTAAATAGCTTTGTGGAGCACTGGTGTTGCTTACGCACAAATTGCTGTTTTCTAACCACAGTACTCGTGAGAATCTCGTATAAAGTGGGAACTTAGCTGATGAAAGTAATGACTGGAAAAAATGATTCGATATAGATTCACATTTAAACTGCGTTCCAGAACTGCCAGTGTCTGATTAGGTAATATAAAATATTGACGCTAACAACTAACGCTCTTAAAAATCGATAAGCACATGCGAATCTCTTTCTCTACCTTTCACAACTAAAGTTTCTGTAGATATTATTTATAACTGGCTATAGTTAATTTTATTGCCGTGTCGTCTATGTATTGTGTGACTTGAAGCAAAAGAGAATTATTCGCTTTAATGTATAAATATCTTATGAATATTTGCATAGTTTTAGTGAAATGACAATTTGAAAAAAATATCTAGTCGCGGATATCGTAATGTGTATTAAAATAAGGTGTTTTTGTTTGTGATATTATTTTTAAAACCAAAAGGACTTAGTCACTTATTATCAGAATAATGTATATTTAGTCTAAATTATTAGTTATAGTGTGAATATAATTTTGTAAATTATATTTTATCACAAAACATCGATGTTTGACGAATTATTACAATAAATGTTAATTTAAATTTTATTAAATTAGTACTTTTAGACACATATTCAAAATAGTAGCATCGACTGTAGTTTTTTTTTTGTGTATATACTTATTACTTGAACTAGTTTCTGTCTTCCTATAAACCACGTATGTATTTATTTTCATTGGACCTGTTTATTTTTTATAGAATACTGTATATAGACTATCTAACTAGTGAATATGCTACATAAATATATCCCAACTAATTTCAGTGCGTACCTCGAGTAATGTATTGAATATGATATACATATTCCTAAACTAGCTTAAAGCCTTACTCTTGTTAGTCGTTAGAGAATGTAACCCTCGGCTGAAATCACTCGCATCTTCCAAAGGCCATTTTCCATAATGATCCAAATACCTCAGCGTCCCTCTTCCTTAAAGCACTCTCCCATTCCAATTCTGTGATCTGTTTAGATGTAATTATAAAGTTAACGTATATGTGTCTATTATAAGAGAGAAAAAAATCCTTAACCAAAAGATAATTAGCTGATTTTTTTGGCAAGTTTTTTTCCTGCATTTTATCTGGTATTGTTATTAAAACGAAAGTTACTGGACTGTTATGTCAAATAGTAAATAATCACTATGGAAGTACCAAATTACCTTCTATCCCAAAATTGACTAGAAAACATAGCCTAACTTTTAAACAAATCTGACCATTTTAGTATAAGGTGTAATTTACTCGTGTTAAGCTTAATTAAGACCAAAAAGACCCTTAACATCGCTCAAAATACTGGTCGTGACAAAAAAACCTACCGCATATACCTTGTCAGTTTTTAAATAACAGAATCCAATTTCCGATTTTAGAATTGGAAATTAAGGTGTCAAACTCAACTTGAGCAGTAAATTTTAATTAGTAGAATTTGACAGGTTTTCAATTTCAAATTCTAAATTCAGAAATGGATGGATCTGTAGTTTAAGAAAATTCCGGTAGAAACATACTAGACTTTTTAGAAGGGATTTTGGACTTAAAAGTTGCTTTCAACTTTAATCTTAATATGAAAAATATTCACTCACCGACGTAACTTAAAAAAAAACTATATTTGTCAAACAGCGACCGTTGTCAAGCAAGCTATCTGTCGCTCTAGAAAGAATAGTAGAGACCATAAATCTCTGATTATGACCTCTCTCTTCCAGTGAATATACCTAAGTATGTTTTAAAACACTCTTACATAAATAATTAAGCATAATTCGTTCCTGCCTATATTGATTACTGTTGTGTTATTCCAAAAGCGTATCCTCTTTATGACCAACGTAGGTATACGTCCTTCACTCATGCGAATGAACAAAGGTCTCTCTTATTCCAAATTATAACATATTACGTATGAGACCTACTTAGTGATCGTCAATTAAAAATATATTTGTGTAACATGTATTGGAATATTATCCTTTCGACAATAATCGCTAAATGTGGCTACACTAACTATTCGATGTGTTGCCAGTGTAAAATATCATGGCTGTATAAGAAACGCTTGTGGCATTTGTGGTGTTAAAAAAATTGATGATGTTCCTAATTTTAAATAATGGAAATCATTCAAATAACGTGTTATTTAACACTTTGTTAAAAAACAAAGTGACTACCTACTTAAGCGCTTATTACCTAAGCTTTGCATGGAAAAAGCGCTCGATAAAGCGAGTAACTTCAGAATGAAGTTATTCTACCCCTTTGCGTTACGAATTGGTTCCTAAATGAACCCTTCCCTATCTAACCAACTTCTAAAATCAAATTTAAAAAAAAAAATGTTCTAAACTACATGTATTAACGAACGCATCAATTATAAATGTCAATTTGATGTTGAGTTCAATTAAATAGATAATAAGAAGTAATTGTATAAATATCCATTTTTAATCAATGTTTTTGAACATTGAATAAACGATCGAATGTAATGCTATGTTTAAAAATGCCTATCTAGGTATGTTAACCTAGACTATTAATACCTTGTAATAGACTCAATTTAAAAAGTAAAATATTATTAAATATGGCAACATCTGAAACGAAATGTCAAATAATTATAAAAGTGTACGTTATTTAAATTCACTTATATATGTAAATAGTAGAGGACCATTATAGAACATGTATTTTTAAACCTATTTATAATATTATAAAGCTGCTATGTATCATTTTGTCGTTTAAGTTACTTAGCTTAATTGTATGAAATGTTTGAGTAGTTGCAGAAGCTTTATTCATATCAGTAGGTACGTGTACTTAGTATTCGCGTTTTGTAAGGCTATCTTGCGCACCTGATAGTTTATCTTGAAACAGTAATTTTGCAGCACTCACCGACTTTTTGCCACTAACTTTCAATGTTAACACGTCTAAATAATTTTCCTAATAAAAACGTACAGAATGTATTTCCGGAAATCTGAACAGATTTAGGGATAAAATGCTGGATATTTGGACTTTGAAAATCTAAAACAAGGATTCTATGCAGTCGTATGGCCGATGGTGCCGAGAAGTTCGCGAGTGGTGACCGCGAACCGGAAGACGTTGCGTTGGAAGGCCTCCCACTAGGCGGACCGATGACCTGGTGAATGTTGCGTCGCATCCGCTGGATGCGAGTCGCACGAGACCGGTCAATGGGGCGACACTTGGGGGAGGCCTATGGCCAACAGTGGACGTCTTTCGACTGAAATGATGATCATGCAGTCGTAGCGTCAAGCTACGCCGTAGCACGGCGCGTACCAAAATGACACCGTAAAATCTGTAGCTCCGGTCTACACGGCACATTTTGTGAACTACGCTATTTTTTGTTCAAAATTACTTGCGCTATCCTTGAATTTACCCGAAGTACGAAAATACTTTCTGAATTCAAATAATATCAATAAATAACGCACACAAAAAACTTTTATCGTTAAAATGTCACATCACACCTAAATACTTTTCAACACTTTAGGGTGGTACTTGAATAATAGTAATGTAATAGGTACTAGCACTGATAACGTAATTAATGCGGTAAATAGAAACTTAACATGCTAGATTGCCACAGCAAGACTTAATCGGGTCATAGGCCCTAGAGTAAAGATAAGAACACAAAGCTTAATATGACCTCTGATGGCCACTCAAGGGGGATGACAACTGTAAATCTAATGGCGCTAGCATAGCTTTAACCAAGCATCGTCATCGGTTAAAAATCTGGTAATTTCATTTTATATTTCAAAATAGCTTAACCTCATTGGTTAGATTGCGACTAAGCTATGGACACGCCATCTACAATCAGCCTTCCCCATTTAAAACTTTCGAAGTGGCATCTTGCCAGCGGATGGCAAGGCGTGGTACACGCATGTTCGAATCAGCTGGGCTATTACAATGACAGTTCTGCACGGGTAGCGTCAGTTGAAACCAACAAGAACGGTCATTGTATATCCAAACACGTGAGTATGAACTAACAACAAAGTTACGCAACAGCCGCCGCAGCTTGATTGGACACAGCTGGGTTAAAAAAATATATATTCGATGTGTCACGCGACGTTTGCTGACTCACGAGGACCCCAACGTGTGTAGCTCCTGGCACCCCTAATTAAAGTTTATCGAAAGATCTAGAAAAACTGAACTACACCCACATTTTCTGATAATGTTATCAATGTAGTTTTCACACAACGCGTATTTGTACCTGTAAGACGATGAACCCAACCCCATAGTGTTTGCTAGTAATTTATACTCTAGCTAGAATAATCTAGATAGTTATTCATACATAGCCTTTTTACCTGTTAACTTTTTAAAAATTGTGGGTAGTTTTAAGTTAAACATTGTAAACGTTTTCATGTTCCTTTGTGCAAAAACAAGATGTTTCTACGTGATGTTTTGTGACTAGGTAAAGGCAATCTTTGTTTCAGTTCTAATCTGTAAAAGATAATTCACAATTAAATTGATGCAATGTGTACCGACTTTACTTACAATCTTTTTGATGTCTATATTAATTTTTCATTATAAGATATAAGGGTAGTTTGCATCTTTAATATTAAACGCTCTCGGTTTGCCCAAATTGTATTTAACAAAATATCATAAAAGCCGGTTTGAGCGTAGCTAAATAGAAAAATATTACTTTTCTATGTAGAATTTCATGGAATTTTAAAAGTAGGCATAGCATGTTGATTGTGTACTAGCACATTTCTTATATATAAGTTGCAGTATCCTATAATCGTGTATATTTTGATGGTGCAAATAAACCTTTGGTGTTTTACCTACTCTCAGTATTAGAAACCTATGTAGGTACCTATCCTCGTTATGCTGTTTAAATCGGTGTTTTTCTCAAATGTTACGACTTAGACTAGGTGTTCTGTACATAGCCCGAGAGGGCTAATAACAATTATGTGAAAATTTATTGTTAATTACTGTAAGTTATATGACAATGTTAAATAAAGTGTAAAATGTAATGTGTTGCATTTCTTTTCCCCAGCCTAAACACAAAAAAAAATATTCTAAACCTCGTACAAATGGGCGATTTTTAATGCTACGATTTTATCGCACCTTTTATTGAGTCGATTTACCTGTTATTTGCGTAACCAGTTTAATAGGTTAAGGTACTTTACCACGAGAACTTGACAACTATCGTCGTTAATGTAATATTCAGGCGGCAACTGATTTCGAAGACATTTTGGCTTCTGCGTTCGACCTACGATCGCTGCATTATCTCTAAACAAGATACGAGCAGTCTGTTATTTCCAATGAGCGGAGTAGATACTAGACGTGTGGGCCGGCCACGGCGCGTGCATCCGGATTGAGGGCCCATTTTTTAAATCCTTGATAAACGAAATAAGACTTATAGGGGAATTAGTTAAAAATAGTAAAAACTTACCTAACCGATATAAAAAAATCTATGTAGTTTGTACATAGAATTTTTTATATCAGTTATTTTAAAAAAAAACAGCTGTTCCATACATTCTGACCGTGTAGGTATTGCACTTTTGTAGGAAACAGCTGTTTTTTTTATTATTATGCGATGAAAAATGTATGGTTATCTATTTTTTCCCAAAAATTATAGCATTCATAAGTAACTTCGCTTACTCGCTTCTCTGAATTAAAACATTTCCGATTTAAACCGTTTATTTGAATAGTTGTTACATAAAGTTTAAATAAATTGTATTTTTATGATTCAGATTATTTTTAAGTTACTATTATATGAAGTAAATAGTTTACTTATATTTATATCGATCGTGTTTTATTTATCAAAATGAATTTGATTGATTTGTGGATTGCGAAGTGTCTCGCAAATATATGACTTTCCGTCCAAAAAAGTAACAAAATCATTCTACCCTACAAAATTTTCTTCTATTAAAATATAAAACCAATTTTCTCGTAAACTATAGCATTTAGAGAAACTGACGATATGTTACATTTTAGTTAAAAAATTGTAAAAAAACTTATTCTAACTTGCGTTAATCTATAAGGTGGAGCCTAGTCAATAAAGCCGAAAATATTTAGCCTTCAGTTCAGACGTTTTAGTAAAATTAGACTTTCAATTCTTTTTAACAATTAACTTTTGTGTCATTATTTCTTTTTAACTAATTCACAGAGGTTTCTAACTAAAATATTTTAAAGTCGTATTATGTATTTCTTCAGATAAATTCATGTTTTGCAGATTCCTCAGTCCAGACATTAATGAATTGAGGGCCCTAGATAATTATACCGCCATAAATTTGTAATGTCATATTCTACAGATATGGGAATTTCTTTAAATGTTTAAGAAAATCTTAACTAAATTCTTAAATAAAAATGATTAACTCAGAGATAGTACTTTTTGAGATTTAGACTATACCACTTCACGCGTCTGGATTGAGGGCCAAAGTTATTTGATCATAACAGTTTTAATTTACGTTTAAGAAATTCATGGGCCTTTGCTTTAAGTTTTTACTATTTTTAACTAATTCCCCTATAAGTCTTATTTCGTTTCTCAAGGATTTAAAAAATGGGCTCTGAATCTAGATGCACACGTGAGCGACGCGCCTTACACGCTTGTATAGGTTGCTATGCTGTAAGAATGCTAGCCATTCAAGATTTTTGAGTGAGCTGCCACCTTGTACGTATTTTTTTTCCGTTTCGATTAACGTTAACTTTGGTCCGCTAGCTAGAAAGTGGGATGCAGCAAGGTGGATCTTCAGGATTCTCACTTAAGAGCGCATAATGGTCAGTATTCAATCATGCTCGTATTTGTGCTAGCACTAGAATTTTCTTTGAATGTCATTTTTTGTTCGCTGATTATTAGGTAGTCTATTGAGGAGGTAGTCTTAACAACCGCTTCCCATCCATTTCCCACACTTGGTCAAGATGGGGCCGGTGATTGCATCGTAATTTTTTCTTAAAAATTGCTTCTTACCTACCTAATTAACCTTTTAACCTTTTGACCGCCATAGTCACACATACGTGACAAGCAAGCGCGTGCCCTATACGCCAAACGACACAAATATGTGACAAAATGGTAGGTGAAATTGTGGTTTGGCGTGGAGTAAAGGCGCGTGCGTTTATGCTCTGGCGTTCAAAAGGTTAAACGCCATTGTCACATATACGTGACAAGTAAATGCGTGCCCAAACGACACTATTATTTGGTGTCGGTTTTGTGAACAGCGATTAAGCTTTTTCGATTACAGTCTATCGATCGGATCCGACAGCTGATCGAGTGGTTGTTGTGAATAGCTACGATGGTGTGATTGATGTTTATAGTATCTGGTCACCGAGAGATTGAGATTGGCTCAAATAAGTTTTTGAAAAACAAACGTCTGAGTCAGGATGGCTGGACCAAGAGAGATTTTGGAGGTTTGAGCAATACCAAACTTTTGTACCTATTTTGTACTATTTGGTACCTGACATCAAATTACTAGTACCTCGCTAAAGAGGGAAAACTATTACGACGAAAGTGGCCAGCCATTCTGACTTCAGAATGGCTGGACCAAACCGGTTTCACCTAGTTGTAGGCGTTATAACTAGTTCATCTTTTCGTTAAAATATAGTACCTCATCTGTACCTCAACATATGTTTTTCTTATATTTTTTCGATAAGCCATAAATAAGTTACGGCTACAAGAAGAAGAACTCGTATTTGCCAGATTTTTTTATCCGACTGCGGCGAAACCCAAACGGAGTGTTATTTAAGCCAGTAATGAAAAAGTTAATAGTTAATAGAAAATAGAAATAGCAATAATTTCTATTTTCCAAACAATTTTTGCGTGCGTTCAGAAATAGAAATTACAAAATTTAAGAAAGTTGAGTTTTGGCAAGGAACTTATATACTAACTGGAATGATTACGAACTAAATTTTTATATCAAAAAACCGTTTGAAAATGAACCTTAAGTCATACGCATAGAGTTCGTATTACTTTAATTAATTCAAAGGGGGAAGAAAACTTCAAAGCGAGAAAGCGTATTGTGTATAGCGGATTGTGTCCTTGTCTAACAATTGCCAGAAAACAATTTTTTTTTTTTTTTTACGTGAAGATCGGAATTCACGTTGATAGCTAAACTAGCACATAAATCGTAACGGAATTAATTTAATATTCAAATACTAAATATTAAAATAATAATTTCTTGCGAAATAAAGTAAGCTTAATATAAATTAAATTATTTAAAAATTCATTATTATTATTGATTATTTTTTCCTTTATTTATTTTTATACAAATCTTCTACATTTTTAAATATTTCATAAACTAAAAACAATATAAAAAAACATTTAAAAATATAAAAAATTGTAACCCAAAAAAAATTGTATTGATTATTTAATTATTAAATTATTTTTTTATTATTTATTTTTTAATTATTTGAATTAAGTTATTTCTGAATGGCAACATATATGATACTTATATAAAGAAACAATATGGCCGATTTAATTTCGCGCTGAAGTCATATGTTTGCGTTATCAAGTTCTTTTTACATGACTTCAGTGTCTGGATGTGGAATTACTTTTTTCAGGTAAGTTCTTTTAACTTTGTTTACAAATTACGACTAGGTTACGACTAGGGTGACAATGTTTTGGATATGTAAACGGGGATCAAGAAAATATTGTAAAGAATACGCCTTTTCTATTATCCATATAGGTATTTATAGTCTTGTGCAAATGCGTACAAAATACATCATTTATAATGCAGTAGCAAAACTTAATCAATTACTCCATTTAATAATAACAAAAATAACTTCAAAATAAATGAATTCTATCTTTACTTTTTGAAATAGTGTTATTATTTCCTTTATTTATTTCCATACAAATTATTTATATTTTTAAATATTCCTTACAAAAAACAATATGAAAAAAAATCATTTAAAAATATAAAAAATTGTAACCCACCGGTATCGGGATCAGGGTCCAAGCTACCGGCGGTCGGGGTCCAGAGAGAGGAACCTGCTAACAATACGAGCCGTGTTCAGGAGTACGGCTTTCTGAATCAAGCCCTTGATCCAGCTGCCTAACGAGAGCCTCCTCTATTGGTCGAGGCTCTTGGCAATTAAGCCGTGGGCTGAAACAACTATCGGCACAACGATCGCTGAGTCCACATCCCACATGTTGACCACCTCGTGAGCCAAATCAAGATACTTGATTTGCTTATGTTTCTCGGCTTTCACGAGGTTCTCATCATGCGGGACCGTTATGTCAACAATCATTGCGCGCCGCTCTGATCTATCCACCACCACTATATCAGGCTTATTGGCTACAATAGTCTTGACAGTGATGATGGATCGATCCCAGTACAATGTGATACTGCCATTTTCGAGAACTGGGTTGGGCACATACTTATAGTACGGCATTTCCGATTCCACAAGGTTGTATTTTAGAGCAAGTTGCTGATGGATAATCCTGGCTACAAGGTTGTGTCTATGCAAGTACTCTCCGTTAGCCAGACGAGAACACCCGGAGATAATGTGACGGATTGATTCACCTGGACGGTGGCATGCCCGACATATGTCAACCGTACCGTCCTTCACAATAAATTTCCGGTAGTTATTCGTCATCGTAACTTCATCCATAATTGCGCAGACAAAACCTTCGGTTTCTCCGAAGAGGTCCCCAGAACGTAGTCAGGCTACGAACGCTGATAGGTCTACATCGGAAAAAGCGTCCGTGAAGCTCCGTACTCTGCCATACCTCCATGCGGTCGTTAGTGTCAAGCACTACAGGTTTACGCCAGTTCTCTTTAGCCAAGGAGAGCGGGGTGAGGCCCTTGTCCACCGCGACCACATCTCGATGCATCCCCACGTCGGCTTCAAGGAAATATTCCCTGAGACTGCATATCTCGCGATTGTAGAGAGTCTTAGCGTTTAAAAAGCCTCGACCCCCACACCTCCGCGGGATATACAGTCTCATAACCGAAGAACGCGGGTGATGCATTCGATATGCCGTCAACAATGTACGGACCCCGCTATCCTATCGTCTAGTTCTGTTTCAGTCCATTTGAGTATGCCGAAAGAGTATATCAAAACTGGCATGACCCAACCGTTGAAGGCACGTACCTTATTTCCGCCTGATAAAAGACTATTAAATACTTTTTTCAGGCGGTCAAAGAAGTGCTCCTTCAACGATTGCTTCATGTCAGCAACATTGATGCCCAGCGCTTCCGACATACCCAAATACTTATAGGTTTCGGTTGCAGCGAGAGATCTAAGATTTATGGAATCTGAGAGCTGGGTTCCCACAGATTTCACAATCTCCCCTCGCTTTACATGCATGACCGCACATTTGTCCACACCAAATTCCATCCTGATGGCGCTACTGAAAGTTTCAGTTACCTTCAGTAGCTTCATCAGTTCCAAATCGTTGGGGGCAAAGAGTTTCAGGTCATCCATGTAAAGGAGGTGAGATATGACTTGATCACCTCTCCTCAACCGATAGCCTAGACCTGAATCCTCCAGCAGCGTGCTAAGAGGATTCAAGGCTAAGCAGAACTAAAGTGGACGCAAACTATCGCCCTGCAATATACCTCGCTCTATCCTTTTCGGCTCGCTATTCCTCTGAATTTGCCGACATCCTGGATAGCGAAGGACTGTCCTCCATTGCCCCATACATGATATCAGGAAGGTGCGCAGAGTCATATCAACTTTTTACAACTCTAGCACCCTCATGAGCCATGTATGTAGCACCGAGTCATAGGCCTTCTTATAGTCTATCCAACATGTCAACAGATCCTTTCGGGAACGGCGAAAAAAGACAGTATTACTAATACACAAACAATAAACAGTATTTAAAAAAGTAAAGATAGATTTCGTTTATTTTCAAGAAGTTATTTTTTTATTTTTGTTATTATTAAAATGGAGTAATTGATTAAGTTTTGCTACTGGATTATAAATACAAGACTATAAATACCGATATGGATAATGGAAAAGGCGTATTCTTTACAATATTTTCTTAATCTCCGTTTACATACAACGTGCAACAGATTAAGCGCAATACCTCAGACACCCCGAATAGAATATTAAATTATAAGTCTAAAACAACATTCGTAATTAAATAAATTTAAACCAAACCTAGTCTTTTTTTATAAAATAGTTATCCTTACTAAACGCAAAACGTATGTACATCAACATCCCTGCACACACACTCATGCAATGTTAGCGGCCGACGCGACACGCAAACTCTAGCGCCCGCCAGCTGACCATAGCTGTAGGCATTAGATGTGCTTTAGTTCAATGAACGATTTTACGTACCTAAACTATCACAGGCTGATATTATGAATAACTTTTGATACTTCATTGAGTTTACCGTGTAACGATTGATAATTTTAAGTGAAATTATCAACACGAATTTAATACTTTAGGTTTGGTAACGGGGATTCATTTAAAACAGCGACTTTTTACCCGAACTACGAAACTAACGAAGGGCGAAGCGCCCGGACTCCGTCCGGCACACGCGGGTAAAAAATGTATCGCAGATGCGTAACTTTCGCGATATCAACTACCCCCTGATAAGTCGTGTTTAGGAACAGTTTATTGTTTGTACTACAAAAATATTCAAAGAGCCGCGTGTTTAAAAGATTTGAATCATAATATTTACAGTGATAAGAATACAATCGTATTGATAGGAACAAGTAGAACTGGACTATTTACACTTTACACTTAGGTTATTAATTTGCACTATTTCTGCGAGCCACTTTCATTAAAGTTTCAAAATGACCACCGCCTTGTTCTATGCACTTATTTGCACGCTTTCTTAAATTGTATTTCAATTTTGTAAGCACTTAAGTATCACTTTTCACCGTCACAAATGCTTGTTCAATTTTTTTTTAGAGCCTCGACACTCGTAGATTGACTGACGTACACGAGCGATTTTATGCGACCCCACAAATAAAAATCTAATGGGGTTAAGTCAGGCGATCTGGGAGGCCACGGCACAGGACCTCCGTGACCTGCTCCCAACGACTGCCTTACTCCGCATCCAGATGCCTCAGTCGCTGAGTTGCAGCCAGCATCGTCCTGGCGCTCACACTGCAGCCAAAACGGTCACTGAACTCCGGACAAGCTAATGCGACATTATCAAGACAGTGAGCCAGTGTCCTGACCATCTCCGTGTATTGTATGTTGGTATACCGGAAAGCCATAGCGCGCGGAAAAAAAAATATTACGGAAGTAAATTTAAGAACATCTACACTACATCGCTACCGGCGGACGACTAGCAATGCAATGTTAGGTACTTGTGGTATTCAGCGGTGGCGGCGGCGTGTGTGTCGGCATTTCGCATAACCGTCAAAGAGGTTGCCGACAAATGCTTTATCTGTTTGCAATAAGTTCTAAATTTCTTCAAATTAAATAATTTTATTTTGTAAAAATGCCTAAATATGTTTGTAGGGATACTCTGATGACTAACTAAGTTAGGTCGTGTATTCAAATAAGCCTTATTAATTGGAGATAAAGTTGGAATTCCTTTAAATTACCTCTTTATTTGATTATTTACGTGTGTAGTATATTAATTTAAAAAAAAAAACTTTTTATTTTAAGGACACAATCCACTCTGGTCGCATTCTCGCTTTGAAGTTTTCTTCCCCCTTTGAATTAATTAAAGTAATACGAACTCAATGCGTATGACATAAGGTTTATTTTTAAACGGTTTTTTGACATAAAAATTTAGTTCGTAATCATTCCAGTTAGTATATAAGTTCCTTGCCTACCACCTACATAGTCGTCAAGTTTTCTTAAATTTTGTAATTTCTATTTCTGAACGCACGCAAAAATTGTTTGATAGGTAGGAACAATTTGTATGGGAAAATAAAATTGTTGCTATTTCGATTTTCCTTGCAATTTTTCCATAATTTCTCAATAACTTTTTCACTACTGGCTTAAATAACACTCTGTTTGGGTTTCGCCGCAGTCGGATAAAAAAATCTGGCAAGTACGAGTTCTTCTTGTAGGCGTAACTTATTTATGGCTTATCGAAAAAATATAAGAAAAACACATGTTGAGGTACAGATGAGGTACTATATTTTAACGAAAAGAAGAACTAGTTATAACGCCTACAACTAGGTGAAACCGGTTTGGTCCAGCCATTCTGAAGTCAGAATGGCTGGCCACTTTCGTCGTAATAGTTTTCCCTCTTTAGCGAGGTACTAGTAATTTGATGTCAGGTACCAAATAGTACAAAATAGGTACAAAAGTTTGGTATTGCTCAAACCTCCAAAATCTCTCTTGGTCCAGCCATCCTGACTCAGACAAACAAACTACCGGTTTTTCATATATGACAAAGCTCAATTTGTTTTAAGGTTCTGAATTCAAGTATTAGTTTTCCGTATGACTGAGATTGTCTAGAGTGCTGTAAGAAAATGTTAACCAAAAGGACATCAAAGAAAACAAAAGAATAGTTTATTACTGTTTATTAATTTATAGAGTGTTGACACACTGAGTATACACACAACTGGAGACAAAATGCGCGTCCTGAACCAGCATTACTGAGTCTCGAAATAAAACCAAATTCGCAAGGGATGAGATCCATAAAAACACTCACAGTGGTCAATCATACCAACATTGTAACTATACATGGTATTCAAACGTTATTTATTTTGTCTCCAATTGTTCGTTCACATTTCGTTCGCACTAATCATTCCAGAAACTTATAGTTATGTCTTAGAAATAACATGGTGTATTATGATACTTCTAGCATTCAAACTATGGAAGCTTTGTTTAGTGATCGTTATAATATAAAAATATTACACACGGCGTCTGTCGAGACTACACAAGTACGAGTTTCCTCTGAACGGGTATCATATCACTAACATTCATCAATAGATTATATGCAAAGGAAGGTTGTATAAAAACATGAATATTACTGAATATTTCCGTTGAAGTCTAATCATTGATAGCTTGAATAGTAAATGGAATGTTTTTTATTCGAAAAACTGAGGCGTAACCTCAAATGAAACACATTCCAGTTACGAGTCAAGTTTCAGAGTCTTTGGAAACCTTGAGAATGCTGTAGCCCCGGTCGGGCTCCCTGTGAGGGAACTGTCGAGAAGCATCACGAGCTGAGCGTCCGAGCTGTCCGTTAGCAGTAGTTACTCACGACAATATCCGTAACTATCCGACAGGTTGATGTTTCTCGAACTACCCCGAGAACCCCCCTCAGAACAAATCTTGCAGTATCACAATACGCCACAAATCAAACGCAATTAGTGCTTTCTTAAAAAAATATGTAGTGATTAAAACAAGTTTACTAGCTTATATATTTACAATTTTATAATCTTCAAATAAGATACCGCCATACCAGTCCCTTTGAAACGCGCTCTGCCCATGTCTATGTACAATTTATAAGTGAAATATGCCAAAGTAAAAGCAAAATAGTAAAAATAATCTTAAAACTATGTCTGTTTAGTTTGACCGGGCACGTTTCAAACGGCAGGAAATCAATTCACTTAGGTACTACCACATGTTCGTTTTTTTTTTTTTCATTTTTACCATTTTTTCACGTTTTGTTATAGACTACTTTATTCATTAGAAATCTGCAAATTTTAATGAACAATTCTAGCCAATATTGTGTTACGCGTCGAATCGCCGGCGGTATTCCCAACACAATTCGCATATGTACAGAGAACTGATCGAAATACCACCGGCAGTAACAATAAAATGTGAACACTAGCTAATTAGAAAACTAACATCGAAAACTAAACAATCATCGAGTTACATAACTACAAACTGAATTAATAATGAATATTTCTCTAGTGTAATTGTATCAACATCTGTAATGTAATTTACAGTTAAATTTATACAGTAAAAAAAGACGATTGGAGTCGTGTCCAAACAGAAGATCATTATAATGTACCACTGCGATAGTGGGTCTCGATAGTTCAACCACAGTGCAGCTATCTATTCCATACAGTGGCTTTGCCTTTGCTACGGAGACCTGCATGCTTACGTGGCCGGATAATAAATTAAACGCTGAATCAGTCGACTGTACTGGGAACGAACTGTCATATAAAGTCGCTATCTGCGTAGGGACATGAGCAGACTGCGCGCGACTGTATGGAGGTGTTAGGTAGACTGTGGTGTAACGTAAACGCAAGGCCTCGTCTAGTCGAGAGAAAGCAAGTCCGTTGTCATGAACGCGTTCGGCGCCCGCCGGAGAGCATCGCGTGGCCGCGCCCCATGCACTCGCACACACTAACACACACTCGCACGCACACTAATGCTATCGCGCTCTCTTCTTCGCCGGACCACCCGGGGCTGCCGAACGGCGGGTTCTCTTTCACTGTGGAAGAAATAAGGCTTGATTAGTTTTATGACGTAGTATATTTTTAGGCCCAATATTCTAAACTGTTAAATACGACGCACAAGAGAACCTTACAGTCTTAATAAATACTGATGAAATATGTTCGCCGAAAAATTAATATAAATTAATGTACACTGAATATATTTTGTACATTCTAAAATAACTAGAAACTAATCAGTAAATAGCACGTTTACGTATTTAATTAACTAATAATGAGTATATACCTACTTATTGCTGGTTATCTACAATAATATAAGTACGTAACATTACCGCAAAAATGTCTTGCTTCTGGGCTTACTCGTATAAATTATATGCATGTACTACTAAACTTGAAGTTTTTTTATTCAAATTATACAAAATTCACATCGTACCCTGTCATTATGTTGTACCTTATTTCAAACATTACAGTATTTTTAGTGTTGGCAACACTCATTTTATAATTTATACAATTTTTAAACAATTAATTAAAAATATAGAAATTTGCGATGCAAAGTATCGAAAGAGTTTTTTTTATTACCATTCAGTTATGTACGGTTAGCAGCAATATGATTGCACAAAACTGAAAAAGGAATCGTTCAAAAAACGTTGCTAACTGTACGCAACTGGCGACTGCATTAATAATACTATCAATAATGTTTTTAAACCTTATAAAGTAAAAATTTACATTGAACAAAACGCACACATACACTCTCACACCACGTTACATTCAACCGCAGTTGTATACTAGTAAGGAGCCCTAAGGAACGCGTCAATTTGACGGACGTTGACAAGTTCCGAAAACGTCCGTAGAGACGACAACTCGTCGCCTTAGTGCTTATAATATTAACGGTGCAATTTCAACTCTATTGCTATGAAATATAAAGCACATTTAACTTTTAAATAGTCAGAAAACATATATTTTATATTATCCATAAAGGACGTTGTTATTGTGATACAAATTTATAACCCTCAAGTAAGACCAAGAAAGACCACCTACAGTAAAAAAATACCTAAGGGATAAGCCTAGTTTTAAAAAATAAATAAAAATATTATAGTTGCTAACAAATAATTATGGTAGTTCTATTCTTAATGTTGGTTTAATTGACCCTGTATCTGAAATTTGGTATATTGAACAAATAAGCACGCAAAACTGGAATCTATGTTTTATGCTATCTTCATTGTGGTTATGTTAAAATTCCGCGGTCGTAATTACAGTTGTGCATCTTTGGTCAATCTCCATAGAAAAAAATTAAAATTAATTTATGACCATCTTCCAAGCCAAGTCAGAGGCCCATGGATAGCATAAAAACTCTGACACCAGGTTAGGCACTTACCACACGATAAACAAAGAAAGACCATCCTTAAAACTTAAAATTATTAAAACATTTTGCATTGATGTATAATAAAAACAAGAAGTCTTTGAAATAAAATTTGTATTTAAAATGGAGAGAAAAAAACTCTACTGTAAAATAGAACTATTAGTGGATTGAACAAGCACTGAGGCGACGAACTGCGCAAGTGGCCGTAGAGGTCCATCGGCATTCACCGATAGTATAATAAAAAATCTAAAATCGAATATAAGTACATAGTCTCTATTGGCCCTCGCGTTATAGGAAGAAAACATAGTGTTCCTCAAAGCCTACAATAAAAGTTGACAGTCAAACATTTATTTTGTCTGAAACTAGTTATCAAACCTACTAAAATTTAATAGAGTATGGTTACATGAATATGCACCTCATTTCTTACCAATTAACACCACTCTAGAAAGAAAAACAAACACGAATTTTCGAACCACATTTTACATTATTTTGTGTCATATTTTTAACGACTAAGTTACAAAAAAAAAACCTTAGCTTTTTTGAGTATTTTTCTTAAAAATGAACAAAGTATGTGCGTACGTGACTGTTGTATGCACAGATATAGATAGACTTAGATAACGCCAGCATCACGATTTGTATGAAAACCAAGCGTGCCATTTTTTGACTACCTACTATGACGTTACAACTGTCACAAGCACTATTTAGTGATGGGAAAACCAAATCGATTCAAAGACGCCGCCGTGTGCGGCACCCGTCTACACGTAAATATTCGATTGAAACCTTTATTTAAGTTCTAGTGTTTACAAAAAGAAACGGAATTCTACCCTATTTTTATCTCTCTCTATCACTGAAGTTCGCCTTTGTACATACCATTCGCCATTTCTCAACTGTACGAATACTATTTATTAAGTAATTGTGTACAGTAAAGAATTATTCACAATCTATCAATTTATTTATCGATTTTGAGATATAGTAATGAGACAGGAAAATAAAAATAAAGTTCTCGAGTTGTAACGTTGGGAACCAATCGATCATCTTGATCATCATTAATAAAGCCGTGTATTTTTTGGAGTTTGCGACGGTTTAGTTCCCTCAGAATTATTATTTGTTTGCTTTTGCTTTTTTCGTTCAACAAAGCAAAATGTATCGAACAACTATATACTTCGTTGGGAACCAATCTTTATTTCCCGTCGCATCAATTCATTTTTCTTTTAAATTACCATCATGTGGAAAACTAAAAAAATCACGAAACGTTAAGATTATTTATTAAAATTGTCTCTGAAATATGTGTCCGAAATCGATTCTCGAGAATCGCTGTGTTGCGTACGATGCACTAATCGGTCAAATTGGCAGAAAAATGACAAAAGCACCTGTACTACCGAACCCAAGCGATATACGATAGTACCTCTTATTTCGATATTCATCACTTGTTAAAACAGAACATCGCATTAACCTCTTCAAATAAAAGCCGCAATGCATTACGAATTTGCAGCTTTAATTTTTTGACAGAGGTCTGACCAGCGTGGCGCACCAATGCAGACTGAGGCGTGACAGTCGCCACGTTAAGTTCCTTTAGCTTAAGTCGGGCATGCGAAGTAGGTGCTCTTGCGTTATCTAGGTCTATCTATATCTGTGGTTGTTTGTTACACAAGTCATCACGTGCACCGCGCAATTTGTTCCTAAAATTCGACTGATCAATTAAACAGTACACAGTTTACATTACATTTATTTCATACTTTTTGTAGCATTTTATTCAGTAAAAAACACATTGTGGTACAATTTGAAATCTATAGCCTCTTTACATGAACAGACGTGACAAAACATTACTACACTCTTGGCCTTCGAAAGGTTCAAATTTAAATATTTTATTTCACATAAACCTTCATGGGCACTTATGAGACGTCAGAAGATGGGTGCGCGGTTCGAATTGGTAGTTTCCTATGGAGATTAACCGGCAAGAAACTTCAATGTTTTTCTTCAAAAAAAATATTAGGTTTCTAAATTTTGTCATATTACAGCGTTAGTACTAATTATGAGAGGACAGTGTAGTGTAGGCCCAACGACAAGTAGGTATCAGGGTACATGAAACGTAAACAAAATAGAATCAGGTCAACAAATTGAAGCATCTATTAATCTACAAGGCCTACCTAAAACATTACCAGTCACAAAAAAAAATTGGAAACAAGTTTTTAAAACAACGATAGTGGCAGTATTTTGGAAGAAAATAATGTGGAATCATCATCATCTAATAAAATAATGAGGAAACGTCATCATCATCTAATAAAATTATGTGGAATCATCATCATCATCTAATAAAATAATGTGGAATTATGTAGTGCATATTCGAGTAACATATTATAAGATAAGGATAGAGATGTCCGGCTATGTTTATGATATCGCGGTGAGTTTCTTCTTGAGTTGACTAACGGACTGGTGTCCCTTCACAGGCTGCTTGTTCGCGGCCGAATCATTTGTGACGAGGACGGATTTCACCTAGGAAACGAGGTAAGGTTAGGAAGAGGAAGGATGTAGGGTATTGGAGGATGGATGAAGGCACGATCGGCGCAATGGCTGAGTGATAGGCTGCTGCGCTGTGTGTCGCCTACAGGTAGTTGTTCCGGGTCTGGCTGTTTGTGTATGTGAGTTTAAATGTTTGTCAGTGCACCCACGATACAGAAAAACTCCTAATGTGGGGGCAACATCGTTTGTTTGTGCAAAAGTTAGGCAGATCGTAGGTGACGGACAATCGGATTACAATATTGGTGCAGTCCAAGCCAAAAATGATAAATATTTTTTATTACCCAAGAAAATTGTTTATAGGCAGTCATCTACGTTCTTCCTTATGACAGACTTACTATTAAAGATAATCAATATTTTAATTTTACTGGGGGTTACTATGACGTCTTATAGCAGGAATTATTCCAGTGTGGGAAAGAGATGTCTCTTTATCTCTATACTGGTCGTCAAGCGCCATCTCTTTCCCACACTGGAATTACTCCTGCTTTAAGACGTCATGGTAGGCCACCTGGTTAGATAATGATCAGGACCACTTAAGGTTACGCTAAAGGAGAAAACAATGCTATTTCGTATACTTGACGATTTCAGTTCTTTTTAAATTATAGGATATGCAAACTCGGTTATATAAAAGGAAAGAGCGGTACCCGGAAACATTATGTGGCTCGCGGTTATTTCGGAAACCGTGCGAAACTCCTTTATTCGTTCACAGTGCGGTAGCATTGTTATTTCAACATGCTTTTGTACTGAAATGTTGTTGTTGTTGATTGTTGTTGCTGAGTGTTTTTAGTTGTTGTTATTTTACAGTGTAGATTTGATTATTTGAACAACAAATAACGAAAGTTTCTCATTTTCCATTTAATGGCTGTTATCGGTCATTTTAATGACATAATCACATTATTATTTTTGTACAGAGAATGCGTTACACCTAAATAAAGCCATCTCAATTTAAACTCTACATCTTGGACGTAAAAGGTCACATGCTGCATAATCCTCGCCGGATCGAAATAGAACATGATTAACGTATTTCCTTACAACGATATTCCCTGAAGACCAAATGTAAACGTATTCTTAAGTTATTGAAATAAACATTTATTTATTTATATGTAGCTACCTACAAACACGTGAGATTCGACACGTAAACACGTTACTATAATATTATTCGTTAAATGGTTCGTTTTTCCTGCGGTCATTTGCAGACGATATGTATTAGAGCGTCACACTATCTGCAAAAAAGCGAATGCAGATCGTCCGCAGATGCCTTATACGTGTAAGACCTGATCGTCCCAACAGATTTGTGAGGATTCGTGTTTGAACGAGTAAAAATGGGTACTGGCCGGTAACGACACGGACTCGAGTTGAGCCGGTCCATCTAATAAAAGTAACAAAGGTGTCATTCGCCTCATATCTGTTCGGACGATGTGACGATGCACCTAGTCCCCGCGCCGTAACAAATTTGGTTTCACTGTGGCATATTTTCGGCGCGTATAAGCTCATTTTTGGAAGCGCGTGTAGGCGTATATTTTGCTACACGCGCAACTTGTACGAGCGTCGTTGCGTTAATAAGCTTATATAAGCGCGAGCCGCGAGTGATACTGATTGAACCCACCGGTTCGAGCGAATACCCTGGAATAAGCGATACGGGCTTACACGCGCAGAAAAACATGGTAGTCTGAATCGCGTCCGAAGCAACCCTCGCTCTCGTGTCACGTGGCAGTAGACCTTACCTCGTTGTTGGGCGGCGGCTGCGAGGGCTGCTGCGCGGCGCGGCGCTGCACGGACGGCGAGCGCCGGTCTGCGGGCGCGGCGCCCGCCTCCATGTGCTGCTTGCGCTGGCGCAGGATGGTCCAGTCGAACGTGTAGTCGTACTGGTAGTTCATTGTGCGGAACAGGATGCGGAACAGCTGCTGACATGATGGGCGGGTCAATAATACAGTAACTTGTTCAAAATCAAAAGTCATTTAATCAAATCAGCACTTTATGAAACTAAAATTACACAATACGATCCACCAAAACGCCCGCCCTCGCCACTTGTCTAATATTTAAGCTGAGAAGTGGCGGGAACTCCCCAGCAATACATCTGTTAGTTGATTTGATAGATGCAATATTCATAACCTACAACATTGTCTCGAGGATGGCAGAGACTCCATGACTGAGGTTAATATGTTGCCATTTTGTGATTTCAAATTCCTCATCTATTCTATATTTATTTCTAATTGATGTTTTTTTTTTTTCATTTTTGGAAACTAAATTGCGAACTTAATTAGCTATTCTGTCGCCAAGATGACAGAATGTCTGCAGGCACAACTGCGTAACATTCATTTCAAGACATTCTAATACATGAAGAGTACCCAATTAACGCAGCTTACGACGTTGAATTGACTGCTTCATTCAAGTAATTACCAAAGCTAATTAGAACTAGCATCAAACGTGACACAATACGGAATATAAACGTGACTCACCTGTCTAAGGTACATGTAATCAGGAGATTCGTCGAAGGTCAGTCCGCGGCAGTAATTTAAATACATCGCAAACTCAGCCGGGAATCCCTGTGACAATTAAAACATTTTAATATTTTATACGCAAACCCTGCGTAGGGAACATAGCTGTTTTTGACATGGAAAGAAAAATTCCAGTGCGAGCAGGGTTTGAACCTGCGACCTTCCGATTCAGTACACCGGATGTCTTAACCAACTAGACCATCGCACCCCGCTCACAGTTCTCGAAATTTTCGTTCCATTAATAACGTCTTACGGTGACGTTAGCGCCATCTATTTAAGAAAGAAACCCTTCAAACCCTGCTCGCACTGGAATTTTTCTTTCCATGTCAATAACAATTAAAACATTTTTTAATTTACAAGGGTTTACATTAAAACAAAGTTCAAGAGTTCACATTCAGTTTCATTGATGAAATTTGCCTTAAAACTCTTTTAGCTGCAAAATTATATCACGAACTTGAATGGAAACGTAATATTGTGGTGAACATATTTGTCGGTCAGCTAAAGTGGGAGCGGGACTCTCTGGTCTAGTATAGCCTCTGATGGAACCTATTTTAATGCACCATCAATTTCGCAGTTAAACCTTAAAAAACAATATGATAAAGATGAAAGGTTATTTGGATTGATCCTTTAGATTTTACTTTAAAATATCGCGAACTGTGTGTGTCTGTTTAACTGGTGGAATGTGGTTGTACTAATGGGTACACCTTTGCCTAACCCTTCGGGGATTACAGGTGTGATGTTATGTGTTATGTTAAAACATGGTGCAATGTTTCACGTTTTCATTATCGCGAAATAAATGCGTGCAGTTTCACGTGACTTTCTTTTATTGATAACAAACGAGGGTTTGTCCATGGAAGGTTATACGTATATTTTAGTCAACACTTTTCCATGCTAGTACAAGCTAGTCGTGATCGTCATATCCATCATTCTTTATTTAAAATTAATTATTAATTGGTAAGCATAATATTTACTTCAAGTGGTAGACGCCAATATGTATTGGGACCGCTTCAAGCAAGCTAAACGATACGGAATGCAGCGCGTTCAAGTCAATGGTCGAAAAAGACGGTGATGTGTGCTATGGACGGTTAACATTTTATAAATCTGTGAGCATTAAAAAAAATCACTTTATTTTTTTGCTATGACTGGACTTGTGAAGATGGACATCAGAGCAGGTTTATAAAACGCAGGCGTAATGACAGTTCAGTCAGAAAAAACAGCCAAGTGTGGGAGACCAGGAAATACCTTTGCCTGGCAGCGGGACCGCGCAGGATATATCAAAATTGAATTCTTACTTCAAAAACCGTTTTAAAACCTTGTAGTTCAGTGCCAGTAACTTTACTAAATGTCATTTTATAACTAGGAACGAAAATCACAAGGAAGAATGACTCAATAAAAGCACGACACAGGTGTCATAAAGACCTTCGCGTAATAATTTATTTTATTCAAATCTCACATCCGGTCTATTGGATTTCAGATTTTATTTAATTCGCAATACACGAGCGTTAACGCTCATAATTATGATCAGTTAATTGGCTAAGGAATCTTCTGCGAAATTACATTACTTTGCCTTTCTATACAGGTTTTAAAACCGTTCTAATGTATCTATGTAAAATTAAGGTTGTCTAATCTTTTCCCGGTTTCTGAGGTCGTCAGACCATTATAACCTTTGTCTTTATTCCGATTGAATTGAGGTCGATATATTTTGAGGTCCTGAAACTATCTATTGCACAAAGTTATTCTTTGAGGGACAGATGGACGAAAATACATGTGGGTTCCAGGAGATACATTCCGGAAAGAGCCACTCGGTTAAGCTGTGTTGAATTGTGCCGAGCCAACCCGAAACTAACTCAGTAATGGCTCCGAACGAAACCCAAGTATATACAGGGTCCTAGGGTCGGCTTTGTTCTCCAACAAATACTGTCAAATAGTTCTCGAACATTCGTTTAGCACTCCCTATAATATCGAAACAATACCACTATCGATTAGATAAACTCCGGTAAATTCTAGTGATATAACTAACGAGTTAAGAGTTAGGATTTAAATCAGCGGCCTTCTTCGCGAGGTCGCTGGTTCAAATTCATTACCGCTCACGCGTATGCAGACGTCAGCTGAGTTACTAGGCTATGCACAACGCTTATTCAATTAAGGTGGCTATGGAAAGATAATTCTAACATTTAGCGTTAGGACTTCTGTCGAATCTACCCACATACACATGATGTATGTGGAGACTAACGTGTGCCAGTGTAATGACCTTCGATATTCTCTCAAGCATTTGATAATACTAGTATGTAGCACCAACGTTCTGTGGGTGGTTAGGACCCTTAAACCATCCCCAGCAAATAATCTGGGCAACCCTGAAAACCGCATCAAAATCCATCAATCGTTATCAAGTTTTGTTTGATAGATTTTACTATAAAGCTGATCCCAGAATGACAGTACTAAAGTGTACTAATGTATCGCTATACTTATCCCATAGACGCGTGTTTACTTATCATGAAATCAGCACAAAGGTGGGTTGACATTTATCGTAGTTTATTTAAAAAAAAATCCTATATTCGATACATTTTGACCGTGTAAGTAATGCAACCCTATAGGAAACAGTTGATTTGTATCTTTAAATGATATGAATAAGAGCATGCTCTTACAATAATAAGTTGTGCTTACCTTACAGAGCACCTCAACTGGTGTCGACATCTTTTTCTCGCTGATCCGTTCGTACTTCTGCTTTTTGGTGATCGCTTTCAGACCTTGCCACGGCAGTGAGCCTCTGTCAAACAAAAAGAACACATTATAGTCTCTGAACTAATGCCTTACTGATCCACCTTTGAACTTTCATAAAGAACTTAACCAAGAGTGACGGTACCAAGCTCGGCATAGGCAGACAGCCAAGCTAACTATAGGTTCCCTTTTTTCCACTGAATGAGTGCATATTCTCGTATGGCTGACCCGAAGGACAAGGATTTAGACAGGTCAATTATAGGATTACAGGTTTATTCAAAGTCAAATAAACCAGCAAGTTTATTCTAATACTGCTACAAAAGTTACGCTCACACTACGAAACTACAAACCGAGTCAAAATCAAAAGCCCTGCTAACAGTATCTCATACTTAAAGTTGCGCAAGTCCCGGACTCATTTAAAATTAACGGCCTTATTCCGTAGGCTGTAACGGTTCGAAACGAGTCCTCGCCGTGAGTCACTTGCAACAAGTTGGGACTTGCACAGCAGATCAACTGGCAGCCTCAAACCGGAATACGTACACTCGTATAGCTATCGAGTGGTTTTGTGAACGGTAATTCGTAATGTATTGATTCTTTACTTGTATGGTTGTTTCGCTACCTTGTTAGTTTGTCTTATTAGTTCATAAACTGATCAGGAAAGCTTTGGTTGTTTTCTATTTCCATCCCATAAATTATAAAAACGTTCCCTAAAATCACTTGTGATTTATGATCTCTTTTCTCAACTTTATTGGAGTCGGGTTTCCAGTCTAACCGGATGCAGCTGAATGCTAGTATTTTACATGGAGCGATTGCCTTTGACCTTCATTTCCATAAAACATTTACTGGATAAAACGATACCCCTTGGCAAAAATGGTTTGATTGTGACTACCTATTGGGTTATATGGATGGATCGTAGACATCGCAACTGCGCTGTTCACAATCTTGTAACCTAAATGCGTTACACCATCACAACTGCTATCGCTTTCATTTTAACATCAAAGCCATTACGTTCACGAGAGTGGTCTGACGAAAACCGCAATGTGGATGGATAAAGAAAGGTCCTGCGCTTATTAGAAACTCACATTGGCAACATGCCTAAAAACGCAATTGCGCAAACAATGTTATTTATTTTTCTGAGAGAGGCATTCTCTGAAACTAAGGCATTGATACTGAATATTCGCAGAAGTATGTTCGATGTTGATCTTGTAGACATTTTACAAGCCGAAAAGATACTAGAGGAAGATGTGGACTCACCACCGGTTAGGCTTCCAGTCTAACCGGGTGCATCTGAATACCAGCATATTACATGGAGCGACTGCCTATCTGACCTCCACAATTAGTTACTGAGTAATACGATACCAAAGAGAAAGTAGTACGGAGGTAAATTAGCTAAGGGGTTCTAATACTAAATCGGAACAGTTCGAATGTATTATTTTGTCGTCAGGCCGAACCGAATCAGACTGACTCGTAAAAATGTGAAGGTCGCCTCAGGTGTGCAGAAGATCCAACCATATCATATTTCCAAGTTATTATACTCCACGTGGTTTCAAAAGATCCGTGATTCAAGTTACAATAATGAATCACAACAATACTCAGAATCGATATCACCTCAGATACCGAACAGGAGCTACTTGCTACGGTATAGATTCCGTGACGTCACGGCATTAACAATCGAAACACGCACGACTTCGGTGAAAATAAATTGTACCGAGGTGAGGACTGCCAGTGTTGTATAGTTTTCTCATATAAATATACCATGTCAGTCGGAATAATAGAAAAGCGTGCTGTCATTCATTGTTACATCATGTTAAGAGTAACTAGAAACAGAGAACAGACATCCGAGAGTTTCGCGGTCTAGGGCTACAGCTGAAAATCAGCGTCGGACTCTCACTTTCGTACATTTGGCTGAGCTGAAGCACTGTCACAAGTATTTTTATTTAATTTCATTACTTGTATGGGGTTTAGAATGGAACAGGCCACATTTGCCGCATGTCGCATTAAATTAGGTCAAAGTGGCAATAGTTTGGGTTCCGAACAACAGAACCCGGCGACGCGGTAGCCCCAGAAGGAGATGGCGTGACGAGCTGGCCTCTTGTCAAAAGGATTGGGTTCAAATAGCCAAAGACAGAGATAAATGGAAAGAGGGAAGGGAGGCTTTGCCCTGCAGTGGGACACATCAGGCTCATACTAAAATAATAATAAGTATGGGGTATTATGCAAAGAAACTCTTTTTCTTCTAACATTGGCAACTAATGTTTTGGGAATCTGAATGTCGAATTTTCATTTAAATCAAGTTGGTTGGATTTCCGAATGGCCAGGAATAAACCTCCTTAAATTTCCACCTTTATTCAAATCTAAGGGAACGGGTACAGTGAGGTACTGCCATTTATTGCGACAGTTAGCCAGACTGTTTATTGTATAGGTGAATGAGGTCATATTAATGTCAAATATCATGACATTCCTGGGTTGCATCGGCACGAGCTGTACCAGTACGAGTATAAAAACTCGTGCCGTGGTGAAAATACAAGAGTAGCTGTAAAAAAAACTACCCAGAAATAAAACATCGTCAATAGAAAGCAACGAAGCAATTGAAGGCTTGATGACTGAACCTGGACATTACTGATTTGAATGATCAAAATAATGACCACATTGTTAAGTTTTATTCGTGCTCGTCCGAACCTCGCGTCCGTACGTTTTTCTCGATGTTCATCAGAAATGTCAGGTGCGTAGTGTGTACGCATGAAGATTAATCATGCTATACAAAACCAGTTTATGCGGATCTCTTATGGTACGTGAATTCTTTACAAAGCGTGGCCATGTTATAGTGGAAATGTATAGCTAGCCGTGTGTACTCGCAACCGGCGTACGTGACCAGATGCAAAAACGTGGACGAAACAAAAGCCGTACCTATGTTTAGGATCGTACCAGATAGTTTTTGCCTACCCCCTCATGGGAGTAAGGCGTGAGTTTATGTCTGCAACGTCTTTTTACTGTTCTATGACTTCTTCAACCTTCACCTATCACTCAAAACAGGCCACCTTACACAACACCCACACACAATAAGGTAAGACTTACCTGTTGAAATACATAAGTACGTATCCGAGCGACTCCATGTCGTCTCGCCGCGACTGCTCGATGCCGAGGTGGGCGTTTATCGACGCGTACCGAGCCGTACCTGTTACAAACAATGCGTTATTTAGAACAACAATATGTCTATTACTAAGCAAATTTGGGAATGGCGAACAAATTGTGATGTGAGAAGGGAATGAAAAGCGTTTTCACCTATAGTAAGCTACCACACAAAATCCGCTTGAGCCGGTCAGAAAGAGTATGAAATAAAATGTCGTTTTAATAAAAAGCGAATTAATTCAGATTCAGCCTGTCCTTTTGCTGTCCTCCCCCAGCGACGCCCTAAGCCGAGGCTCCTACCACACAGCGGGTGCCGCTTATAGTCCACGGGTAATCGCTTAGTTTGAAGTTTTTTGCCCAGGCTGGAGGCCTTACGCTCAAGGCATACAGGATAGTCCAGTTAAGCGGACGACAAGCGCCTAGGTTGACCTGCGTGATGCCATTCACAAAGAAAACAAACCGATTCAGCGTCAACGTCAAAGTCAAATAGTAAAGTCCCTAAGAATCTTATTTCATACCATTCTAAAGAACAGGTAAGTTCGTCACTCGGACAGTCCCTTGGATAAATTATTTGCTAATATCCCATCTAAAGGGCGTTTTTTAATTGCAAAGTTTTATAAATTGAAAAGTAAATAAATAATGAGTATAGTAGGAAAAATGCAGAACCGCGTGATGAAATTCCCCTGATGCTTTATCGGCGAAAAACTGTGCGCATAAAGTAATTGTTATCTTTTTATTAAATTGCACGTTTTTATACGTTTGTTTGCGTCGTTATCATACAAACGATAAGACGTAAATAAATGATAAGTCTATTGATTAGTATAATTTTATCATGTGACATCACACAATAGTCCTTTTTTCAAACATACTTAATGTAGTTCGGTATCGTTAAGTGCAAAATTTGATACTACATGATTTATCAAATGGTTGCGGCAGCAAAATGAGGAGAACACGTTGCTGAATCACAAATTCACATTTTTGTTTTTGCTGTCGAAAAACGTGAATGTATCTTGCATTCTTGTCAAAGATGTTCAAATTCGTTTATTGTTTGTCACAGGTGAAATGTCTGTTCTCGTAATTATCGTGTTATTCTATAACACTAGAATGTTTTGAAACCTGTCCCTTAAGTATAGATCGCACCAAAAAACCAGTCTATAGTTAATCTATATCAACCATCGTTGGGTAACTATGGGCACGACTCCACGACGCGCGTGCTTGAAATACCGACAACTGACACCCGGCGTGAGTCATTCCTTTATTAAATTAAGGGAAATTATTAATCGGGCGAATAAAAATTTAATTGGCGACCAATATACTAAATGGGCGACTATTGTACCAAAGTAAGTAACTATTTATCTGGTCATTGCGGCAAGGAGAATTAAGGAAGCAAGAGCGAGCGAATGCTGAGAGAGACTTGTGGCACCCCGACTCGGACAGGTTAGGTTCAAAGGGGATGGCGGGGTCTAGTGAGCGAGCGAAGCGAGCGAAGTGAGCGAACTAAGACCCCGCCATCCCCTTCGTGTTAGGTTACTTTAAACTCTGTAAACAGAAATAGGAGCCCCGCTCAGCGGGGGTTCGTCGACTACGCCTTATCTACAATCTAGTGATTAATAACCTTGTTTTAAGATTTTTACAGGAGTCCTTGAATTATCACATAATCGTACTGAACAACTAGTAACTCAAATTTCTATTTTCAAGTCGCTGTTTTAAACATTAGTATTAGCCCACTGTTTGTCGCTCACTTAGTATTTCAGTAGCCCATTTTCAATATTTTTGACACCTTTAATTTGAATTTATGTTCGCTCGTTTAAATACTACTCTTAAGTTAACTGTAATCTACAAGGGAACGTGGCGAACTCTGCTGTACGGGACGCGTTTGTAAAGTCAGTTGAGACAATAGGGGCTTGAATCTTGAGTGTTGACGCGACTTTTGTTTACTAGCAGGTGCGTCTGCAGTGTGATCGAAATGTGCGTAAATTAATTGTAAACTCTACAGTTCTGAACTTAGTTTTAGAGTAATCGTTTACTAAATTGGCGCAAATTACGCGCCTTACATAGTGACTTCCAAGATAGTTATTCAAATTAGGCGAGAATTAGTTTTTGAACGTTAAAAATAACAAGACAGTCCCCCAAAACGCCTGCTCTTCGCCACTTTCTAGTGTTTTAGCTGGGGAGAAAAAGTGGCGAAACAAACTCTCCAACAACTTCTCCGTAAGCGAAGTACATCAAACATCAAATAAACTCACCAGTAAGATTCTTATCCTCGCGATACGAGATGTGTGCACGGGTGCGCATGTCGCGGAACTTCTTGGCGAGACCGAAGTCGATCATGTAAAGCTTGTTGCAATGGCGGCCGATTCCCATCAGGAAGTTGTCCGGCTTTATGTCACGGTGGATGAAGCATTTGCAGTGGATGAACTCCACGCGGCCCAGCATTTGATCTGTGGGCAAAAGGGTGGTTCTAGAATGCTGTAAAAACGAAATAAATTAACTTTAATGTCATCTACACATGCTCTCACTTTTTCTCTGAGAGGTGTGAGTGTTTAAAACCTAAGGCCTAGTTTTGAACTCCGCATTTACGAGAATAAATGCGGAGTTCAGAACTACGCCACGTAAGAACGTGTCGATGCAGGCACGGTCTTGAGCGTAGACATGCGTATCGTGCACGTATTCCTAGGTTGCTGAGAGAAGTTTTTCTAGTGGGAGTGACGGGAGTGTCTGTAAAATCTTTGGTGTCGTTGTAGCTTGTTTGGTTCACATCACCAATGCAACTGATGACTTCTATCGGAGAGAAACAAAGCGAGCGTAAGTGTGGTAGACGAACTGTTGCCGCTGTTATTTAAGTCGAAATAGGTTTAGCGCTGACAGCAGCCAAATGCTTCAGTAGTATCAACATTCATAAATTGATAACGAACTACTCCCAAGCGTGCACGATATCATCCATGTGGCGTGTGTGAGCATTGACATGAAAGAAAAGAAGTGAAAACTGAAGACAGAAGAAGTTACCATAATAGTACGATGTGTAAATAAAGAAAAAGATATGACTAAGCGGTAAATTAAACGGAAGTTAGCGGAGTTAAAAAATTACTACAGATTCGTTGAATTTTGAGGATCGATACGATATCAGGTCAAAGTTCAAAGACCTACCGTACCACCATACCAACATTCAGGCAAAATTCATTAACCACCTGCACCTTTTGTGAAAATAAAAACGTCATTTTAAAACGTAGTGTTGACGTTAATGCCTGAACTAATTACTTTGAAGAAAAACAAGCAATAAATCTGAGGCAATTTCTTTTAAAACATATTATAATTGTTAACAATAATGAGTGTACTGTATGAATAGAAATCTAAGAGGACATTAACATAAGAGAGGCTTTACATGCTAAGTGTGCGTATAATGTTGGTATTTTGGTGTTAAATAATATACCAACATCTTCACAAAAGAGAAGAGTGAGCTAGGGAAATGGCTTGCAGTACGGAGCATTTCACTCCCGGTTTTTGAAATCCAAAACAGTAAATCTTATGATCTTATATATCTTTTAAGCTTCTGTGGTTATGGTTGATTAGATAAAAACTGTCTCTTTACACGAAAAGTTATCGAAAGCTAAAAGTCGTTCAAAAACCGAAGGCATTTCCAAATTGTCCATACATTGATTTTCAAGACTAACATTACAAGATTCGAAACTCCAAATACAAGTGGAAAAGTACTAAAGAAGTATCTAAATCAACGAATACACAACTGATACAGACCTGCCAGCATAAGAACAGTCTTGATGGTGAACTGGCGCGAACAGAAATTGAAGAGGTCCTCCAGTGATGGACCGAGTAGGTCCATCACCAGGATGTTGTGGTCCTTTTCGTAGCCGTACCATCTGTAACAATAAAAAAGCTGGAATCAGATAATGTTAGTGAAAGCGCGTTTACATGTAACAAGTTAATGGCTATGTGTCACAAGGAAATCTTCCAAGGGAATCCTTGAAGACCGAGAATATGCAGTCGTATAAAAGTGCCTCGATTCCGTTTTTCTGCTCTGGTTTACAATAATTTCTAGAAGGCTGGAACTGTTCTCGGTGAATGGCAAAAGGCCTCATATAACGTGACGTGACAAAACATTGGTACTATACAGCTCTGCCACATTGATTTTAGGGTACTGATTACCTAAATATGGAAGTTTGGAAAAAAAAATCTTAAGTTCGTTTTCGCAAAAATTCAAAGCAGCAAGTAAACATATGGAAAACCTTAGAGAAACTGTTTGCGTCAAATATTTGCGTGTGTGTTATTTCTAGAAAAGTTAATGTAAATGAATGTACGAACAACGAACATCGGTCGGTGCAAGGTTATCGCACGTATTCAAAGTACCGAATAAATAAACTCGTTTATGGAATAAAATAGTGTTTATGACAAAAAAAAAAACAAGATAAAACTGTGTAGTGCCCAAACATTTCTTTCACTTCGTGTTTCTAAACAATATTGAAGATGGAAATGTCTCAGTAGTTAAAACCAACAAGAACCGAAAACACCAAAGATAACATGAATTTTTAAAATCGGTGCCTCAGAATCAGATGGTGAAGAGAGGATTTTTATGTCTCACATGGGGCTGTTATGCGAACGAATTTAGAAACAACAGCCACGTTTTCATAAAAATTCCGACAAAACACTCCACCAAGTTTCAATTAAACAATAGAATCTTGCGTAAACCTCTGTGGGGATCATTTTCAGGGCTTCGTCTGCGAAATTTTCTAATTGCGCAAAAGAAAAAATAACGGCTCAAACGTGAGCGAAGGGTTTTGTCTGTCAACGTGCCGAATTGCGCAAGAGGAAGGTGATTTACCTTAAAACATAATTATAGGCGTTGCAATAATGTTGGGGCCCAACCTAGCAACAGTACGAAGTGGTACCAAATATTGTGACCAGAATACAAGTAATAACAATTTAGAAAGCGTAGGCTGCAGCCTAGAAAGATACAAATGCATAAGCAGAAATTATCTTGAAACTCGACACAGGTCTGCGGTTGAGACGCAGTCATTAGTAAAGATAAGAAGTTTTATTATAAACCGGAATTAGAACAGTGGCTGATTACTTGATAAGCCCGTCCCTTGATACTTTTGGAAGTAATATCGACCGACAGCGGCCATTCGCATGCACGATACTAATCCTACCTTTCAAACTGTCGTCGGGGGATCCCTTTCAGGGATTCAGGGTTTTCCGTTACAATTTTCCGGGTTTTAATCAACGTTTCACGCGACTGGCTCCTCCATAGTGATTGTAACAAAAACGTGCAGATTTCATGTGCACAATTTCATGGTAGGCGTGACGGGGTGCGGCGACGCGTAACGGACGTTTAGACGGATGTAAAACTTTTCTCTGCTAACAATGTAATGCTAGTCTAGGCTGCGTTTCATTCGGTGAGTAACGATGCGCTCTTTTCCTACTCCTTTGTTTATTTTAAGAGTCAATGTGTTGAAGGATTGAGAATATGCTGATATGGTAAAGAAAGCATTGCATCTAAATGCAAAGACATGCGTCAATTAAAAATACGCCATCAAATCAAATCAATAGACACAGAACCAATGACCTAGTAGTAACACACACTATTTCAGATACAAGAGAGAATATGCAGTGTTATATTAGAATCTAGAAAAGTTCAAAGATCATTGCAGATCACAATATCACATAAATGACACTGTCAACAGTGCCAACCCAAGGAAGACTAAATGTCGCGATAATAATTATTTCATTCTGGTAAGAGATTGTTTATTTACTTTTAGTGGACATATCAGTTGATTAGGATATCTTTTCTAGAGCGAAATAATAATATTCTTATCTGTAAAAGAGTCTATGTTTGTTTAATTTTGGTTTTTATAAGGTTTATTTTTTTTGTAAGGCGTATTAATGCATGAAGTGTCTAAAATAATAAGGAAGTTCCGAAATGTAATACAGGAAGCGGAAACCTTATGGTAATTACACGCAATGAAATAAAGTTCATATTTTATTATTATTATAAGTCGAACCGGACAATCAAGTTCCAAGTTTAAGTACGAAACAAAAACCGTAAATGCACCATCTGTAGACAAAATCTAGTCGTTCAAACAATTTCGATATCGGCACTATGTAGATGCATAGAACAAAATGTATACATTGCGGACACTTGGCAACAGCGTGTAGGTAGACCAAACCCGTTGTTACTAAAATCGCTGCAACTGAAGGTTATACTCATGTTCCAACAAGATAATAAGCACTTACACTACTCCTAACAATGATGTGACATTCGCTGAGTAAGCTGCGAACATCTATTCATTTGATTGAAACCTTGAGTTATTTACCAAGATACTGTTAGCAAGATTGACCTTCAAAATGTCTGGATTAATACTCTTCTCAAATCTTGCAACAAAAAATTATGTCAAGTATATTTTGTACAAAAGTAACGAATGCTATAAATGAGTGTTTGTATTTTTTGTGCTGTGCTAGCGCCGAGATATGTTTTTGATCATCATGAAATAACAAATACACCAACAAAATACGGCTACAAAAACGAAACTTTTCACGGAAAATATTTGACATAAATAAACAACAGACGTGAATACAGTTACTGCTAATTAATTTATGCACATTTTTGCGTTTTAATATAAGTTAAGGTTATAAATAACGCTAAAATATGCATTTGAGTCACTGTCACTTCTAAATTCAAATCTAACCTTAAGTCTCGCCACGAATGTTTTGAACAAATCGTTTGTTTAGGAGTTTCTCAATTACGAAACGTGGAAGTTTTGTAGGCCGATCGTCGAAGAGACAGAACATCGATGAACGCCCGCGCTACGTTTCAACAGAAATGACGTATTTGACCGACCAAAACAGCGACCTTAACGCCTGGTTTATTCTACACTTGTATTCACAGACGTAATAATTGTTGCGGTCTACAGACGATAACCTTAATTGCCTTGAGGAGACAATGTTCGTGACGTATGAACTGGTCATTAAAAGAAATCTGGCAGCTGCCGTATTGCCGATATTCAGAGTGCCCCAATTGATTACCGTAATAAAGCTAAAGGACTACGTAACTATGGGTATATAAGCGTAACTTTTAGGGCGTGGCGATTGAGATATCGGACTTCCTTTACGAGCTGGTGGCCTCAACAAAACGAGTAGGCGTTGGTCAGGTCAGGCCGTGTTTGTTTACAGTTTGGGTAGTATTAGTATCAATGATTCTATTCTAAACAAAAACGCGCCCAAAGACTGCCATAAACTTTGGCGTGGTTACTAAGCTACGGGGAAAACAACTCGTGATAGTTTACCGATTTCATATAACTGGTTTTGGGCTGTACGATCTGAATCATATTGCACAGATGGACTTGACTGTTTGACTCATAAATTCGCAAAAGGCCTTCACACTGTTTCTATGCAAGTTTTTTTATGATCACGGCTAACATCAAAGAGGTATGATTCAGTTTCATAGGTTACTACATCTTTACCTGAATGATAAGCCTTTTTTACATCTACATAGACTACAAGGGGCTCTGGCATACAGCGAGGCTTCGCTGTAACTAAAACAGAAAAAAAACAAGACTTTCAAAAACCAAAATGGTTGCCAAAGCCACATAAATCGTATTTGCGCTCGCAGAGTTCGCACGTAACACAAAATTGCAAGTTAGGTAACGCACTTTCTATGGCTTTAGTTATAAAAGTTATAAACTACTGTTGTAGCTGTTGTTTTATATCGAAATCTGATAAGCCTTGTAACGATTTAACATTGGATTGAGGTCAGGCAATTTGATTTGCTGAAGGTCCTAGCGATTCAAGGACTTGTTACCTGTCGTCGAGAATATTTAATAAGTGAAATGATTAACGCTAATTGGAAAGATGGAGCTGTGCCAATTACCGTGATAAACAGGCGGCAGAAAAGATATGATGATAGATGCCTCGTTGATGCTTGTTATAGGTGTCAATATTACAAATATAGGTTGTTTGTTTGTAATTTTGGTCAGGCAGTTGTTCGATAAAAAAAAATGGAAGATGGCCGTCGTCGCCGAGGCATGTCTACAAAACACTGACTTGATGACATAGAGGCGTATACATAATATGGAAGATTCACCGGAGAGGGTCACACATTTGGAAAAGTGATACGCTATGGAGGAGACCTTTACCCAACAGTGGGACAATACCGGATAAAAAGGTAAAATTTGTCTGAGCTCAAACTTTACTTCCAGCTACACCCGTTTTGGCCGCTGCCTCAATACGGGCGCAGTTTTAGGTCAATCGGACACTTCAGTCACGTATTCGACATCCATTTTTATAGTCCGCAAACGTACCAACACACGTGGACAAACAATACAGCGGATGGAAAGACTTCGTTAGACCCCGTAAAAATACTTGAGTTTACAGTAAAAACCGTTTATTCGGGCTTGGTAACTAATAGTCGGTTTGACGCACCGAAATACAGTTGTGACAATCGTGTTTCGCGTCGCGGTTCGCCGCATCCTGCTGACGTTTCAACCGTACATTGTATACGGGCGTTGAACAACGTGCCGTACAGTTTCCCCGAATACTTTGCTGGTTCATTTAAAATAGAAAATTTTCTCAAGCGTTTTGCCCACCTTGTTTTGTTGCTAATTTAATAAAGTTGTTTGCAAATAAATAACTTGTTGCAGACAATTTTTGTTTAAAATCACGCTACTAGTCCCTGAAATGGTCGGCAGAGGTGTGTAGAAGATAGAACACCCTTATTTCGCTTGTTATAGCTGAGGGAGCTCCTTAAATGATGAAGATGTTTGGTGTCTTAAGTATAACTAACGCAGATTCTAGTTCTACGATGGTACTTACCTTATGTGTGGTATGCCGATGCCCCCTTGGAGCATCTTATATACTCGGCTCTCATAGAGAAGTTGGGGGTGCCGCGCCTTTATAGATTCAACCTTTACTGCTACCTCCTGTAACAATAGAGAATGACATTGGTACAAGTTTTTTCTTTTAGGGCACAGACCTTTGGCTAGAGCTGCTAAGGGTTATTCTTAATGAAACGAATTCAGCTCATCTCATCCCGACATCTCCGTCTGGGCTTGTCATGATGTCGTTTGTCATTTAGAGGGACTTAGAGTTGGAACAGTTTTACCCATTGAAGAAACGTTAAATTTCAATAAAGTTATCCCTGAGCTAATTTAAAAAGATATAAAATCCATAGTCCAGTTTATAGTGTCGATTTTTAAAGAGCAAAAAATAAAAAAAAACCTAAATAAATCAACAGAAATCTGTATCATATTTACAAATATGAAATAAGTCATATTGAACTTGTTTGAAGTAGACAGCAATGGCGCTTGTTAGTGATCAGACCAATTACGTACAAACTAGGCCGCCGCGAACGAACCGTATGATGTAACGAAGTATTATCAAACCTATATACAAAGTTACATGTTCAAGTAACAAGCTTACTGCATTTGCACTTGGGATGACTATACATTTTTAATATTCTTGTAACTTTCGTGCCACATAAAGGCGTACCTCTCAAGGGTGACTCCAACAGAGGATACATTATAATGCTGGTTATGTTTAAACTTTTGCGAGATACATTCATAACTACGCATTCTTTTCGTCTTACGACCTAGCCGAGTGAGAATTTTGTTACAACGAGCTCCCTTCGAGCTCGAAACAAGTCGGACAAATCCGAAATAACAGGAAAACATGAATGATTCTTGCATTATGTAAGTAAAATCAACAGACATTGCATCTGGACCACCTATTGAGTATAAATACAGTCTACATTCGACGGAATAAAATTGAATGGAACCCCTCTAGTTTCCCATGGGTATGTAACAGGACAAAGGGGTTTTATTAGAGACAGACAACCCCTTGAAAGCTAATAATATCTTACGAACGCGTCGCAAGAGCAAGATAACAGTTGTTTGAGTAAAGATTGACGTAGCAAAAGAGATTTTAAGCTTTGATGAATCAAACAAAATACGTACCGGTATCGAAAGAATCTTTTTGATGATTTATTTCAAATATATTTTTTTTAATGTTGTTATTATTATTTGATGTGTAATGGACACATGGACTATTACAGCAAAAATCACATTGCCGATGTATTAAAGCTAGGTCTAAACGATTCTGATCATATCAACTTAAGTATTTACTCTTGTCATTGAAAATTTGAGGACAGAGCTAACTTCTGTCGATATGCAGAAAAATCTTTAAGAGAAATGTCACACGACATGTTCACATAGCGCCAATGCATTGTGTCAATATAACATATTGTGCTCTACCACCTGTCATGGGATAACACACATTTCATAATAGACATCTGCGCTCTTTGTCGCTACTAAAGGAGCTATCACCGGGAGCATTCGCCAGTAATGTAACAATTTAAGATTCGATTTTGTGAATCGGAAATGTTACATTACTGGCGAATACTGCCGGTGAGGGAGCGCCTTAAGATGAATAAACTGTTTAGCGGGATGAAAATGGCAAATGTGGATAAATCTGCAAAATACTTCATGCATGCATGTTCGCAAAACAGACTGCAGTAAGTTACAGAAAGCATAGGAAGCATAGAAAGTTATATAAAAAATAAAACAAAATGCGAAAAAGTGGAGACACGTGATCGGGTCAAGCTAATTTCGCATCGACAAGTGTGATCATTCCTTTATGGCCCTGAATCAGACATTGATTACACGATGACCGCAGTATGAAGGACTTGTTACCAATGAAACCGTATGAGAGATGTCAATTTAAATGAAAGCAAAGAACACTTTCGTTCATCTGCACATCCTACGCTGTGCTACGATATTGCGCCAAAATAATGATCCTAGCAGTATTAACTACTGGTCTGAACTGGGTTGCTTTTGTGCCAACTTCGATACTTAGTAAGACAGATATATCTTACTGAGAAATTATTGTTCAAGCAATTAAAAATATATACAGCAATCATAATATATGACTCATAATATCAGCTGATAAACATCCTGTGAGTAGTTATTAAGAGGAACTGGTTATGGGCCTCTTGCTTTACAAACATCTAATGCATTTAAAATCTGCTTGATGGAATTTCTAAACAGTAAAAGAAGCACTGATACCATAACAGAAATTATGTCACTGATACAAAGGCTTGCCAATTACCAAGTGTAGGATTTATTTCATGTTAAGCCATGGTTAGTCAGAGGCATTAGTTGGTCTTTGAAAATCTAATGTATGATTATAAGTCCACATGAGAAAGAAAAATGATTTCTAATTACAGTTTGCTGTTCCAAATGTACAGGAGGATGCATACAATTCCAGGGTTACCCTTTTAATGACACCTACAGTCAGATACAACAGTGTTTTGACTTCACCTTGGTAATAAACCTATATGAAAAGATTTGTACATGAAACTCTGTCTGTTTGATGACAATTTTGTTTATTGTCAGAGTAAATATCAACAAAACATTCTATTTGTATGGTAGTTATTTTGTGTTTTAGTATTCTAAATTATTTTCAAATTCAAACAGGTTTAGGGTCTATGGTTGTTCTCATTTTGCACTTTCTTTAAGGAAGATAAATTTATAACCATTTGAGCCTAAAAAAGAAATGAAAAACCCTCAGTTATGAAAATTAGGTTAAGATTTTTGTGAATACAATATGATGGAGAGTACTGGAAATGATAATACCCTTTTTTTTAATGCACACATGCAACTAGATCAGCTACAAAAAAAAAAAAATTGTGTATGTTATTCAATTTTCAACTACAGTTTCTGCCTACCTCTACAGAAAATAAAGCAAGTTTATAATAATGAACATAACATGTATCTTCTAATAGCCTTGTTTTGCTGCTCTAGTGATATAAGAGTACATACTCAAAGTAATAATAATATGCATTGTATAACAAAGGTCAAGATTAACAAGTAAAATTTTACTCAAGTTTATTATATTAAAATATATAATATAAAAACCCTCATTTTTCTGCTGATTAAAGTTTAGCTTTATGACAAAAATACTAGAATTTTTGGAGACCATGAATCATTCTGTATGATACTAATTTTTTATAGGAATGAGATCCGTTTCACACCGTCAATAGTTATATTGAATTTAATAAAGTAATAGACTTTGATAGAGCAGAGCCACAACGGGAAGAGAAGGGAAGTTTTTGTCTCTGCAGTAAGATGATCATTTTGACTTCAATGATAAATAAGGAACAAGCATTCTGCAAGTTAGATTATTATCAGTGTGTGGCATTATCCTGATAGATTTAAGGATTTATAAATCTCACCCAGCTTAAATAAATAAAATAAGAAAACTAGTTTTCTATCTCTTTTCTAAATGATACAGAGAAAGACTATGTTATATAAGGAAACAGATTGTGTGTTTGATGATGATGATGTGTTTTCCTGCTATCAGATATGAACATTTGATTGTTTTAAAGACTTAATTTATTTGGATATAATGGAAATAAAAAGATTACAGTTATTGTTTCGAGTCTACATTCAAACAAATATTTGTTACTGAACATGAAAACAAAGAGCCAAATAGATGTTTGTAATAAAAACAAGACAAGTGTGAATAGTTTAATTTTTTTAATAATATCTAACTTTTGAATACAAATAATTAATGCTAAAGGATATTCGTTTTTCATATATGGAAAGTTGTTTGGAAAAATACCTGCTAAACAATGAGTCATACCAAGCCCTAAATATCAGACAGCAATGACATGGCATTTAGTTGTTTTTTAATAATATTAATATATTTGTACTTGTGGGTTTGTGTTTATCATTGTGATCATTGTTCAGTGATGATTAAGTTTTGTTCTTTTGTCAAGAAACATGTTATCAAAAACGCAGTGGCATGGTACTGAGCAATAATCTAGCTATGTATTGTTAACCAACAGCTGGTTCATAAATAGCAAATTATAAGTCTTCAGACACGATATGAAACTCATCAGTGTTATTTCACAATCACCACACATAAGCCATTGTTATAACGAAATATTGCGAAACATAACAGTTCTGCGACTGCAGAAATAACGAATTAGCATAGAGCTAAAACATTGCAAGATCCTAAAAATTTCGTGACCTCTCTTCATACTGAACAAGGCGTATTTATCAAACTGCACCAATTACGTAAATCATGATATGCTTGTGAAATAACTGACAGTATTTGCTAAAATTCAAAACTCTGCTCAATACTGTACTGATTATAATCAAAAATACGCCCAGACCGCCATTTTCAAGAACAAAAACCCCGAAATACACGGCCGTCTTGACACAAGAAATTGTTCCTTAGAAATTAACCATTGAAAAATCAAACTTAGAAATGTTATTTACCTCTCCATCGTTGACATTTATTCCTAAAAAGATATCTCCGAAGCTGCCACCGCCGATTTTACGAATAACGTTGTATCTTTCATTTATAATTACATGTTTCCTGGCTAACAACATGCGTTCAAAGGTAGCCATTTTCTTTTTCCTTCATCACTCGTTGTCACTAAAATTATTGGTGGCCCATCGCACCGAGTGAAATTTTAACACAACACTGAGTTAATTTAACGTTTATTATAGTTCAAAAAGACTACAAACCGTAGATACACTAAGAAAAACCACTGAAAATTATTTTATTACGAAGTCTAAAAAGGTGTCGTCAGCCTATTTCATGTGACGTCACAATGGCAGTGTTGCCAGCTTCAGGAATGGTTCAAAACTACCATGATCGAACGCGCTGGTGTTGCCACCACTTTTTAATTAATATTACCTGGTAGTTTTTTTAAGCACTGGCATTTTTTTCAAATTATTTCATTGATGGTAGATTTTTTTGTTATTCCTATTATTTGATAATTAAAACATATTTTTTTTTAACCAGAATTGATGTGGCGGTTGGAGAGAAAAGCTTTTTAAAATGGAAATGCCAGGGTAACCCGCGAAATAAACGAAATTCTAAATTCGACGGCACGGTTGGCGCAGTAGCTGAGCGATTGCCTACTGCGCTTCGTGTCGCGGTTTCGATTCCCGCACGGAACAAATATTTGTATGGCCTACAGGTAGTTGTTCCGGGTCTGGCTGTTTGTGTACAGGAAAAATTCCTAACTTTTTTGCAATTTGCAGGTCAGTGTCAGGTTGTATGTTGATGAAAAATGAGTCGCGCAGGTAAGGTAAATTATCAATACAACAACCCTTTAAGTTTATTTTATCCCATTCAATACCTATTTCATGAAAAAGTCATTGAATAGGGTTACATGAACAGAGGGTGGTATTGATGATTTTAAAGATTATAATTCTGTAAATAGATATGTGTTACGGTCGCGAATCATATTTTGTTTCACATATAGCCTGTAACTGACTTGCAAATAGCAAAAAACCTATGAAAATTTGAATTTCGCAGGCTACCCTGGTGCTTCCACTTTAACTGAAAGTTGGGAGAAGTACATTTCCTCCACCATTACTTTTGGATCAATTCTTATACTTATTACTGGAAGACCCATTAAATTGAAGCAGCAAGCACCCGAGCAGCAAGTTGTTAAAACTGCTCTAAAACTTCTCTACTAAAATCTTACATTGGTGTTTTTCGCATGAAAATAGATAAGCAATGATAACAATATCCAATGATAATGTTATTTTAGATTGCCAGGTAGCTGATTATAATGTGACATACATCACAACTATATATATCACAACTAAATTTAGGATAATTTAGTTGTGATATTATAAAAAACTACCTTCCACCGGCGACTTCGCCAGCGTGAATAACATTCTATAGCACTCAGCTAAATTATAGCTGTCCATTTCCATAGTTTTTTTAATTGGATGAGTTGTTTTAGAGATTGGTTCCTCTTACTTCAAAAATTTACCTCTGTATAGTATTAGTATAGATAAAATAAATTGCCCGTTATAATCCTTGGGCTCTGCATAGGGTACATAACTCTTATTACTGAGAATTCTTGAGATATGTTAGCTAAGCTTTGTTCACACAAATGAAAATAGTAAAGTCAATCAGTCACTATTAAGTATAATTGTCATTATTTTACCATGTGAGCCTTTTGGCCAGGATAAATATACATTCCATAGGAGGTACTTAGGCATGTGATGTGGAGGAATGACGAAAATGTTGTGAGGAAAGTTTTGAGAATGAATCTGATTAGCAATAAGAGTAAAGAAAGACCAAAGAAATAATAGATGCTATGGCTAGAAAGGGGCGTGATTCATGAAATGACGACTTATAGAGCAGTATGGAAAAAAGTCATTTCAGCAAAAAGCAATAGATTATAATCTACCAAAAAATAATGCATTAAATTGTAAGCAGTATGTTACAGTTCACAATCTCGCGAGATAGATTCTAATCTAATGGTATTTACAATTTTACAGTGACATATACAACTATTTGAAAAAAACTTTCACCATTTGAAAGGTAGTACATTATTCCAGATGGACATCTATAGGCTACTTTTTATCTGGGTACCATGTGGGCAAAGCCTCACACAGAAGCTAGTGACAAAATAGATAAGCTCTCATTCTTCTTAATTTGAATAGCAAAAAAAAAATATGAATATTACCTATGAGAGATATCTACTTCATAGTGACTATTATTGAGAGTAGCGTAGTAGTAATAGTATTTGTACTTGAGTTTAAAACTAAATGACAGCTGATAAGAATTCAATTAATCAACATTATTTATCAATTTCTACTTCAATAATATTTTGGTTGTTCTTAAGGCAAGTTTAGAGGATATCTACTCTCCATACGAGACTGATAATGTAAGGACCATTTGGTTCTGACAGCAGTCAGATAGGAAACCGTGACTCCAGCTAGTTTTTTTTTTATATGAACATGATTGTAATAGTGATTCCCATAAATGATTCTAATTGCAGAACTGTATTATTACACCTTTAACATGTAGGTATCTCTTTCAATTATATATCATTTGTTTATAAATTCATTACCCTGTTTATAAGAATGCTGTAAAAATGTTTTAGATTTCATTGTGAAAATGAGTCATTTTAATAAGAATATCCAATGCTATGGATTTTCAGTATATTTGTGGTTAGGATAATAACTTACTTTAAAATTCTATAGACAAGGCCTGAATTTAACATTTGAACTTGGTTTCTGTACCTTTTCGATATTAAAATTGATTTGATTTCTAATGAATAGCTTTGTGTTTATTTTTATTTTAATGAGACAATGGCTCTATAGTATGATAGAAGTCATAGCCAGTAAATACAAAAGAATGGTTAACATGACTGAGTGTTTACGTGAATAATGTTTTTGTTTACTTATTTGTAAGGTTTATTTTACATTGGGTTCTGACCAACAATATCCTGGAAATCATTAAACATAGAGCGACTTGCGTTACTACGGTTCATATTTGAAACACAAGATACTAAACATGCTTAGTTTGAGGCTTACCAGGTATGATTACAATTATTAAATTTGATGTAACTTTTTTATGAATAAATGTTATTATTATTCATTGTCACATATTTATGTTTTTTTTTATAGTGTGCATCTCAATAATTGTGCAGAATAAACATTTTTTTATTATTACCAGGAATAAGAATGAATTAACCAAAGCTTAGACTCCGTTCCCGATACCGGTGGGCTACAATTTTTTATATTTTTAAATGTTTTTTATATTGTTTTTAGTTTAAGAAATATTTAAAAATGTATAAGATTTGTATAAAAATAAAGGAATTAACCAATAACTTTGATGTTGCACCAACACAAAGAACAGGGTTATTTACAATGTCTAAAGCAAAAATCATGTGAAAAAGTTAAGAATAAAGGTGAAAACATGTTAAAATAGTTGTTATAATATCTCAAATATTCGGTATTTCCTAGTTAAGCTAGACAGTGACCCATTAGTCTAGTTTAACCAAGGTCAAAGCAAGCTGTTATTTCTGTACACCTATAAAACCGAATTATTTAAAGTTTTTCAGAATTCGAGTGAAGTCTTTAGCATATAGCTTCCATAGAATAGGTTCTATGATGTAATGTTGATGGCAGACCCCATGAACCACTGACCCAGTAAATAACGGTATTAGCATAAAAAAACATTACGATTTTATAGCAGAAAAGTGCTAAATATACACCAAATTGCTCAGACTGAGCTCGAGGAGGTCATCTTTGAACAATAAAAGCGCATAATGAGGTGAAAGCTAACACAGACGCGATTTATGGTAGAAAATGTAAGACATAGCACGTCAATAAGTATTTTGGGATGGCATCAAAATATACCAATTAGATTTGACTGTAGATTAGTCATATAATCTCCGACGACCCTGGAAATATCACATTAACGTCCAATCTTCATTTCCCTACAGAGTACGTCATAGAAAATAATCAACATGCACCCCTCTCCCCGCCATAACGTGCCATCGATGACGCGTGGGCCTTCACAATGTAACGAAAGCAAATTAACACAGAACATAAAATATACAACATAAAACACGTTACCTCGCCACTGGCTATGTTGATCGCTAAATAAATATCACCAAACGATCCTCCGCCAATTTTTTTCAACACCTTATATTTTCCAGTGATCAATATTTCCTTCCGTGAACTCATAAAAGTCGACATGGTTGCAGATTATTTGTAATCGTCCGGTTATTTGTAAAATATAACTCGAAAGCACTAATTACGCACTTTTAGAATAAAAACAATAATAAATTCACGGCTACATTTTACGAAACTGTGACTGAATGGAGGACGTAATGCGTTCGAAAAGTTGGCCACGCATATATCTCAATACTTTCTTCCGATTAGAATTTTAAAAAATATTTGTGTCTCAAAGGTATTTAAAATAACACAACAAATATTTTTAAAATTATTGTGTAACTTTTGAAGTGCAAATATGCGTTTGATACTAATGTTAGGTGTTTTCTATTTTTAAAATATCATAAAAATCAATAAAATATCGAGCAAGGAGGTAACATCATCTAGTTTCTAAACGTAGCCATTTACGTTGGATGTTGCCAGTTTACAAAGATGTTGATTTTTTTTTGTGTTTGGTAGAAGTTCAGGTGGAATGTGGAATGCAGAGGAAATGTTTTACTGTGGTTTAGTTTTATAATAAAAAGTATTGCAAGTCTTAGTACATACAAGTGAAAAGTGTATGAGTATTTAAGAAATATAATTGAATAATATCTCTCATTCTGAGTTCCATCATTCTCTTGCCCTTATCCCAATTCATTTGGGGGCGGCTTATCCTAATTCTAAGTATAATATGTATTCTATTTTTCATAAAATTGAATTAGTACTACACCTATAAGGTGTAGTACTAATTCAATTTTATGAAAAATAATAAAGCTGTTTCAGGTAGTAAGCATAGTGCTTAGTTTCCATGACAACGCAAAAATAGACGCGCGGTTGTGATATGTGCTTAAAGTATGCTCTGTGGTTTCTTATATTAGAGTTACCCACATAATAATATTTATTGATATTAGCGCGCATTGACGCTTGTTCTGATAACTACCCACATTCTGAATTTCCTAGGTCCTAACCAAAGCGCTCGTGGCCCGTAACGTGACCGTCAAGTGTTTTTGTTTACCGGACCGAACGCGAGATCGCGCCGACAAAGGGCAACTTCTGAATTTTAAGTTCTGATTTTTTTTTAATTAGGTGAAATTCCAGCCCGCGAAATTCAAATTTTCTTACGTTTTTTGCTATTTGCAGATCAGTGTCATGTTGTATTTTGATTAAAATCGTAACAAATATGGCTTTACAGAATTATAATCATTAAAATCATCAATACAACCCTCTAAGTTCATTTAATCCCATTAAATGACTTTTTCATGAAATAGTCCTTGAATTACTGACATTTATGATGAACGCGACGATCGCATACCTAGTCGCGCATCCAATCGCTTTGGTTAGGGCGTATTCATTCTGTGACTAACAGGAAAAATATATAATTATTTTAAAGTAAGTAATTATTATGTTTTAGTATTTGTATTATTAAATGCTACTGATAATAATTTCAAAATACTTACATGTTATTAAAAGTATATTACTTGTGGGCAAGTCCTGTTTTTTATTAGTTTTATCATAGAACTAGTAAGTACATTGTCTGTTATCATGTAGATTCACTATTGATATTGAGTCATTAGAATAAGCAGAATGACTAGTAATGCTATCTTTTATCTAAACAATTATGATAATTTAGAACTTGAACAGAAACCACTTTAAAAATTTCCACTCATTAGTACTTAATTAATTTGAACCCTACAAAAACAATGACTATCCTACAAAATGAATGATTAATTATTCAAAACTTTTGTCTTAAACATTAAGTTTAAGAAAATGAATCATGAATAGAGGGAAAGTTTTAAATATAATTAAGAGCTATTATTTTTCGTTTTTTTATTATTTTATTGATTATTAACTTAGTTTTGAATTTATTCAAATAAACAATGGTCTAAATTAGTAGCCTCTTCTGAAATAGTTCAGAGACAGTTTCAAAGATTGATTCAGTTTTTTATTGTGATCGCGCATACTAGGTTCAAAAGTTTCAAAACTATTAACTTTTACTTTGGCTCGTGCTAAAGCGCAAGTTTCGCAAGAGAGAAGTCTCTGGCGACTAGTATTCACTGCCACGGTCGAGTGTCTTAACAATCATCGATGTCTTTGTGATGTAACTAAGAATAAATTGATAATAGAGCGATCTAAACGTATGTAGGTTAACATTCAGATGCCCTTTGCATACCAATGCTTTTACTATTATTTGACCACTTTTACACTTTGAAAACACTTTAAACTCACGGTACATGCTACACGTTAGTTTAGCTGTTGAATAAATAGCAAATTAAAGCCACTTACCTCACCATTTGAAATGTTTATGCCTAAATAAATATCTCCGAACGAACCGCCACCTATTCTTCTGATTATTCTATATTTACCGGCAATTAATAACTCTTTCCTAAAAGCTAGCGCGTGTTCAAAAGAATTCATGATGGGTTTGTGTTTGTGACTTTAATTTCAATAGTAAATTTTGAACAAAATAATACAAAAATACTTCATGTAAACACTCCAACACGTTAACAGCTGAAGTCTGAGTTGCCAATTTACTGCAAGATAAGGCCAATGTTCAATGACATTAGAAAATTATAGTTTCTGAACGGATTTATATTTCTTTTGTAAAATAATTTTGAAAACATTTTATTTTTAATTACCTTCAAATTCTAATAATATAAGTTTAGTGGTTTTTTTTCACAATATTGTAAGTATGTACGGGTAATCAGCCTCTTTTATTTACTGCCAGTGTTCTTCAAATGTGTCATTTTACAAGCTTTTATTTGTTTTTTACTCGACTATACAGGAGACCTAAAAGAGAAATGAATATTTTTAAACCTAGCTTGTACCATTACGAAAAAGAAAACCTAACCTACCTCACAAGCTATCAATGATAACCTTTCCACGAGTTGGCCGAAGCCGTTGTCAGGTCAGAATCTAGTTTGCAAGAAATGGTACACTTCCTATTCCAAAAGTAATTTGGCAAAACTCCAAAAGTCCCTATGTTCATGCACATATACAATACACAATTAACATTGGAAAGTCTTTCTAATGTCTTAGACCAAGGGTTGATGTCCAGAACATAATAAATGGCGGTAGACAGAAACCTTGTTACGACCCATACATACTCCTTTTTCCTCGATGTCGAAGTGATGACGAATGTCGGAAAAGTATGTTATTCAGATGATAAGTAACTCAAATTGTATATAGCACCTGTCTAAGTACTTACCTCTACATTTAACTTATATTTTGTGACCTGTGGGGTAATTGCCCCAATGCAAACTAATAATTTTGACACTTTAACAATATTCGTTGCGTTATTTACACAGTTTAGTAAACAAATGTTTTAAACAAATACAGCAATGGATTACGAATTTAATTCATACATTTGTTTGTACTAAAATAGAAAGGTGTGACCAGGCAATTGGAGTGTTGTACTTCTGCAGATATAACAGAGGTGCTGGTTTAAAACATGATGAAAACACATGAATTCGTCTAATAAACAGTTCTTTATTCAGTAATAACTAACGCACAATTCCACGTTGATTTGTATAAAATAACGTCTACTTCAGCATAATAAATACGTAACACTAATGATAAAAATATCTAAAATGTTTTTTGTTTATAAATTCGAGTAAAATTAAAACGATCTTATACTTTGTTTAGTATAATGAGTAAAAAGCGGTTCAATTACTCTATTTCGTACTGTCCGCGTGTTTTTAGAACGAAGGATCTTCGTGTCCTACCAAAACTAGGATTCCGATGACGTATAGGTCGTATTCCTATACCTATCCATCTACCAATAATTGTCTAGCAATTCAATTATCTAGTTTTTTTATGAAATATTTTATGTTTTATTTTTGAGGATAAAACTAGACTTTAGTTTAAAAAACCTCAACTTGATCAGTGGTTTCAGCATACCATTAGATGATGATATAATACTGCGTATTTCTAATCGATTATAGTTTAGGGGCACTTTTGGGGAAACAGGGGGGTAACGTCTTAAAGCAGGGGTAATTGCAGTGTGGGAAAGAGATGGGTTTAGACGACCTGTATAACTCTGTCTCTTTCCCATGGTAGGCCACGCAGGAGCCATCAGTCGGCTCTGGCAGTATTGTTATAAATGCTGGCGATCTGTATAAAAGATCACTATATGACCAATATTATAGGCCATAACTGTGTATATGTATGAAACGCGAGTTTATTTATCTATAAAGTTTGTATGTAGGGGATAATCATCATTTTATCACAAACAAGAAGCTACATTATCCCCAAGTGTCACAGGCTACATTCAAAACGTTCCCGTGGGTTAATTTTCGTTTGTAACGAGAGCTAAGCCGCGAGCAACAGCTAGTGTATAATAAATCCAATTGTTTCATTATTTCCTGGTGATCTGCTATATAGCTTTGCCTAGTGCAGACACAAGTCTCTCACAAACTTATCTAGTTACCGTAATTTTAAGCTGTATATACATAATAAGTAATGTTTGTGTAGAGATAATAAATTATTTTGAATTTGAATTATCTTTGTCAAGTTTCACGGCCCGTTTCCTATTAAAACACACTTGGATATTTTCACTGAATAAAATCATTTTTATTTCATAGAAAATAAAAAGCACTTACAAACTAAATAGATGACCTTAGGTACAGTTTCGCTTGATACATAAAATGTCTTAACAAATAAAATGGTTATCTTCTAAAGTCGCTCCCGCTGTTTGTACGCTTAGATCTTTTAAACTTCGAGAGGAAGGTTTATATGTATATTGCACGTGTCGCAGCCGGGGCGGGTGGCTAGTAAATAATAAAATTTCAATGAAAATCGAGACTAAGATGACTTGAATGAAATGTGACCAAGGTATTGGCTAGGGTTTTGAAGCAAACTGCCTGAAATGGATCCTTTTTAAGTTCGTTACGTCTGTCTATATCTATGCGACAGCCATAGCTGAAGGCACATTAAGCACGGTTTGGGAATTGCAACTTTTGGCTCGGCACTGGCATTCTCCCACCGCTCACATGTTCTTTTGGAGACATCATTCGAAATTGGCAGGAAATAAATCCGAAATATATTTATGTGTAGAACTCCCAATGAAACGGAGGGTTAAATAAAAAGTTTTGGACTTCGTCGTGTCCCTATCGACCGATAGGTGTATTAAATGACACGAAGGTTCCTGAATAACTTTTCATTTAGCACCAAAAGTTGATAATAATCGGACTCCCCTCTGTAACTTTCTTACAGTGTCATAAATTAAGGATATAAATGATGGTAATTACTAAAGGAACTCTGTAGTGAGTTTTAAAACTCAAATTGCCGATGTAGGTCACACGGCTGCCAAGCTCAAATGGAACTGGGCTGGCCACATCTGTCGCATGAGATGAGCTATGGGCTAAAGTAACCCCACAATGAGTCCCAAACAACAGCAGAGAGCAAAGCGGCAGGTCCAGAACGAGATGGCGGGACGAACCCGATTTACTTCATTGGTCAGATTGAGAGCTAGCTATTGTGGCGCCATCTGCAATTAGCTTTTAACGGTTTTCCCCATTGTTTTCATCACAAGGGTTGCTTTGCTATTTAAAAAATCAAGGCGGACCTTCGCTCCTATAAAAACAATATTGTAACCACTATTCATTCATGCCAGTCAGTTTCCACTACGTTTTAACTGTGTATATTATCTTCCATCGATTCATCCTAAGGCGAAGGCATGCACTTGAGACGTTCAAACGCGGCCTTCTCTAGAGCTTGGCGATGGTCGGGGTGGGCTATGTTGATCAGTTCGTATGCTCTCTGCCGGAGTGACTTGCCGAATAGGTTGGCGATGCCTTGCTCAGTAACCACCCATTGTACGTGCGCGCGACTGGATACGACGCCGGCACCTGTAAGTTAGAAATGGATAAGTTTTTAGTAATTTTAGTAAAAGGCGCCAAACTCGTAGCTCAGTTTTGGGCCGAATTTAGATTG